>CM041781.1:54555065-55155065 GCA_023374045.1 Limonium bicolor
ATGAAGGGAATATAAGCTCAAGGTAAGAGCTCTTCCTTAATGCTAAGTTTTAATGCATTAGAATAATGGGAATGGGTAAACCAATTTAAAGAAACAAAATGATGTATTAGAATTGTAGTTGTGAAAGTTTGGGTATTTGTGGACAAGTATGTGGATCGTAGGCCTTAGAGCCAAAGAATTGTGTATGTGTATTGATATTGTGTTTTGAGGAAGTAATGATGTATTAAGATTGCTTTGTATTGCTAGTAGGACCCTTGTGTGGGTGTGGCTAGAATGGGAATGATTTTGGTGAGAATGTGTATGTGGGAGGTAAGAAAAGTAGATGAACTATGGCAAAATTTCGTTAGGAATATGTACATGTATGAATGACTTGGTGAATGGGAAAACCAAGGTGTGTATTGGAGTTAGTGGAGATGTTTAGTAACTATGGAGTAGTAGTTGTGGTAAGAGAATGAAAGGATATAAAATCTGTAGCAAGAGGTATTGGATTGCCTTGGAGAAACTAGGAAGAACTAGAGTATAAGACTTGGTAAAACGAAGGTTGGACTTGGGTATAGATGGTGTAATTACTTGGGATGTATTTGGGATGCTAGTAATGGTATTGGTAGTAGAAGTATTGGATGGGAGAATCGAGTTTTGAAAATCTGTAGCAATGCAAGTAGGAAAAACTAGTGTAAGTGCTGGAATGAATTTAGAAAACAAGTGAGTGGATTAGTATAGAATGGTGTGATAAATTAAGGGATGAACTAAGGGGTATTAGGAGGTTTAATTAGTGTTAAAACATGTGGGATTGAGTGTAGGAACAATGGGGAAGTAATGGGTAAGAAGAGGGACTGAAAACAGTATTTAAAACTGAAATACTGGGCCGGACCGACCTTGGGATCGGACTTGCAAGGTCGGTCGAGCCCAGACTTACAAAGGCGGAAAAACCTTCTGGAATGGACCGACCTTGGGACCGGACTTGCTAGGTCGGTCGGCCAGAAAAATTCACGTAACAAAACCTTCTGGAATGGACCGACCTTGGGACCGGACTTCCAAGGTCGGTCGGCTTAAAATTCGCCTGTAATGTAACCCACTGGAATGGATCGACCTTGGGACCGGACTTGCAAGGTCGGTCGGCCCGCAATTTTCCAGCGTAATACCTTACTGACTTCGACCGACCTTGGGTCCGACCCTGGGTAAGGTCGGTCGGGTCAAACAAAAAAAATAAAATAAATAATAATTATAATAAGTATGTAATATATATACATATATGTATACCCACCTATACATATGTAAATATGTATAAGCACACCAAAGTAAAGTAAGTAACCAAGTATAAGTGAAAGAATTGTAAAGACTTAGAAAGTATGAATTAGTAAACGCAAGAGTAATCGAGTTAGTTAATGATAGTTAGATTAATCATTCAATTGTATGTATATCATAAGATTTGATTTGTGAACACCGGAGGAACGTTGGGACACAAGTACAATGGTGAACGGTATGATTTCTTCATGCCCTGTATCCTAATCTTGTTACCCCGATTTGTGTGCTTATTTGATCACCTAATAAGATAAATGCATGAATCGGACTATATTGCACTTACTCGTGCTTGTTTACATTGTTCTTGATATTTGTCTTGAACAATAGTTTGTATAATTCATGAAATATATGAATGATGATGAACTGTATTCGAATCTTGTATTGTACTTAAGTATTGTATTGTATTTCGTATGAATGTGTATTGAGCAATGTATTTGTGTATGCGGCTTGAGTGAATGACTTCTACTAATTCCTAACCTCCTAACTCCTAACAAAAGTACTGAGTAAATTGGAATGAGTAGAAGTCCGATATAGCTTCGGCCACGCGTGAGGATGAGGAGACACAAGAGGTTGGATCCGATTCCTGGTTCTTAAACTGGTCCACGGCCCAAATCCCTTAAATGGGTAGCATCCTGGATTGGTGAACCAAGTAAAGCCTGGTGGTGGGATGGTGTATTCCCTGCCCAGAGGTCATACCTACTTAACATGAGTAAGAGTAAGTAAGTAAGTATGGATCATTAAGTGTGTATGAGTATGAGTATGTATGCGTAAGTACTGTGAAACGAGTATAAAGAGTAATCTCCACCCGATTAACCCGGGTGGACCAATGAAGCTAACAAGTATGGATTATTGTGTATGTATTGCGTAAGTACTATGTATGTATCGTGTATGTGTAGCCCGGAAGAGGGTAAGTAGGAATTTGGTGGACTTGTATTGTTTCCTGGGTGTATGGTACTGTGTGTATGTATGTATGTCTTGTAAAATATTGTAATATTATGTATAAGAGCATGTATGCATGTATGTTGTATGAAATCAATCGCATGTATTCGACCAAGTGGTCTGCGTACCCTCACTAGTACGCGGGGTATGCGGTTATCATGCTCAGCGAAAGCTGACCCCCCGGGGGAACGTTTTTAGTGTGCAGGTACCCGAAGAGGATATGGTCAAGGCACGAGACCGGTGACTACATTTGGATAGTAAGTATAGAATGTAGAGGTGTACTAAGTAGCACACCCCCTTGATGGAGAAATATGTGACTACTTCTACCACATAGGCAGTGTACCTATCGTTTTGCGGGTATAGTGATTAAATGGGGTTGTCGATCTCAGGGACCTCGTATAATTAATTGACAAATATTTGATTAACTGGGAAATTAAGTTAAACTAAAGAAAACAGGAAATATCACTTTTTCGGTTTTGATTAATAATTAAAAAGAAACTAAACTACAAGGACAATTAAAAACAACTTAAATAAACACAGAGGGATTTAAAGAGTGGTGAATGTGATAAATAGAAAAGCGCACCCGGGTTGTTTGCTTACCTATTCCTTTTATATCTGTTACTAAATTCTTCCTTTAATTTTACTGCAAATAACTCAGAAACTTTAATTAATTCATTTACGACTAAGTATAATGAATCCTAACCAATTGTTAGACCTAGCAGCAGGCTAATGCTCTAGACCGGACACAATTAATCGCATAAAGAGCAGTTTCTATTGGAGTCTAATTAACCTATAGGCCGGATCAGGCTTCTAGCTGTTAATAGGTTCAACTTCCTTCGTCTAGTTATTTATCTCAGCTCTCGCATTTTAATAAAATAACTACAAGGGTTGTTATAATTACTGGCCAAATAATTAAAACACTTGAAGGACAGGAATTGAACTGTTGCAGTTAACTAAATTTATTTAAAGAAATACATAACAGAATTTAGGGAATAGGTTCGCTTCCCAACCCGGGAAGCTAAAATACTTACTCGCTCATCGTTACAGAAACAACGATAACAGAAAAGGAATGCATTAAATAAATTAAAGTAAGGGTAAGAGATAACTCCAGTTTAGAAGTTCACTCCGGTTCCTCGCTTCAACTTCGTCTTGCGTTGCCCCGTTTGCTAATTTATTTCTGTAGAGCTGGTGCGTAACAGTGGAAATAAAATAAAGAGTGGGGTGTATGTATTACGTGGGAATTTAATGGAGTGGATGGATGATGAATTTGATGAAGTGAATGGAGTGCGATCGTGGGAGAATGCGTGGGTGAATGGATTAATTCGTGGACTGATAAATGGATGGATTGCTCGATGGATCGTGTATTTAGCTTCCAGTAGTGTGGGTTTATATAGGCGGAGGACATGGGAAACAGACAAAGGAGAAGTGACAGGGTGAATCAAGATAGTCGGAGGAGTTGGTGCAGATCCGTGAAGATTGAGATTTCATCGGGCAGTGCAATTGATTTCAGACAGATTTAATTGATGATCTGCAGCAGCCATTGATTGAAGAGCCGGCGTCACGCTCGCGCAAATTAAGGTGGGCGATCGCAATTAATGAAGTAGTTCGACTGCGGCGCCTGCAAGGAACAAGGAAGAAGAAAACTCTGTTCGGAATTCTGTTCCGTGCGCTGAAATGCTCTTGTCCGCCTCGCGCCTAGCTCAGTCCGCCTCGCGGTCGTCTCTACCTTGTCCGCGCGTGTTGGTCCCGTCCGCCTCGCGGTCGTCTGTGTGCTGTCCGCCTGATAGGAGGCGTATCTCTTGCTCAACCGCCTCGCGGTCCCGGTCTCTTGTCCGCTAGATAACTAGCGGTACACTCTGTCACGTCTGCCTGATAAGAGGCGGACGCCTCTGTTGTGTCCGCGCCTCTCCTGTCCGCCAGTTATGTTATATATATATATATTGTATATATATACACGATTGTAGTCCAATCTTGAATCGGCTCCAGATTATTCGTTATAAGTCCGTTTGACTCGCCGTTTGTTGCGTTGGAAAGCTTGTGAAGTAAACTACTTGATTCCAACACTTTTTCCTACATTTAACACATAAAATATATCAATTCATATCAAAACATAAACCTAGGAAAATCGTCAGATAAGTGAGAAATATTACTTAAAATACTGCAAATTATAAGGTAATTAAACCCTTAAAAGTCTATATATTTCGCACTTATCAAACTTCCTCACACTTATCTTTTGCTTGTCCTCAAGCAAATAAAGAACAAACTTTCTCTAAGGTTACAGTATCAAACTCCGGGATTCAACAATCGTGGAAGGAAATCAAGCTAAATGGCAATCAAAAGAATAATCCTGCTTTTAGATGTAGGTTTTTGTAAACAGTGAAACAGAAAATTTTAATAAGAGCATGGATAAGTCAGATTGTAAAAATTGAACATAGATTAGCTTGGAACCTTCCACCAATTTCTTTTCTCTAACCTTTGGATGACAAGGGTGTGAAGTAACACCTTATTCCGTGATACCTTTCAACACCACATACTCATGATCAAAATATGAAAAATTGTGACAATTATTCAGCATTAAGAGTTTTGCATGTTCATTTTTTTCTTTTTCTCTTCTTTTTTTTTTCATTGTTTGCACAATTGTTTTCATCCCCCAGACTTTTCTCTTCACCCATGTAGCGGTTTTGGGCCTTCTATCCCAGATCACAAGACCTTAGGTAGATGGGTGATAAGGCACCCCAAGGACTTAATAACCGAATGAACGAGGCCTGTTTTGGTTCAGAAAACTTCATTATATGATCAGAGGAGTACCTTGCCTTATCCTTTCCATACCAAACTTTCACTTAGTCCCATGATTGCCAAGCTAAGGTAACTCAATTTCCACAATCAGCTTATCCACCAGATTTTAGTGAAAATAGATTTAATTTTGAAGAAAGAAATTGATACATACAAACAACGTCAAGCAGAACGATTCTTGAGGTTGTCATCAGGCTCGATTTCAAAAACTTCCAAAAAAATTTTAGCCCGAAAATTCAACATGTATTGGCCTTTAGAGAAGCTTACTAATAATTAGAGAACAATAAAAATAAGTGTGGCATTAGGTACTACTGGCATATTTTCAGGGAAAGGTCTAAACTTCCTCACACTTAAGAGGAGCAATGTCCTCATTGTTCATAAAATAATCAAGAAAAGACCTTTCAAAATATGCCAGACTCATGAATCAACAGTTAAAGCTCGAGTGGCTGAACATAAATATTAAAAATAAAGGAACTGAGACTCCCCTGATATCGTGAGATTGAGGAAGGTGCCCTTCCTCACACTTAAAGCATTGGCGGTGGGGTCGATGTTCCTCACACTTGAGTCTAAGCAAGGGTTCAGCTTGGAGTGATTGCAACAAACGGTTTACCTACACACACTGTCAAATACCAAAATAACGCTAGGAAGCGTTGCGTTAATAGCACAGGTCTAAATATCTCCTTCCTCTTCTTTCTTCCTCGCCCCTTTTTTTTATATATATATATATCACAATATATTAGAGAGAAATAGATGCGTAGCTTAAAAAACATGAATTTGAAAATTACCCCTGGGTTGCCTCCCAGTCAGCTGCCCTCTTTATAGTCATTGGCTGGACTTTGTGAAGTAGCTAACCTGCAGTTGGATCTTTAAGAGATATTTCATATGTAGCAGCTTGATCCAGTGTAGTACCCAGAAATTTCTTGACTCTTGACCCATTGACTTTAAATGTTTCCCCCTTTGCATTGGCGAGTTCAATCGCACCGAATGGGGAAATGCTAATAATAGGGTAAGGTCCTGACCAGTATGATTTCAGCTTACCTGGGAAGAATCTGAGCCTGGAGTTGAAAAGTAGGACTTGGTCCCCCACCTTGAGTTCCCGATTGGCAATCATCTTGTCATGCCAGCGCTTGGTACGTTCCTTATATATTACAGCATTCTCGTAAGATTCGTTCCTGAGTTCCTCCAACTCTGTCAACTGGAACTTGCGTTTATCACCGGCTTGCTGTAGGTCAAAATTAAGAGCTTTCAAAGCCCAATATGACTTGTATTCTAATTCCACAGGCAAGTGGCATGCCTTCCCAAAAACCAACTTGTAGGGAGACATGCCAATTGGTGTCTTGAAAGCAGTGCGGTAGGCCCAGAGTGCTTCATCTAATCGAAGTGACCAATCCTTTCGAGAAGAGTTCACCGTCTTTTGCAAGATCCACTTGAGCTCTCGGTTCGTCACTTCGGCCTGCCCATTTGTTTGAGGATGGTAGGGTAAGGAAACCTTATGTCGAACCCCATATTTCTTTAATAGTGCTTCAAACTGGCGGTTACAGAAATGGGAGCCACCGTCACTGATTATGGCTCGAGGAACGCCGAATCGAGTGAAAATATTTTTCTTCAGGAACTTCACAACAATTTTAGCATCATTAGTAGAACAGGCAAGGGCTTCCGCCCATTTTGAAACATAATCAACAGCTACTAAGATGTAAGATTACCGAAAGAGTTTGGGAAGGGACCCATAAAGTCAATACCCCAGACGTCAAATAGCTCAACTTCTAACATGTTATTCAGTGGTAGCTCATTTCGACGAGATAGATTACCTTGCCTTTGACACCGATCACATGTCGAAACAAACGCATGACAATCCTTGTGAAGGGTGTTCCAGAAAAAACCTGATTCTAGTATTTTTGCAGCGGTTCGAGTGGCACCATGATGTCCACCGGCTTCTCTGGAATGGCAATGGAGGAGAATGTTTCTGACCTCTGACTTCTGGACACATCTCCTAATGATACCATCTGCACAGACTTTAAACAGATAAGGGTCATCCCAAAAATAATGTTTGACAATGGAAAAGAACCTCTTTCTCTGCTGATAAGTCATATCAGCTGGAACAATCTTCCTAACAAGGTAGTTAGCGATATCAGCAAACCATGGATCCTCAACATCTTCAGCTGCAAATGCTGACTCATCGGGGAAGGACTCGTTGATGGGAGTCCCGTCATCAGATGCCTCCATTCTGGACAGATGATCAGCTACCACATTTTGTGTTCCCTTTTTGTCCCTGATCTCAATATCAAATTCTTGCAATAGGAGAATCCACCTAATAACCTGGGTTGGACTCTGCCTTAGCAAACAAATACTTAAGAGCAGAGTGGTCAGTATGCACAATAATTTACCACCCAGTAAATAAGATCGAAACTTATCTAGAGCAAAAACTACAGCTAGTAATTCTTTTTCTGTGGTCGCATAATTTTTCTGGGCATCATTTAAAGTTCGACTTGCATAATATACTACCCGAAGAATTTTATCAACCTTCTGACATAACACGGCTCCCACAGCGTAATCACTAGCGTCACACATTATCTCAAAAGGGAGTGACCAATCAGGAGACACAACGACAGGTGCAGAAATTAGCTTTTCTTTTAATAAATTAAAAGCTTTCAGACATTCTTCAGAAAAATGGAACTTGACATCCTTCGCAAGTAGATCACACAGAGGTTTAGAGATTTTGGAAAAATCTTTGATGAATCTTCTATAAAAACCTGCGTGTCCAAGAAAACTACGAATATCTCTAACAGAAGATGGTGGTGGGAGCTTTTCAATTACCTCGACTTTAGCCCGGTCTACCTCAATACCTTTTGAAGAAATTTTGTGGCCCAGGACGATTCCTTCTCGAACCATGAAGTGGCATTTTTCCCAATTTAACACCAGATTGGTTTCTTCACACCTGGACAGCACAAGATCAAGGTTTCTAGACAGGATTCAAATGTTAGACCATAAACAGAAAAATCGTCCATAAAAACCTCAATGCATTTCTCAATATATTCAGCAAAGATGGCCATCATACAACGTTGAAACGTGGCAGGAGCATTACATAATCCAAATGGCATTTTTATAACTATAGGTTCCATACGGACAGGTAAAAGTTGTCTTATCCTGATCCTCAGGAGCTATAGGGATTGAAAATAACCTGAAAAGCCATCCAGAAAGCAGTAGTAGTCATGTCCAGCTAGTCTTTCCAACATTTGATCAATGAAAGGTAATGGAAAATGGTCCTTACGAGTGGCATCATTTAACTTTCTATAATCAATACAAACCCGCCAACCTGTAGTGGGACGCTGGGTAATCAGCTCACCCTTTTCATTAGGAACCACAGTGATTCCTCCTTTCTTTGGTACTACCTGAACTGGACTTACCCATTTACTATCTGAAATAGGGTAAATAATGCCTGCATCGAGTAGTTTGATTACCTCTTTCTTTACTACCTCTTTTAGGACTGGGTTGAGGCGTCGCTGAGGCTGAGCCAATGGTCGGTAGTTATCTTCCATATAGATTCGGTGAGAACACAACTGAGGGCTGATTCCCTTAATATCTGCTATCGACCAACCAATAGCTGATGTATGATTGCGCAACACCTCCAGTAGTTGCTTCTCTTGAGTTCCTGTCAAGTCAGAAGAGATTATAACAGGTAATTCCGATGGTTCATTAAGAAAAGAATATTTCAAAAGAGAGGAAGAGGTTTCATCTCCACTGTAGGAGGTTTTTCAATAGATGGTCTTGGCCGGTCAGCACTTCGCTCGACTTTCTCAATTGCTGCTGGTACTTGTGGAAGTGTGGCCGCCTTTTGTTTAACTCCTCAGCCATGAGGGCCATATCTGGATCCTCATCATCAGCTTCACAAGATGCCATAAGACATCTTTCCAGGACTTCCTCTTCTTCTCTACTTAAAATAGTTTCCTGCACTAAAGAGTCAATAATATCTATAGCAAAGCAGGATTGAACAGTGGCAGGAAGCTTCATGTTGCGTGTCATGTCGAAAACAACCTGCTCATCATGTGAAATCTTAGATATAATCTTCCCTCCTTCCACATCAATGAGAGTGCGGGCAGTTCTCATAAACGGTCTGCCCAAAATTAGTGGTACATCTGTATCTTCCTCCATATCAATGATGATAAAATCAGCAGGGAAGATAAATTTATCAATAGAAACTACCAGGTCCTCAACTTTTCCTTTAGGATAAATTATGGAACGGTCTGCTAGTTGTAACTGAACAGAAGTGGGAGCACATTGACCTACACCTAATTTCTTGAAAATAGATAAAGGCATCAAATTAATACTTGCTCCTAAATCACATAAACCGTTACCGCAATCAACCTTCTCGATAGCGCATGGAATGATGGGAAGACTGGATCTCCTAACTTGGGTGGCAGCTTCTTCAGGAGAACTGCAGATACTCTTTCTGTCAACTTGACTGTGTCAGACTCTAGCAAAGAACGCCTGTTAGACAAAATATCCTTCATAAATTTAGCATACATAGGCATTTGAGACAAAGCATCAGAAAAAGGGATATTAATAGTTAATTTCTTAAAGATATTAAGAAATTTCCATATTGCTCGTCCATGTTCTTTTTCTTTAGTCTGTTAGGGAATGGAATAGGAGGATTATAAGAGAGTTGAGAAGGTTTAATAGTGAGAGATTCAGGAGACTCCTTCTCCTTGGGATTTGTTGTTTCCTCCACTTCAGGTTGAGATTCAGCTGGCTTATTAAAATCTTCTTCAACTTCTGGAACATCAGAAACTAGTTCCTTGCCGCTTCTCAGAGTTACTGCTTTTGCATGCTCCCTTGGGTTAGGGTCAGGCTGACTGGGAAGTGACCCCGTCGGTCGCTGTGCCAGCTGTTGTGAAATTTGACTCATTTGCCTCTCTAGGCTCAGGTTGATAGAAGCTTGATCAGCGTTTTTAGCGGCTTTTCAGAAAGTTTAGCTTCTATTTCGGCAATCCTGGAGTTTGTAGTTTGGCCTTGTTTAAGGATTTCTGCCAGCATATTCTCAATTTTACCACTGCCTCCTTGAGAATTTTGGGATTGCTCCTGCTGTCTAAAGTAAGGTGGTCTATTTTGATTGAACCCAAAATTACCTAAAGACTGATCATTACCCCTCCATGGAGGTTGTTGATTGTTCCTCCAATTATTCTGATTGAAATTGTTAGGATAGGGGTTACCTGGTCTGTTGTTGATCGATTTTAGCTCTTCGGGGTTACCTGCAAAGCTAGGACCTTCACAGTTGAACGTTTCGTGGGCTCCTCCACAATTCTCACAGCAAGGATTCAGGAAAGGCGAAGAAGTAGCTGCCTTCGCGGTTTGCTGTTGCGTCTGGTTTACAGCTAACTTTTCCACAACTTTAGTAAGAGCTGTTAGTTGAGCGGATAAATGATCCTGTGGGGGAATATTATACATACCTGCTTTTGGCTCACCTCTCCCCTTGTTCTTGCACCACTGTCTGGTACTAGCGGTCATGGTGTCCAAAAGCTCCATCGCTTCATCCCCAGTTCTTGCCATAAAGTTTCCTCCAGATGAGGAACTTAGTACCATCTTGTTTGAATCATTAATCCCTTAAAGAATGACAGTACTAGTTCTTCGCTACTCATACCATGGTGTGGGCATTGAATCTGCAGCTCCTTGAATCTATCCCAAGAATCATACAGGGACTCACCTGGTTCTTGACAAAAGTTTGTGATTTCAGCGATCTTTTCCCTTGTCTTTGACGGTGGATAGTACTTCGCCAGGAACTTGTTTGCCAAGTCAGCCCAAGTGTGGATGCTACCCGGTTGCAGACTCCTTAGCCACCTGGACGCTCCGTCTTTCAGAGAATAGGGGAACAGCTGTAGACGAATGCGCTCGTTCAGGTTCCCCGTCTTGTTGAATGTATTGCAGAAGTCCAGGAATGCAGAGATGTGGTGTGGGGCATCATCTGAGTCAAGTCCGCTGAATTGTCCCTGGTGGTACAACGTGGTGATGAAGCTCGTCTTGAATTGCCAGGCGTCGAGCTCAGTTTGCGTCACTTGAGGGAGGACGATAGCAGAGGATCGTCCTTCTACTGATGGTTGCTGGTACTCCCCCAGAGTTTGTCTGGTCGTCATGGCAAACTGTAGTTGTCGCCTGCTGTGGAGAACTCTTTCGATCTCTGGCTGAAATTCAGCTATAGGTTCTCCTGCAGATCGAGTCCGACGCATAAGAGACGAGTTGGTATGAATATGGAAAAACTAGATTAACTATATACGTGGCAAAAATAAAGAGAAAATATAAACAAAAGAAAATAAAAATAAAAGAATGAAAAATTTAACTTATCCCAATTAAATAATAATTGTCAATTAACCGTGCCGGAGGTCCCCGGCAACGGCGCCAAAAACTTGATGGAGAAATATGTGACTACTTCTACCACATAGGCAGTGTACCTATCGTTTTGCGGGTATAGTGATTAAATGGGGTTGTCGATCTCAGGGACCTCGTATAATTAATTGACAAATATTTGATTAACTGGGAAATTAAGTTAAACTAAAGAAAACAGGAAATATCACTTTTTCGGTTTTGATTGATTAATTAAAAAGAAACTAAACTACAAGGACAATTAAGACAACTTAAATAAACACAGAGGGATTTAAAGAGTGGTGAATGTGATAAATAGAAAAGCGCACCCCGGTTGTTTGCTTACCTATTCCTTTTATATCTGTTACTAAATTCTTCCTTTAATTTTACTGCAATAACTCAGAAACTTTAATTAATTCATTTACGACTAAGTATAATGAATCCTAACCAATTGTTAGACCTAGCAGCAGGCTAATGCTCTAGACCGGACACAATTAATCGCATAAAGAGCAGTTTCTATTGGAGTCTAATTAACCTATAGGCCGGATCAGGCTTCTAGCTGTTAATTAGGTTCAACTTCCTTCGTCTAGTTATTTATCTCAGCTCTCGCATTTTAATAAAATAACTACAAGGGTTGTTATAATTACTGGCCAAATAATTAAAACACTTGAAGGACAGGAATTGAACTGTTGCAGTTAACTAAATTTATTTAAAGAAATACATAACAGAATTTAGGAAATAGGTTCGCTTCCCAACCCGGGAAGCTAAAATACTTACTCGCTCATCGTTACAGAAACAACGATAACAGAAAAGGAATGCATTAAATAAATTAAAGTAAGGGTAAGAGATAACTCCAGTTTAGAAGTTCACTCCGGTTCCTCGCTTCAACTTCGTCTTGCGTTGCCCCGTCTGCTAATTTATTTCTGTAGAGCTGGTGCGTAACAGTGGAAATAAAATAAAGGTGGGGTGTATGTATTACGTGGGAATTTAATGGAGTGGATGGATGATGAATTTTGATGAAGTGAATGGAGTGCGATCGTGGGAGAATGCGTGGGTGAATGGATTAATTCGTGGACTGATAAATGGATGGATGCTCGATGGATCGTGTATTTTAGCTTCCAGTAGTGTGGGTTTATATAGGCGGAGGACATGGGAAACAGACAAAGGAGAAGTGACAGGGTGAATCAAGATAGTCGGAGGAGTTGGTGCAGATCCGTGAAGATTGAGATTTCATCGGGCAGTGCAATTGATTTCAGACAGATTTAATTGATGATCTGCAGCAGCCATTGATTGAAGAGCCGGCGTCACGCTCGCGCAAATTAAGGTGGGCGATCGCAATTAATGAAGTAGTTCGACTGCGGCGCCTGAACAAGGAAGAAGAAAACTCTGTTCGGAATTCTGTTCCGTGCGCTGAAATGCTCTTGTCCGCCTCGCGCCTAGCTCAGTCCGCCTCGCGGTCGTCTCTACCTTGTCCGCGCGTGTTGGTCCGTCCGCTCGCGGTCGGCTGTGTGCTGTCCGCCTGATAGGAGGCGGTCATCTCTGTCTCAACCGCCCGCGGTCTCGGTCTTCTGTCCGCTAGATAACTAGCGGTACACTCTGTCCGTCTGCCTGATAAGAGGCGGACGCCCTGTTGTGTCCGCGCCTCTCCTGTCCGCCAGTTATGTTATATATCTATATATATATGTATATATATACACGATTGTAGTCCAATCTTGAATCGGCTCCAGATTATTCGTTATAAGTCCGTTTGACTCGCCGTTTGTTGCGTTGGAAAGCTGAAGTAAACTACTTGATTCCAACACTTTTTCCTACATTTAACACATAAAATATATCAATTCATATCAAAACATAAACCTAGGAAAATCGTCAGATAAGTGAGAAATATTACTTAAAATACTGCAAATTATAAGGTAATTAAACCCTTAAAAGTCTATATATTTCGCACTTATCACCCCTACACCTAGGGAGCAAGTAGTTTGTGAGGAATGGGTAGTAGTTAGACTCTAATGAGCATGTATGGAATTGAAAGAGGTATTCTAATGTATAAGGATCTTAGTAAACTGGTATATTAACATGTATTGTACTTATGGAGTATTGATTGAATGGGAAGTTGTAATACCTACTTGGTAATTGTAGTGAAGCTTGTATTGGTGTGGCACTCGGATATCGGTCATCAGACCGAGTTGTATGTAGAAGTAGTAGCCTTGTAGTCACGGGGGACTAACGGCATTGTATCACCCACGTATGTAAGTAGTATCCGCTGCGTGACTCGGAAGCGAGGAGATTGGATGGTAATGATTGTGTTAATGGTAGGGGTGTTACAAAAAGTGGTATCAGAGCGAAGTATCGCTCTTATGACTGGAAATACCGAGTTTAGGTAATACCGAGTTAGGATTTAGAAGCTTAGGGCTAAGGGCTGAGTGTTAGCATTAGAAATATGCTAGTTAGGAACTACCGTGAGTACCGGATACCTACAATACCAGACCCGCCCTCCACAAACCCATTGTATAACGTGGGAAAGAACGCCAGAGAGAAGGAAGGTCCTCTCATACTCGGGAAAACCCGAACTGACAGTTGTGAAAAACCACACGGTAAACAAGAACCGCCATAGGGTAGATTCCAAGAACTGGAAGTCCTGGAGATGGATCCCGGTTGAACCACAACACCCGCACTTAATAGCGGTAGGATGAGCACTCTAACCACGAGGAGGCTGCAACTTACAACAGCATGGGGCGACGTGCTTAGCAGTCGCGAAACCTAGCTAGTCAACCAACAACAAGAAAGAAGCACTAACCGTGCAACGGAATGAAAAAGGGAGCAGTAACGGAACCCGAGACACAAGTCTACGGGATAGTAATACTTGAATAATCACCAACGGTATGCTAGCTGACTAAGGACACAGTCGGAAGCGGTTAACTCCAAAACTGCGACGCCAAAAAGGTTGCAATACCTGGTCAATATAGCTCAGACAACTACAAGAACAACCATGAGATATAATCCAATAGGACCCCAAGAGTAGTGCCTAAACAAGGAAGGCTCAGTAACCACCACAGATGTGTGGGAACGAACCACAAGGAACGACACTAAACCAATAGAGTGGGAATCTCCAAGGATTGGAGAAGTACCCAGATCTACGACAGCCATGTCTAGACCACCAAGAAGCTACCTAAGGGATCGAGTATACCAATTATAGATCAATAAGATCTAGGGAAGAGTCAATAAGACTAACAAATACAAGTGGAAACCATACCGTGACCGGTATAGGTTACCCAAAAACCACCAGTACCATGCACTTGCCACGACAAGTGCAGTAAGAATAGAAATACGTAAAGGAACTCTAACATACCACTGGTACATAGTAATGTACCATGACCGCAAGGTAGCGACTACAGGATTACACATCCTAAAAACTGGAAGAATGGAAATCTTGGGAAGGCCTAACGGCCCGACCATTATACAAGAACATACCAGTCAGCGGGAAGCTAGACTTGGTCAAGACCTCAAGCATGGCTATGCCATGAGAGACTTCTTTTAACACCAAACCACAATTTTAAAACCCAACTTTCAAAACCACAACCTTTCTTTTAAACCTTGGAATTTTAACCCAAACCAACAGAATTACGGTGAGTATCATAGGATGATACAAGAAGAGTTGACAACAGAATACTTCACATAGGCGTGTGACGAACACTACGAGTGTACCCAATTACGGGATGTGGGACAACCGCACTCCAAAGGAGCTTGCGGGCCTGACACATAGTTAGGTAAGTGGTAACGTATCAACATGGTACCCCACGTATGTATACGTGTAGTGCACGAAACACGGGAAGTAGTCAACTCCGTTCTACGGACCATGAGTAAATTCAAATCAGAACAACTGGACACCTCAGGCGATCCAGGAGAAGGGACTCAGTTAAGAAATAAGTACAAAGCACTCAAGAATCCATCTTAAGATAAAGAATGAGGATTAGGAAGTGCAAAGCGCACAGATTAACAAGCATAGACATTGGATATGTCTCAAATAATTCAAGCAACTACCTGACAGCTGGAATGGATACCCAGCTTGAACACAGTAAGGCAAAGGCCTAATGTGAACACAACAATACTCAACAAACGGGACAGAGTTCCCAAGAGCAATCACAAGACTACCATGAGGTATAATCCATCAATGGAGAGGACATCTAAGCCTAGTCTCAAGCACTAGGAGCGAGTATAGACGGTCTACCCAACGACGGGAGACGTTATAACCCAAAAAGGAATAGCTTAAATACAATACCACAAGGCGGTATAGTGATAACATATCATGAACATTAGCCGAATATAACGGCCTAACCTAACAACACCCAGGAGTGATCCTTGAAGGGTGTCTGAGTTAACAATAGATGAACAAAGCGTCATGATAAGAGCACGGGAACTAGAACAAACATTCGGTTAGGACACCGAAGGGATTTCACTTAACAGGAAATACCCTAAATTGCAAAAAGGCACTGATTAACACCAGATTGCCTAAAGGACCTCCAATGAACGGAAGCGTGATGTCACGACTTACCATGGAGCCTAGTAATACCTCCAACCTATGGGGTATACATGAAGTGGAAACATGTATAAGCAGCTTGCAAAGAGCATAGCTTGCAATAGTAAGGCTCTAAGCCATAAACCTGATGCGTTGTATAAACTTAAACGGTTGCAAAACCGGCACCATTTGTTAACAAGACTTGCAAGAAATATTGTCTCCTACGACAAGAAATCGACAACTGGACCATTAATTCAAACCCAACATCCTGAGTAGCTGGGAGTAATGGTCAACTCAGTGTCACTGTCACTAGAGCACCAGTCTAGTATACAGTTGACAAGCCTTTAATTACCGTCATGCCTTCTGTAGCGATGGTACCACAGAGGCATAGGAATCATGATAACGCCAACATTGGCCTAGACCCCACGTGGACACTACGAGAAACCCAAGGGAAGGTACACCTCGTTAACCGAAGACCACCAAGGTGGTGAAGATGCGAACCCTCAGGAAAGGCTTCCATCTACTATAACAATAGAGCCTACGCATATAGATACTGCCAGGAGGCGATGAAACAAGAAAAGACATTCCTAACCATCGCGACTTAAAGGAGTAAGTATACTCCATATGCAGTACGTAAGCAGGTACTAACATAGTAACTTGCTATGAGACGTATGAGTGGCGACAAACCCCTCAACAAGAACTTTCACCTATCAGTGATAAAATACTCTTCTATTAGAGAACGGGACCGGAAAACCCTTGAAGCTTCTTGGGATGTTCCGGTGATGTACATACAAAGTAAACCGCACAGCTAGAGCCTATAATCAATGCTCAGCACTGGAAGACAATAATTGTCAAAACAATCAATGTGAATACACACGGAACACCACAAATGACTAACGCTTGAGAGAGCTGATAACCCGATAAACCACTTCATCTTTGGTCAACGAAGTTAGTGGCAAACTATATCATGAATGAGGAAATAATGTGAGGTAAACCAACCTACACATGAGACCTAAACTGGAATGAAACATCTCCACATGGAGAAGATAATACCACTGCGGTATGCTACGACAATCATCATACATATGAACTATGAACCCCCTAGTGTAATTACACCATAAGGAAATGGTGCCAACGACAATAGTAATGAGTAAAGACGAGCTATCACAGCAACGCAATCAGTAAGAACAATATTGTATAATGAGTAAAAATACGGTGCGCAACAAGCGACCGCTATGAGGAAGTAGTTAGATAATGACATGTAGTATAAGTATGAGAAGACAGACAGAAATATTCCTTCCTATCACATAAGTGACTTACTGTCAAGCGTTTACGCCTCTACACTCTGTACGACTGAGTGTTTTGGTATTGCACTTGTGCAGCTAATGATCTAATGTGATGGCTAGGGATATGGAGAATGTAAACCGTAGAAAACTCTTCTTTTCACCAACGAACGTGGCACAAGCCAGTTAAGCAAGCTCAGCAACAGACTGTGCGGCCTAAGGCCAAAGAAGCACGAAGAGTGTAAAACACACTAACAATCACAAGATGTGAATTCCAGTGGAATAAAGAGTGAAAAGAAACTTAAAAACAGTCACTAGGACCGACGCATAGAAATGCAAGGTCATACAAGTAAAGGACACTTGTACCGAACCAGAAGAACTGGTATAACTTGGAAGCTAGTGACGACAGATGAGGCACTACAGTTAAGTGGTGACTTAACCTCGCTTGACAGTAAGTCGGAGGAACTTAATGAATAATCATGGAGGCACGAATAGCATGTGCAGTAGATTACCAGAGAGCTGGTTACAAATCTTAAACTCATTGAGTTCAAACGCGGTAGAAGAATACCGTATTTGCTTAGTAAACCTCATTTCAATAATAGACGGATAAAAGGTGATGTACAGCACTTTAAGGATAACAAGAAGGGTGAATAACCCAAGTTATCAGGGTCGCGCAGCAGAAGCTAGTGGGCCCTAGCTAGGAGATTAATGTACCTAGTGAGTATAATAGAATGGCTATTAATGCCTTGAAGCCGGTTAGGCTAGAACCGAATTAATTATGAGTTAAATAAACTCATATAGGAATTCTTGGTGCAAAGACTAAACCATTGGTATGGTTAAGACCCCTTTGACCAGAGCATATTGTATAGTATACCGTAGTGAAGCTAAACGCTTCAGATTGCCTAAATTGATTAAACCAATGTTTAATAATAATAACATAGGGTAGAATACGTGGGCGTAATCCCTTTTAAGGGGGTAGAGCGAAAACCGCTTAATATAAGTTTCATGAATAAACACATAAACTACAATGTGCATAGCATAAATGAGAATTGATTGGATGATTGGTACTATGTTAAATAAACATAAGTATCCATTCATACTGAAATTATGGTAATTAGGCACGAGAGATGCAAATACCATAGGATGGATATACCTACCTTGTAACGCCATGTAAGAGTATTAGTAAAAGAAAAGTAACGAGTAGTGGACGGAGCTCCACAAGTATTGTAGCCTTGGAAGAAGTAGTACGAAATGAATGAGAGTAGTAGATGAATGAAGTCTAGGGGTAGTGTATACCTAGGTAAATGATTGGAAGTAATTGAGGACAACTAGATTTGACGAGTATGGTAATCTCTAGTTAGAATATGTGAGAAGGGAAGAAATGGTGCCAAGCCAAAACAGGATACGTAGAGCATCCGGCTGCTTTAGCCGGATGGAAGTAGAAACATATAGGGCATCCGGCCGTCTCCAGCCGGATGGGGATAGGACTTAGGCAAAGCAAAGTATTGTACGACCGACCGTCTGTGGTCAGTCAAGCATACTAGGAGAGGGTAGAACCGTACTTATACATGTAAAATACAGGCTGGCACCATAAAAACTAGGCCCAAAATACTATAAATAGGGGGTACCCCCATGGAATAAGACACGCAACATTTGGCAGTCAAACTTACATTCGAATCCAATAGAAGCTCTCTTTCTCTCCTCTCTACTCTTGTGAGACTCTGAGATCGAGACCAGGTAATGTAGGACAGAAGATCAGATCGGGTCATGCTAGGGTAAGCGTACTGTTTCATTAAGATCGGATCGAAGGTTACTAGGATTGATGTACTGTTTCATTTGGCGCCGTCTTTGGGAGACAAACAGCAAGAAGCAACCACGAGACCACCTAGAAACAGGGAAGTAATCTGCGACGATTTATAGCGAAAGTCCTGAAATAACTAATGACATTTTTTGCAGGATCGGAACACGAAAGATGGCTCCAAGATCAAAGAAAACACCGAAGAACGCTACCGAAGATAACAATCGCTCTGAAGAAGGAATGAGTTTGGAGATGCCAGAAGCCATCTCCAAAAAAGATCTCGAGGACATGCTAAAGGGGCTAGTCAGATCCATCTACGAAAAAATTGTAGAGGGAAATGAGACTTTGCAACAGGAATTAATGCAAAGGGACGAGGAGTATCAGAGAAAATGGGACGAAATGACTGAGGCCATTGAACACCTGAGAAACAGAGATTCCAGAGGCAGTAATGGCGAGGAAAGCAAGGATAGGAAGCGCAATTCAATCATTAGCGAAGAAGAGATGGAAGAAGATGACCAGATAGACATGAGCTTGTACCCCTTCTCAGAGCGGATAAGAAAAGCAAAACTCCCGCCGCACTTCGTCGCCCCGGCAATTGAGAAATATGATGGGACTGGAGATCCCGCCCAACATATTAAGAAGTTCATGTTTGCCATGAACACTCAGGGAATCAGCTCCCTCGCCCTCTGCAATTTGTTCCCGGAACGCTTTCGAAGAGAGCGTTGGGATGGATCTCCACGAGACCGCCACAGTCCATCACGAGCTTCAAGCAGCTGACCGAGGATTTCCAGCGATACTTCGCTGCAAGTAAGAGGGATAAAAAAGAAACAATAGAATTGATGGACGTTAAGCAGCGAAAAGGAGAGACCGTGAAGGAGTACAACGAGCGCTTCCATAAGAAGGTCGCGGAAATTGATGATATCAATGAGAGAATCTTGATTAAGGCCTTTGGTAATGGCCTAGCTCAGCCTCGACTTGCTGGAAAGATCGCAACGAAGGCGCCGAAAACTCATGGAGAATTAGCTGAAATGATCCATGATTTTTTGAAATCTGAGATAGCGGAAAACAAGGCTAAAGAGCTAGCGGACAGCTTTAAAACCGCAGGGGTGCCGGAAAAGAAGGAGGGGTATGGAGGAAATGCCGAAAGGGGAGGGTCAAGGTACAAGCCATATTATGGCAAGTCTACCGCCGGATCTTCCTCTCAGGGGGCACAACACCAGGGGGCAAGAACCATTGTCTACATTGACCCAGGGAAGTATGTTGCTGCAGTAAGAGAAGGGTACCTTCCCCAGCCTAGAAAGCCACCGTAGGGGGAAATTCCGGTTGCATTCTGCGAGTACCACGGGAACCGCAGCCACCGGACTGTAAACTGTGCTACCTTGGCCAAAGAACTTCGAATCATCGAAGAAAATAAGAAGAAAGGAAAGCAGGTAGCCGGAGCACAAAGGCAATACGGCGGCCAACAGGGTAGTACCCAGAATGCACCTCGAGGGCGACAAGAGGAAGAGGTTCACCCCAGGCTTGATCCCAGTAAATCAGTGGGAATGATAACAGGTTTGTAAAAAGGAGAGTAAAGTTTTTCCTTTCATTCAGGAAAACATTCGGAGTTTCAATTTGTAGCCTGCTTTAAGATGAAATTTTGTGTCACATACTTTGTCAAAGATCATGTTGCCAAAAGGAGAAATAAAATTCCATTCTTTTTGCTTTTTACTATTAACAACCCCCTCTTTTCCCAAGAAGAAAGCTAACAAAACTTTCTCTAAGAAAACTCACAGGACTTTTTTCAGAGGTAGTACCACTAACCCCTAATGAAAGAAAAAGGCACATTCATCAAGTACATCAAGAGCTCCCGGAGAAGAAAATCGGCAAAAAGGAAAGGTTTCCTCCAATTTCTTCTCCGACGAGGATGAGGATGGAGTGCTATACCCGCACAACGATGCACTTGTCATTCGTGCCAGGTAAATGATCGAATGATGGAGGGAATTTTAATCGATAGTGGGGCCGGAGCAAATGTCATATCAGCTGAGGCGGTTAGGAAGTTGGAGATACCTGAGGACCGGATCAAGCCCTATTCGGAGGTTCTGAGAGGATTTGTAGGAGGCGTCTCTACCACGTCTTCCGGCAGTATAGATTTCACAATGACCTTGGGCCAAGGAGACGAAAGAAGGACTGAGAGACTCACGGCTTTTATTGTGCCAGGCCTTTCTGGATATAACATGTACCTTGGAAGGCCAGGAATCAATGCTTTCAAAGCCATCCACAGCACTCATCACTTAAAAATGAAATATTTAACCTCACACGGGAAGGTGGTTACGATAAGAGGAAGCCAAAAGATGGCCCGAATGTGTGAAGTCCGCATCATGGACAGCCTTCCTAGTGAGGAGGTGGTCAAGACTGTGGGATCGGACAAGGAATTCAAGGGAAAGTTGCCTTCTTCCCAGGGCCAAGTCAAGAAAAGGAAGGATGTCGAACAGCCCAAGATTCCCCCAGAGAGGTACATTTAAAATCTGACCCTTCTAAATTTTTAAAATAGGAACTGCGTTTGACAGTGGAGAGCAAACTCACTTAATGAGGTTCCTAGAAAAAAAGAAGGGCAACATTTGCTTGGAGCACGGACGAGATGCCTGGTATAGACCCAAGCGTTATCCGGCATGAGCTCAGGGTAGACCCTAAACATCCGGCGGTCAGGCAAAGGAAAAGGGTAATAGGGGAAGAAAGAGATTTAGCCGCACGAAACCGAGGTCCAAAAACTCCACAAGGCCGGTTTCATCAGGGAGGTTGCATACCCACGATGGTTGGCTAACGTTGTCATGGTGAAAAAAGCAAATGGAAAATGGAGAATGTGTAGGATTTCACAGATTTAAATAAGGCATGTCCTAAAGATTTCTATCCCCTGCCATCAATAGATAGATTGGTGGTTTCAACTGCCCAGAGTTCAGTGTTAAGTTTTCTGGATGCTTTCTCCGGTTATAATCAAATAAAAATGAAAGAAGACGATTCGGAAAAGACATCCTTTATTACTTCAGCCAGAACATTCTGTTACAAGGTAATGCCCTTCTGCCTAAAGAACGCAGGGGCCACTTTTCAACGAATGATTGACAAAGTATTTTGTCAGCAAATTGCTCGAAATGTGGAGGCTTACGTTGATGATATAGTTGTAAAAAGTCCGTCAAAAGAACAACACATGAAGGATTTAGAAGAAACATTCGACACTCTGGATAAATACCAAATCAAGCTAAATCCAGAAAAGTGTGTGTTTGGTGTACCCAAGGGAGGTTTCTTGGTTTCATTGTTGGGCAACGAGGTATTGAAGTCGCTCCGGAAAAAGTCAGGCAATCCTCGACCTTTCTCCTCCAAAAAATATCAAAGATGTCCAAGCTTTAAACGGAAGACTCACAGCATTAAGCAGGTTTTGTTCTAAGCTTCAAGAAAAATCGATCCCGTTCTTCAATATTCTAAGGAAAGAAACAGCAAATTCCAGTGGCGACAAGAGTGCTGCATAGACGCATTTGAAAAGATCAAGGAGATGCTTCGGGATCTACTAAATTGGGTGTACATGCCCCGGGACAGGATCTATATCTTTACTTGTCCGCAATAGATTGGGCGGTTGCAGCTGTCTTAATCATGGAAGAGAAAAGGGAGGTACCAGTTTACTATACGGGCAAAATCTTGAGCTCGACAGAAGGACGGTACACTAACATAGAGAAAATCTTGTTTGCACTGGTGGTGGCGTCAAGAAAACTACGACCCTACTTCCAGTCACATCGAATCTTTGTCAGGACCAATTGGCCGCTCAAGTAAATTGCGAACAATCCGAATGCCTCCGGCCGGATGGTAAGCTGGACAGTAGAGCTGACACAATATGAAATTCACTTCTTGCCCAGAACGACGATTAAAGCTCAGGCCTTAGCAGACTTCATAACGGAGACAAACTTTGCAAAAGAAAAGAAAGAAGCAGACTCAAAGTCCATATATCATATTGGTTGATGGAGCTCGATGCAAAGTGGGGCAGGAGCTGGAATAGTGGTACAGGCGCCGAATGGGCAAATCTTGAATTATGCCTTCCGACTGGACTTTGACGTTACTAATAATGAAGCCGAATACGAAACCCTTATCCAGGGTTTGGAAGTAGCTACAGCCCCGGGGGGCGACAGGTTCCATAGAAAAGATGCCTTCTCTGTTTTTTCATTCTTATAAAATCCTGTCTGAAGTAAAACTTATGAGAATATAACCTATTTTTAACAGAATTAGAGGTGTATTCGGACTCTATGTTGGTGGTGAGACAAAACGACAACATCTATGAAGTCAAAGAGGAAAAACTATGGAGGTACTTGCTCAAGGTCCAGGAACTAAAAGCAAATTTCCAAAGATGCGAGCTAAAACACCTTCCCCGCTAAGAGAATGTCGAAGCTGATGCCTTAGCCAAATTGGCAAGTATGGCCGGAAAAGGTACCCAATGAGATATGGCTAGAAATCAGAACTTCCCCAAGTATAGAAGGAACTCAGGTGTTTGCGGTGGAGATAGGTGACAAAGAAGAATCCTGGATGACTCCAATCATAGATTACATATGGCAAGGAAAGCTGCCGGAAGGAGAAAAGGAGGCCAGGATAATATAAAAAGGCGGGCCGTATCATTTTTTATTGAGGATAACCAGCTGTATAAGCGATCTTTTGCAAGACCAGCACTGAAGTGTGTTACCATAGCTGAAGGAGCAAAATTAATAAGAGAGATACATGATGGGCTCTGTGGAAATCACCAAAGAAGAGGACCACAACCCACAAAATCTTGAGACTCGGATATTTTTGGCCAAAAATGATGGAGCATTGCAAGGGAATATATACGAAAATGTCGCAAGTGTCAAGAGCATGGAAACAAGATACATACTCCTCCGGCAGAGCAAAAATCTATTCTCTGCCCAATTCCCTTCGCTATGTGGGGGTTGGACATTGTGGGCCCATTCCCGGAAGCTTCACCAGCGAGGTTCAAATTCATGTACGTTGCCATCGACTACTTCACAAAGTGGGTCGAAGCAATGCCTACTATCTCCATCACCCTAGGAAGTCACAAGAATTCATCTGGAAGTATGTGGTATGCAGGTTTGGTATACCGAAAGCAATAATAACTGATAATGGAACACAGTTCAATTGCGAAAGCTTCCGAGAATTCTGTGAAGAATGGAAGATCGACTTAAGATTTGCATCAGTAGCTCACCTTAGGCAAATGGCAGGTCGAGAATGCGAACGGGCAAATAGTAAGGGCGATAAAGAAGAAACTCGATGAGAAGAAAGGAAAGTGGGCAGAATTGTTACCCCAGGTCCTTTGGTCGTACAGAACGACAGAAGGGGGGCCGACGGGAGAAACGCCTACAGATTGACATATGGTTTGGAAGCCGTCATTCCGGCGGAGATTGTGGTGCCATCCATAAGGTGGGAATCATATGACGAAGAGGTCAACAATCAAGGAGTACAGGATCACCTAGACATCCTTGAAGAAACCAGGATGGCCGCCGCAGTAAGGATGGCGAAAGATAAATCCAAGGTAGAAAGATATTTCAACAGGAGGATAAAAGAACGAAGTTTGCCCCAGGAGAATTAGTTCTCGAGAGGTTAAGCAACCCAAGAAGCTGGAACCCAATGGGAAGGACAGTACATCATACACAGAAGACGGGACGAGCTTCATACCGCTTGAAAAATGGTGAAGGGTACGAATTGCCGCATTCTTGGCATGGAGAATGTCTGAAAAAGTTCTATGTGTAAAATTTATAACTCTTCAATAAAAGGTATTATTTTTGGGAAGTGAAAGAAAAAGAAAGCACTGGCCAACGAGCCGCAGGCTATCATGCCTTGAAAGTAAGCACCGGCCAACGAGCCGCAGGCTATCATGCCTTGAAAGAAAAAGAAAGCACCGGCCAACGAGCCGCATGCTATCATGCCTTGAAAGTAAGCACCGGCCAACGAGCCGCAGGCTATCATGCCTTGAAAGAAACATCCGGCCAACGAGCCACAGGCTATCATGCCTTGAAAGAAAACATCCGGCCAACGAGCCGCAGGCTATCATGCCTTGAAAGAAAAGAAAGCACGGCCAACGAGCCGCAGGCTATCATGCCTTGAAAGTAAGCACCGGCCAACGAGCCGCAGGCTATCATGCCTTGAAAGAAAAAGAAAGCACCGGCCAACCGGCAACGAGCGCAGGCTATCATGCCTTGAAAGTAAGCACCGGCCAACGAGCCGCAGGCTATCACGCCTTGAAAGAAACATCCGGCCAACGAGCCGCAGGCTATCATGCCTTGAAAGAAAAAGAAAGCACCGGCCAACGAGCCGCAGGCTATCACCTTGAAAGAAGCATCCGGCCAACGGGCCGTAGGCTATCACGCCTTGAAAGAAACATCCGGCCAATGAGCCGCAGGCTATCTTGCCTTGAAAATAGGCGTCGGCCAACAGGCCGCAGGTTCCTATACTCCATATCCTAAAAAAATCCGAATAAAAACCATAGATAACCATACTTTAAAAGGAAAAAAAAAGGTCCGGCCGGAACAAAAGTCCAAAACCGCAAGCCCCTTGTGTTATAAAAAATGAATACTACACTGGCATAACTTGCATAAGATAACCATACGTGCACCATTTTAAAAAAAAGAGAGAGATATCACGGCAATAGGAAACTTGGCTCAAAAGAGGTACTCCGGCGGACAAGTAACTAAAGCTGGTGAAAAATATAGCTTATACTTCTCCCAAAGTGTGGGGTAAAACAGTTACAAAATATGATCATTCAGCAAACACAAAAAATACATGCCGAAACAAAAACTCCTCTAAAAATAAAAAAAAACTTCTATTCCACTTTCTATACAGCTTCTTTTTCAGCAGCTAACAACCTATCGCCGCTACCAGCCACACTTTCAGAAGACTTAGACCTCCTAGAAAGACGCGGCATCCCTCCAGCAGACGGTAGGATGTTGCTTCAAGCTGGAAGGAATGAGGCTTCGCCGGCGCCAAAACATGTCTCTCCGGACTGCGACAGAACCTCTCGAGCTCCAAGAAGAAGTTGGACTTCTGGGCAACAGCCTTGAACTCCAGCTTGTTGTACAGATCATCATCCAGCAACTCTCCTTTCTCGAGAGAGTGATCCGAAACAATCTGCTGGCAAATATCAACTATCCAGCGACACTGAGAAGCGAAGGACTCCTTTAGATGGGCGTTAATGGTGCGTTGCTTCTGTATCTCCTCTGAGATTGCCGGGAAAATGACTTGAGCCTGGCCACTTGAGATTCAAGGGTCAGGACTTGGGCTCGATACTACCACGTTCAGAATTGGCAAATGACAGCTCCTCCTTAGCGCGGGCTACCCGACCACTCAACTGGGTGACGTGCTTCAGTAAGTTGGCAGAACTCAAGCCTAGCCGGAACACAAAAGAAAAAGAATAAGAAAAAGAAAGGGCAAAAGGAGAAACAAAAGTCGAAGGCCTGAAAGTTTACCATGGCCTGATGGCTCAGTTTTCTCGGCTTGAGAGCGAGACTTGGCTTCCTCCAGCTCTTTTATTCTCTCCTCCAGCCTGGTCCTCTCTTCTATCAGGGCAGCTTTATCCGCAGCAAGGGTTTTCTTCTCCTCTTCCAAAAGAGAGCAATCTCGGAGCAGAGACTGCTTCTCTTGATCAAAGGAGGACCTCGACTGCTCTTCCAGTGCGGCCTTTTCTTCCGACAGGAGATCAAGCTCCTAAAAGCTTTTCTTTTCCTTCACAAGGGCTTCATTCTCCCGTTGAAGAGTTTGCTTCTCCAGCTCGAGCGTTTCAGCCTCCTGCTTGAAAAAGTTCCTCTCCTGATAGAAAAAGGCCTTGTCAGCCTGAAGAGAGTTCACTTCGTTCCGGTGCATAGAGCGCACCTGATCCAGCATAATATCTAGGTCAAAGAAGGACCGAATCAGCTTATCTTTATCAAGGGAAAAAGAGATGGTTTCATACCTCTATCAAAGTATTGTCAGCTTCCTTGATCCGGCCTCTAAGAGAGAAGTTCTCCTCCCGGAGTTTCTTCAGCTGCAACTCATACTCATCACGCTGACGCTCGCATTCTCGCCGGGACAACTGCAGGTCTTTGTTTATTGCCTCAGTTCTCTCCTTTGCCTTACGGTCGATCTCGTACTCAACCTGGTCAATGTAAGCATCATGAGAAGAGCGGGACAGCTTCAGTTCCTCTTCAACATTATTGGCTCGGCTTTCCTCATAGCGAAGCCTGGATTGAAGGTTGCCAAAGTGAACCTCAGCACTTTGGGCCATGGACATACCTAAAAACAACACAATTCATAAAAAAAAGGAAAAAGCCAAACCAAAGCAGAAGAGAAACACAAAAGGGATATGCATGCTAACCTGAAAGATTCCCCCCCACATCATGTCAAACACTTCATTTATTGGAGGGAATGCCGCATGATAGCATCTGCCCCCCCATCTCCGATCCGTAGCCTTTTTTTGTAGCAGTAAAGGTTGCCGGAGGAGCAAAGATCCCGTCTGGATGACCACATCTCTTTATTGCCTCCTTCCAGACGGAGGAGTACTTGGCAGAGTCACAGGTTATCAAAGGGAGAGGGTGCCCGCAATGGTAGAACCACCCTTCCTTTTGGGAGGGTCCAGTATAGGACTCCTGAGCAGGAGGAGGAGGGAAAGAAGAAGAAGAAGCTATTAGTCTTCTCTTGCTTACTCCGGAGCTCAGGATCCTCCGGCACCTGGCAATACTCCATTGCTCTCCCTTGCCGCATCCATGGCCGCAGCAACATCAATGGAGAATGATCCTGAAGCCTCGGGATCACCAGAGGTTTGTCCTTCTCCTAATGCCCTGGCTCTGTGGCCTTCGGCTTTGATGTAGTTTTCTTTTTTAGTCTTTTCTTGACAGGAGCGGGGACTGCCGCAATAATAAAAACAGTTAGGACCAGAAGGTTGAAACTGGAAGTGGAAGGATGCTAAAAGGGAAGAGAGGTAAAGAACAAGAAAAAGCGGCGAAACAACCAAAACCTTCTTTAGCCGAAGGACCAGCACGGAAGTCTGTGGCCTCCAGGATGTTTTCCTGAGCGGGATCTGAGGAAAAGTAACCGTCAAATCAGAAAATTGCTCGCAAATAGGAGTCGGATGACCGGACTCCCGCCCAGGCGAGAACCAAGGTCTAAACCCGAACCAGGGGTAAGGGGAAGGAGGACACGGCGCCCAGACTTGGGGCTCACATGCCATGTACCTGACAGCCCGGCGTCAGCACGTTTAGGAGATTCTAGCTTTTCTTTTTCTTTGAGTGACCGGCTTGGTCCCCCCGGCTTCTTGCCTGGAGCGCTTTGCCGGAGGAGCACTCTCAAAAACTGCTCGGCCGCATCAGTAGCCGCATCTAGCGTGTCATAGTAATTGATTTTTTCGTCCCCATTCTTGAAGGTGACGAAGTTCCAGCTATGAAAGGGGCCGAACTTGTCCCCCTTCTGGAAGAAATCTAGATACAACACGTCAAAACAATAAGAAAACCGATAGGAATGACAGAATTTGTACTAAGAGTTAAAGGCGCTTACTGTGATATGTCTTCAGAGAAGACAAACGTGCCTTTGTAAAAAAACGCCTCGACAGTCAGCGGTTTCTTGCTTAGTGCCCTCAGAACCTTCGAAATGGGCAGCTCAGCCGGAGGGGTTTGGGGGCTGATTAGCTGACCTTTGACAACCTCAGCGCAGTATGGGACGCCCAATACTCGGCCGGATGGAGGAACAATAACAAACCACCGTGACCCCACTCGTGAGCCTTCTTATAGTCGAAAAGGGAGTATCCAGCCTTCGCGATGAGGGTTAAGCTATCCGGGTCAACCCTAACTGTGAAGAACCGGACGAAATCGGTACCTTCCGGCCGAATTTGCTTCCCTCGCAAAGAGAACACAAGGCGTGGAGGTGCGAAATGGCCTTTGGGTGAAGGTGAGCAAGAGTGCAGCAGCGGCGAAAGAGGAAGCCCAACACAAAAGGGTGCGGGGGAATGGTCAGACCGGAGCGGAAAAAATCAGCGAAAACTACGTACCCACGGCCAAAATCGTCGTTAGGGTGAGAGTCGGAGGACGGCAGGTAAATCTGCGTGCCAAGTGGGGCTTCGACATCCCTGAGACAATCGCAAACGGAGGAGTAATTGAGAGAGGAGGGAGAGGGTTGACGCCCAGATAGGAAGGGTCTTGTGAACTTCAGATACGAGGGGCGAAAGCCGTTGGAAGAGCGGGAGCCCTGAATCGCCTCAATAGCGGGCGGAAATTTAGCAGCGAGTTTATTCTGTTTTGCGGAAGAAGAAGACATTATCAAGCCTAACAAAGGATCAAAGGGCGACGGCAATGAAAGACAAGGTAGTACACAGCGACAGGGGAGCGAGAGAGAAGAACAGTCGAAGTACAGGGGGAATAGAAGAAGGAAGAGGAGAGGGAGCAAAATCGGGCTTTAAGGAATGTTTTTTCCCGCTCAAATAAATAATATATATACATGTGCGAACAGAAAGTATCCTTTCTTTGCAGGGGAAGAGAAAGAGCCGCACGCTTCCTAAAGATGCTTCCGATGTTTAGTCAAAAGAAAGACCCTGCGTATTCTACACGAGAACAGGCGGAAAAAATTCAAAAAGGCGGTACGAAGCAGGTTCGAACCACGAGCTACGCACATGGCCAATAAGAAGTTCCTTTTCTCCAAGTATGAAGAAAAAGAACTTGTGGGACTGGGATAAGGAAAAGACGAAGCTCAGACAGACCAAAGAGCCTCAGAATTGGCCGCAGTCACAAATTTTTCGTCGAAACACAAGACACGGAAGTTCTATTTTCTTCACCAAAATTCAGAAAGATAGAACATGTGGGACTGATGAGAGTGGAAGAAATGGTGCCAAGCCAAAACAGGATACGTAGAGCATCCGGCTGCTTTAGCCGGATGGAAGTAGAAACACATAGGGCATCCGGCCGTCTCCAGCGGATGGGATAGGACTTAGGCAAAGCAAAGTATTGTACGACCGACCGTCTGTGGTCAGTCAAGCATACTAGGAGAGGGTAGAACCGTACTTATACATGTAAAATACAGGCTGGCACCGTAAAAACTAGGCCCAAATATACTATAAATATGGGGGTACCCCCATGGAATAAGACACGCAACATTTGGCAGTCAAACTTACATTCGATTCCAATAGAAGCTCTCTTTCTCTCCCTCTCTACTCTTGAGAGACTCCGAGATCGAGACCAGGTAATGTAGGATAGAAGATCAGATCGGGTCATGCTAGGATAAGCATACTGTTTCATTAAGATCGGATCGAAGGATACTAGGATTGATGTACTATTTCAATATGGGAGAGTGATGGATGAAGGTAGTGAAGGTGAGGAAATGAGCATTTAGGTATTGAAGCACGGAGTAAAGCATTTGAGAAGTAGAGTGAGGATGATTGATGGACTGATGCCATCCTTTGGAGATGTATGAATTTGTATCACAACTAGAAAGGGTAAAAAGATAGAAAATGAAAAAAATTAAATTATTTGTTTGTTTGAAACTGATGTGGGAAGTCGAACTTGATCCTGATCAGATCAAGGGAAATTGAACATAAATTGGGGTGGAAAGATAGTTCAACACTGGTGCTGATCACATCAGGGTCGAACGATTCTTGAAAATCCCCTCAAGTGGTCACAAGAATCATGCTTAGGATAGAAGTAATAAATATAAACTAGAATTTGGAGTTGTATGTTTTAGAAGGATTTCTAAGTAGCCGTTGGGAAGGATTTTCCATAGACTGGAGACTAAGTAATTGTTGGAAGCTTGTACGGGAGAAGATAGTAGTATATTATGTTGTATTATTCCAAGGGCAGCGGGACATAGAGGAGTCCCGTGTCTAGATGACCTGAGTGCCTGCGGGATTGTATTGTGTATGCATTGCTTTGGGGATAGCTTTCCACTGCATGTATGTATAAGTTTTGTAATGAGGAACTGGAGGGTTGGTAGTAATGCGAATTCGAGTAATGATTGTACATTGGCATGGTATGGAAAGTAGAAACCTTGAGTAATGGGTGGGAATCAGTAAGGAGGAAGAATGTATGACCTTTGCATAGACGAGTATGAATTAGCAAGTATCGTAATCCCTAACCTGAGCAACTTTGAGGACAAAGTTCTTAAGGGGGGTAGATTGAAATACCCCAAACTTAAATACAGAGATTAAGATTATTCTAATCCTTATTTAAGAGCATAATAATGCTTAAGTAGTATTGGTGAGGAAAAAAAAATCCAAGGAAATAAAGAAACGCTTAAAAAGTGAAAAACGCTAAATAAGCGTTAAATAACCATAGGAAGTATGAGACCCGGCTAGCGTATTATATGGATTCTAAAGGCTTAATTAGGCCTAAATAATATATGGGAACAACTCCCGAAGAAAACGGATCCAAATAATGTATTAAAACGCTAATAGAGCTTTAACGCACGTTTTTCGAGAAAACCCGAAAACGCGATTTTAAGTGGTCAAACGAACCCGTAAAAATTATAAGTCATTAAATAAATATTATTAAGCATTTATGGAAGCTTATAACCAATAAAAATAAAGAACAAGAAAATCCCGGAAAACGGGCCCAGTTAGTGAATAGTCCAAAACCGGGTAAATTAACGAGTGTTTTCTGTAAAAGACGAAAAACGCTCCAACTAGTAATACTGTAGGGGGGCCGGTTTTAACAGTTAAATAACCCCTCTCTCACACACACACTAGCTAAATAAATAATGAGTCAAAAGGCAAAAGATGAATAAAAGGTAAAAAGCAACTTACCTTTTCTCTCACCTCCCATTCCCTCATTTCTCTATTCTCTCACTCCCCTCCTCCTCTCCAGTGATTTATCTCTCCTTCTCCCCATTGCTGCTGGCGATTTTGAAGCCCCAAAGAAGCTTCAATGGCTTCCCTTCTTTACCTCATGCTCAAGCCATATTAAAGCTCCAAATGAGAAAAAAAAGTACATATTCTTGCTCCTCTCTTCAAGCTCTACATTCCTATCTTTTCAAAATCCGAAAATGAGCAACTTCATTCTCCATGGGTTTTGAGCATTTGAAGAATAAATGACACGATTTCGAAGCATGGGGTCTCCTCTTCTCCTAAGGTAAAAAGTTTCAAGAAAAATCCATCTTTTCTCCATTCTCTAGAGTGGCCGATTTTTTTTGCCCCTTCTTGTAATGCCTTGTTTCTTCTTTGTTGGAGCTTGGTTTAACTCTCCATGGTGGAGGAACTCTCCTTTGTATTCAAGGCTTGAAAACCTCTCTTATAAGCTCCAAGGTAAAAACCCTAACTAATGGTAATTTAAACCCTTCATTGAATTAGTGAAATTTTAAGAGATTAGAAGTTTAATTATATTCTTTTTATGTAATTTGGATGTTGGGATGGAGTTTGGCAACTCCATCCCCCACATGGCCGAATTTCGCAAGAAAAGAGAAGGAGAAGAATTGGAAAAGAAATGAAGCGAATATAAGCTCAAGGTAAGAGCTCTTCCTTAATGTTAAGTTTTAATGCATTAGAATAATGGGAATGGGTAACCAATTTAAGAAAACCAAAATGATTGTAATGGTATAAAATATACCATGGCTGAAAGGTCACAATGTCTACCGAAGACCTACTAGCGGAAGGCCTGCTAACCGGAGACCTACCAGCGGAAGGCCTGCTACCGGAGACCTACTAGCGGAAGGCCACAGAGTCTACTGGAAGACCAATTGTCGGAGGCCTATCATGGAAAGCCCTACCAGCGGAAGAACCACTACCGGAAGGATCTACCAAGAGAGTCTACCGGAGGACCCGCTATCGGAAGGGCTGCTACCTAAAGGATCGCTACCGGTAGAATTACTACCGGTAGGATTATTACTGAAAAGATGGCCCGGAAGAGTTAGTCCAATGCGGAGGTAGTGTCCCAGTCCGGAAAGATTATCCAAATAGAGGCTAGCAGTTATATGATATGATAGCACCACATGTATATGGGCAAAAAAAGGTAAACCTGACCATAGAAAGTCTATAAATAGGAGTAGAGGGGCTCATTTGTAGGGGACTCAAGTTAGAAAAGAGAGAGCTCACCCAAAAGGTTCTCTAGTGTTGTAAACCAAAGGATGAATAACAGCTCTGTCTAGAAGTGGACGTAGGCCGCATTATTGACCGAACCACTATACGTATTGGTGTGGAAACAATATCGGGACAGGATCCTCGATACCATTTCATTTGGCGCCGTATGTGGGAAACAAAACAATAACCATGATTAAACCACAAATTCGAGAAATGGTGAATGGATCGGTTTTACTTGACAAGAATTGGTTCTTGGTCCTTGAAAGGGATGATGATCGGTGATCTTCAAAGATCGGTGGCGAAAGAGTAGTAGATTGACGATCGGATTAGTCAAGATCTAAAGGTTCGATCGTAAGAAATACGAGTTTCTTTCCGATGAGAAGATCGTATAATTCCGGCTCGGGATATTCAGAAGAGCACGATCTTATTGTGAAAATAGAATCAAAAGTAAGATCGGAGAAGTACCACCAAGGTGTTACATGTCATGCTTAAAAGATTCAGACTACGAAAGAAGACTGTGAAGCTCAGAGCAAACTTAGATTTATCAACGATATCTTCTTCTTTGAAATCCCTAGAAGGCATCTCATATTTAGAGAGTCCGATTTCTGTGTATTCAACGAAGAACGCTACTTAAAGAGAGAATTTGCGAAGTAAACAGAAGAATAATGGAGACCGAGCAGTTGACTATGGCCAGATACAAAAGTCTCAGAAACCTTGGAAGTAAGCTATGAAGCATACGATTTTAGTTGATTCTTTAGAATCTTCAACCAGTGGTCGAAGAACGGTTTGGAAAAAGGAGTTTTGCAATAGAGAAGCATTAGAAGACTTAGCCAAAGAAGGAGAAATCAGAATCACTCCACCCCGGACGCAAGTTGTTACATCCGGCCTGGGAACCGTCTTGAGTTCAGCCACAAGAATTGGAGAAACAGAGTTAGGCTAAGCAAAACCTTAATACCATTTCATTTGGAAGCCCGCGCGCATCCTATTGGAAGATCGCTCTAGAACCGGGCGCCATCTTAGCTCAGGACCGGGCGCATCTTCCCAGGCGATGTAGGACGAGAAGATCAGATTCCAAATCCAACGAGACTGGAACCGGACGCTCGATTTCCTAATTTCTCTATTCTCTCTTATGTTTTGAAACCTTGAATATATGAAAACTTTCTGCTCAGTACATGACCTCGTTGCTTGATTATTTGGGAGGAGGAGAGAGCAACACACGAGGCATGTGGACTTGATTCAAGCGAAGTCTCAAATCCAAGAAGCAAGAAGCATCTTTCCCGGGCAAACTTTGATTCACAACCCGGACAACATCATAAGTCAGGACCGGGCGACTTTCTTCACTCAGGCTCGGGCGATGCATCGCCAAGGTATGTCCATGTGGTTTTGCCTGATCAAACCTGACACAACAAGGTAACTCTCCAATCCTATTTAACCTAGCTCTTGCTTATCAATGAGAACTTGAAACAGAGATTTACGGTTTCCTGCACTAATAAACTAGCGCAACTTAGCTTTGAGCATAGCTATTACTACTTTGTTCGATATAAAAAACTTGAAGAAGTAAAGCGACATCAGCTACTAATTTCCGCTGCTGTTCAGTGCTTCTGCTTCAATCCCATTTATAATTCAGTTTAGTCTCTGTTTAAAGCCACAACGTAATCTTGTTATGATGCCACTGGTTCTTGCTGCCTCTATCCGCTTCTTAGATAAATACTAAGTTTCCAAGTAGCTTTAAATGCGTAATAGTGTATCATTACCAACCGCAACTCCAAAGCTTCTAACATATACTTTCAGCAAAAAAATCTTAAAAAAACTATGTCTCTTTCTGTTTCAGATTTTCTGCAAATAGCAGGTCATACTTCCTCTTAGCTATTATATAGTAGTCTTGTAGTTCATTTTACTTTTGATCTTTTGAAATTATAAGTGGTGTGCAACTTGGGGAACCAGGATTATAAAGTTATTATTAAGGTGATAGTACAGTAAGATTATCTGTTTTGATAATTGAATGATTTAAAGCAAATTATAGTTCCAAGATACACTGCTCTATAGTTTTGTATTGTTATCAGTGATGCTAGAAGAGCATGTCAAGTGAATAGCCTAATTAAGGAAATCAACTAATTGTGAGCAGTATTTGGGCTAAATATAATAACATCTGTTTTGTACTAGTAGAACCTTGCTACGTTGTGTTTCCTGTTCAAATCAAGCCTAGATTTCTGTTGAAACTTATGATACAGCTGCTGTCAGTAGGTATTAAGTCTAAATTTACGCTGTTCTACAACCTGAGATCTTAAGTTTTTCCCCTGAAGTATACAAGCAAGCTTGATATTAGGATTGGAAAATTTTAATTCTGAATTTTTGACTAAATTACCGTCACCTTCTGTCACTTCTGTATAAAATTTTCAAATGTTTAAAAGTATTATCGTGGTAGAAATGAAATAAGCATGTTTCTTAAAAATACTGAGTTGGCTCAAGCAAGCGGTAATGCAGACCACTTATGCCTCAGTCTTTTCAACTGCCATGGCGTTCAAAACAGTACAATTATGCTTCCATTAAAGTTTTTACAATTGGTATTAAACCTTACATTTGGACTGTTAAGCTATGTAATTCTAGTAGCTGTCCTACAAAAGATAAAAGCGTATGAAATTCTATATGTTTTGGTTGAACTAAGGAAAGCTTGACTGATTTTTTGATCTCTGCAATACTCACCTCGAGCATGGGTATACCACACCTAGTGTGTAATCCTTCTTGCACTATTCTTGCTCATTTACTTCTGCATTCCTATCAGAAAGGCACTTTTTGTAAGCTAAAGGCGATACAAAATAATGATATTAGGATCCAAAATCGGAATTGTGATTACCTGTATAACTGGTATCTGGTACACAAAATAATGATATTACAGATCCTCACCACCACTTTGTGAACGTATCCCATCTTTTGCTTATGAAAGCTCGTTTAGCTGTTTTAAGTCAACAGAAGTACATCTCATTCCCTCTACTATGTTACTGAACTGTCCATCTTTTCTGTTCATATTACTGTGTTATTTCCGCCACATTATCAAGCTGTTCCTACAGTTATTTCATCTTACTTCATGAGTAACCTGTTTGATTAGCAACTAGAAAACTACGGTAGAAGTATGATATTTCTTCAGTAATGGACTGTTTTAACAATTGAAAGATTTTCATATACGGTAATTTTTTAACCATGAAGATTGCTTATGTATATGAGTTAGTATAACAGCATTAAGCTTCCGAATAATCATTAAAACTTTAGTGTTGTATCTCTGCACTTACACATGGCCTAGTTCGAACTGTTTAAAAGAGCATACTCTGTCCTGGACAACTAAATCATCCACTTGTAACCTAGATCTTGGGTGGCCTGTTTATATATAAAATGTTACCTGCCTTTCAACTAAACGTTGCTATACGCTCTACACTAAGCTGGCACAAATCAAACACCTGAAATCTGCTAAAATTTACTTCTTTATTGTGCTGCTGCTATGAGTAATGCAGATTTAAAAATTGTACAGCCTTTTGACCATGCTAAACGTTATGATAAAACGAGAATAAGGGTATGACGGTGTACACATTCTCATTGTGTTTGTTCCTGGTGCATCAGTAATGCCAATTGCAGCAGCGTAGTTTTATTAATATTCAAATCATTTTCTGTTTATGCTCATTTGAAGGGCTGTTGATCATCTCTTAAGCTTTCTTTCTGCTGTTGTTTTCAGAGGTTAAGTCAAAAATAGGGTAGAAGCATTCATAATCCGGCTTGCATATTGTTCACTATGCGACTATATGAATAGTTGACGTTATCCATGCCAGTTTATAAACACCTGAAACTTGTTACGAGGAATTCTGATTTTGATTTCTCATTCGGAATAAGATTTCCCTTATATATTGCTTACTGATAGGGAAACATGCATCTGTTTTTGATCTGTTGATTTAAAGATGTATCGTTTATCTCAGAGTTTTGCTAAAAGAAGTTTCATTTTACTACTGCTCTCGGTAAACAAAAGAGCAATATTTGATTAAATAAAGTTTCATCCTCTAACATTGATACTATTGTGCTGATAGGATATATTGGCAATACAAACTGGCCTTTGGGACGGTTGTGGCTCCCGCGTCACGTTTCATTTCTGGCCATGTGCCGGTAGAAACTTGTAATCTCCACCGGTAGCAAATCCTCTTGCCGTCTTGACCGATAGTAACTTGTTATCTTTATTAGTAGCAATTTGCCATCTCCACTGGTAGCAACTTGGAGTCTCCACCGGTAACAACTTCAAAAATCTCCACCGGTAAAAAAGAGGCACCACACTTTTTAGATGTTTCATTTTGAACGTTCTTTTGTCATTGGACATTTACGAAATTCTTTTTTCCACTAGGGGATTGATCACCCTCTAGTAAAAATATGTAAAGTTTTCAAGCAAAAAGATATCATAAATCATTTTTTGATTTACTTAAAACCAAGACCAGAGAGTCTTGAGAAAAGAAAAAAGACAAAGAATGTAACCGACGATCTCACCATCAGCGATGGTAGAGCGTTTTGTATCCGACGATCTACCATCAATGATGGTAGTGTATTTCATCCGACGATCTCTGTAACACCCCAACTCAATCCAATTGTGGTCTCGCAACTTAACAACATATATATACACATGTCACAGCGGAATTCTTTACAATCCAGGACCTTGCCACGGTCTGACTACAGAATATACCGAACATTAGTCTAACAACCTTAACCACTTACATAACCTTCTTACAATCCTCTCACAACCTATACATTTTACTAACTCAATTGTCATACGAGTGTACATGCACAACTCGTAGGTCACACTTAATCCTTAACGCTTGTGTCCTCTTCTTACTCTTGCGACGGTCGCCTCCTGATGTACCTGTGTAGTAAAAACAGCCCCCAAAGGGGGTCAGCACGAATGCTGGTACGATCCCCTCATGGCCCCTAAGCTAACGTGGCTACGACGACTAATTGTCGATAGCATGGAGGTTGATTATATGCACAACATGATAATGAATGCTGTAAACAACGATCCAAATATGAACAATCAAAGTTCACACACAATGAACGACTTAAATGCGTTCCCTTAATTAGTGAGTTAGTTATTTAACTCCTTAAGTAATGTTCCATCTTAATCTCAGTCTTATCTTAAACTTAGAAACAACCATCCTTTAATAAGGAGTGGATGTCACTTATCTTAATCTTAGTTATACAAACCATCCTTTAAAGGAGAATGGTTGTAACTTATCTTAACCTTACCTTAATCTTAACCTTAACAATACAAACCATCCTTTAAAAAGGAATGGTTGTAACTTATCTCAGTCTTAGAATACAAACCATTCTTTAAATAGAAATGGTTGTATCTTATCTCAAACCCTATCTCAATCTTATCTCAGTTCTTATCTCAATTAAGTCAACCGTTCTTTAATTAGAATGGTTGTACCTTAATCCATTGTTTATCTGTCGGGTCACGTAACCCTAACCAATGAGTTATCAGCTCCATTGGTTTACATAAACAATATTTATTAGAATTAGTTGGGCATTTAGGTAGATCCCACTACACCATCTCAGTATGCCTCCCTCCTAAAACAAGAAGTCCGAGGAGGTCGAGTCTATATGTCGACTCTAGGCGACGAGTCCGAGGACAAGTCATATTTGGAAGACGGTATTTGATAAGGATACCGACTTCCCCCAATACACATGTGCCGGTACCATTCCGGATTCCTCACTCAAGTTCCAGTTAGTAGTAGTCTCAAGACCATGTTTGTTGGTTAACCTCTTTCGGTTCATATCGTCCCTCATTAGGGGCGTTCCTTAGTCTCACTCAATCCCTTACTAAGCATTGGTTAGTAAGTTCTCACTGTATGTCGTGTTAGTTTTCAAACATCACACAACAATACAATATATATATAATATGTTCCGGTTGCATTCTTTATCTTGTTTAGTGAGCACACAAACAAATAGCACACAAGCCGAGGGACACCTCGTTAGCAAGCAGGTCACAAGAAGAAACAACTGTACCGTTCACCGTCGGCGGTTCGGCCGCTTACTCTCTTCCGGAGTCCAAACTTCCAAGTCCTAAAACATTCATTCAGTTTTAGGTTATTAATCACTTAACTCAATATGACTTACTTAACTTGTTTAACCTACTTAATTCCTTAATGATCCCAACCTAACACCTCTTAAGTCTTACAACTTAATTTCTCAAACTTAATCTTAAACTTCAAGTTTATACTTAACTTAACTTATTTCCTTAAGTTCTTAGGGTCCCAATCATTACTACCCTACCAAAGGCATGCCCTAATATCAATTAACACCCTCAGAAATTAAAATTTCTTTTTTTTTTCTTTTTAGGCTCGACCGGACTTACCGACCGGACTTGCCAAGTCCGGTCCATTCCAGTACCCTTTTACCGTTGGAAAATTCACTCCGACCGGACTTACATGTCCGGTCCTATGTCCGGTCCATTCCAGAAACATTTTCCCTCTCACAAAACAAGCCCGACCGGACTTGTAAGTCCGGTCCCCAAGTCCGGTCGATTCCAGAAACATTTCCCGGTAGTGTAACAGAGCCCGACCGACCTTGCAAGTCCGGTCCTAAGGCCGGTCGGCTCCTAAAACTTGTTTCTAAATTCTTTTTCAACTCCAAACTTCTCCTCATATATCTTAATATGTTATAACCTCATTTGGGCACCTCAAATATACCTTAAGCCCTCCTTAAAATACCTTATATCATCCACCAAGATCCACCTTAGTCATTATGCATTTTCCTTGTAACAATGCTACTCTTGTAATGCTTTCCTCTAGCTTTCTAGGTGGTGGTTCATACTTAATGTAACCACTATGCCAAATGTTTTCCTCACCACTATAACATCATCTCCCAAGCATCTTTCACCATCTAAAACTCTTTTATGCATTTACTTAAAGTCCCTCCATAAGCTTAAGCTTCCATCCACCAACACCTTATTTCCTTCCTAGTTGTTTACCAACATTTGCCTAAGTCCTAAATACTCAATTACATTCTCTTGATTCTTAAACCCTCCAAGGTAATGCCTAAGTCATTATAACTCATCACCACACTTTATCTCACCCCTTTTTCATCAAGACAACCTCTAAAACTTCCTAGCACTTCCTTAGTCATTAATTCCCTTAGAACATATTCAAATCACCTTAATCATTACACCTCCTCCTTAAACTTATGCTCAAGTCTTATATTCCTCATCTCATGATTTTGGTGTGCTCAAAACACTCACCATTCCTCTAACTCCTCCTAGACATCTCTAGGTCATCCTAAACCTCAAGAACTCCTTAGTTAACTAATCTCCACTCGAATTCCTCATAATGATTCCTAGTAAATCCTAGGTCATATTAGTTCACCACCATCGCCTAAACACTTATTTTCTACTCAAATTTTGCCATAGCACCTCTAGCATCATAGCATGCCCAAACACATCATTTTTCCTCATTTAACCATCTCACACACCTCAAGTTCTTTCTCATCATATCTCATCACCCAAACCAACTCATTCACAACAAACTCAATATATTGCAATTAATCTTAAATTGCATAGCACTAAGGCTCTTAAATGACATGGCTCTTAGGCCCTTAAATGACTTAAACTTAAACACTGAATTTCCCACATATATAAGCCTTCAACCTGCAAATACACTCATCAATCTCATAGTAGTTATAATGCTCTTAAAATCCACCTTAAACTTATATTACTAACTCATTTCCTTTGGCTCCTTAGTCACAAGTTCACGAGCTTATTTAAGTTCTTTTTCTTAGGTTATATAACCCAATACACAATGTAAGCTCTAAGCCACATTGGTACCCACCTTAAATCATCCCTTAAAACTTAAGCCACCATTAGGTAAGCATTTTACCTTGTTTTCTCAAGCTTATCTTAACTTCCTCCTTAGACCTTCTTCTTGCATGAATCTCTGCCACCACTTAAATTCCCCTTGCCAATGTTCTAATCAATATTCAATGACTCATATGAGTACTAAACAATACACTAACCTCAAGGAATAAAAACCTAGGTTAGAAATGTGTTCTAAGGCATAAAAGTGGATGATTACCTTTGAAGTCTCAAGGTAGACTTTGGCATTGAATGAAATAGGACCTCCACTAGTCCTTGGTGAATAAATCAAGCTAGAACAAGGCATAAAAACATAGCCCCATGAGAGGGAATTTTCGGCCATGAACAAGAAATGATGGAAACATGGTTTTTCTTACATTTTCTTTACCTTAAGAGAATGGAGAAGCTAATGAGCTCTTCAAACTTGATTTTCCTCCATCAATGGAGTTTTCTCATGGCACCAAAATGGAGCTTTGAAAGATTTGAAAAGATAGAAAGATAGGTCTTGACCTAACTAAGAGAAATATGTGTTTAGTTTTTGATTTGGAGCAAAGATGAACACTTAGTGAGTGATTGAAGGTGGAGCATCCATGAGTGAAGCTCTCTCGGTTTGGAGCAAAAGAAGAGAAGAAGAAATAGTGTGAAGAAGAGAAATGAAGAGAGAGATGAAGAAAAGTAGACTAAGGTAAGATATTTGCTTTAATAAAGCAAATAGTAACTTCTTTACTTATCTCTTCTTTTCCTTTCTCATTTGATGACTCATGTGGTGACTCCCCACATAAAAACCGGCCACCCTCTTAATATAAGGCTAACATGGTCTTTGTTGACTAATTAATTGACTTATGTTGATTAAAACTTAAACTAGTCACTAAATAGTTACTATTCACTAATCAAGGCACATAATCGGGAAATTTTTTATTTCCCATTGATTTAGACCTCCTAATGTGATACTAATTAGTACAAATGTTGATTAAAGAGTAATGATGGACATTTAGCCACTCAAAACTCAATTCTAAGACAATTTCTCAAAAATGTGCTTTAAGAATTCTTAAAGCACATTTTGTGTTTTAACTTGTTTTCAAGCTTGGTTTTCTTTGCTAATTGATTTAAAATGACCATTAGAATATTACTAAGGTCTTATCATGATATTTGGGTACTCACCCAAGTCTCTCCAAGCTTAGAGCACATTTTTGCCCTAATTGCCCTTAAGGCACTTTTTGTGTTTTCCTTGGTTTAAATTGTCTACCAATCATTCTAAGGCATATTCTAGCCTTACTACATCATAATTTGATGTTTACTTAGCATACTTAGGTTTGGGGTATTTCAATCTCGCTGTCTTACTGCCAGTAGAGTGTTAAACCAACGATCTCACCGTCTCGAAGTCGGTAGAGTGTTAAATCGACGATCTCACCATGTGTACAGTGGTAGAGTGTGAAAGTGTAACTAAATGCTTACCGAAAGAAACCTTGGCAAAAAACGAAAGAGCAGTCTAAAATTCTTCATAAAAAAAACCCTCCAACTTTTAGGAAGTCCGGTCGCTCAGGGAAGCCCAAAAGGCAAATATCTTTTAATTTGTTAAATATTAAGTATGCAGGTCCAAGGAATAAAGTAATTCAAGCAGGAATCTGATTATGGAAGTAATATCCCATTATTATTATGTCGGACTTCTTGAGATTATTACGGTCTTCTGGAATTATTATGGTCTTCTGGAATTATTATGGCCCTTCGGAATTATAGATCTTTGGATTTCTTATTATGGCACGTTCAAAGAGCGGAGACCTTTTCTCAGGAGTACAAGTGGGACTTCATCGCCCCCGGAACACGTGGGACTTCTTTGTTTCCGGAAGACAAGCTCTTACATAGGCTTAAGTTTTTAAGTTCATTTCCTTTTTAGGCAAAAGAAAAAGAACTTGTGGGACTAGGAGATACATAGTAGAAAAGAAAAGAGTACAAAGTGTAAATTTTATCTTCTTTTTATAAGTTCCACTTTTTAGTACTAAAAAGTAGAACTTGTGGGACTGATGTAATGGTATGAAATATACCACGGCTGAAAGGTCACAGTGTCTATCGAAGACCTACTAGCGGAAGGCCTGCTACCGGAGACCTACCAGCGGAAGGCCTGCTACCGGAGACCTACTAGCGGAAGGCCACAGAGTCTACCGGAAGACCAATTGTCGGAAGGCCTATCATGGAAAGCCCTACCAGCGGAAGAACCGCTACCGGAAGGATCTACCAAGAGAGTCTACCGGAGGGCCCGCTATCGGAAGGGCTGCTACCTAAAGGATCGCTACCAGTAGAATTACTACCGGTAGGATTATTACTGAAAAGATGGCCCGGAAGAGTTAGTCCAATGCGGAGGTAGTGTCCCAATCCGGAAAGATTATCCAAATAGAGGCTAGCAGTTATATGAATATGATAGCACCACATGTATAGGGGCAAAAAGGTAAACCTGACCATAGAAAGTCTATAAATAGGAGTAGAGGGGCTCATTTGTAAGGGACTCAAGTTAGAAAAGAGAGATCTCACCCCAAAAGGCTCTCTAGTGTTGTAAACCAAAGGATGAATAACAGCTCTGTCTAGAAGTGGACGTAGGCCGCATTATTGGCCGAACCACTATACGTCTTGGTGTGGAAACAATATCGGGAGAGCATCCTCGATACCATTTCAATGATGTATTAGAATTGTAGTTGTGAAAGTTTGGGTATTTGTGGACAAGTATGTGGATCGTAGGCCTTAGAGCCAAAGAATTGTGTATGTGTATTGATATTGTGTTTTGAGGAAGTAATGATGTATTAAGATTGCTTTGTATTGATGGTAGGACCCTTGTATGGGTGTGGCTAGAATAGGAATGATTTTGGTGAGAATGTGTATGTGTTGCTAGGTAAGAAAAGTAGATGAACTATGACAAAATTTCGGTAGGAATATGTACATGTATGAATGACTTGGTGAATGGGAAAACCAAGGTGTGTATTGGAGTTAGTAGAGATGGTTAGTAACTATGGAGTAGTAGTTGTGGTAAGATAATGAAAGGATATAAAATCTGTAGCAAGAGGTATTGGATTGCCTTGGAGAAATTTGGAAGAACTAGAGTATAAGACTTGGTAAAACGAAGGTTGGACTTGGGTATAGATGGTGTAATTACTTGGAGATGTATTTGGGATGCTAGTAATGGTATTGGTAGTAGAAGTATTGGATGGCAGAATCGAGTTTTGAAAATCTGTAGCAATGCAAGTAGGAAAAACTCGTGTAAGTGCTGGAATGAATTTAGAAAACAAGTGAGTGGATTAGTATAGAATGGTGTGATTAATTAAGGGATGAACTAAGGGGTATTAGGAGGTTTAATTAGTGTTAAAACATGTGAGATTAAGTGTAGGAACAATGGGAAGTAATGGGTAAGAAGAGGGACTGAAAACAGTATTTAAAACTGAAATACTGGGCCGGACCGACCTTGGGACCGGACTTGCAAGGTCGGTCTAGCCTAGACTTACAAAGGCAGAAAAACCTTCTGGAATGGACCGACCTTGGGACCGGACTTGCAAGGTCGGTCGGCTTAAAATTCGCCTGTAATGTAACCCACTGGAATGGACCGACCTTGGGACCGGACATGCAAGGTCGGTCGGCCCCGTAATTTTCCAACGTAATACCTTACTGACTTCGACCGACCTTGGGTCCGACCCTGGGTAAGGTCGGTCGGGTCAAACAAAAAAAATAATAAAAATAAAAAAATAATAATTATAATAAGTATGTATATATATATATACATATATGTATACCCACCTATACATATGTAAATATGTATGTAAGCACACCAAAGTAAAGTAAGTAAACCAAGTATAAGTGAAAGAATTGTAAAGACTTAGAAAGTATGAATTAGTAAACGCAAGAGTAATCGAGTTAGTTAATTATAGTTAGATTAATCATTCAATTGTATGTATATCATAGGAATTTATTTGTGAACACCGGAGGAATGTTGGGACACAAGTACAACGGTGAACGGTATGATTTCTTCTTGCCCTGTATTCTAATTTGGTTACCCCGATTTGTGTGCTTATTTGATCACCTAATAAGATAAATGCATGAATCGGACTATATTGCACTTACTCGTGCTTGTTTACATTGTTCTTGATATTTGTCTTGAACAATAGTTTGTATAATTCATGAAATATATGAATGATGATGAACTGTATTCGAATCTTGTATTGTACTTAAGTATTGTATTGTATTTCGTATGAATGTGTATTGAGCAATGTATTTGTGTATGTGGCTTGAGTGAATGACTTCTACTAATTCCTAACCACCTAACTCCTAACAAAAGTACTGAGTAAATTGGAATGAGTAGAAGTCCGATATAGCTTCGGCCACGCGTGAGGATGAGGAGACACAAGAGGTTGGATCTGATTCCTGGTTCTTAAACTGGTCCACGGCCCAAATCCCTTAAATGGGTAGCATCCTGGATTGGTGAACCAAGTAAAGCCTGGTGGTGGGATGGTGTAGTCCCTGCCCAGAGGTCATACCGACTTAACATGAGTAAGAGTAAGTAAGTAAGTATGGATCAGTAAGTATGTATGAGTATGAGTATGTATGCGTAAGTACTGTGAAGCGAGTAAAAGAGTAATCTCCACCCGATTAACCCGGGTGGACCAATGAAGCTAACAAGTATGGATTATTGTATGTATTGCGTAAGTACTATGTATGTATCGTGTATGTGTAGCCCGCAAGAGGGTAAGTAGGAATTTTGTGGACTTGTATTGTCTTCCTTGGGTGTATGGTACTGTGTGTATGTATGTTTGTCTTGTAAAATATTGTAATATTATGTATAAGAGCATGTATGCATGTATGTTGAATGAAATCAATCGCTTGTATTCGACCAAGTGGTCGGCGTACCCTCACTAGTACGCGGGGTATGCGGTTATCATGCTCAGCGAAAGCTGACCCCCTCAGGGGAACGTTTTTAGTGTGCAGGTACCCGAAGAGGATATGGTCAAGGCACGAGACCGGTGACTACATTTGGATAGTTAATAGTAGAATGTAGAGGTGTACTAAGTAGCACACCCCCTACACCTAGGGAGCAAGTAGTTTGTGAGGAATGGGTAGTAGTTAGACTCTTAATGAGCATGTATGGAATTGAAAGAGGTATTCTACTTGTATAAGGATCTTAGTAAACTCGGTATATTAACATGTATTGAACTTATGGAGTATTGTATTGAATGGGAAGTTGTAATACCTAATTGGTAATTGTAGTGAAGCTTGTATTTGTGTGGCACTCGGATATTCCGGTCCATCAGACCGATGCTGTATGTAGAAGTAGTAGCCTTGTTAGTCACGTGGGTGACTAACGACATTGTATCACCCACTGTATGTAAGTAAGTATCCGCTGCGTGACTCGAAAGCACGAGGAGATTGGATGGTAATGATTGTATTAATGGTAGGGGTGTTTGAGCACGTAACGGCATAACTAACAACACCCGAGGAGCAATCCTTAAGGGGTGTCTGAATTAACAACAATCAAACGAAGCGTCATAATAAGACCACGACAGCTGGAACGAACACTCGGTTAGGACACCGAAGGGATTTCACTTAACAGGAAATACCCTAAATTACAAAAGGCACTAATTAGCAGTAGGTTGCTTGATGGGCATCCTATGAACGGAAGCGTGATGTCACGACTTACCATGGAGCCCAGCAATACCTCCAGCCTATGGGTATACAAGGAGTGGAAATGATATAAGCAGCTTGCAAAGAGCATAGCTTGCAGCAATAAGGCTTAAAAGCCATAAACTTAATGCGTTATATAAACCTTAACGGTTGCAAAACCACACCATTTAATAACAAGACTTGCAAAAGATATTGTTTCATACGACAAACAGACCGTCAACTGAGCAACCCAATTAAAGCTCACCATAATGAGCGGCTTGGAGTAATGGTTACCTCAATGTCACTGTCACTAGAGCATCAGTCTAGCATACAGTTGACTAATTTTAATTACCCTTCATGCCTTCTGTAGAAATGATAACACGGAGGCATAAGAATCGTAATAATGCCAACATTGGCCTAGTCCACACTTGGACACTACCGGAAACTTGGGGAAGATACCTCTCGTTAACCAAAGACCACCAACGTGGTAATTGAGAAGGGAAGAAATGATACCAGACCAAAGCAGGACACGTAGAGCATCTGGCCACTTTGGCCGGATGAGATTAAAAGAATATACGACATCCGGCCGCTCTAGCCGGATGAAGTTAGAGGCTTATAGAATCTTCGGCCGCCTTGGCCGGATGGAGATGAGGACACATAGAGCATCCGGCCGTTTCTAGCTGGATGAAAGTAAGACTTAGATAAAGCAAAGCACTGTATGACCGGTCACTTGTAGTAGGTCTAAGGTACTAGGAAAGGGTAGAATTGTACTTAAACGTGTAAAATACAGGCTGGCACCCAGAGGACCAGGCCCGAAAAACTATAAATAGGGGTACACCCCCATGGAATGAGATAGGCGATATTTGGCAATCAAACTCGCACTTGATTCTAACAGAAGCCCTCTCTCTCCTTCTCTACCTCGTGAAACTCTGTGACCGAAACCAGGTAAGTAGGATAGAAGGTTAGATCGAACCGTACTAGGATGGATGTACTGTTGCATTGGGATCAAACTTGGTCGCGTTAGGATAGACTTACTGTTTCATTTGGCGCCGTCTGTGGGAAACGAACGGCAAGAAGCAACCACGAGACCACCTAGAAGCAGGGAAGTAATCTACGGCGATTCATAGTGTAAATCCTAAAGTAACTAATGACGTTTTTTGCAGGATCGAAACACGAGAGATGGCTCCGAGACAAAGAAAGCATGAAGAAAGTCACCGAAGAGAACGATCGCTCGAACAACCGCTCTGAGGAAGGAATGAGTTCGGAGATGCCAGAGGCCATCTCCAAAAAGGACCTCGAGACATGCTAAAGGGGTTGGTCAGATCCATTGATGAAAAAATCGTAGAAGGAAATGAGACCTTGCAGCAGGAACTGATGCAAAGGGACGAGGAGTATCAAAGAAAGTGGGACGAAATGACGGAAGCCATTGAGCAACTGAAAAACAGAGACTCTAGAGGCAGCAATGGCGAAGAAAGCAAGGATAGAAAACACAATTCAATCGTTGACGAGGAGAGATGGAGGAAGATGATCAGATAGATATGAGTTTATACCCCTTCTCGGAGCGAATAAGAAAGGCAAAACTCCCGCCGCACTTTGTCGCCCCGACAATTGAGAAATACGACGGGACTGGAGATCCCGCCCAGCATATCAAAAAGTTCATGTTTGCCATGAACACTCAGGGGATTAGTTCCCTCGCCCTCTGCAATCTGTTCCCCGGAACGCTTTCAAAGAGAGCATTGGGATGGATCTCCACGAGACCGCCACAGTCCATTACGAGCTTCAAGCAATTGACCGAGATTTTCAGCAGTACTTCGCTGCTAGTAAGAAGGTCAAAAAGGAGACAATAGAATTAATGGACGTTAAGCAGCGAAAAGGGGAAACCGTGAAGGAGTACGCAGAACGCTTCCACAAAAAGGTTGCGGAAATCGATGATGTAGACGAGAAGATCTTGATTAAGGCCTTTGGGAATGGCCTGGCTCAGCCTCGGCTCGCTGGAAAAATCGCGACAAAACGCCAAAGACTCATGGAGAATTAGCTGAAATGATCCATGATTTTTTGAAATCTGAGGTAGCCGAGAACAAGGCTAGAGAGCTGGCAGATAGCTTCAAAGCCACAGGAGCACCAGAGAAGAAGGAAGGACTCGGGGGAAATGCCGGAAGAGGAGGGTCGAGGTACAAGCCATATTACGGCAAGTCAACCGCCGGATCTTCCTCTCAGGGGTCGCAGCACCAGGGGGCAAGGGCTATTGTCTACATTGACCCAGGGAAATATGCCGCTGCAGTAAGAGAGGGATACCTGCCTCCGCCAAGGAAGCCGCCGCAGGGAGAAATTCCGGTTGCATTCTGCGAATTCCATGGAAATCGCAGTCATCGGACTGTAAACTGTGCTACCCTGGCCAAAGAGCTCCGAGCCATTGAGGAGAATAAGAAGAAGGGAAAGCAACAGGCCGGAACGCAGAGGCAGTATGGCGGTCAACAGAGCAACGCCCAGAATGCATCACAAGGGCGGCAGGAGGAAGAGGCTCATCCCAGGCTTAACCCTGGCAAGTCGGTGGGTATGATAACAGGTCTGTAAGGAAAATAAAGATTCTTCCCTTTTTCGGTTCGACAAAAGGGCTTCTCAGGAAGCAAGGATAGTCATAGGTTGTTTTCCTAAGAATCAAGCATAAGATTGTCAAAAATCCTGTTACAAAATAAAAGAGTAGAATCTTCATTTTTGTGCATTTCGTTTACAGCGTACATTTTCTCTGCATTCTGGTTATAAAACCCCCTCTTTTCTAAAAAGGAAAAGAAAAAGAAGACTAACAAAACTTTCTTTAAGAAAACTCACAGGGCTGTTTTCGGAGGTAGGACCACTAACTCCTAACGAAAGAAAAAGGCACATTCACCAAGTGCATCAGGAGCTCCCAGAAAGGAAGGTTGCCAAAAGAGAAGCTTTCCTCCAATTTTCTTCTCCGACGAAGATGAAGATGGAGTCCTATATCCACACAACGATCCACTTGTCATTCGTGCACAAGTAAACGATCGGATGATGGAAGGAATCCTAATCGATAGTGGGGCCGAGCAAATGTCATATCAGCCGAAGCAGTTAAGAAGCTGGAGGTACCTGAGGACCAGATCAAGCCTTATTCGGCGGTCCTAGGAGGATTTGTGGGAGGTGTCTCTACCACGTCTTCCGGCAGTATAGACTTCACAATGACCCTGGGCCAAGGAGATGAGAGAAGAACAGAGAGGCTCACAGCTTTTATTGTGCCAGGTCTTTCTGGATATAACATGTACCTCGGGAGGCCAGGAATCAATGCTTTCAAAGCCATCCACAGCACTCATCATTTAAAAATGAAATACTTAACCTCAGGTGGGAAAGTAGTCACGATAAGAGGAAGCCAAAAAATGGCCCGAATGTGTGAAGTCCGTATCATGGACAGCCTTCCTAGTGAGGAAGTGGTCAAAACTGTGGGATCAGACAAGGAGTTCAAGGGGAGGCTACCTTCCTCCTCAGGGCCGGATCAGGAAGAGGAAGAATGTCGAACAGCCCAAGATCCCCCCAGAGAGGTACATTTAAAATCTGACCCTTCTAAATTCTTTAAAATAGGAACTGCGTTTGACAGTGGAGAGCAAACTCACTTAATGAGGTTCCTGGAAAAAAGAAGGGCAACATTCGCTTGGAGCACGGACGAGATGCCTGGTATAGACCCAAGCGTTATCCGGCATGAGCTCAGGGTGGACCCTAAGCATCCGGCGGTCAGGCAAAGGAAAAGGGTAATAGGAGAGGAAAGAGATTTAGCCGCACGAGCCGAGGTCCAAAAACTCCTCAAAGCAGGATTCATCAGGGAGGTTGCATATCCACGCTGGTTGGCTAATGTTGTCATGGTAAAAAAAGCAAATGGAAAATGGAGAATGTGTGTGGATTTCACAGATTTAAATAAGGCATGTCCTAAGGATTTTTATCCCCTGCCATCAATAGATAGATTGGTAGTCTCAACTGCCCAGAGTTCTGTGTTAAGTTTTCTAGATGCTTTCTCCGGCTATAATCAAATAAAAATGAAAGAAGACGATTCAGAAAAGACTTCCTTCATTACTTCAGCTGGAACATTCTGTTACAAGGTAATGCCTTTCGGCCTAAAGAATGCAGGGGCCACTTTCCAACGAATGATTGACAAAGTGTTTTGTCAGCAAATTGCTCGAAATGTGGAAGCTTACGTTGATGATATAGTTGTTAAAAGTCCGTCAAAAGAACAACACATGAAGGATTTGGAAGAAACATTCAACACTCTGGACAGATACCAAATCAAGCTGAATCCAGAAAAGTGTGTGTTTGGTGTAACCAAGGGGAAGTTTCTTGGGTTTATTGTTGGACAGCGGGGTATTGAAGTTGATCCGGAAAAAAGTCAGGCCATCCTCAACCTCTCCCCTCCAAGAAATATCAAAGATGTCCAAGCCTTGAATGGGAGACTCACGGCGTTAAGCAGATTTTGCTCCAAGCTGCAGGAAAAATCAATCCCGTTCTTCAATATCCTGAGGAAGAACAGCAAGTTCCAATGGGGACAAGAGTGCATAGATGCATTCGAAAAGATCAAAGAAATGCTTCGGGACTTGCCTAAGTTGGGTGTACCCGCCCAGGCCAGGATCTCTACCTTTACTTATCCGCGACAGACTGGGCAGTCGCGCTGTCCTGATTATGGAAGAAAAAAGGGAAATACCAGTCTATTATACTGGCAAAATTTTGAGTCCAACAGAGGGACGATATACAAATATAGAGAAAATCTTGTTTGCATTAGTGGTGGCATCAAGGAAATTACGGCCCTACTTCAGTCGCATCGAATCTTTGTCAGAACCAACTGGCCACTCAAACAAATAGCTAACAATCCAAACGCTCCGGCCGGATGGTGAGCTGGACAGTGGAACTAACACAATATGAAATCCACTTCTTACCCAGAACAGCGATTAAGGCACAGGCCTTGGCGGACTTCATAACGGAGACAAACTTTGCAAAAGAAGAGAAACAGCTCCAAAACTCATACACCATCCTGGTTGACGGAGCCCGATGCAAAAGTGGAGCAGGAGCCGGAATAGTAGTGCAAACGCCGGATGGACAAAATCTAAATTATGCCTTCCGGCTAGATTTCGATGTCACCAACAATGAAGCTGAATACGAAGCCCTCATTGGGGCTTGGAGGTGGCTACCGCCCTAGGGGCAACAGGTTCCATAGGAAGATACTTTCTCTATTTTTTCCTTTCTGTAAAATCATATTGAAAATAAACCTCATAGAATTTTTAAAAAAAATTTTCGCAGAATTGGAGTATACTCAGATTCCATGTTGGTAACGAGACAAAGCGACAACATCTATGAGGTCAAAGAAGAAAAGCTATGGAAGTACTTGCTCAAAGTCCAGGAACTAAAAGCGAACTTCCAAAGATGTGAATTGAAGCATCTCCCTCGTGAGGAAAATGTTGAAGCCGATGCCTTGGCAAAGTTGGCAAGTATGGCCGAAAAAGTACCCAATGAGGTATGGTTGGAAGTCAAGGCTACATCAAGCGTAGACGGGGCTCAAGTGTTTACCCTAGAACCAAATGATAAGGTAGAGTCTTGGATGACCCCGATCATAGACTACATCCGGCAGGGAAAGTTGCCGGAAGAGGAAAAAGAGGCCAAGACAGTAAAAAGGCGGGCTGCATCATTTTTTATTGAAAATAACCAGCTCTATAAGCGATCTTTTGCGAGGCCAGCATTAAAATGTGTTACCACGGCCGAAGGGCAGAACTAATAAAAGAGTGCATGAGGGGATCTGTGGGAATCACCAGGGAGAAAGAACCACAACCCACAAAATCTTGAGGCTTGGATACTTTTGGCCGAAAATGATGGAGCATTGCAAAGAGCATATACAAAAATGCCGCAAGTGTCAGGAGCATGGAAACAAAATACATACTCCTCCGGCAGAACAAAAATCCATTCTCTGCCCGATTCCCTTTGCTATGTGGGGGTTGGACATTGTGGGGCCATTTCCGGAGGCCTCGCCAGGGAGATTCAAATTCATGTACGTTGCCATTGACTACTTCACAAAGTGGGTCGAGGCAATGCCCACTATCTCCATCACGGCCAGGAAATCACAAGAGTTCATCTGGAAATATGTGGTGTGCAGGTTTGGCTTACCGAAGGCAATAATAACTGATAATGGAGCACAGTTCAATTGCGAAAGCTTCCGGGAATTCTGTGAAGAATGGAAGATCGACTTAAGATTTGCATCAGTGGCTCACCCTCAGGCAAATGGGCAGGTCGAGAATGTGAATGGGCAAATAGTAAAAGCAGTAAAAAAGAAACTTGACGAGAAAAAAGGAAAGTGGGCAGAATTGCTACCCCAGGTCCTTTGGTCATACAGAACAACGGAAAGGGGGCCGACAGGAGAGACGCCTTACAGGCTGACTTATGGATTGGAAGCTGTCATTCCGGCGGAAATTGTGGTGCCATCCATAAGGTGGGAATCATATGATGAAGAAGTCAACAGTCTGGGAGTACAGACCACCTTGACCTTCTCGAAGAAACTAGGATGGCCGCCGCAGTAAGAATGGCAAAAGATAAATCCAAGGTAGAGCGATATTTCAACCAAAGGATAAAGGAGCGAAGTTTCGCCCCAGGAGAGTTAGTTCTCCGAGAAGTTAAACAGCCCAAGAAGCTGGAACCTCAATGGGAAGGACCATACATCATACACCAGAGGACGGGACGAGCTTCATACCGCCTGAAAAATGGTGAAGGGTACGAATTGCCGCATTCTTGGCATGGAGAATGTCTAAAAAAGTTTTATGTGTAAAATTTACGATTCTTCAATAAAAAGTATGATTCTTTGAAAAGAATTGAAAGTAAGCACCGGCCAACGAGCCGCAGGCTATCATGCCTTGAAAGAAAATCACCGGCCAACGAGCCGCAGGCTATCATGCCTTGAAAGAAAAAGTAAGCACCGGCCAACGAGCCGCAGGCTATCATGCCTTGAAAGAAAAGAAAGCACCGGCCAACGAGCCGCAGGCTATCATGCCTTGAAAGAAAATAAGCACCGGCCAACGAGCCGCAGGCTATCATGCCTTGAAAGAAAATCCGGCCAACGAGCCGCAGGCTATCATGCCTTGAAAGAAACATCCGGCCAACGAGCCGCAGGCTATCATGCCTTGAAAGAAATACACCGGCCAGAGCCGCAGGCTATCATGCCTTGAAAGAAAAATCACCGGCCAACGAGCCGCAGGCTATCATGCCTTGAAAGAAACATCCGGCCAACGAGCCGCAGGCTATCATGCCTTGAAAGAAACATCCGGCCAACGAGCCGCAGGCTATCATGCCTTGAAAGAAACATCCGGCCAACGAGCCGCAGGCTATCATGCCTTGAAAGAAACATCCAGCCAACCTAGGTCGGCCAAGCAGACCGCAGTTTCCTATACCCCATATCCTAAAAATTCGGCTAAGAATCATAAGATGAACACACATCGAAAGAAAAAATCCGGCCGGAAAACCGTAGGCCCATCATGTTATAAAGAATAAAGGCCAAGGCTGGCTTAACTTGCTTAAGATAGTCGTACGAACACCGTTAAAAGAAAGAGAAAAAGATGTCACCACAATAGGAAACTTGGCTAAAAAAAAAAGAACCCCGGCGGATAAAAATATGGATTATATTCCTCCCAGTGTGGGGTGAAAACAGATACAAAAGTATGATCATTCGGCAAGACACAAAAAATACATGCCGAAATAAGAACTTATCTAAAAAAAAAACTTCTTCTATTCTATCTTTTCTGCAGCTACTCTATCACCACTGCCGGCCACGCTCTCGTCAGATTTGGTCTTCTTAGAGAGATGTTGCATCCCTCCGGCGGATGGCAGGATGTTGCTTCCGGCTGGAAGGAATGAGACTTGGTCAGCACCAAAACACGTCTCCCCAGGGGTGCGGCAGAACCTCTCAAGTTCCGAAAAGAAGTTGGACTTCTGGGCAACAGCCTTGAACTCCAGCTTGTTGTACAAATCATCATCCAACAACTCTCCTTTCTTGAGAGAGTGATCCGAGACGATCTCCTGGCAAATGTCAACTATCCGGCGGCACTGAGAAGCAAAGGACTCCTTTAGATGAGCATTGATAGTGCCTTGCCTCTGCACCTCCTCCTGAGATTGCCGAGAAAACGATTTAAGCCTGGCCATCTGAGATTCAAGAACCAGGACTTGGGCTCGGTACTTGTCACGTTCACAATTGGCAGAAGACAGCTCCTCCTTTGCACGGGTATCCGTCTACTCAACTGGGTGACGCTTCAGTAAGTTGGCAGCACTCATGCCTGGCCGGAACCAAAAAAAAATAATAAGAAAAGAGGGCCAAAAACAAAGGAGGAAAAAGTTGAAGGCTTGAAAGTTTACCATGACCTAATGGCTCAGAACTCTCGGCTTGAGAGCAAGACTTAGCTTCCTCCAGCTCTCTCACTTTCTCTTCCAGCCTCGCCTCTCTCTTCTATCAGGGCGGCTTTATCCGCAACAAGAGTTTTCTTCTCTTCTTCCAAAAGAGAACAATCCCGGAGCAGAGACTGCTTCTCTTGATTAAAGGAAGACTTAGACTGCTCTTCCAGCGCGGCCTTTTCTTCCAGCAGGCAGTCAAGTTCCTGCATAAGCTTCTCTTTTTCTTTCACAAGAGCTTCATTCTCGCGTTCAAGGGCTTGCTTCTCCAGCCCTAGCGCTCCAGCCTCCTGCTTGAAAGAGTTCCCCTCCTGATAGAAAAAGGCCTTCTCGGCCTGAAGTTTGGTTACCTCACTCTGAAGATTGTTCACTTCGCTCCGGTGCATGGAGCGTACCTGATCCAGCATAATGTCCAGGTCAAAGAAGAGCAAAATTAGCTTATCCTTAAAGGGAAACGAGAAATGATTTCACACCTCTATCAAAGTGTTATCAGCCTCTTTGATCCGGCTTCTTAGAGAAAAGTTCTCTTCTCGGAGTTTCTTCAGCTGCAGCTCGTACTCGTCACGCTGGCGTTCGCATTCTCGCCGAGACAGCTGCAGGTCTTTATTGATTGCTCAGTCCTCTCCTTTGCCTTGCAGTCAATCTCATATTCAACCTGGTCAAGGTAGGCGTCATGAGAAGAGCGGGACAACTTCAGTTCCTCTTCAACGTTGTTGGCTCGACTTTCTTCATAACGAAGCCTGGATTGAAGGTTACCAAAGTGAACCTCAGCACTTTGGGCCATGGACATCACCTAAATAAGGGAATACACAAAGTCAGGGGAAAGCCAAAAATAAAACAAAAGAAACATGAGAATCATACGTCTAACCTGAAAGATTCCCCCCCATCATGTCAACACTTCATTTGCTGGGAGGGAATGCCGCATAATGGCATCAGCCCCCCCATCCCCGGCCCGCAACCTTTTTTTAGTAGCAGTAAAGGTGGCCGGGGAGCGAAGATCCCGTCTGGATGGCCGGATCTCTTTATTGCCTCCTTCCAGACAGAGGAGTACTTGGCGGCTTCACAAGTTATTAAAGGAAGGGGGCGCCCGCAATGATAGAACCACCCTTCCTTTTGGGAGGGACCAGTATAAGACTCCTGAGCAGGAGGAGGGGGGAAGAGGAAGAAAGCTATGCAATCCTCTCTCTGCTCACCCTGGGGCCCGGGGCCTTCCGGCAAAGGAGAGACTGTGTAGTCTTCCCTCTGCTTACTTCGAAACTCAGGATCCTCAGGTACCTGACGATATTCCATCGCTCTACTCCGTGCCGCATCCTTGGCCGCAGCAACATCAATAGAGATTGAGGCCGGAGCCTCAGCATCGCCAGAGGTTTGTCCCTCTCCTGATGTCCCTGGCCGTGGGGCCTTCGGCCTTGATGTGGTTTTCTTTTTTAGTCTCTGTTTAACAGGTGCAGAGACTGTTGCGGCAGTAAAAGCAAATCAGTACCAGAACACTCAAATATGCACAAAACTGGAAGCAAGGATGAAAAGTGAAGAAAGGGAGCAGGGAACAAGAAAAAGTGACGAAACAACAAAGACCTTCTCCAGCTGGGGGATCAGAACGGAATCCGGATGCCTCCAGCGTATTCTCTTGGGCAGGATCTGAGGAAAAGTAACCCGACAAGTCAGGGAACTGCTCGCAAATTGGAGTTGGATGCCCAGACTCCCGCCCCGGGCGAGAGTCGAGGTCTAAACCAGAACCAGGGGTGAGAGGAAGGGACACACGGCGCCCAGACTGAGGGCTCGCGTGCCATGTACCTGACAGCCCGGCATCAGCACGATCAGGAGATTCCAGCCGTTTCTTTTTCTTTGAATGACCAGCTTGGTCATTCCTGGCTTCCTGCCTGGAGCGCTTCGCCGGAAGAGGGGCATTCTCCAGAAGCCGCTCGGCCGCATCAGTGGCCGCATCCAGTGTGTTGTAATAATTAATTACCTCTCCCCATTTTTGAAGGTGACGAAGTTCCAGCTATGGAAGGGGCCGATCTTATCCCCCTTCTGGAAGAAATCTACATACGCATATCCAAGCAATGAGGAAACCAACGGAGTGACAAAATTTATACTAAGGGATTAGGGACACTTACTGTGATACGTCTTCAAGAAGACAAGCGTTCTTTTGTAAAGAACGTCTCGACAGTCGGTAACTTCTTATGTATCGCCCTCAGAATCTTTGAAATGGGCATCTCAGCCGGAGGGGTTTGGGGGCTGATCAACTGACCTCTCCCGCCTCAGCAGCGTATGGGACACCCAAGACTCGACCGGGCGGTGGAACGATGACGAACCACCGCGACCCCCACTCGTGAGCTTTCTTAGTCAAAGAGGGAGTATCCAGCCTTCGCAATAAGGGTTAGGCTCTCGGGATCCTTCCTGACTGTGAAAAATTGCACGAAGTCGGTACCTTCCGGCCGGATTTTGATATCCTCGCAAAGGGTAACAAAGGCGTGAAGATGCGAGATGGCCTTTGGGTGAAGATGAGCTAAAGAACAGCAGCGTCGAAGGAGGAAGCCCAACACAAAAGGGTGCGGGGGAATGGTCAGGCCGGAACGAAAAAAGTCGGTGTAGACTACGTAACCACGGCCAAAATCGTCGTTAGGGTGAGAGTCGGAGACGGCAGGAAAATCTGTGTGCCAAGTGGGGCGTCGACACCCCCAAGACAGTCGCAGAGGGAGGAGTATTTAAGAGAAGAGGGGTAGGGTTCGCGGTCAGATCGGAAAGGTTTTATGGGCTTTAGATACGAAGGACGAAAGCCGTCAGAAGACCGAGAACCTTGAATCGCTTCAATGGCGGGCGGAAATTTAGCAGCAAGCTTACTCTGTTTTGTGGAGGAGGAAGACATTTCGAGTTTGCAAGGAATCGAAGGATGATGGCAATAGAAGGCAAGGTAGCGCACGACGACAGAGAGGTGAGAGAAGAAGAGCAGTCGAAATAAAGGGTCGGTAGAGGAAAGAACTCAAAAAGTCGGGCTTTAAGGAAAGTGTTTCCCGCTCAAATAAATAATATATATATATATGCGAGCAAAAGCCCCCTTTCTTTTCTTTTTATTTGCAGGGGAGAGAAAGAGCCGCACGCTTCCTAAAGACGCTACTGATGTCTCAGTCGAAAGAGAGGCCCTGCAAATTCTACGCCGACAACGGGCAAAAAATTCAAAAGAAGGTATGGGTCAGATTCGAGGCACGAGCTGTGCACATGGCCAAAAAAAAAAAGTTCCTTTTCTCCAAGAATGAAGAAATAGAACTTGTGGGACTGATGAGAAGGGAAGAAATGATACCAGACCAAAGCAGGACACGTAGAGCATCTGGCCACTTTGGCCGGATGAGATTAAAAGAATATACGACATCCGGCCGCTCTAGCCGGATGAAGTTAGAGGCTTATAGAACATCCGGCCGCCTTGGCCGGATGGAGATGAGGACACATAGAGCATCCGGCCATTTCTAGCTGGATGAAAGTAAGACTTAGATAAAGCAAAGCACTGTATGACCGGTCACTTGTAGTAGGTCTAAGGTACTAGGAAAGGGTAGAATTGTACTTAAACGTGTAAAATACAGGCTGGCACCCAGAGGACCAGGCCCGAAAAACTATAAATAGGGGTACACCCCCATGGAATGAGATAGGCGATATTTGGCAATCAAACTCGCACTTGATTCTAACAGAAGCCCTCTCTCTCCTTCTCTACCCTCGTGAAACTCTGTGACTGAAACCAGGTAAGGTAGGATAGAAGGTTAGATCGAACCGTACTAGGATGGATGTACTGTTGCATTGGGATCAAACTTGGTCGCGTTAGGATAGACTTACTGTTTCAGTAATGATGTGAACCCTTAGGAAAGGCTTCCATCTACAACAACAACAACCTTGCGCATAGAGTTATTGCCATGAGACAATCAAACAAGAAAGTGAGACTTCCGAACCACTACGCCTACAAGAGGCTTTGGACTGTAAAAGCGCGATGATTAAAGAGCATAGAGACTTGAAGGAGTAAGTATACTCCATATGCACCCAAGCATGTGGTGAACCATTGTATAAAAACTAACATGGTAAACCTTGCTGTGAGACTTATGAGTGGTAACTAACCTCTCGACAAGGACCTTCACTTACCAGTGATGAAATACCCTTCAATTGAAGAACGAGACCGGAAAACCCTTGAAGTTTCTTGGGGATGTCCCGGTGATGTACATACAAAAGCAAAACTACACAGCTAGAGCCATAACCAGTGCTCAGCACTGGGAAAATAGTAATTATCAAAAACAGTCAATGTGAGTACACATCGAACACCACGAATGATCAACGCTCAAGAGAGCTTATGACCAGATGAATTATTTCATTCTTGGTCAACCAAAATACTTGGTAAATTGCATCATAAATGAGGATAGAATGTGAGGTAAGCTAACCTACACATGAAACCTAGACGGGAATAAAACATCCCCACAAGGGGAAGATAATAGTATTGCAGTAGGCTACGACAGCCGTCATATACACGAGCATAGAAAATCCTCGGTGTATTTACACCATAAGGGGATGGTGCGCAACAAGCGACCGCTATGAGGAACTAGTAAGACAATGGAACAGAGTAACAAGACGACAGGAAGAAATAAACAATTCTATCACATAAGTGATTTACTGTCAAGCGTTTACGCCTCTACACAGTGTTTTGGTATTGCACTTGTGCAGCTAATGATCTAGTGGGATAACGAGGAATATGGAAAATGTAAATCGTAGTAAACCCTTCTTTTCACCAACGAATGTGGCACAAGCCAGTTAAACAAACTTAGCAACAAACTGTGCGGCCTAAGGCCAAAGAAGCACGAAGAGTGTGAAACACACTAACACTCACAAATGTGAATTCCGATGGAATAAAAAGGTGAAAGGAGACTTCAGAAAGTCACTAGGACCGACGCATATCAATACAAAGTCATACAAGTAAGAACGCTTGTACTGAACCAGAAGAACTGGTGTAATCCGGAAGCTATTGATAACAGAGGAAGCACTACAGTTAAGTGGTGACTTAACCTCGCCCGATAATAAGTCGGAGAAGCTAAGTGAATAATCGTGGGAGTACGAACAGTATGTGTAATAGATTGCCAGAGAGCTGGTTACAAATCTAAACTCATTGAGTTCAAGCACGGTAAAAAGAATACTACATTTATTTAGTAAACCTTATTCCCACAATAGAGGGATAAAAAGGTGATGTATAGGACATTAAGGATAACATGAAGGGTGAGTAACCCAAGTTATCAGGGTCGCGCAGCAGAAGCTAGTGGGCCCTAGCCAGGAAATGTAATACACCTAGTAAGTATGAAAGAATGGCTACCAATGCCTTGAAGCATGATAGGCTAGAACCGAATCGATTATGAGTTAAATAAACTCATATAGAAATCCTTGGTGCAAAGACTAAACCATTAGTATGGTTAAGACCCTCAGACCAAAGTACATTATATAATGAACCGTAGGGAAGTTAAAATGCTTCAGATTAGACAAATTGAGTAAACCAGTGTTCAATAATAACACATGGTGGATTACGTGGGCGTAATCCCTTTTAAGGGGGGTAGAGCGAAAACCGCTTAATGTAAGTATCACATATAAAACACGTAAACTATAATGTGCATAGCACAAATGAGAATTGATTTAATGATTGGTACTTATGTTAAATAAACATACGTATTCATTCATATTGTAACTGTGGTAATTAGGCACGAGAGATGCGAATACCATAGGATGAATATGCCCATCTTGTAACCCTAGTGTAAAAGTATTAGTAAAGAGGAGTAAAGTAACTCTTGGGGAAATGATAATCCCTGTAGTGTGTGTCTATTTGAAGTTAGACGTGGCATTATGATGCATGAGTTGGTATAAAACCGATGTAGAACCTAGAGGAAATTGAGTTCCTTAGGTGATTGTTTTGATACAATTGAGAATGAGTAGTGGACGGAGCTCCACAAGTATTGTATCCTTAAAGAAGTAGTACAGATTGATCATGAGTAGTAGAGGAATGTAGCACACGAGTGGTGTATTCGTAAGTATGCTATTGGAAGTGAATTGAGGATAGCTAAATTTCATAAGTATTGTGTTCCCTAGTTAGAATAGTAGAAATAATAGAGGGTAATGGAAGAAAGTAGAGAAGATTGATGAAATGACCACTTAGGCATTGAATCCAAGGAAAGTATTTGGGAAGTAGATTGAGAATGATTGATGGACTGAATTCCATCCTTTGGAGTTGTATGAAATTTTAAGTAATTATGACTAGGAAGAGTAAAAAGGTAGAAAATGAAAATGATTGACTTATCTGTTGTTTGAAACCGATGTGGGAAGTCAAACTTGATCCTGATCAGATCGAGGGAAACCGAACACCAATTGGGGTGGAAATATAGTTCAACACTGATGCTGATCACATCAGGGTCGAACGATTCTTGAAGCTCCCCTCAAGTGGTCACAAGAATCACATATAGGATAGAAGCAATGAATATAAATTGGAATTTGGAATTGTGTGCTTTAGAAAAGTTTCTAAGTAGTATTTGCGAAAGAATTTTCTTAGCTTGGAGATGAAGGATTTGTTAGAAACGTATACCGGAGAAGGTAGTAAGGTATCATGTTGTATTATTGCAAGGGCAGCGGGAGGTAGAGGAGTCCTGTGTCTAAATGACATGAGTGCCTGCGGGATTGTAATGTGTATTGCATTGCTTTGGGGATAGCTTTGCACCGTATGTATGTATAAATCTTGTAATGCGGAACCAGATGATGCGGATGGAAGTAAGTATGGTATATTTGTATTGTATGGAATGTAGAAACCTGGAGTAATGAATTTAGAAATTGTAAGGAGGAAGAATGTACGACCATTGGCATAGACAAGTAAGAATGAGCAAGTATTGTAATCCAATAACCTTGAGCAACTTTGAGGACAAAGTTCCTAAGGGGGGTAGATTGAAATACCCCAAACTTGAATATAGTGATTAAGATAATTCTAATCCGTATTTAAGAGCCTAATAATGCTTAAGTAATATTGGTAAGGAAAAATAAATCTAAAAGAAATAAATAAACGCTTAAAAAGCGAAAAACGCTAAATAAGCGTTAGACAACTGTAGGAGGTATGAGACCTCGGTTGGCGTATTATATGAATTCTAAAGGTTTAATAAGACCTAAATAATATATGGGAACAACTCCCGGAGAAAACGGATTCAAATAATGTACTAAAACGCTAATAGAGCTTTAGAGCACGTTTTTCGAGGAAACCCGAAAACGTGGCTTTAAGCGGTCAAACGGACCCGTAAAAATTATAAATCATTAAATAATAATTATTAAGCAGTGACGGAAGCTTAATAACCGATAAAAATAATTAAACGAGAAAATTCTGGAAAACGGGCCCGGTTAGTGAATAGTACCGAAACCGGGTAAAATAACGAGTGTTTTCTGTAAAAGACGAAAAACGCTCCAGCTAGTATAACAGTAAGGGGGCCGGTTTTTAACAGTCAAATAACTCTCTCACACACACATGTAACTAGCTAATTAAATAGAGGAGCCAAAAAGTAAAAAGTGGAAAAGCGATAAAGTAACTTACCTCTCTCTCTCCTCCCATTTCCCTTCCCCTTCCTTTTTCCCATCTCCACCGATTTCTCCCTCCTCTCTCTTCTGGTTTGGGGCGATTTCTTGAAGCTCCTCAAGCTTCCATGGCTTCTCCACCTTTCCAAGCATGCTCCACCTCCATGTGAGCCCCAAATGCAAAAATTAAATATATATTCTTGCTCCCCTCATTCTCCTCTACACTTCTCTCTTTTTAAAATTCCAAAATGATGAAGTTCATTTTCGTGGGTATACCCCATTGGTGAAGAAAATAGCATCAATGTGTAGCTTGGAGTCCCCTCTCTCCATTAAGGTAAAAATCTTCATGAAAATCCCATGTTTTCTCCACCTCCTTTTGGTAACCGATTTTTGCCCATTGTAATGCCTTGTTTTCTCTCACTCTTTTGGGCATCAATTTCACCTTGCAATGGTGGTGGATTCACCTTCTTGAACCAAGGGCTAAAACCCCTCCTAAAACACTCCAAAGGTAAACCCTAGAATTGTATTCTAAACACTCCAATGAATTAGTGTTAATTTAAGGGTTAGTATTTTAATTGCACTTATTTTGTGTACATTGGGTGATGGGGATGGAGTTTGGCAACTCCATTCCCCATGTAGCTGATTTGGGCAAGAAAGAGAGGAAGAGGAGGATTGGAAAAGAAAGAAGGAAAATATAAGCTCAAGGTAAGAGCTCATTCTCAATGCTTAATTTAATGCATTAGTGTAATGGGAATGGGTGAACACATAAAAGAACCTAAACTATTGTACTAGTATTGTAGTTGTGGATGTTTGAGTATTTGTGAGCAAATATGTGGATTGTAGGCCTTAGAGCCAAATGAATGGTGTATGTGTATTAGTATTGCTATTTGAGGAAGTAATGATGTATTGGTATTGTAATTGAGGAAATATTGGCGTATTGAGATTGTGTATGTGTGCTGGTAGAGCCCTTGTGGCTTGGCTAGAATAGGGATGAATTTGGTGAGAATGTGTACGTGTGGATAAGTAAGAAAAGTAGGTGAACTATGGCGGAATTTTAGTAGGAATTGTGCATTAATGGAGAACTTGGTGAAGGGAGAACCCAGTAGTTTGGGAATGGATGTTTAAGGCCGCGGAATGGTAATTGTAGTATGAGAATACTAGGATGTAAAATCTGTAACAAGAGGTTTTGGACTTCATTGGAGGAATTAGGTAAATAGAGTACAAGACTTAGAAAATGAATTTGAACTTGGGTCTAGATGGTGCAACTTCTTGGAAAGGAATTGGCATGGTAAGATGAGGTATTTGGGATACTAGTAATAGTATTGGTAGTAGGAGTATTGAAGGGTAGAAGGGGTTAAAAATCTGTAGCATGAGTAACACAAAAACTGTTACATTTGTTGGAAAAGAAGTGAGGAAATTGTGTAAGTTGATTAATGGATTTAGTAATGGAGTTGGGGATCAATTGATGTTTAGGAAGCTAAGTGGTGCTAAAACATGGGGATTACATGTAGGAAGATGGAGGAAGAAATGGGTAAGAAAAGAAAAGAAAAACAAGGTCTGGAGCAACATTCTGCTACCGACCGACCCAGAGGCTGGATCGGTCGGTGGGTCAGTCGGGGCTTAAGTAACGAGAAGTAAACATGCTGGAATGGACCGACCCAGGAGCCGTGAGTCGGTCGTGGGTCGGTCGGGCTTGAATTCCTGGTTGTCGAAGTTTCTGACTTCGACCGACCCAGAGGTTGGGTCGGTTGGTGGGTCGGTCGAAGCTTGGACAATGGGACTGAAACGTACTGGGACGGACCGACCCAGAGGTGTATGGGTCGGTCGGTATAGTCTGGGTCGGTCGGAAGAAATTTCAGAGAATGAAAACTTACCGGGATGGACCGACCCAGAGGTGTATGGGTCGGTCGGTGGGTCGGTCGACCCAAACTTACAAAAAAAAAAGAAAAAAAGAAAAATGTGTTTTATCATGTGGTTATAGTAATCATATGTAGGTATATATATGTATGCCAAAACACATATATGCATATGTATGTAGTAATACACCATTAATGAAGTAGCAATGGTAAGGAAGTAAGTATATAAGTGGGAAACAAGTATGAGTATTAATTAAGGAAGTTGAAAGTATAAGAACGTTAAGTTAAACCAACGTAATGGGATAACTGGGTAAGTACGGGAGTAGTTCCTATGAATGTAGTGTAATGCTTAATATTAATGGAACCATTTGGCATGTAACCGGAGGTTCGGGAATAAGATTCGAGGAACAAGTATGGACTAAGGAGCAAGGGAACACCCAATAAGTAAATCAACGGTGAAAGGTATGATTTCCTCATGCTCTGTATCCTAACCTGGTTACCCTGATTTGTGTGCTTATGTGATCACTCAATAAGATGAATGCACGGATCGGACTTTTATTGCACTTAATTGTGTTTGGACTATATTGTTCTTGTTGTATTCTCTTGAACATTTAGTTTGTATAATTCATGAAATATGTGGATGAGAATGAAGTGTATGTATATGTGGATGTGTACTTGTGTAGTGTATTATCCCTTTGTATGGGTGTAATGACTTCTACTAATTCCTAACCACCTAACTCCAAACTTGAGTATTGAGTAAAATGGAATGAGTAGAAGTCCGATATAGTTTCGGCCACGTGTGAGGATAAGGAAACACAAGAGGTTGGATCCGAATCCTGGCTGTAATCTTTTCCATGGACCAAATCCCTTGAATGGGTAGCATCCTGGATTAGTGGGCCACCCTAAAGCCCGGTGGTGGGATGTAGTAATCCCTGCCCGGAGGTCATACCGACTTAACTGGAGTAAAGTAAGTAAGAAGTAAGTATTGTATGTGTATCGGTCTTGGCTATTGTAAGTCATTGACCTTGAGTAAATGAGTATTGAACACCCGATTAACCCGGGTGTGTAAAGAAGCTAACAAGCCTTATGTGTGAATTGGAAAAGTGTATCTCCGTATTGCGTTTTGAGTATGTAATGAGTATGTATTGTGTATGGGTAATGTGGAAGATGGTAAGTAGGTGTTGGTTAACTAGTATTGTCTTCCAAGCAAGTATTGTACTGGGCGTATGTATGTATACCTTGTGTAGTATTGTAGTATCATGAATGCAAGCATGTATGTATGTATGTATTGTAAACTAAATTGCATGTATTCAACCAAATGGTCGGCGTACCCTCGCTAGTACGCGGGGTATGCGGTTATCATATTCAGCGCAAGCTGACCCCCTAGGGGGAACGTTTTTAGTGTGCAGGTACCGAAGTGGATATGGTCAAGGTAAGAGACCGGCGGATCTACCTAGATCATTGGAAATGAAATGTAGATGGTAGCAAATGGTATAAGGCTTGTAGCCTTGAGGTAGTAGTGTGCCAAGGAGGTACACCTTATGCATTATAAGCATGTAGATGTGAGGAATGGGTAGAGGTAGACTCTTAATGAGTGTGTGTGAGCTTGGAAGAAGTATTGTATTGTATAAGGATCCTAGTAAACTCGGTATGTTATTTTGTATTGGATGGTATTGTAATGGAGTATTGTACTGAATGAAAAGTTGTAGTACTCAGTAAGTAATGGGAGTATGTATTGTATTTGTGTAGTACTCGGATATTCCGGTCCATCAGACCGATGCTGTATGTAGTAGTAGTAGCTTTGTTAGTCACGTGGGTGACTAAAGGCATTGTATCACCCACCGTATGTAAGTATGTATCCGCTGCGTGATTCTGGAAGTACGAGGAGATTAGACGGTAATGATGGTATTAACGGTAGGGGTGTTACAGGGGCGGTCCAGACCAAAGAGCAAAAAAAATTGTTTTAAGGCTTCTAAACATGAGGGATTGATTGGTAATGGTTTTAGAAGTTGTTAAGGCCTTGTTTGGTGACCTTTAAAGGTCCTAAGTAGTGTAAACAAGTATGAGAAATAATTAAGAAAGTTGTGAATTTAAGAACATTAAGTTAAACCAAAATAACGGGATAACGGGGTAAGTACGGGAGTAGTAATTATGTATGAACTGTAATGCTTAGTATTAATTGAACCATTTGGCATGTAGTCATTAGTTCGAGAATAAGACTCGAGGAACAAGAGTGAGCCAAAGGAACGTGAGGACACCCGGTAAAGTAAATCCCGGTGAAAGGTATGATTTCCTCATGCTCTGTATCCTAACTTGGTTACCCCGATTTGTGTGCTTGTTTGATTGTGTGATCACCTAACAAGATAAATGCACGAATCGGATTGTGTGCACCTAATAGTGCTTGTATTGTATTGTTGTTTGCTGGATTGAATTTAAACCAAGTTTGTATAATTCATGAAATGGTTGAATGATGAATGAGTCGCTTGTAAGTGATTGTGTATTGTAGTTCGACTCATAGTTGAGTCTTGTTTGATTAGAGACTCGAAGGAAGAGTTAAGTGGTGAAATAATGAAAACGAGGTAACACACGATAACCACCGACTAGAGGTCAACGATAAATCAAACTTATAAATTTACTCGAAATGAGAACAAGCGACACACGAGGCTAGAGAACGTCCTTAATATGAACAGTTGACCTCCTATGAAAGGATGTGACTCCATGTTAGAAAACGAACATAGTTCCTAAGCAAGGGAAGTGTAGGGGTGACCCGTAAATCGGCAGATACAACGAGATAGGGAAATCTCCTAAGTTGTATGATAGCATCGAGAGAGATGCGGCTTACTGATATATATATAGTTTGTAACAAATCATATGAGCAACTGTCCAACAACCTAGCCCCAAGCCATCGGGCTTGAAAACTAGCCATTTTAGGCCCTCAATCCTAACTTGGGCTTAAAAGTGGAAGGCCTGTTGTTGTAGTCAACACATATGTATCCTTATAAACCACTCACATTACAACTCATATCCCGATGTGGGATGGGGGTATTACATACTCCCCCACTCAAAGAATGCGACGTCCTCGTCGCAAGCCTAATATCCAAGTCCCATGGACCTCCTCAATAGGTGTCGGGTTACCCATCCCGACACGGTCCCGAGTCCGCTCTGATACCATTTGTAACAAATCATATGAGCAACTGTCCAACAACCTAGCCCCAAGCCATCGGGCTTGAAAACTAGCCATTTTAGGCCCTCAATCCTAACTTGGGCTTAAAAGTGGAAGGCATGTTGTTGTAGTCAACACATATGTATCCTTATAAACCACTCACATTACAACTCATATCCCGATGTGGGATGGGGGTATTACATATTTATATATATATATATATATATGTACTTATATATGAGTATCTATTATTACTAACCCGAGAGTTGGGTTAGGGGGATTGTGAGTCACATGTGCAAGGAAGAGGAAGCAACAGAGCGTATGTTTACGAATCTGTGGTCGAACTCCCTTGTTACCTGGTCGTGTGCCACATAGTGGTGCCCTGCGGGGCCGTGTGCCACATAGTGGTGCCCGACTGGAGTAAGACCGGCAGATCTTACCCGTCTAAAGAGGTAAGCTGGGTATTATGGGATAGGAAGAGGGAACATGAGAGATTGTTTCTAATTCCGTCTGGAGGTTATAAAAGCCCGGTGGTGAGACCTATATATGTTTCTGCCCGGAGGCCATGGAGGCTTAACCTAAAATTTATTCCAGAGTAGATTAATCAAGAAAACTAGATCGGGACCGAGAAGGTCTAAACATCTAGGTTAAGTAAACTACCCGATAGGGGTGGAAAAAAAATGAATGAGTAATGAGAATGAAACTCACTTAAGATACGGTCTCTCAAGGTTTAAGAATAAGGTAGTTGAACTTACCGAGTTGGATGTGATATTTGTGTGGATTGTATTCCTGCTTGAATGTGGGGTGTGGTGTGTATGTACATATATAATGTATTGATGTATTGCATGCTGTTTGAACTAAAATGAATCACATGCTCTCGACCAAATAGTCGGCGTACCCTCGCTAGTACGTGGGGTATGCGGAAGTCATATGCAGCAATTTTACTGAGCCCCTTGGGGCGATGTTTTTATTTTCCAGGTACCATGAAGCCGATCACCGTTCGAGAGTAGGACGGGGTGGTGATTAAGCAACGGTAGTTGTTAATTATTTGTACTGTTGTATAATGGAAATGTAAGACCGAAAGGTCATTAATAATGTTGGGAATTGTAGATACTCGGTATAGTATTAAATGGAGTTGTATTGTATATCGTGGGATTGAAGGTTGTATTTGGTTTGAGAATTGATAAGGGAATGGAATGTATCATTTTGTATAGTGTACTCAGTAAAGACCCATCAGACCGATAGTGTGTTGTATTGTTTGTTTGGAATTGGCCTTGTTAGTCACGTGGGTGGCTAGCGGCATTGTTTCACCCCCGGTCGTATTAGAATTTCCACTGCTTGTGTATTGATAATGGAGATAGGTTTGGAGTAATGGTGTGATTACCGGTAGGGGTGTTACAAAAAGTGGTATCAGAGCGAAGTATCGCTCTGATGGTCTAAATACCGAGTTTAGGAAAATACCGAGTTAGGAATTAGAGACTTAGGGCTAAGGGTTGAGTGTTAGCGTGTGAGGTACGCAAGTTAGGAACTTCCAGTGTGATCTGGAAACCTGCATAACCAGTCCCGCCCTCCGCAACCCCCGTTTTAATGTTGGGGAAAGAACGCCAGAGAGATGGAAAGACCTCTCATACTCGGGAAAACCCGATCTGGCAGTGGTAAAATAAACCTTGTAAAGAGAAAGAACCTGACATACGGTAGATTCCAAGAACTGGAAATCCCGAAGACGGTTCCCGTTGGAACGACAATAACCATACATAACGGTAAAAGGTTGGAGATCCTAACTAAGGGATAACAAAATTTGCGGCACCATGGGGCGACGTGCTTCGCAGTCACGAGAACCATGCGCAGCCAACAAGAAGGGAAGCATAGCTACACAATGAGCAGAAAAACGAAGCAACAAAACCCGAGACAAGTGAGTCTACGAATTGTAAACGCATGATAATACCACTAACAGTATACAAAGCGACTAAGGATTTAGCCAAGGATGGGTAATTCCAAACCTACAATGCCAAGAGGCAGTAATACCTGAATAGCATAGTCCAAACAACTATGGGGGCCTTCGTAAGATATACACCAATAGGACTACAATGTAGTTCCTAAAGTTTAGCCAAACCTCGGTAACCACCAAAAAGGTGTGGGAACGAGCAACAAAGCAAGGTACATGTAGTACCACAAAGATCGGGAAAGCACCCGAATTAACAACAATCTTGTCAAGGATGCTGAGAAGCTACTCATTGATCACTAAGATTAAAAATGGATGGAAGGTCCAATAAAAACACCAATTGGATGGAAACAACACCGTAACCGGTGTTTGTTAACCTGAAAAACTGACCTACCCGCGCACTTGCCAAGGCAAGTGCAGCAACAACAAGACAATTGGAAGACCTTTGGATGACTAACAAGTACTTACTAAAGTACCACCATAGAGATGAAAGCAATCATAGGATCGCCAATCCTAAGAACTTGAAGAATCAGCCTTGCGAAGGCCTAACGGCCTGACCATCATGTTAAGAACATACCAGTCAGTGTGAAGCTGGACTTGGTCAATACCTCAGACATGGCAACGCCATGAAGATTTTCTTTCAAAACCCAGGATTTTCTTTCAAAACATGAATTTTTCCTTCAAAACCATAAACTTTTCTTTTAAAACCTCAAATTTTTAAAACCAAACCAGACAACCACGGTGAGTATCATAGAATGATACAAGAGGAGTTGACAATAGAATACTTCACCTAGGCGTGTGACGAACACTACGAGTGTACCCAATTGCGGGATATGGGACGACCGCACTCCGAAGGAGCTTGCGGGCCTGACAGACCATTTGTGAGTTAGTCGGGTAAGTGGTAATGTACCAATACGGTACCCCACGTATGTATACATGTAGTGTGTGAAACACGGGAAGTAGTCAGCTCCGTTTCATGGACCATAAGTGAATTCAAACCCGAACAGTTGGACACCTCAAATGATCGAAGAACCCAGGTAAGCTTATAAAGCTAAAGGAGTCAAAACTTACTCCAAGAGGATGGCGAAGAGTTAGGAAGTGCGAGAAGCACTAGTAATTGAGGAAAGACATTGGATATGTCTCAAGATTTTGAAACGAAAGCATGAAATAGCCGGAATGAGTACCCGGTCTAAACACAATGAGGCAAATGCCTAGCGTGAACACACCAATGTTCAATGGACAAGATAAAATACCCAGAGTGATCATCTAAGGTACCGGAGGATACCGTTCACCACCGAAGAAAATACCAAACTGGTTAAAACCATAAGAAAAGTATTGTAGTCTACCCTAAGAACGGGAGACGTATAACCCTAAACGGGACAATTTGAAATCTGAACCGCAATACGGAGAAGACAGAACATACTCAAATGTTAGCTAGATGTAAGGGCATAATCAACAACACCCAGGAGCAATCCATAAAGGGGATCAAAGTCAACATAGTTGAACGAAGTGTCGTGATAAGTGCACCAGAGCTATAACGAACACTCGGTAGAACGCCGAAAGGGATCCCATTTACCCAGGGGATACCCTGAATTATTGAAAGGTACAAAAAATACCAAGACACCTGAAGGGCATCTAACAGACGGAAGCGTGATGCGATGATCCCATCATGGAGCCAGTAAGTACCTCCAAGCCATTTGATGGCATACGGAGTAATGCAAATATACATGAACCGCCTAAGATGAGCAGAGCTCTAGGCAATGGGGCTAGTATGCCACGAAACCACTACTATACATAGATCCAACGGTCGGAAAACCGGTTGAGAACCATATGGGAGTTTCCAAGAACGGCACCAGTAAGATTGTTTAATAACCAACGAGCAGGGATACCCCTCGTTAATGTGGGACCGCAAGAGCAGTGAACACATAGATTCCAAAGAAGGGAATACCATCAGCGAATACATGAAAAGACACCTCTTTCAGAACTACTAATGTAGTGAAGCTTGATCATACAGATATTGCCAAGCAAAGTGGAAATATGTTATCATAACAATTATTGGAAACCGAAGAGTAATCAGTTTAGAAGGAATGGTGTATGGGTATAAAACCAATAACGCTCATGGAGCTCAGAAATATGAAAGAACGTTATATTCAATAATCAGCCAAGAAAATGGTGAACCATTGTCTAATGGTATAAATGCATGAGCTGAAGCTAGCAACAGCGGATGCCATGTAAACCAATGCTGTAAAATCAGTAAGAACATGGTGCGCAGCAAGCGACCAATACTTGTGGATAAATCACACGATGATACGGAGTTGATGAATAAAGAGGGTAGACAGACCGAGTAACAAGGAAGTAATATTCATTCCTATTGCAATCTCACAAGAGATTTACTGCCAAGAGTTTACGCTTCTGCACTCTGTAGGACTGAGTGTTTTGGTATTGCACTTGTGCAGTAATGATCGAGTGGGATAACTAGGAAGTTGGGAAGATGACAATTGTGGTAAAAGTAGAAAGGAGACTTATATAAGTCACAAGGACCGATGCATAGAAAATGCAAGGTCATACAAGTAAAGAACACTTGTACAGAACCATGAGTGGGCATAGCTCAGAAGCTACTAACAATAGAGGAAACATTACAACTAGGTAGCGGCTCGACCTCAACCGACAATATGTCGGGAGAACCAAGTGAATGAGCACTCAAGTACACAATAGTATGTACATGGACTCCAGAGAGCTGGATAGAAAACCTATAACTAATTGAGTTCGCGCACAGTAAACGAATACCACGCATGATTGATGAACCTTATTCCCAAGATAAGGAGGGATAAAAGGGTGATGTATAACACATTAAGGATAACGAGAAGGACAAATAACCCTAAGTTATCAGGGTCACACAACAGAAGCTAGTGGGCCCAAATTGTAAGGTTTAATACACCTAGTGAATGAATGGATAATTATCGATGCCTTGAAGCCTTTAAGGCTAGAACCGAACCCGGTTAAAGAGTTGAATAAACTCCGATGGAAGTCCTTGGTGCAGGGACCAAACCAGTAAATTGGTTAAGACCCTTTGACTAGAATACATTGTGTAATAGACCGCTTGGAAGTTGAATTACTCTATGAAGACTGAACGCCTTAGACTTATGACCAATGTTGACACATGGTAGATTACGTGGGCGTAATCCCTTTTAAGGGGGGTAGAGCGAAAATCGCGAAGTGTATGTTTCATGTGGTAAGGGCGTAAACTACTATGCATATAGCGCAAAAGAAATTATTTTGATTATGGGTACTTATGTTATATAAACATTTGTACTCACTCATTGTGGAAATTATGATTATTTGTGGGATTTGAAGTGGGAAGGAGTATTGATGGTGAGAAATTTGAGGGAATGGAGTAGAGAAACCCCATGGGGAATGAGAACCCCGATTGGTAATAATTTGGGAATTGAGTATGTTTGAGGAATTGAGGAGTATTAATCGGTATGAAACCGATGTGGAACCTAGTGGGAAGTGAGTCCCCTAGGTAACTTGATTTGATTGTATGTGTGTATAATTTAGGGATAGAAATTGATTGATTTGATTTGGGAATGAATGGAGGATAGAAAACCGAATGGAGTACAACATGTATTGAATTTCTTAAGTAGGTATATGGAGATAATTGACGATGATGGATGGACCGAGTTCCATCGTTTAGAGATGTTTTGCTTTGTTTTTATGACTAGAATGATTAAAAGATAGAAAATGGTAAATGATTGAATTACATGATTGTCTGAAACGGAAGTGTGAAGTCAAACTTGATTTACTTGTGATCAAGGGAGATGGAACACAAATTGGGGCGAAGAGATAGTTCATCACTGATGCTGATCACATCAGGGTTGAATGATTCTTGAGGCTCCCTGTAAGTGGTCATAAGTAATCCAGCTAGGATAAATGTGGTGAGCATGGATTGTGTTTAGTGTGGGATTGTATTGTTACGTATGCTTGTGTTGTACGGGCATGTACACACGGTAAATTGCACTATGATAATTATTTGGTGTTGCAACGGTGCGTGCATGGTTGAAAATTGTTTTGCGTTGCACTGGTATGTGCACGGGGTAAATTGTTTTGTGACGTACTGATGTGTACGCACGTTGTATGGTACTATGATGTATGTTGTGTGGTGTTGGTAAGTACCCACGGTTGTTAAATTGCTTGTTAACTGATATGGTGTGTACCGGTATGTACACACTGGCTGGAATGACTTTGAGCCTGTAGGGTTATAGAGATAACAACCTCGGCACACGATATGTCTAAATGATTAACGATATAAGACTCACCAACTTTGTAGGCAAAGTTCTTTAAGGGGGGTAGATTGAAATACCCCGAACTTAATTAGGGTGATTAAATTACTCTAATATGATATTTGAGGGCCTATTAGTGCCTAATGAATTTTGGTAAAAAGAATAAATCCAAAAGAAACAAGAAAAACGTTTAAAAATTAAAAAATGCTAAATTGAGCGTTAAGTGACCCTAGGAGGAATACAACCTTGAAAAGGGTATAAATGAATTTAAAGGCTTAATAAGGCCTAAATAATCATGAGGGAACAAATCCCGAAGAAAACGGATCCTTAAAACAGATTAAAAACACAAACGAACCTTAAAGCGTGTTTTTCGAGGAAACCGGGAAAACGCGACTTTAAGCGGGTTAAATAGACTCGTAATAATTTTGGTCAACCAAAATAGTCATTAATAAACATTAATGAAGGTCTAGAACCAATAAAATCAATTAAACGAGAAAATTCCAGAAACGGGTTCGGTTAGTAAAACTGTAAAAAAAAATAAAAGTTGTGGGGTAGAAGCATAAATAAGCTAAGTTAGTGTGTCCACTTTGCAAATAAAAATTAAAACACACTTGTGTGTGTGAGTGGCAGCCGGCCAACACCCCTCCCTCTCTTTTATTTCATTCCTAATATGCTAAAGGACAAAAGAATAAAAGAAAGGAAGTACAAAAGTAAAAAGGAGAATCTCTCTCTCCTAACTCCCTCTTGCCTCACGTTTTTCCCCCATCAGCTGAGTCTTCTTCTTCCTCCAGCTCTCACATGGCGATTTCTTTCCTCTCCTCCAGCTCTTCTCTTCTTCTCCACATTTGAAGGTGCAAATCAACTCCAAATCAAATAAAAATCACACCATTGAACTCCTCTCTTCAAGGGCTTCCTTTTCCACCCTTTAAAAATCGAAAAGCTCACAACTCTCCACCATGGCTGTAGCACATTTTGGAGCTTGAAGACCCCCATTGCAACCCCCTTCATCTCCACTTGGTTCTAAGGTAAAAATGGTCTTCAAAGCTCTCTTTTTCCAGCTTTTATGACAAAAACGAAAATATGAAATGGAGCCTTGTTTTGCCCCTCTTCTAGCCGGCTTGGTGTCTCATTTTGGAGCTGTAAACCTCCTCTTTTTGCTGTTCAAAAGTCTCTCTAAGAGCTTAAGGTAATACTCCCTTGCAAACCCTAAATGTGTATTAAACATAAGTTAGTAAGGAATGATTTTTATAAGTGGTATGGTGTGGGGTGATTGGCTGTAGCTTGCTGATTTTGGTGAGGTGAGAACAAGTGTGGGAATTCAAGAAACAAAGAAGAAGGAAAAAAAAAGAGAAGGAAGGAAAAGAAAAGCTAGAAAACACAAGGTAAAGACACATACCTTGAGCTAGTTTTGATTATGTGTTTGTAACAGTTTTTAATGTTTAAAAAGAAGGAATTGGAATGGTTTGGATAATGGGTTATGTGGTAGTATAATGAGGAAGAGTTTTAGGCTGTTTTGGAATTGCTTGGTTAGTGTTTAAGGACTTGGAAACCAAGGAAAAACAATGGGCGTTGTGCAGGAAAATACTTGTGAAATTTTGTTTAAATTAAGGGCCTTGGAGCCATGCACTTCATGTTTAGTGCTCATGTTGTTGTTGATGGGATGTTGATGGAATTATTGAGGGCTGGTAGGACCCTTGTGGGTGTGGCTAGTTTAGGATGGATTTAAGTGAAAATTGGTAAGGATTGATGAATGTGGATATATTAGGTTTATGGGGAGGTTGTGGCAAACTTTTAGTAGAAAAAGAGCGTTTTAGGGGGCTTGGTAAGTGAGGGGAACTTAAGTGTTCATTTGGGTATAGTTGAGTGGGTTAATGGCCTTGGAATGGTAGATGGAGATTGGATTAGAAAAGGATAAAATTCTGTAGCAAATAGGCATTGAAATGCATTGGAAAAACTAGGAATGAGTTAGTGTGCAAGGCTTTGGAAACAAGGGTTGTACTTGGATTTAGTTAATGAACATGCCTAGGAATGAATTGGTAATGGTCAATAAGAGATTTGGTAAGGTTGGAAGGAAGTAGCAAGTGCCAAGAGAAGGTTAGGAAGTGCACAAGTGTGCAAAACACAAATGTGAGAATGAAGGTTTGTTGAATTTGAACAAGAATTGGAGTAAGGATTTTACCAATGATTTGAAGAGGTTTAGAGCATGATTAAGGAGTGTTTTAGGGTGTTTAAACATGTGGGAAACATGTGGAAAGATTGTGGAATGAGTGGGAAAAGATTGGGGGTGAATTTAGAGTCCAGAATGAGTAGAAAAACACTTTTTAAAACAGGGTCTGTTGTGGACCGCCCCTAGGGACCGCCCCTGTGGGGAGGTCCAGTCGAATTCTAAAGGATAATGTAGTTTCTGTTGTGGACCGCCCCTGGAACCGCCCCAGAGGGGCGGTCCAGACCAGAGAGCAAAAAAAATTGTTTTAAGGCTTCTAAACTTGAGGGATTGATTGGTAATGGTTGTAGAAGTTGTTAAGGCCTTGTTTGGTGACCTTTAAAGGTCCTAAGTAGTGTAAACAAGTATGAGAAATAATTAAGAAAGTTGTGAATTTAAGAACATTAAGTTAAACCGAAATAACGGGATAACGGGGTAAGTACGGGAGTAGTAATTATGTATGAACTGTAATGCTTAGTATTAATTGAACCATTTGGCATGTAGTCATTAGTTCGAGAATAAGACTCGAGGAACAAGAGTGAGCCAAAGGAATGTGAGGACACCCGGTAAAGTAAATCCCGGTGAAATGTATGATTTCCTCATGCTCTATATCCTAACTTGGTTACCCCGATTTGTGTGCTTGTTTGATTGTGTGATCACCTAACAAGATAAATGCACGAATCGGATTGTGTGCACCTAATAGTGCTTGTATTGTATTGTTGTTTTCCGGATTGAATTTAAACCAAGTTTGTATAATTCATGAAATGGATAAATGATGAATGAGTCGCTTGTAAGTGATTGTGTATTGTAGTTCGACTCATAGTTGAGTCTTGTTTGATTAGATACTCGAAGGAAGAGTTAAGTGGTGAAATAATGAAAACGAGGTAACACACGATAACCACCGACTAGAGGTCAACGATAAATCAAACTTATAAATTTACTCGAAATGAGAACAAGCGACACACGAGGCTAGAGAACGTCCTTAATATGAACAGTTGACCTCCTATGCAAGGATGTGACTCCATGTTAGAAAACGAACATAGTTCCTAAGCAAGGGAAGTGTAGGGGCGACCCGTAAATCGGCAGATACAACGAGATAGGGAAATCTCCTAAGTTGTATGATAGCATCGTCAGAGATGCGGCTGACTGATATATATTTATATGAGTATCTATTATTACTAACCCGAGAGTTGGGTTAGGGGGATTGTGAGTCACGCGTACATGGAAGAGGAAGCAACAGAGTGTATTTTTCCGAATCCGTGGTCGAACTCCCTTGTTACCGGGCCGTGTGCCACATAGTGGTGCCCGACTGGAGTAAGACCGGCAGAGCTTACCCATCTAAAGAGGTAAGCTGGGTATTATGGGATAAGAAGAGGGAACATGAGACAATGTTTCTAATTCCGTCTGGAGGTTATAAAAGCCCGGTGGTGAGACCTATATATGTTTTTGCCGAGAGGCCGTGGAGGCTTAACCTAAAATTTATTCCAGAGTAGATTAATCAAGAAAACTAGATCGGGACCGAGAAGGTCTAAACATCTAGGTTGAGTAAACTACCCGGTTGGGGAAGAAAAAAAATGAATGAGTAATGAGAATGAAACTCACTTAAGATACGGTCTCTCAAGGTTTAAGAATAAGGTAGCTGAACTTACCGAGTTGGATGTGATATTTGTGTGGATTGTATTCCTGCTTGAGTGTGGGGTGTGGTGTGTATGTACATATATAATGTATTGATGTATTGCATGCTGTTTGAACTAAAATGAATCGCATGCTCATGACCAAATAGTCGGCGTACCCTCGCTAGTACGCGGGGTATGCGGAAGTCATATGCAGCAATTTTACTGAGCCCCTTGGGGTGATGTTTTTATTTTCCAGGTACAATGAAGCCGATCACCGTTCGAGAGTAGGACGGGGTGGTGATTAAGCAACGGTAGTTGTTAATTATTTGTATTGTTGTATAATAGAAATGTAAGACCGAAAGGTCATTAATAATGTTGGGAATTGTAGATACTCGGTATAGTATTAAATGGAGTTGTAATGTATATCGTGGGATTGAAGGTTGTATTTGGTTTGAGAATTGATAAGGGAATGGAATGTATCATTTTGTATAGTGTACTCGGTAAAGACCCATCAGACCGATAGTGTGTTGTATTGTTTGTTTGGAATTGGCCTTGTTAGTCACGTGGGTGGCTAGCGGCATTGTTTCACCCCCGGTCGTATTAGAATTTCTGCTGCTTGTGTATTGATAATGGAGACGGGTTAGGAGTAATGGTGTGATTACCGGTAGGGGTGTTACAGTATTTCACAAGCTTTCATGAGTAACAATGGTATAACAAGAGTCGTAACAATTGATAGGAACAACACTGTTATATTATTGATAGCCATCATGTTTACATCATGTGCTTCTTCCTTACACTTCTTTTCTGATATCACACTTAAAACATTACATAGCTAATATTGTCTAAAGGTTAGGTTTAACCGTCCTGGTCTCATATGCGTCGCATTAATTACTGCTGACGGTGATGTATTCAGCTTAAATCTCTTAATCCCATGGTACAACATTCTTGATTCTCCTCCCATAACTAATACATCCCCATACTTAAGTACTAGATTCTTAGCACGGTCCACACGCTTCAGCTCGCCGTATAGAAATTCAGCGTCATCTCCAATGGACCAAGACACTACGGGTATCCCTCTTTTGAGAGACTCCACTGTCTCGTCCTTATCCTGATGTAATCTGAGTCGCCCGTCTATCTCATAAAAGTTGACAATGCAGAGGTCTGCTTGTGTGTTGGGGATCGGGTCAGCTTCCAATTACTGAGCGATCTCCATGACTTGTGTAATAACCGGATGGAACTCTTCGGGTATTCCCGGTGGTGAGACTCCATCTTGTACTCTCGTGGTTTGGTACGTCTTAGCATATGGATTCCAATCCTTGCCTAAGCTCATCATTTTAACTTCATCCTAGCTCCTCCTGGGTACTCTGGTGTATAAAAACCTCCCAGTCCCACTCCTAACTGACTGCATCTCCTGATGATGGCTATTTGTGCTTCGGGTGTCAAGTATCCCCTTAATAAAATCATACCTGGGAGGATAACCTGACATTGATCTGGTGTGATCTCTCGGGTTTCGATGTCAGTCTCTTTTGGGTTATGCGTTGTAGGTATTGGGTAGCAAATATTGAAGTTTCCTAAGGTAACAGTAGGTTATATCCTACTTAAGTTCTCATCTTGTCTTAATCTCATCTAACTTAATTATTCACCAAAGCATGCATAAAATGCGGTAAGCAGACAATTTTATCACTAAATGGTTTATGGCGTTACCTGGCCTCGACGAGGGTTCAGCCTCATCGTCCCGGTCCACCAGGTGTAGAGAGGGTCCCGACTTATGGACTACTTTGGGGTTCTTATTTGTAGCTGGTTGTGTTGCCTTCTGACCGTTAGATCCTGCTCCCTGATCGGTATTGCTCTTACCCCTCATCTCGGGCCTAAAAGCTCTGTTCTCGGGGTTCCGGAAGCACTCGTATGCACGGTGTCCGTATACCCCACAAAAGTTGCATTCCACCTTATTACCCTTGCAGTCATGCCCGGGGTGGTCCTTGTGACACCGCTGACAGTAGTAGCGTCGTTGGTAGCCACCACCGGCTTCCATCCCAAACTCAGTACCAGATTGCATTCGACATCAGTAATCGTGTCTCAGTGATTGTTAACCAATTCTTAACTCACTTAAGTGTTTTCCTCACCCTTTGGCACCTTTGAGCGTAGGGGCTTAGCAGCAATTGCATAAGTCAACTTCAGTGGCTCCTCAGTAGCCTTCTTAGTCTCCATCTTATTCTTCTAACTTTTCTAGGCCTAAGGCTGGTACTTCTGTTTCTTGTACCCGCCTTGCCCTTGATTCTCAACACTCTTCCTGGCCGTCTTTCTCTTAGCAGCATTGTCCTCGTCCCTCAGCTGGACGGTTATCTCAACCTTAGCAGCGGCATGATTGCACTCCTGTTTCCAAAGTATTAGTTTATCTCATTCTCATAGTCTAAATCTAATTCACTTACTTATATCTTAACCTTTCTCCTCACCTACAAGGTAGTATAACTAGTCGGTCCCATGCCATAGCGGAGTCGATGGCTCAGCCCGCCATAGAAGCGGTCCACCAGAATCTGGTCTGAATACCCCAGACCTGGCAGAAGACGAAACAAGGCAGTGAACTCCGAGTAATACTCGTCCATCGTCATCTTGTCCGTCTGCTTCAGCGCATCTAGCTGCAGGCGCTTCTTCGTCTGGACATGGGCGGGATAGTATTTGGCTCGCAGCAGAGCTGTATACTGTTCCCAACCGAACTCTGGATTGGCCACATGCTCGGCCCTCACTAGCTTCCACCAATCGCCCGCCGCTCCCTTCAAGTAGAACGCGGCCAGACGCACCTTGATCCCAGCAGGGACATCAAGGGTCTCGAAGGCGGTCTCCAGCTCGGAGATGTACGCCTCAAGCTTGGCGGGATTAGTCTCCCCCTTAAATGATGCGGGTCGAAGGTCAACCAGACTCTTCACCCAGTTTGGTTCCCGGGGCTTTGGCGGTGGAGGTGGTGCACCAACACCAGGCTGATAGCCCATGTACCCTAACGCGGCAGCCACGATCTCTGCGATCGTCTGCCCTCCTGGTATCTCAGTAGACTTGTCACCTCGGCCTCCTCTCGGACATCCTGCCATCTGGACAATTACAACGCGCATTAGGCTAGTACTCACAATGGTTTCGTTCCATGAATTTATAACTTCCGTAGACGGTAAAGACGATCCACACTTAATAGTGGTCATCTAACTCTGCTCACCCTAACTTCTCACACCCTTATCTTATATCTTAACTTGTAACCTAACTCGGTGGTTATCCATGTTCCGTATTTTCCTTGTTCAGAGCGTAACTACTCTCTGATACCACTTTTTGTAACACCCCGTCTCCAATCCAATCGTGGTTATCGCAACTTAACAACATATCATAAACATCGCAGCGGAAAATATTACTTACCAGGACCTCGCTACGGTCTAAACGCAAGGACAACCGAACTTTAATATTTACAACCATCTAACCAAAATATTCACCAACCGAGTTTACAAATATTTCCACAACCAACACCATTCTCCATAAGTTTAAATATTAACAGACGGGTGCACAGACACATCCCGTACTCAAAAATTAAACTCGAACTAGGCTAACCGCCCCTACTCTCAAGATAAGTCTTCATAGGATGCTTACCTGCAAATTGTAAACAACAGTCCCCGAGGGGGTCAGCACCTTTGCTGGTACAATTCTCTTATAGCCCCTAAGCTAACGGCGCTACGACGACCAATTGTCAATAGCATGGAGATTGATTAGATACACAACATGAAATACCCCAAACCTTAATATGTTAATTAATTATGTAATTATGATTTTATAAGGCTAATTAAGTCCTTAAGATCATTGGTGAAAAAATAAAAACCAAAAGGAAAAAGAAAATGCGTAAAAGTCATAAAACGTGAAAACACATATTTAATTATTTTAGGAGCTATATAACCTTCACTGGGGTTATAAATATATTTTTATAGCCTAATTACACACTAAGAACATGTGGGAAAAATTCTGGAAGAAAACGGATCCAAATAATGTGTTAAAACGATAACGGATTATTAAAGCGCGTTTTTCGAGAAAACCCAAAAACGTGACTTTAAACAGTTAATGACCCCGTAAAAATTACAGTTGATCATATAACTATTATTAAAAATTAATGGGGGCTTAAGAACCATTAAAATTAAAGAAACGAAAAATTCCGGAAAAACGGGCCCGGTTAGTGAATAGTGTCAAACCGGGTAAATTAACAAGCGTTTTCTATAAAAAGACAAAAAACGCTCCAGCTTGTATATTATGTGGGGGCCAGTTTTTACAGCTCAAATAAGCCTCTCACACACTCTTGACCAACTAGCTAATTTTTTTTTGATAATTAAATGGTTATAAGAAACCAGTTACAAGGCGATACTCAAGCTGATAGCCCTTCTCGCCAGAAATACATGAAGCGAAGCAGAAAGAAACACACCATTCAGGAAAACAGAAGAGAAAACAATTCTCTAGATGATAAAACTATATGAGAGGGTAGATGAATATCATGTTTGCAACCATTCTAGACTTGAACCTTGATTAATCACTGCTTCATCACAGCGGCGGCTTTACCTTCGAAGACCAGTTTTGTTTCTCTGTGTCCATACTACTCCGATCGTATGGAGAAATGAAGATGACCACAGGGCCTTACTTGCGCTTTCCAACCATACCTTGCCAAGCCATAAATAATCACTAGGAATTGGGGAAGACGAACGCAATACCCCACCATCGAGGACGTTTGACACCATATTTTTTCGGGCATTAGTACCAATGAATAAACAGGTGTGCTGCTGTTTCACCTCTCGCTTGCAGAAGGGGCAGATAATTGATTCAAGGGGATCACGTTTCTTGTGATAGAACGTCTTTGTTTGGATTTTATTATGCAGCAGGAACCAGTTTTAACAACTCAATTCTTGGCGGAGCATGTTTCATCCAGAAGGCTCGACACCATTCCACCATGTTGTTCTGATTCAGATCTGAACAGCTTCATAAAAAGACTTGCTGGAGTATATTCCATCTGCAGATAAGTCCAAGAGAGATGGTCGTCGTTACCAGTTTCCTCCCGCAGCCTGTATTAGCCGAGTTAAGTAGGCCAAGAGTTGGTCAACCTGAGCTCTCTCATACAGAAATAAACCTCTTCTCCATATGAATGTCCATTCCCATTCCATGCCATTCCAGACTCCGATATTATTCACCGTAGCAAATTTCTGTTCACTAACTGAGTATAAGTCTTGGAAACATTCTTTAAAGCGATTTGCACACCCAGTCCAAGCTTCATGCCGAATCGAATCCGATTTCCTTTTATTACTACCCACTTAACATTTTCCTCCATCATTTGCGCGCTTATAGGATGCCAAGCAGCAATGGTCATAATGATTTCCATAAGCCATTTCTTCTGATCTTGCGCCATTTATCATCTGTAATTGGTTATGATGTTGATATTATAAAATCGAAACTAATACGTTTCTTCCATAATTTGCCATCATCCTTCGCAAACTTCCACCACCACTTGAAGAGGAGGGCAGCGTTCTTTTGCTTCGATGTCCACATTCCCAAACCTCCTTTCTCTTTTGGCCGAGACAGCATACTCCACTCCAGGCCATTAGCGCATACCACGTCGACTACCACTGTTCCAGAAGAAGTTACGCTGTATCCTGTAAATTTCTTTCACAACTGCCCTTGGAATTTTAAAGAGGCTTAGATAGTAGATTGGGATGCTTTCTAGAACTGCTCGTATCAACACAAGACGCCCTGCTTTAGAGAGAGAGGAAGCTTTCCAGCCCGCTAACCTTTGCTGAATTTTGTCGAGAACCGGCGCCATGTAGCCGTTTTCTTTGGGTTTGCAACCAATTGGGAAACCCGAGGTACGTGGTTGGAAGTGGGCGAATTTGACAGCCTATGATTTCATCTATAGCCAAGATGATAGCAGAATTCGAGTTAATGGGCGTAGCGGCAGACTTGGCCCAATTAACTTCTAGCCCCGACATTTCCGAAAAAACCGTGATGCATAGCTGCATGATTAATTCCTCTCCTCGAGATGGCTGACAAAAAATCACGTGTCATCTGCATACTGCAGGTGCCGATATGAGGATCTCATTGGCACGACTTGAATTCCATCTCGGAATCCCATCTAGAACGCTTCTTCAAAATCCAGTTAAGTCCCTCTGCGCATATCACAAATAACATAGGGGAGAGGGGGTCCCCCTGCCGGAGACCACGACTAGGCTTAAATGGAGTGGACGGGAACCATTGATCAGTATCGAGATACTATGGTCGAAATACACTCTTCCACCCATCTCCTCCAAGTTGCATTAAATCCGAACAGCATCACAGCATCTTTCAACAAAAGCCCCGGAAATACTGTCAAAAGCCTTTGTAAAGTCTATCTGAGAAGGATGCCCGTTTGCGCTTATGTTTGAGCCAAGCAATGACCTCATTAGTAATAAGGTCCTTCCGAAATGTGTCTTCCTTTCACAAAAGCTGTTTTGAGTACCCTGTATGAGTTTTCCAATAACACTGCTTAGCCTTGTTGACAAAATTTTCGCGATGACCTTGTAAACTGACCCGATCATGCTGATGGGGCGGAATTCCTCTACTGTCGAAGCCTCCGGCGTTTTAGGAATCAGGGTAACCCAAGTGACGTTGCTACCTCTGGGAAGCTTGCTGGAGTCGAAAAAACTGAGAATGGAGTTTGAGAATTCGTCTCCTATGGTGCTCCAGACGCTCCCCTGATTATATTGAATTCAGTCCATCATAACCCGGTGATTTGTTACCCTTAATTGACCAGACAGCTGCTTTGATTTCCATCATTGTTGGTCTCGCTGTGAGTTCGCCTGCTTCCAGTACCGACAATCGAGGGCGACTTGTTACCCTTAATTGACCAACTAGCTAATTAAATAAGTCAAAAAGGCACAAAAAGCAAAAAGTAAAAAAGGCCCCCCTCTCTTCTCTCTCCTCTCATTTTTCTGTTTCCCCTCTCTTTCCTCTTCTTTCTTCCTCCCACCGATTTTTCCCCTCCTCCCTATGTTGCTGTCTGATAAGTGCGGAATTTATCTATGTTTTTATGCTTAATGCGATTAATATTTTATTGGTTTATATGATAAATTCCTTACTTATATGTTATTTTATGTTATATGCAAAGAACTCCCCTTACTTGTGGTTTTATGCTAAAACAGGTTAACATGTTGAAGAAAAGGTCTAGAAATATATGTCATAAGCCTCACGATCAAACTGAGACCAAATGGGAGCCAAAACGATCTTTCTGCTTAATTTGCAGCATGGTCCAGGTTTATGTACTTGTTCATAAACCCGGACAACTTACTGCCTTAAATTAGGTGATAAGTGTCCAAATGAGCATGTTTTATAGGTGTAATTCATATATAATGTTAGCACTTTTCTTGCTCATTTCTCCACTTCGGTTAGTTTTCCTCTAGTTTATGTTTTATTGTTTATCTCACAAATTTATTGGTTTAACATGAGGAAAACCAAGCTGGAAGTAAAGTAGAAAAAGAGACGAACGCATAGACGCAAACGGGTCAGAAGACGGACTTATAACGAAGAATATAGAGCCGGTTGAAGATTGTTATATATATATATATAATATATATATATCGGCGGAAGAAGGGGCACGACCGCCCAATAACTAGCGAACAAGAGAGTGGCAACCGCCAGGAGGACTGAGATGGGCAACCGCCCCGTAGCTGGCGGACACCACAGGGGCAACCGCCTGGCGGACACAACAGGAGAGAACCGCCCCATACTGGGCGGACATCACAGAGGCAACCGCGAGGCGGACGTGAAGGAAGTTACCGCCACTTATTGGGCGGTTGATCAGGCGCGGTCGTGACTAATTATCAGTCGCGACCAGTTTCTTCTTCGCCCGTCGTCGTCTGCAACTTACCTTCACCGACTGTCTGCAACTCGCCCACTCGTCCACTGTCTGCGCCTACCTTAATTCACGCGAGTGTTCACCTGTCTGTCCCCTGCAATAAATGATCAATCATGCAAATCTTATCCAGCTTCTTCCACCGCCTCACGCGTCTATCTATCTTCTCTGCTTCCTCTTCCTTTCTCTATATAAACCCACGAGCTTCACCCAAATAATTCAATCCATCCACAACCGAACTTGACCACTTCACCACAGGCCATCTCATTTCTCTTCTCCCGCCTTCTCCATTTTATTTATTTTACAGTCCACCAAATTCACCTCTAGCCCTACGTACACAAAATAGCAGAGTGAGACGGAGTGATTACGGATGATCTATTACTCTCGTCTCTATCTATCTATTTAATATGTTAGGCTAGTTTACGTTTACTCTGGGAATAGTTATTATGTATCTGTATTAATTATGCAATATTTACTGGTTTATTTATATACAGTTTGTTACGTTTTAAAAGTCATCTCGCCTTTTTAATAGATCTCGCGAATTATTAAATTGCTCTACTAAGTCTATTTGAACAGACCAGGTGATAAATAGACAGGTTAATTAAGGCGTAAAACTGGAGGAAACTTGTTATGATTAATAAGTTAGTATTCAGTTGCAAATGTAATTCCTCAATACTCCTCTGCCGTTCGCAGGCTTTTGCTTGAACCTTGATTAGAACCTTGCATTACAGGTGAACGGTTCTTATGAGGCTATGACTTAGTCCTTAAGATAATTACAGGAACCTTGCCAAATTTTTAAACCAGTAGAGATAGCTTAATTGTGCAGATTATATTAACCTGACCCAGAGTTCCATTTTATTTATCTGTCAACTTAGTTTATTTTATTCTTTCTATTTTTTTATTTTACAAGTCAATTAATCCACCCCCCTCTTGTGACACGCTTAGGTACTATTATATGTACATTAGTCCCACGGTTCGACATCCGGTTGCTTACATTTTCACTATACTACTGCGACCGGGATTTATTTGCAGCCCGACGTTATTTTTGGGTTTTAATTTCTTTCTTTTATGTTAATTACACCTGTTCTAACCACTCATTTATAACGTCTGCAAAATGGCGCCGTTGCCGGGGACTAGTTTATTCTAGTCCCTAAGCCCCGGATTATTCACTTGTTATGTTAGAATATTTTGTCTATATTATTTTTGTTTATTGTTTATATTAATTATCTTTCATCTTTTGTTTATATTATTAGTATGTTTGTTTCTAATCCTTTTATTTTCTAATCTGTTTCAGTAGTTTTGTTTTATTTACAAAAACACAAAAAAAATATATCTGTACACGGCAAATGGAAGAAGCGTTTGAATATTGGCAGGATTTATACTGCTCCGTATGTGGAGGAGCTCATGATTATGAGGATTGTCTCATATTTCAAGAGCAACTCTGGTTAGAAGATCAACCAGACTACCTGGAGAGAATCGCTCAACTACTAGAGCAATCAATGAGCGAAACAGTTCAAGAGGTAGAACACCCCTACAGACGAGCCATTCATAGAGACTCCTCCCTCTAAAATCAATTACCGCTATTTTCCATCCTTCTCTATAATATACCCAGACGATGAGGATATTTCCATCCTCGAAAATGAAGAGAAGGAATTGCCACCACCTCCCGCCAAGATATCCAAACAAAACGCCAATATCACCTTCGAAGAATCCTTTTTCTCTGAAGATGATATTGATCAGCGTTCTTTCTGCGAGCCTCACCTACAAGAGGAGGATTTTTACATCCTCCAATTTGAGGAAGAGAAATCATCACCGCCGGATCTTCTGTTAGAACTACGTTCCCGGCAATACCTCCTCAAACATCAGATTTTGTGGAGTATTAATTTTCTTATTTTATATGCCGAGGTAACGTTTTGTTTTGATCCAGGATAACAAAACAGGCGTCTAGCCAAAGACGTTAAAGAAGGGCAGCTTCCTGGGAGGCAACCCGGGTGTACTTTTATTTTATTTTGCTTTTATGCTCTTTTTAATTTTCAGGTTCTCTTTAAATTTTATTTTTGCTAACTTTTAACCCCGTTTTTAGTATGGTTGCTTCTAGTGTCTTATGCAGGTGCACCTCCATGTAGACACCGCAACCAAGCTACGCTACTTGAGGCTGAAGCTCAAGTGTGGGGGAGCTCCTTTAACAGCAAGCAAAAATAAAATCAGGGGAGTACCAGTTTCTTTTAAATATGCTTTTATTTAAATAAAAACTGCAGAGGAGCGTTTATGTGCTTAATTGTTTATTGTGATCTTTGTGTTATCTCTATTTTATCTACTTACCGAAAAGGTCTTCTGAAACCTTCCCTTGTTTTTTTTTGGTGGACAATGAGGACATTGTTCAATTTAAGTGTGGGGGAGTGTGCCCTTTTCGGTGACATTTTGTGCTTAAATGTTTAATCTCTCTCCTTATCATGCGTTTGTCCAATTCAAATATTATGGACCCTTTTATGTGGGTTGTTCTCTTTAAGAATAAATACTGTTATGAATTGTAGGATAAATGGTACAAATTTTAAAATTTTTTTACTTTTGAGGAGCATTTTATATGCGGTGTGACCAAATAATCTGCAAATGGTTGGATTTTATTGCTCAGGGTTTCTTTCTGTCTTCTCTCTTAGGGATTGCTAAGGGGTGCTTCTCTGTTAAAAAAAAGAGAGAAAGAAAAATACAAAATAATAAGGTACTTGCGAGACACCATTGGTAACCAACGAAAGAGAGTTGAGTGTTCTTAAATACAAAGGCGTGATGCCTATATTTTCTCATCTCTTATGCAAAAGTGAAACAAATGCATAAATCTATTTTTCCTTTTGTTCTCTTCTCAATGCCCATTCTTGAGAGAAGTTGGCCATGGTAAAAGTTCTCAGAGTCACCTCAAAAGAAACACTGAAGTACCTTAGATCATACCCCGAAACTCTATATTTTATTTTTACCCTGAGCACACCTATGCCACCAGCAGTTAATTTTTCACACTCCTCAATAAGTTTGAAGATCATGTTTATCCTACCCTTCATGATAATATTTGTTAGTATTGAACATTCCCTACTTACTTGGGTACGTGATTTTGCTTGAGGACAAGCAAAAAGATAAGTGTGGGGGTGTGATAAGTGTCCAAATGAGCATGTTTTATAGGTGTAATTCATATATAATGTTAGCACTTTTCTTGCTCATTTCTCCACTTCGGTTAGTTTTCCTCTAGTTTATGTTTTATTGTTTATCTCACAAATTTATTGGTTTAACATGAAGAAAACCAAGCTGGAAGTAAAGTAGACAAAGAGACGAACGCATAGACGCAAACGGGTCGGAAGACGGACTTATAACGAAGAATATAGAGCCGGTTGAAGATTGTTATATATATATATATAATATATATAATATCGGCGGAAGAGAGGGGCACGACCGCCCAATAACTAGCGGACAAGAGAGTGGCAACCGCCAGGAGGACGTGAGATGGGCAACCGCCCCGTAGCTGGCGGACACCACAGGGGCAACCGCCTGGCGGACACAACAGGAGAGAACCGCCCCATACTGGGTGGACATCACACAGGCAACCGCGAGGCGGAGGTGAAGGAAGTTACCGCCACTTATGGGCGGTTGATCAGGCGCGGTCGTGACTAATTATCAGTCGCGACCAGTTTCTTCTTCGCCCGTCGTCGTCTGCAACTTACCTTCACCGACTGTCTGCAACTCGCCCACTCGTCCACTGTCTGCGCCTACCTTAATTCACGCGAGTGTTCACCTGTCTGTCCCCTGCAATAAATGATCAATCATGCAAATCTTATCCAGCTTCTTCCACCCTCACCGCCCCCGTCTATCTATCTTCTCTGCTTCCTCTTCCTTTCTCTATATAAACCACGAGCTTCACCCAATAATTCAATCCATCCACGACCGAACTTGACCACTTCACCACGCCATCTCATTTCTCTCTCCCGCCTTCTCCATTTTATTTATTTTACAGTCCACCAAATTCACCTCTAGCCCTACGTACACAAAATAGCAGAGTGAGACGGAGTGATTACGGATGATTTCTATTACTCTCGTCTCTATCTATCTATTTAATATGTTAGGCTAGTTTTACGTTTACTCTGGGAATAGTTATTATGTATCTGTATTAATTATGCAATATTCTACTGGTTTATTTATACAGTTTTGTTACGTTTTAAAAGTCATCTCGCCTTTTTAATAGATCTCTCGCGAATTTATTAAATTGCTCTACTAAGTCTATTTTGAACAGACCAGGTGATAAATAGACAGTTAATTAAGGCGTAAACTGAGGAAACTTGTTATGATTTAATAAGTTAGTATTCAGTTGCAAATGTAATTCCTCAATACTCCTCTGCCGTTCGCAGGCTTTTGCTTGAACCTTGATTAGAACCTTGCATTACAGGTGAACGAGTTCTTATGAGGCTAGACTTAGTCCTTAAGATAATTACAGGAACGTTGCCAAATTTTTTAAACCAGTAGAGATAGCTTAATTGTGCAGATTATATTAACCTGACCCAGAGTTCCATTTTATTTATCTGTCAACTTAGTTTATTTTATTCTTTCTTTTTTTTATTTTACAAGTCAATTAATCCACCCCCCTCTTGTGACACGCTTAGGTACTATTATATGTACATTAGTCCCACGGTTCGACATCCGGTTGCTTACATTTCACTATACTACTGCGACCGGGATTTATTTGCAGCCCGACGTTATTTTTGGGTTTTAATTTCTTTCTTTTATGTTAATTACACCTGTTCTAACCACTCATTTATAACGTCTGCATTAGGCATGGTCCAGGTTTATATCATATGCATTCCCGGACCATGGGGTAATCATCGGCGCTCCGTTCTTACAATTCTTCATGGGCCATGCACTCACATTCCAAATTGACGTGGCCCCTGAGACGAAACAAAGTCTCGCGTTTTGTTAATACAGAGGATGGACGTGGGTTGTTTTTTGATGGGCCAATAACTTTGACTTTGAATTGGAGGCGCATGCATGTACGAGTGGTCATCAGGCCTCGTTGACATTCCATGGGCCGCATGTAGAAGTGAATGCATGGACTCACACATGGGCAGCCAACAATCGCTGGAGATAGGCGCAGACTAGGCAGACACTTGGTCGCTGGGCCATGCATACGTACGGCATGCACAAGAGAGGCGCAGTGAAATACCCCAAATTAATAAAACATGGATTAAATATTTAATCACATTAATTAAGGCCTAAACATACTTTAAAAGTCAACTGAGAACAACAGTGGTCAACACAAAACAAGATGTTGCACCCTTTGACTGTTAAGGGTAAATAAATACCCAAATGAACTTCTTAGGACCTAAAAATTTGTCCTAAGTATATTGACATAATATTAAACATATTATAACCGTTGGACAACACTCCAACACAAAGAAAAAGCATTTACATGCTTCAAGGTCAAAAAGGGCAAAAAGGTGCTATAGGAAAACCTTAAAAATCAAATGACCTCTAAATGATATAAAATTGAATACCATGATCAAATATCATGTAAGGAACACAACAAAACCGTTGTCAAAGAAAAGAGCCCAGAAACACCTTGCGACACAAAATGTGCACTAAAACTCCTTAAAGCACGTTTTTGTGTAATCGCCTTTTAAATTGGTTTTAAATGGGCTAAAAGGTTATAAATACCTTTAAATATAATAAAATACATATTATATGATATTAGGAACTTAATTCCAGAAATTTACGAATTTTTACAAATTTAATATTAAAATATTAATAAAACCCTAAAGTGGGGCCCGTTTGGGTCAACATTGACTAAGTTGACCAATGTTGACCATTGACCACGAAATGGACTACAAGGAATCAGATAATTAAGTCTCTTAACAGACCAAGAGACAAGAGACATGTGACAATTAAATAAATGCTCTTACTTTTACATAAAATAACAAAAAACAACTTTACCTTATAAAACAAAAAAGGTGGGCTCCACTTACCTTTCCCATGTGAGCCAGCTGATTTGGAGCCTCCATTTGCTCCTCTTCCTCTTTGAATTTCGTGGCTCCAAGCTGGTACAAGACAAGAGATGAGTCACACATTCATTAAATGAATTAAAGTAACATATTTACTCCATTTTCAACCAAAATTTGAATCAATCAAGCCCTACCTTTCTCTTATCTTCAACGGCTGCCCCCTCCTCTTGTCTCCACTGATTGAGCTTCAATTATCCAACCCCAATCAGACTTGATGAGTCATCAAAGCAAGAAAATCTTAAAAAATGCAAAAAAGGTGCTTTAAGCTTATTTTAGGTCATTTCCTTCATTCCTTCCTCTTCAGCCGAGATGGCTCACACCTTGAGCTCTCTTTGGCTCCCCTCCACCGTAGGTAAGGTTCCCAAGCACCATTGATGAGGTTTCAAGCTCTAGGTAAGCTCTTAAGGCATAAAAATGCCCATTTTCTTCATCTTTCTTTCCTTTTTCGGTTGATCTACACTCCAACCTTTTCTATACATCTATGTAGAGTGATTTGGAGGTTAGAGGAAGTGTTGGTTTCGTACATAACCAGATCTAAGGAGGAAAGTTCAAGTCTTGACCATTTAAGGTAAAAATGTGCTTTAAGCTCATAACTTTTGATTCCCTTCAAGTTCGGCTGTGAAACTTTGCTCATAGCCTCCTCTTCTTTCCTTTTCATGTGGAATCTGTTGGTTAGCCATTTGGAGCAAGGATGGCCGAGATCCAAAGGAAATACCCTCTTTTAAGGCATTTTTCCAAGGTAAAACCTAATAACAAGGTAGCATTTCGAGATCTAGCTATTTCCTATGTCAATATGGTAGATCTAACACCTTGTGGTGTGTTTGATTCAGGTCGAAACCATCTTGAACTCTCCTTGCATTCTTAAGGTGATTTTTGCCTTAAATCTTACATTAAATTACTCCTTATGGTTAGATCTTTCTTGGAGACTAACTAGGCCTTGGTTTCTGTTGAAAACATGTAAAACAAGCTGTGGAGAATTTCTCCTTAAGGTGGCGAACTCAAACAAGGCTTTACCTAAGCTAAATCAAGGTATAAATCACTAAAAACCTTAACTTGATACATTAACACAAGTTTAAGTGTGTGTATATTAATTGCGTGAGTGAAGGAGCAAAACAAGGTCTTGTTTGACCTTAAAATGTTTAAGGAATGGTTTAATAAATTTTATAACTAATTAAACAAGCATAATTGTCAAATTTAAGACATTATGTGGAAGTTTGGTAATTAAATGGAAAGTGTGTGGTGAGGCCGAAATTTATATGTATTTTGGGACATTTATGTGTAATTTATTTTGTGAGCAAATGTTTGTAATAAGGCCATGTATTTTAGGCCATTTTATTTATGCATTTATAAGCTTTTATTTAAGTTTAGGTGATATATAATTATTACCGAAATGAAATGGGGTCTTAGGTGTAATTAAATTAAATTTGAGGGCTTTAGAATAATAAGGCCGAAAATTAGAGGTAAAAAGGAGTTAAAATAAAGTTTATAAGATTTTATAAAGTTTTGGTGTTAAATGGTGAATTCTAGAAAGTTTGGGTACTAAACCGTAATTATAAGGAATTGTTGGTCAAGGAAATATTAAGGAGGTCAACCTTGACCATATGCTAGGTTTTGACCAAAATAAATAAGTTAGATAACTTATTTAAGGTTTTATTAAAAGATAAGTATCTTATGGTAATATTTTTATGACATATGTGGTAAATATGTTATTACCAAAAATAAAGGGTGTACAATGGTATTTTAAACACCCATGGGCTATTAGGAATTTTTAGGAATTTATTGGGTTGTTTTTGGAATTAAAATAAACTATATATGTATAATATATAGTTATTATGTCATTATGACACTTTGGAGAAAAATAGATGGTGGAATGGTAAATACCAAGAGTATGGGTTAATAAGGATATTTATAACCCTTTGGCGGAATTTGGTGATTTTTAGAATTATTAAGAGAATTTATTGAGATATGTGTATAAGATATGATTTTAATGATATGGTAAAACTATATGTTATAAATAGGGCCAAATGGCAATTATAGAATAGCACAAGGGCTGTTCGGAATTTACAAAAATAACCATAGGTTACGCTCTTTTATAAGTTAGAAATGTTATATTAAATGGGATATATAACATGGTAAAAAGAAAGGGGCAATTTTGTAAATAAAGGAAATTATGGTTTAAGGAAAAGTATAAGGTTTAGTATATGCCTATGAGGCAATACACAATAGTTTTGTATAAAAACTATAGATTATAAGTTAAAGGAAATAAAAATATCATAGCAAATGATATTAGTATTTTGGTATAACATTACATAATGTTATGTGGTCAAAAAGGGAATGTAAATAAATTCAAGGGCTATACCGAAAATATAAAGGTTGGAAAATGAATTTTAGACTACGGTCTACTATGTTATAAATGTTATGACAATTAAATGGTATTAAGGTGGGTTAGATGGAATTAAAATAAGGAAGGGTACTCACATAAAATAATGTGACAAACTATAAATAAATGGGATTTATAAACTAAGGTATTTATTGAATAAACCTTAGAAGTTGTAATTATACAACATAAAATGTCACTCATGTTAGGATAATAATCTTAATATAAGTTGTACAATATGATACAACTAATGGGAATGATCATCTAATAGGAGATGATAAAAAGTAACATGAAATATAAGAGTTTATTAAACTCATGAGAATTACCTACGTGGTAAAAATATATACATACACAAGAATAATGTATATAAGGTGGATAAATATATTTTGGTTGAAAACCATATGATTTAATGGTGGTGGTTATTTAAAAAAAAAGATATAGTTACGATCTATAAGTTATGAATTTTAGAATGTAGTATAATACAAGAATGCATGCATACATGCAACTATAGGTTACATACCTAAACTGGATGTGGATAAGATTAACAGAAATATAAGGAATTAAACTTAACAGTTGAAATAGTTTTGACGAACGCGTTTTAAGTAACAAAGCCGACTGTTTTAGAGAAACCCGTAACAAAACTGTAGAAAACGAGGGTGAACTGTCGGGGTGACTTATTGTTCGGAAATACCGGATGTAGTTAGTCATGGAGACTGACTTATAGTTTGTATTACCGTTTAGAGTATACTTCTGACAAGGACGCTTGACGAGCTAGCGGACTACACGGAGCATAGGATCTTGCTGATTCATACTCCACCGTAATACAGTCAGGGTGAACGGTATGTAAAGGGGTTTGCCGAGTTGTCCTAAGGTTGCTCCTTGGGCTCGGATTTGGTTGATATAACTTGTATGTTGTTTTGTGTCTCTGGTTGTCTCTGAGGGCTTCCTCAGTTCAGACATCTGTGTGATCTGTGATAAGATTGTTTGTCTGAATGTGATAATTAATATGCATGAACTGTATATTTATAGCTGCTTATTATTTACTGTTGTTGAGTTAACAGTATTGGTTCGTATATATGAACCTATATATATAAAACGAACTAGCGGCTATGGTGCTATCTTATATGAAATATAAGGAACGTAAGTAAAACGTTGTAGCACTATGATAATAACACATACATATTATCTGAGACTTTTGTACGGAGCATTGGCCTTTTCTATACGCCGCTCTCGTATCTAACACTGGATCCCGAGTTTACAAACTCCGGATTGGACTAATGACCTTAGTCTGCTGTGTTAGAAAATTTGGTAATGCGATGCGATGGTATAATTAATTAATTAATGGAATGGAAGTAAAGCCAAGAGGATGTGGCTCTTGGTGCGCGCTGTGATCACAAAAACGATACCAGGATGTCCGCGTACGGGTCCGTAAGTATCAAGAAAATTTCCCGTGAGCTAGAATGGCTCGTTGGTCGGAGACTCTACCGTTGGAGTGGCTACTGCCGTGGGTGACCCGCCATAATATATGGGTAACTAGAGACATGTCGTTTTAACGAGACATTGTCACTAGGTATAACTGAACAACTAAAACAATTAAGACTTATACAGTGGCGAACAATACCATAGACGAGACTTAATACCTGTTTATTATCTCGTTGCTTCGCTTTGTTGTTCATTGGTTATACTTGTGGTTATTTTATTGTGTGATGGAGCCTACAAGGCTAAGGTAAATCAAATATGAAAACTGTACGCTACGGCGAATGTACATTGTACATTATATTGTTATTACTCGATACGTTCGATATATAAATGTTGTATGGAATATTAAATGAATGTTTGGATATTTGGATGGATGGTTGAATGTTTATGGATATTTGGATGGATGGTTAAATTTATTATGCATGTTTACTACAGTATTGAATATAACTGTAAAATGGTAAAGCATGAAACCGATCTAATAATAAGACGGTTAAAAGGACAAGTGACCATTAGGGTCCAGGCCCGGCATACTCAGCGTCTATCGCTGATACTACACCATTTCAGGTTGTTGATCATTGTCGGAGCTGAAGAGCAGGAACAGGGTAATTGGAGATGTTGTATAGTAATGAAGATGGTGTATGGTCTTATGGTAAGGTTATGTATTTTTCAGGATTGGGTAGACGCTCACTTGTCGATGTTTATGGTTATGGACTTAGTATGATGTATAGGAGTTTCTCGTTATCACTGCGGTTAGCAGTTTGTTTATTTTGGAAGTTGGATGTAGTTAGGCTACGTTGCTCGCATGGGCGAGTAATGGCCGGTGACACCCGAGTGAGTTTTGTAATTGTTATTTATTTTCCGCTGCGAGACGTTTTTATTTATTGCTACGTGAGGGATTATATCGTGATTATGGAGAGGGGTGTTACAAAAGTGGTATCAGAGCGGAGTACCGCTCTGATGACGAGAAAGTAGGTTAAGACAGTGAGCTTAGGACTTGGGAAATAATGGGAAATATTTGGGAGTTACGAGACGATTCGTCTTAGAAAGATATTGTGTCTAGTAACGCAAATTGCGTGACAGGTTAGCCTTTAAGGCAACTTAATATCTATTGGTTGTGTACGGTAATTTTACCGAGTAATTATGTGACATACTGTACTACAGATGTCTGGTGGAACTAGGGGGCGTGGTACTGGAAGAGGTGGAGGCGGTGACCCCGGCATTCCAGGAGTTGCTGAGACGGTTGCAGCCGTTCTTGCACAGCTGGGTACTCAGATAGGAAGAGCACCAGCCCACCCGCCACAGCCCAGGGAAACGAACTGGCTGAAGTCAGTTAGCGAGACCCGACCACCTACATATCCTGGGGAACCAGACCCCGTAGCGTTAGAGCGTTACATTGTTGAACATGAGAAAGCATTTGAAGCTTTACAAGTACCAGACGACAAGAAGGTCGCCATTGCTGCTTTCCATCTGAAGGATGCAGCCAGCACTTGGTGGAGGTTGGTCAAGGACCATCACCTGGCCACGCCCGACTTTTCGTGGGCTGCCTTTGTAGAATTACTGAGAGAAAAATACTACCCGGCGCATCTCAAGCAGAAGAAGCGCCATGAGTTTGAAACATTGACCTAAGAAGGTCTGACCGTGGATGAGTATTACGCTCAATTCATTGGTCAGCTGGACTTCATTCCCGGTGTGGATTACTCAAAGACCGTGAAGGTCGAGAAGTTCCGGGGAGGACTATTATTTCGCATTCAGATGGCGATGGGTGCTAACCTCTACACTACCATCCAGATATTAACATGGAAGCCATAAAATTCTTTACTTACTACATTACCAATTAGCTTTGTGAGAACTTACCAAGGAGATTCCAGGAGTGTTATGATGATGCCTCGAGGACTGAGCTAATGCTCTAGACTCGGGAGAGACTCTAGGGGCAAAGAAAAGAAAGAACCCTGAAAGAGTCTGAGGGTGGAGGAGCATCTCCAGGCGATGGCCAGAAAAAGGGAAAGTAAGGACTTATCCCATTCTAAACTATCTACCATATTAAATACCTTATGAATGCTGAACCGAAACCTTGAACAGGAAATTCTTTAAAAAGAAAGGGCAGCAGGGTCCCAGGGAACAAAGGGTAAGGAGCTCGTCCTTCGGTGTGACCGGCCCAACTATTGATGCTAAGCCTCTGAGATCTACACCTCCTAAGGGTGAGAACACCTACCTCTTAAATTCAAATGTAATCTTAATCTTTATACCGCCAGATTTTAACTTAAACTTAAATACTACCATCTGGCACCGGACAACCCCAGCGCCATTTTTACTGTAAGCGTTGTGGGAAGGACCACCCAGGGGTCGACTGCGAAGGCCGCAAAGTCGAATGTCAGTGCTGCCACAAAGAAGGCCATAGGGAATTCGAATGCTGGATGAATCCAGAGAGACGTAATTACAGGCCACCAAAGAATACTCAGAAGACCTCAGCTGGAGGATCTGGAGTACCACGAGGCGGTCATGATGGCTAGACATCTGCTGATACTGAAGCCTAGAAGGGCAAGGGAGTAGATAGGGCATGAGTACCCATACTCCATGAGACCGCTGGTGGAAGACTTGATTACTATTTTTGTATATTTACTTTGGATGTTAGAAAAAGACTCGTTATAAGTATATGGAGTGTGTCGGGGACCACTCGCCATTTGTAATGACTTTTGAGATTATGTGTACTCAGTACCAATAAGCTTTGAACCTTGACGGATTATATATATGAAACGGATGTTAATGCTTACTCACAATGTAGCGATACTCAAATGACAAAAGTCAATGAGACCGGGAATTACTGAACCAGAATTTCCACCTGCATGGCGCACTTGCTATTGCAAGCGCTATGACAAGAAAACCACTGAAATTTCCATCTGCCTTGCGCACTTGCTACAGCAAGTGCAGCGACAGCAACAGTAACAGTAACAGCTACTGCAAATGCAACTGCAACAACTACAACTTTTTAACCTTTATAAAAAAAAACTGTTTTCATACCTTTTCATTGAAACCTGGAGATTAGAAACCTATGCAATTTTGGAAGGACCGATAGTCCAACCACTACAACTGGACACATTATACAGCCACTATGACTGTAGAAAGAAAAAAAAAACACACACCAGTTTAAACGTTCGAGGAAGTTTCAGACAGGACTATTAGCCAAATACCATCAGAGTATACTTGCATTTAATGCTAATCACTACTGGTGATACATGTTTAGTCCTTATGGACAAGCATACCCTTTATAGATGCACCACCGTCAGTGAGGATGATTGGGAAGTGAAGAGCCAAGTTGCTCAAACTATTATGCAATCTGCAATGCATCCAATTACATGGATGAGGGGACGAATATGAACTATGGATGAGATTTGATAAAAAAAAACAGGGAGAAAAAGGAATATGTGATGTACTCAAGAGATCAAAAAAAAAGGGAGAAACAAGTTTGCTAATATAGCACGGATTTTACTTACACCGAGTTGAATAATACTAGTCTATGATACAAGTTACCACGGTTGCCACGAAGGCAATATCACTTATTACAGGATAACTGATAACATGAACTATTACACAAAAAAAGAGCAAGCAAAAAGAAGAAAAACAAAAAAAAAGAAGAAGCAAGCAGAAGAGGAAGAAAAAAAAGGATATCCATCAGAGGGAGATTGACAACAGAATACTTCACAACAACCATGTGACATACATTACCAGTTTACTAAACGAGTCATGGGACGACCGCACTCCGTTAGGAGCATGAGGGCCTGACAGACTTATTTATAAGTTAGTCGGGTAAGTAGTAATGTATCAGTACGGTACCCCATGCAAGTAGACAAGTAGTGTTAGGAACGCGAGAAGTAGTCAACTCCATTCTACGGACAGTAAGAAGGATTACCTCGAAGATGGACGAGAAGAGCCGCAGTTAGAACAACGGGCTAGAAAAAAAAAAAGGGGGGGAACCTTCAACAGAGAACAGTGGACAGCATACAGAGAAGACAAAGGAACAGTTTAGGGACAGGAAAAACCAAAAAAAAAGAAACAAGAAAACCCATTATGGACGAATAATATGTAGAAGCCTCATAACGATCAAGCAAATGCTTGCAATCCAGAGGAAATCTACTAGATGATATGGACATAAACGCGTGATTACGCACAGAGAAAAGATAAAGCTATATGATAGCAGATACCTTAAGCAAAGAACAATGGATTTGGAATGTACCACTCACAGGATAATTCGCACATCTTATCTGTTTGACTCATGAGATATTAGCTGTTGAGCGTTTACGCCTCTGCACTCTGTATGGCTGAGTGTTTTGGTATTGCACTCGTACAGTTATTAATCTAGTGGGAACGCAGAAAGATAAAGTGGATATCAACACGAGTGTGTAAAAAAAAAAGGAGAAGAGGAACTACAACAGTGTGTCACTCCGGAACAAATACCAGGAGACATGGATGACAAACATCATCTTTGTGGACATTTAGGCTGGTACGTCTTAGTATTACAAAGACAAGTGCAAAAAGCACTAAGTACTAACAATGGCCAATGTCATAGTATACCTCAACTGAATATCAGTGAGAAAAGGCACACGCATGTATGCTAGTGATCCAAACAAGTGGATTCACAGCAAAAAAAAAGGGTAAATTCAGCCTGTGTTCATGGGTCTGCACCTCATACAGAGCGAGTGGGCCCATTAGAATGAATTTGGGAAAGAGCACAAATTGTTTAGTGCCACATCCCTTACGAATTGTGGAGCCTAGAAGGGCTAGAGTCACACCGTCTCTCTGATATGAGGATAATCCACGAGTTGGTGAACTCTTTGAGAGCCAAGTATCCAGTGCTCCTTGTTGAGCGGCTGTTGTATACTTGTGGGGTACGGGGGCGTAACCCTTTTTAAGGGGGGTAGAGCCTCTTGGCTGTGCATATGTGTGCACTAAGTTTTGTTTGTTTAGTATGCATTGCATACAAAGAATTGGTGGTGTGCGGGGCATACGAGGTTTGTTTGGTTGGTATGTGAATTATTTCGTATGCATGGCATACAGTGAATTGGTTTTGTTGGTTATGGTTAGTACGCGGGGCGTGCGTTGTTTGGTTTGTTTGTGTGTGATGTACACTTGAATGTATGTATCTTATGAGATACTTGTTTGAATGATTGTATGTACACCATGTGTGTAGTACTTTTCTTATGCTATTTGTGATATGTATTCATATTGCTTTATAGAATGATTACATATGGTATCGCCTAGATACGAAATGAATCATTACACATGGAATGTGGAACAATGGAATGTTATGGACACCTCAGGAAGGTTGTCAGGACTTGTAGAACTGATAGGAAATGATGGTGCTGATGGATCACCTATATCCATATGATTGAACTAACGTCACAACGTGATGGCTATGTGCTGTATAAGCGCAATACGATGTGTGTAAATGATATATCACATAGATATACATTATGGGAACAATGGGTAGTTATACATTTATATATACTTACCTATTTGATTAAGAGACTTCGGGACGAAGTCTTTTAAGGGGGGTAGATTGAAATACCCCAAATTAATAAAACATGGATTAAATATTTAATCACATTAATTAAGGCCTAAACATGCCTTAAAAGTCAACTGAGAACAACAGTGGTCAACACAAAACAAGATGTTGCACCCTTTGACTGTTAAGGGTAAATAAATACCCAAATGAACTTCTTAGGACCTAAAAATTTGTCCTAATATATTGACATAATATTAAACATATTATAACCGTTGGACAACACTCCAACACAAAGAAAAAGCATTTACATGCTTCAAGGTCAAAAAGGGCAAAAAGGTGCTATAGGAAACCTTAAAAATCAAATGACCTCTAAATGATATAAAATTGAATACCATGATCAAATATCATGTAAGGAACACAACAAAACCATTGTCAAAGAAAACAGAGCCAGAAACACCTTGCGACACAAAATGTGCACTAAAACTCCTTAAAGCACGTTTTTTGTGTAATCGCCTTTTAAATTGGTTTTAAATGGGCTAAAAGGTTATAAATACCTTTAAATATAATAAAATATCATATTATATGATATTAGGAACTTAATTCCAGAATTTACGAATTTTTACAAATTTAATATTAAAATATTAATAAAACCCTAAAGTGGGGCCCGTTTGGGTCAACATTGACTAAGTTGACCAATGTTGACCATTGACCACGAAATGGACTACAAGGAATCAGATAATTAAGTCTCTTAACAGACCAAGAGACAAGAGACATGTGAAAATTAAATAAATGCTCTTACTTTTACATAAAATAACAAAAAAGACAACTTTACCTTATAAAACAAAAAGGTGGGCTCCACTTACCTTTCCCATGTGAGCCAGCTGATTTGGAGCCTCCATTTGCTCCTCTTCCTCTTTGAATTTCGTGGCTCCAAGCTGGTACAGAGACAAGAGATGAGTCACACATTCATTAAATGAATTAAAGTAACATATTTACTCCATTTTCAACCAAAATTTGAATCAATCAAGCCCTACCTTTCTCTTATCTTCAACGGCTGCCCCCTCCTCTTGTCTCCACTGATTGAGCTTCAATTATCCAACCCCAATCAGACTTGATGAGTCATCAAAGCAAGAAAATCTTAAAAATGCAAAAAAGGTGCTTTAAGCTTATTTTACGTCATTTCCTTCATTCCTTCCTCTTCAGCCGAGATGGCTCACACCTTGAGCTCTCTTTGGCTCCCCTCCACCGTAGGTAAGGTTCCCAAGCACCATTGATGAGGTTTCAAGCTCTAGGTAAGCTCTTAAGGCATAAAAATGCCCATTTTCTTCATCTTTCTTTCCTTTTTCGGTTGATCTACACTCCAACCTTTTCTATACATCTATGTAGAGTGATTTGGAGGTTAGAGGAAGTGTTGGTTTCGTACATAACCAGATCTATGGAGGAAAGTTCAAGTCTTGACCATTTAAGGTAAAAATGTGCTTTAAGCTCATAACTTATGATTCCCTTCAAGTTCGGCTGTGAAACTTTGCTCATAGCCTCCTCTTCTTCTCCTTTTCATGTGGAATCTGTTGGTTATCCATTTGGTGCAAGGATGGCCGAGATCCAAAGGAAATACCCTCTTTTAAGGCATTTTTCCAAGGTAAAACCTAATAACAAGGTAGCATTTCGAGATCTAGCTATTTCCTATGTCAATATGGTAGATCTAACACCTTGTGGTGTGTTTGATTCAGGTCGAAACCATCTTGAACTCTCCTTGCATTCTTAAGGTGATTTTTGCCTTAAATCTTACATTAAATTACTCCTTATGGTTAGATCTTTCTTGGAGACTAACTAGGCCTTGGTTTCTGTTGAAAACATGTAAAACTGTGGAGAATTTCTCCTTAAGGTGGCGAACTCAAACAAGGCTTTACCTAAGCTAAATCAAGGTATTCACTAAAAACCTTAACTTGATACATTAACACAAGTTTAAGTGTGTGTATATTAATTGCCGTGAGTGAAGGAGCAAAACAAGGTCTTGTTTGACCTTAAAATGTTTAAGGAATGGTTTAATAAATTTTATAACTAATTAAACAAGCATAATTGTCAAATTTAAGACATTATGTGGAAGTTTGGTAATTAAATGGAAGTGTGTGGTGAGGCCGAAATTTATATGTATTTTGGGACATTTATGTGTATTTATTTTGTGAGCAAATGTTTGTAATAAGGCCATGTATTTTAGGCCATTTTATTTATGCATTTATAAGCTTTTATTTAAGTTTAGGTGATATATAATTATTACCGAAATGAAATGGGGTCTTAGGTGTAATTAAATTAAATTTGAGGGCTTTAAATAATAAGGCCGAAAATTAGAGGTAAAAAGGAGTTAAAATAAAGTTTATAAGATTTTATAAAGTTTTGGTGTTAAATGGTGAATTCTAGAAAGTTTGAATACTAAACCGTAATTATAAGGAATTGTTGGTCAAGGAAATATTAAGGAGGTCAACCTTGACCATATGCTAGGTTTTGACCAAAATAAATAAGTTAGATAACTTATTTAAGGTTTTATTAAAAGATAAGTATCTTATGGTAATATTTTTATGACATATGTGGTAAATATGTTATTACCAAAAATAAAGGGTGTACAATGGTATTTTAAACACCCATGGGCTATTAGGAATTTTTATGAATTTATTGGGTTGTTTTTGGAATTAAAATAAACTATATATGTATAATTGAAATACCCCAAACCCTGATATATTGTTTAAATACTAAACTATGGTATGTAAAGGCAAAAAAGTGCCTTAGAAACATCAGTGAACAACTTAAACCGTAGTAAAATGCAATAAAGCACTAAGATGCAGTTCGAGCAAAAACATGCTCTAAGCTAGGAGTGAACTTGGTTAGGACCCAAAGAGCCTACCAAGACTTAGTAATATTCAATTATGATTTAATAAGGCTAATTAAGTCCTTAGGAAACATTGGTAGACAATTAAACCAAATAAAACACAAATAAATACCTTAAAGTCAATAAGAGCAAAAATGTGCTCTAAGCTTGGGATAAATTTGTATAAGGCCTAAAGGTCATACCTATACCTTATAAATATGTTAATGAACATATTAAATCAATTACCAAAGAAAACCAAGCTTGAAAACAAGTTAAAACACAAAAAGTGCTTTAAGGAGTCTTAAAGCACGTTTTTGAAAAAATTGTCTTGTAAATGAGTTTTGAATGGCTAGATGTCCATCATTACTCTTTAATTAACATGTGTACTATATAGTATCACATTTGGAAGTCTATATCAATGGGAAATCAAAAATTTCACAAATATGTGCCTTAGTTTGTGAATAGTGCTCAAATAGTGCTAGTTTAAGTCATAAGTCAACATAAGATGTTAAATGGTCAAACAAGGCCATATATCTTTAATAGAAGGGGGGACGATTTTTGAAGTGTGAGTCATCACACTTGGCCAGCAAAGTCAATTAAAGAAGAAAGGATAAAGTAAAAAGACTATTTGCTTTATAAACATAAATATCTCACACTTTTACCTCTCACCTCACTTTTCTTCATTTCCTTTCTTTCCCACCGTCTTCCTCATGGTTCTCCCAACTCCAAACCGTTCATGCTACAGCAACCACTCTTCTTCAACTTCATTTCCTTGCCAAATCCAACTCCATGCTCCAAATCAAATTCTAAGAGCATATTTGTGCTAGTTAGACCAAGCCCTTCATTTCCCTCTTTTCAAAACTTCAAGAGCTCAAGTTTGATTCCATGGAGAATCTCCATTGATTGAGGAAAAGCTCCATTTCTTGCACCTTGTTGTTCTTCTTGGTTCTAAGGTAATAAAAGTCTAAGAAAACTAGCATTTCCTCTCATTTTTATTCATGGCCGAGAATCACCTTGTAATGGTGTCTTCTCTTGCTTTTGTTTAGCTTCATTCCAAACTTCAAAGGACTTGGTGGAGTCCTCTCTTGCTACTTAATCAAATTCTCATTTAAATCCAAGGTAAATATCTATTTTAGTGTTTAAAACACTTATGTTAATCTAGGGTTTGTTCATGAGCTTAAGTATAATGCTTAATGCTCATTATCTTTACTTGTATATTGATTAGAAGTTTGACAAGCAATCAAAAACACCTTGCCGATTTTTAATCAAGAAGGGCAAGGAAAAACAAGTGAGGAAGTTTTGAAGAAAGAGAGGTAAATGAGCTATCTTAATGAAGTTTTATGTGTCCTAGGAAATTGAGCTTTAAAATGCTTATTAAAAACTACCTAAAGAGCCAATGGGAAATGAGATATCAAACTATCCAAAAAGGAGTTTATTAAGGGCATATGTATTGTTGGGTGTATTTGTAGGTCAAAGGCATTACTTATGTGGGAAATTCAGTGTTTAAGGTTTATGCTATTTAAGGGCCTAAGAGCCATGTTATTTAAGGGCCTAAGTGCCAAGCAATTAAGTTTATGCACTATATTGTGATGTAGTGTAAAATTGGTGAAGTTTGTGTGTGAGAAAGTTCTTGGTGAACTTAAGTGTTCTTGAATGGAATAAGGCAAAAACCTAAGTGTTTGGATGTGAGAATATACAAGAGAAGCTATGGCAAAATTTAGAAAATGTGTAAGAAGTTCTAAGTGTTTTAAATAAGTTTTGGTTAACTAGGAAGTGTTAAAGGTGAACAAATGTTTTACTAGGGAAGAAAACATGTACTAAGATGATTTAGAGTGATGCAAGGATTTAGGTGTTATCTTGGAAGTTCTAGGAATTCAATGTGTGTTTTGAGAATGTATTTAAGTCTTGGAGAAGTTTGTTTAAGGTTTAGGTAGTGTTGATATCCAAGGAATAAGTGATGTTTAGGTAAGATGTGAAAAAGGAGATTTAGTTAGTAAGAAAAGAAGTTTGAGAGATGATGTTAAGGCGTAGAGGAAACACCTTGGTATAGTGGTCATTATAGGTGAAATACCACCTAGAAATCTTAAGGAGAAAACATTCCAAGTGCTAGGAATTTTGTAAGGAATTTGTGAATGATAAGATGGTTTTGGTGTGTGATTTAAAGAGTTTAGTACATGGCTAAAGGTGTGTTTGATGTGCCAAATGATGTTAGAACACATTAGGAGGCTTGAGGAAAAATTTGGAGAAAGTTTGACAATGTATGGGAAGTTTCTGCAGCCGACCTACCCAGGGGACCGACCCCAGTCTGGGTCGGTCGGGCTGAAACTGTGAACTTAGATGATCTCTGCAGCCGACCTACCCAGGGGGTGGGTCGGTCGGTGGGTCGGTCGGACCTTAAAAAAAAATATAATTTTAAGAATGTTAAGTGGTTTTAGTGGTATGCCATTAAGAGAGTATTGATGGTTAGAAAGATAAATATATATGGACTTGAGAGATTAAGTTAAGTAAGATGATTTAAATGTTAAGGTTATAAAATGATATGTAATGATGGGGATTGATTAGTAATGATGTTATAAGGTTGTTAAAGACATGTTAGGTGAGTTATAATAGCAATTTGGTGAGGGGAAAGTTGTATCAAAATGTAAAAGTAAAACAAGTTAAAATGTAAAGTTATGAAACTAAGTTAACGGGGAGAAGTTATAAGCATTAGACATTAAATAATCATGCTACCCCGATGTTAATAAAAACACATGTGATGTTAACAGTTGTTCGAGAATTGCTCGAGGAACATAAGTGGACGTGATAAAGTGGACTCCGGCGACAGGTGTGGTTTTCTTGCAACCTGTGTCCTACCGGATTACACCGGCTTGTATGCCAATGTGTTTTTCTGTATGTTTGCCACGTTATGAGATAAATCATGAAACGAGTTTACAGTCGTTATTGTTATTGTGTGTTTACGTGCCGATACCGGTAACCTCAAATGCGCTTGAAGGGCTAGTTAACCACTATTAGGTAAACGTAAGAGAACGGTATCCGGTAATAACGTTTCCGACCTAAGGAACGTTCTAACCACGGCTATGCATGAGTTAGTTGTGTGATGTTGCTGTAAGTGTATGACCCTCCTTTGCGTGATTAACTCAGTTGTAATACTGTATTGTGTGCTGATGTGATAGGTTCCACCGGAGTCTTTAACTGTGAATATTTATATTATGGGGGAGGAATGGAATCCGGTTGTTCCGGTCGCGCGTTGTTTGGGAGTTGTTGTATACAGTTTCTTCAGCTTCCTCTCTGTTGATTGTTTTCCTTCATTGGTCTTCGATCACCCCTGAGCTTAACCAAGGCTCTTGACTCACGTCTGTTGGGGATTATGTATGTTTGTTCGGGTCACTAAACCCGATCCATCTTTAATGTTAAGTTATTCGTTCGCCTAACAGAACGGTAACGAGTTATGTAAACGAGCTTAGCATGAGTTTGACAGCATCCTCTAGGCTCTCCCAGTGAACTAACTATGTTTGGGGCGGTTCCTAAGAGAACCATTCCCGTTATGTTATGTATTTTTGTTGTGATGCAATATCTATTGTGATGTTATGATGTACACGTTGAAACGTGCAAAGTGTTGTTATGATTTGTTATGTGAGGAATGTTTATGTCGTAAGATATGGAGTATGTGGGTCATGGAAATGAATCCCAGTGTGTGATAAGAGGCGTTTAAGGATAACCCGATTAATGGGTAGTTGTCGTCTATTAAGGAAGTAGCTCCATTAGAGGAGAAACACTCTAGGAATAATGAATACCATGAGTGACTTATCAAATAAGGATATATTATCCGTTTGCTGAGCCCATTGAGGCGAAATGTTGTGTGTTGTGTGTTTACAGTTGCATGCATGATTTAGAAATAATCAACCGCATGCTAAGACGACAATTAGTTGTGCGTGGCCCGTAGCATGTGGGCTGCGGGATTACCATACCAGCAAAGGTGCTGAGCCCCTTGGGGGCCACCCTTTCTCTTCTTTTCCTATTTCAGGTATAGAGAGCTGGAAGCCGTTCGAGAGTAGGACGGGGTAGACACTGTACATGGGTAATCATTTAAGTCTATATATACAGTAGGTGTAGTAAGACCGAAATTGTTATCGGCATCAGTGTATAAATACTCGGTATAGTTGAAAAGTGTATGTGGTTGTTATTGTTAATGGAAAGGGATTGTAATGTGTAGTCACTCGGGAATTTAGCCCATCAGACCGGTACGATGTGTATGTATTAGCCTTGTTAGCCACGTGGGTGGCTAACGGCGTGTAACACCAACGAGTTAAGTAATGTGATGAGGTTGTTGTTCCGCTGCAGTTTATTGTAAGTGTGTTAATGTTGGATGGGGTGTTACAAAAAGTGGTATCAGAGCGAAGTGTCGCTCTGATGACTGAATTACCGAGCTTAGGAAGTACCGAGTTAGGATTTTAGTACTTTTGGTTAAGGGTTGAGTGATAGCGTGAGAGATACGCTAGTTAGGACTTACCAGTGTGTACTGGAAACCTACAATATCCTTCCCGCCCTCCATAATCCCTGTTTTATAACTTGGGAAACAACGCCAGAGAGATGGAAGTCCTCTCTTACTCGGGAATACCCGATCTGGCTGTTATTGAATACCTCTAAGGGTACAGAGAACCTGTCATACGGTAGATCCTGAAAACTGAGAATCCCGGAGACGGTTTCCATCTGAACAATGTTAACCGCATGCAAGAGCGAAGAATGAAGAATCTTGTGTATAGGAGAATAGAATTTCCGGCAACCTGGGTCGACTTGCTGAGCAGTCGAGGATAACCAGCTTGCAACGCACTGACCGTGCAACAGGCAAGAAGTGAAGTAATGGAACCCGAGACAAGTGTCTACGGGACCACAGTTGATAAATATACACCAATGGTATACCAACCGACAAAGGAACTACAACGTAGTGCCCAAACAAGAGACAAGTCTCAGTAACCACGACAAGTGCGTGGAACGGGCTATAAAGAGGATACGATACTAAGTAAAGGGGGACTCCAAGAGTGGGAGACACCCATTTGATAATTACCATATGAATACAGTGAGGAGTTACCCGGAGGAATTATGTCAAGACTGTAAGATCAAGTGAGGGCCAACGAGGCCACTGATAATAGTGCGAGTAAGAACAATACCACAACCAGTATGTGTGCTTAACCGATAGCCAGTTAGCATGGCGCACTTGCTATAGCAAGTGCTGCTATAACAGGGCTGTTCGGGAAATTTATAACCACTACAAAGTACTTAGTAAATTACCACGAAGTTAAGTGTGATCATTATAACCATGGAAGGGCTTAACAGCCTGACCTTTGTAATTGGAAGTACACCAGTCAGCAAGAAGCTAGACTTGGTTAAGGTAAGAAGATGTTGTGAAACCGTGAAAATTTTCTTTAAACCCAGATTTATTCAAACTCTTCCCTTTTCAAACCAAATTTTCTTTCAAACCAATACTTCTTTCTACCTTATTTTAAGAACCAAACCAGTAAAACCAAGGACAGTTGACAAGGATACAACAGTGGATAAACTTTCCCTCGATTAAGTTCGGGAAGCATGGAATGAATATTGTCAAGGGACAATATAAGGGAGTTGACAACAGAATACTTCACCTAGGCGTGTGACGGACACTACGAGTGTACCAACTGAAATGTGGGACGACCGCACTCCGATAGGAGCTTGTGGGCCTGACAGACCTACTTATGGGTTAGTTGGGTAAGTAGCAATGTATCAGTATGGTACCCCACATATGTATACAAGTAGAGTCCGAACACGGGAAGTAGTCGACTCCAAACTACGGTCAGCAGTATAAGTCAAACAGGAGCTAAGGATTACCATGAATGGTTGAAGTAAAGGAACCTAGTTAAGTTAATGAGACCAAAGGAATTAGTGAATTCATTTCAAGGAAATGTTTAAGAGTCAGGAGGCGCGAAGTGCACCAACTGTAATGTTAAGACATCGAATACGTCTTAAGGATCCGCAGGGATAGACATGTTAGCTGGAACGATGACCCAGCCTGTACATGGCAAGTAGATGACTAATGTGGACACATTAATGTGCAATGAATGGGATGAAATTCCCAGAATGAGTACCTACACTACCAGGAAGTGTTGATCTTCACAGAAGAGGATAATGAGTCAGTTAAGAACGCAAATGGCGTGGCTAACTGTATATACCAATAAGTGCGAACCAGATGTAATGGCATGACTTAGTAACACCCAGGAGCAATCCTTAAAGGGTGTTCGAATCAACAATTGTTGAACGAAATGCATGACAGAAGCACAAGGGTTGAAACTAACACCCAGTTTAGACATAAGTTGTCAGGAGACGGACTGACAAACCTAAGGGGCATTCCGTGAAAGGAAACGTGATGTAACGTCCTTGTCATGGAGCTCAATATAATATCCAAACCATGTAATGTTGTACAGAGAAGTACATATGTGTGGACAGCCTACAATGAGCCCAGCTCAAGGCAAACAAGGCTCATAAGCCATAAGCAAGATATGTTATATAAATTCAATTGATTGTAGAAGTTTATGTTGTATAAGTGAATAGAGTGGTAAACGAACCACTGCATTAAGAGTGGGGATACCTCTCGATATTGTGAGACCGCAGGAGCGGTAGTTATGTGTATCAAGCCCAAGAAATATGTTAAGGATTGACCATATTGTTATTGAAAGAGAGCAGTTAGCTTAGTAACATGTGTGTATAAAGTGAAACACCGAGCTGAATAATGCCGGCTTGTGACTCGGATGATCAATGCTCAAGGAGCATACGGTAGTGAGTGATGAACCATAATACGAATGATGTAAGTATATGTGTGGAAGTCAATGTGACAGTAAACACCATATAAGTTAGTGTTATACAATAAGCACGGTGCGCAGTAAGCGACCGTTGTATAAGTATTGTTAAATAGTGATGTGGCGGATAAGACCAGTTATGAGTTAAACTCAATGGACATGCAAGATAAGCGATATTAAACAGACTGGGCAATAAGCCAGTGGTAGGTACTATGTGATGAGGAACTCAGTGTGAATTCCATGGTGAATCGCATAAGGGATTTACTGTCAAGAGTTTACGCCTCTGCACTCTGTATGACTGAGTGTTTTGGTATTGCACTTGCGCAGTAATGATCGAGTGGGATAGCTAGGAATTGGAAACATGTTGATTGTGGACAAATAATGTTATAATGGCCGATGCATAAGAAATGCAAAGCCGCACCAATAAAAGAGTACTTGTACAAGACCAAAGGTGGAGGCATGATTAACAGTAAGTGACTACGGTAGCACTAACTGCCAAATAGCGGTATGGAATATACCACAAATGTTGTAAGTAGCTGAGAGAGCACTACATGCTAGGTAGTAGCTCAATCTCAACCGACAGTAAGTCGGAAGGAAACAAGTCAATCATTGTGAAATACATAGCTGTATACACAGTAAGATGTTATGAAAGTGGATAGAAAGTTTATAACTCACCGAATTCGCTAACGGTAAGAGATACCACGCGTCGGTTGAGAAACCATTGTTACCAAGATGAAGGTCACAATTGGGGATGTACAATACAGTAAGAATAACAAATGGAGCAACTAAGCTCTACAGTTATTAGAGTTTCGCAGCAGAAACTAGTGAGCCAGTGATTCAAGTGTTGAATGTACATGGTGAACATGAATGAATGGCTAATTATTAACGCCTAGAAGCCTAACAGGCCAGAATCGAAACCAACTAAGAGTTTAAACAAACTCCAATGAGAATTCTTGGTTTAGGAACTAAACCGCCAATATGGTTAAGATCCTCTAATTAGAATCCATTGTGTAATAGACCGCGTGGAAGTTAAAACACTTCACGACGGCAGAACATTATAAGCCAATGTTTAGTGATTGATTACGTGGGCGTAATCCCTTTTAAGGGGGGTAGAGCGCAAAACCACTTAGTGTATATTACCGTACAAGTGTACGTAGTGTATGTGACTTATATTGTGCATAGCACAAAATTATATTATTGTTTTGATGATTGGTGTGTGTATTTGTTAACAGCTGTGTGTGATAGTACAAGTGTGGGGAGTAGAGAAACTCCCGGGGGAACAAAAGCCCCGACAGTGTATAAATGTGAAATGGTGTGTTGTATTTTGATAAAATATATGTATATATATACTATATAGTGATTCATGAAAGAATACGAAACTGACATAGAACCTAGTGAGAATAAGATTCCCTAGGTAACAACATTAAAGTGCATGGAAATAACTGATAGACGAAGTTCTATCCCTTGGAGATGTTATGATCATGACTAGAATGATTTAAAAGATAGAAAATTGGAAATGAGTGATTTAATTGATGCTTGAAAATGAAGTGGGAGGTGGAACTTGATTTGCATGTGATCAAGGGAAGCCGAACACAAATTGGGGTGGAAGGATAGTTCAACACTGATGCTGATCACATCAGGGTTGGATGACTCTTGAAACTCCCTATAAGTGGTCACAAATAACCACGCTAAGAAAAGAAGCAAAGAGCTTAAGTTGGACTTGGAGTTGTGTGTTTTTCAAAAGGATTTTCAATTGGTATTTATAAGACGTTGATAGATACTTTACATAATTAAAGTCTTCTTACTTAACCTCACAAGGAAAAAATTTAAATTTAAGTGATTGTTTTGATCTCCCAAAGGCACGGGGACGGAAGGTGTCCATCGCGACCGGGTTCTGCGGGATCACAGTGTATATCAAGGATATTTTTGATTGTCATACATGCTATGACATGTTGTGTGGTACGTGTAATAAATATTATTTTGACCTTGAGTTCCTAAAGTGTATGCTATCAAGACCTATGAGTCTAAATGTGTTGTGTTACATAGACCTATGTGTCTAAAGACTGTTATGTTATCAAGACCTATGTGTCTAAATGTTGTTATGTTACCCAAGACCAGAGAGTCTAAGGGTTGTAATGTGTGTGAAAATGTTGTTAAGATACCTGGACCATTGAGTCCGAGGTTATCAAGTGAATATGTTATGTTATGTATGGATGTGAATGTCTTACCCGGACCATCAAGTCCGAGGGTGTGCTGCAAAATATGTTTGGGCTATGGAAGTTTATTTCCATGTATCCAGTGTTCTAATCTAATGATGTGTGGGAAGTGTGAACTTCGAGGACGAAGTTCTTTTAAGGGGGTAGATTGAAATACCCCAAACCCTGATATATTGTTTAAATACTAAACTATGGTATGTAAAGGCAAAAAAGTGCCTTAGAAACATCAGTGAACAACTTAAACCGTAGTAAAATGCAATAAAGCACTAAGATGCAGTTCGAGCAAAACATGCTCTAAGCTAGGAGTGAACTTGGTTAGGACCCAAAGAGCTACCAAGACTTAGTAATATTCAATTATGATTTAATAAGGCTAATTAAGTCCTTAGGAAACATTGGTAGACAATTAAACCAAATAAACACAAATAAATACCTTAAAGTCAATAAGAGCAAAAATGTGCTCTAAGCTTGGGATAAATTTGTATAAGGCCTAAAGGTCATACCTATACCTTATAAATATGTTAATGAACATATTAAATCAATTACCAAAGAAAACCAAGCTTGAAAACAAGTTAAAACACAAAAAGTGCTTAAGGAGTCTTAAAGCACGTTTTTGAAAAAATTTCTTGTAAATGAGTTTTGAATGACTAGATGTCCATCATTACTCTTTAATTAACATGTGTACTATATAGTATCACATTTGGAAGTCTATATCAATGGGAAATCAAAAATTTCACAAATATGTGCCTTAGTTTGTGAATAGTGCTCAAATAGTGCTAGTTTAAGTCATAAGTCAACATAAGATGTTAAATGGTCAAACAAGGCCATATATATCTTTAATATAGAAGGGGGGACGATTTTTGAAGTGTGAGTCATCACACTTGGCCAGCAAAGTCAATTAAAGAAGAAAGGATAAAGTAAAAGACTATTTGCTTTATAAACATAATATCTCACACTTTTACCTCTCACCTCACTTTTCTTCATTTCCTTTCTTTCCCACCGTCTTCCTCATGGTTCTCCCAACTCCAAACCGTTCATGCTACAGCAACCACTCTTCTTCAACTTCATTTCCTTGCCAAATCCAACTCCATGCTCCAAATCAAATTCTAAGAGCATATTTGTGCTAGTTAGACCAAGCCCTTCATTTCCCTCTTTTCAAAACTTCAAGAGCTCAAGTTTGATTCCATGGAGAATCTCCATTGATTGAGGAAAAGCTCCATTTCTTGCACCTTGTTGTTCTTCTTGGTTCTAAGGTAATAAAAGTCTAAGAAAACTAGCATTTCCTCTCATTTTTATTCATGGCCGAGAATCACCTTGTAATGGTGTCTTCTCTTGCTTTTGTTTAGCTTCATTCCAAACTTCAAAGGACTTGGTGGAGTCCTCTCTTGCTACTTAATCAAATTCTCATTTAAATCCAAGGTAAATATCTATTTTAGTGTTTACAACACTTATGTTAATCTAGGGTTTGTTCATGAGCTTAAGTATAATGCTTAATGCTCATTATCTTTACTTGTATATTGATTAGAAGTTTGACAAGCAATCAAAAACACCTTGCCGATTTTTAATCAAGAAGGGCAAGGAAAAACAAGTGAGGAAGTTTTGAAGAAAGAGAGGTAAATGAGCTATCTTAATGAAGTTTTATGTGTCCTAGGAAATTGAGCTTTAAAATGCTTATTAAAAACTACCTAAAGAGCCAATGGGAAATGAGATAGCAAACTATCCAAAAAGGAGTTTATTAAGGGCATATGTATTGTTGGGTGTATTTGTAGGTCAAAGGCATTACTTATATGGGAAATTCAGTGTTTAAGGTTTATGCTATTTAAGGGCCTAAGAGCCATGTTATTTAAGGGCCTAAGTGCCAAGGAATTAAGTTTATGCACTATATTGTGATGTAGTGTAAAATTGGTGAAGTTTTTGTGTGAGAAAGTTCTTGGTGAACTTAAGTGTTCTTGAATGGAATAAGGCAAAAACCTAAGTGTTTGGATGTGAGAATATACAAGAGAAGCTATGGCAAAATTTGGAAGATGTGTAAGAAGTTCTAAGTGTTTTAAATAAGTTTTGGTTAACTAGGAAGTGTTAAAGGTGAACAAATGTTTTACTAGGGAAGAAAACATGTACTAAGATGATTTAGAGTGATGCAAGGATTTAGGTGTTATCTTGGAAGTTCTAGGAATTCAATGTGTGTTTTGAGAATGTATTTAAGTCTTCGAGAAGTTTGTTTAAGGTTTAGGTAGTGTTGATATCCAAGGAATAAGTGATGTTTAGGTAAGATGTGAAAAAGGAGATTTAGTTAGTAAGAAAAGAAGTTTGAGAGATGATGTTAAGGCGTAGAGGAAACACCTTGGTATAGTGGTCATTATAGGTGAAATACCACCTAGAAATCTTAAGGAGAAAACATTCCAATGCTAGGAATTTTGTAAGGAATTTGTGAATGATAAGATGGTTTTGGTGTGTGATTTAAAGAGTTTAGTACATGGCTAAAGGTGTGTTTGATGTGCCAAATGATGTTAGAACACATTAGGAGGCTTGAGGAAAAATTTGGAGAAAGTTTGACAATGTATGGGAAGTTTCTGCAGCCGACCTACCCAGGGGACCGACCCCAGTCTGGGTCGGTCGGGATGAAACTGTGAACTTAGATGATCTCTGCAGCCGACCTACCCAGGGGGTGGGTCGGTCGGTGGGTCGGTCGGACCTTAAAAAAAAAAATTATTTTAAGAATGTTAAGTGGTATTAGTGGTATGCCATTAAGAGAGTATTGATGGTTAGAAAGATAAATATATATGGACTTGAGAGATTAAGTTAAGTAAGATGATTTAAATGTTAAGGTTATAAAATGATATGTAATGATGGGGATTGATTAGTAATGATGTTATAAGGTTGTTAAAGACATGTTAGGTGAGTTATAATAGCAATTTGGTGAGGGGAAAGTTGTATCAAAATGTAAAAGTAAAACAAGTTAAAATGTAAAGTTATGTAACTAAGTTAACGGGGAGAAGTTATAAGCATTAGACATTAAATAATCATGCTACCCCGATGTTAATAAAAACACATGTGATGTTAACAGTTGTTCGAGAATTGCTCGAGGAACATAAGTGGACGTGATAAAGTGGACTCCGGCGACAGGTATGGTTTTCTTGCAACCTGTGTCCTACCGGATTACACTGGCTTGTATGCCAATGTGTTTTTCTGTATGTTTTCCACGTTATGAGATAAATCATGAAACGAGTTTACAGTCGTTATTGTTATTGTGTGTTTACGTGCCGATACCGGTAACCTCAAATGCGCTTGAAGGGCTAGTTAACCACTATTAGGTAAACGTAAGAGAACGGTATCCGGTAATAACGTTTCCAACCTAAGGAACGTTCTAACCATTGCTATGCGTGAGTTAGTTGTGTGATGTTGCTGTAAGTGTATGACCCTCCTTTGCGTGATTAACTCAGTTGTAATACTGTATTGTGTGCTGATGTGATAGGTTCCACAGCGGAGTCTTTAACTGTGAATATTTATATATTATGGGGGGTGAGGAATCCGGTTGTTCCGGTCGCGCGTTGTTTGGGAGTTGTTTTATACAGTTTCTTCAGCTTCCTCTCTGTTGATTGTTTTCCTTCATTGGTCTTTGATCACCCCTGAGCTTCACCAAGGCTCTTGACTCACGTCTGTTGGGGATTATGTATGTTGTGTTCGGGTCACTAAACCCGATCCATCTTTATGTTAAGTTATTCGTTCGCCTAACAGAACGGTAACGAGTTATGTAAACGAGCTTAGCATGAGTTTGACAGCATCCTCTAGGCTCTCCCAGTGAACTAACTATGTTTGGGGCGGTTCCTAAGAGAACCATTCCCGTTATGTTATGTATTTTTGTTGTGATGCAATATCTATTGTGATGTTATGATGTACACGTTGAAACGTGCAAAGTGTTGTTATGATTTGTTATGTGAGGAATGTTATATGTCGTAAGATATGGAGTATGTGGGTCATGGAAATAAATCCCAGTGTGTGATAAGAGGCGTTTAAGGATAACCCGATTAATGGGTAGTTGTCGTCTATTAAGGAAGTAGCTCCATTAGAGGAGAAACACTCTAGGAATAATGAATACCATGAGTGACTTATCAAATAAGGATATATTATCCGTTTGTTGAGCCCATTGAGGCAAAATGTTTGTGTTGTGTGTTTACAGTTGCATGCATGATTTAGAAATAATCAACCGCATGCTAAGACGACAATTAGTTGTGCGTGGCCCGGTAGCATGTGGGCTGCGGGATTACCATACCAGCAAAGTTGCTGAGCTCCTTGGGGGCCACCCTTTTCTCTTCTTTTCCTATTTCAGGTATAGAGAGCTGGAAGCCGTTCGAGAGTAGGACGGGGTAGACACTGTACATGGGTAATCATTTAAGTGTATATATACAGTAGGTGTAGTAAGACCGAAATTGTTATCGGCATCAGTGTATAAATACTCGGTATAGTTGAAAAGTGTATGTGGTTGTTGTTGTTAATGGAAAGGGATTGTAATGTGTAGTCGCTCGGGAATTTAGCCCATCAGACCGGTACGATGTGTATGTATTAGCCTTGTTAGCCACGTGGGTGGCTAACGGCGTGTAACACCAACGAGTTAAGTAATGTGATGAGGTTGTTGTTCCGCTGCAGTTTATTGTAAGTGTGTTAATGTTGGATGGGGTGTTACAATAATATATAGTTATTATGTCATTATGACACTTTGGAGAAAAATAGATGGTGGAATGGTAAATACCAAGAGTATATGGGTTAATAAGGATATTTATAACCCTTTGGCGGAATTCGGTGATTTTTAGAATTATTAAGAGAATTTATTGAGATATGTGTATAAGATATGATTTTAATGATATGGTAAAACTATATGTTATAAATAGGGCCAAATGGCAATTATAGAATAGCACAAGGGCTGTTCGTAATTTACAAAAATAACCATAGGTTACGCTCTTTTATAAGTTAGAAATGTTATATTAAATGGGATATATAACATGGTAAAAAGAAAGGGGCAATTTTGTAAATAAAGGAAATTATGGTTTAAGGAAAAGTATAAGGTTTAGTATATGCCTATGAGGCAATACACAATAGTTTTGTATAAAAACTATAGATTATAAGTTAAAGGAAATAAAAATATCATAGCAAATGATATTAGTATTTTGGTATAACATTACATAATGTTATGTGGTCAAAAAGGGAATGTAAATAAATTCAAGGGCTATACCGAAAATATAAAGGTTGGAAAATGAATTTTAGACTACGGTCTACTATGTTATAAATGTTATGACAATTAAATGGTATTAAGGTGGGTTAGATGGAATTAAAATAAGGAAGGGTACTCACATAAAATAATGTGACAAACTATAAATAAATGGGATTTATAAACTAAGGTATTTATTGAATAAACCTTAGAAGTTGTAATTATACAACATAAAATGTCACTCATGTTAGGATAATAATCTTAATATAAGTTGTACAATATGATACAACTAATGGGAATGATCATCTAATAGAAGATGATAAAAAGTAACATGAAATATAAGAGTTTAGTAAACTCATGAGAATTACCTACGTGGTAAAAATATATACATACACAAGAATAATGTATATAAGGTGGATAAATATATTTTGGTTGAAAACCATATGATTTAATGGTGGTGGTTCTTTAAAAAAAAAGAGATATAGTTACGATCTATAAGTTATGATTTTTAGAATGCAGTATAATACAAGAATGCATGCATACATGCAACTATAGGTTACGTACCTAAACTGGATGTGGATAAGATTAAAAGAAATATAAGGAATTAAACTTAACAGTTGAAATAGTTTTGACGAATGCGTTTTAAGTAACAAAGCCGACTGTTTTAGAGAAACCCGTAACAAAACTGTAGAAAACGGGGGTGAACTGTCGGGGTGACTTATTGTTCGGAAATACCGGATGTAGTTAGTCATGGAGACTGACTTATAGTTTGTATTACCGTTTAGAGTATACTTCTGACAAGGACGCTTGACGAGCTAGCGGACTACACGGAGCATAGGATCTTGCTGATTCATACTCCACCGTAATACAGTCAGGGTGAACGGTATGTAAAGGGGTTTGCCGAGTTGTCCTAAGGTTGCTCCTTGGGCTCGGATTTGGTTGATATAACTTGTATGTTGTTTTGTGTCTCTGGTTGTCTCTGAGGGCTTCCTCAGTTCAGACATCTGTGTGATCTGTGATAAGATTGTTTGTCTGAATGTGATAATTAATATGCATGAACTGTATATTTATAGCTGCTTATTATTTACTGTTGTTGAGTTAACAGTATTGGTTCGTATATATGAATCTATATATATAAAACGAACTAGCGGCTATGGTGCTATCTTATATGAAATATAAGGAACGTAAGTAAAGCGTTGTAGCACTATGATAATACACATACATATTATCTGAGACTTTTGTACGGAGCATTGGCCTTTTCTATACGCCGCTCTCGTATCTAACACTGGATCCCGAGTTTACAAACTCCGGATTGGACTAATGACCTTAGTCTGCTGTGTTAGAAAATTTGGTAATGCGATGCGATGGTATAATTAATTAATTAATGGAATGGAAGTAAAGCCAAGATGTGGCTCTTGGTGCGCGCTGTGATCACAAAAACGATACCAGGATGTCCGCGTACGGGTCCGTAAGTATCAAGAAAATTTCCCGTGAGCTAGAATGGCTCGTTGGTCGGAGACTCTACCGTTGGAGTGGCTACTGCCGTGGGTGACCCGCCATAATATATGGGTAACTAGAGACATGTCGTTTTAACGAGACATTGTCACTAGGTATAACTGAACAACTAAAACAATTAAGACTTATACAGTGGCGAACAATACCATAGACGAGACTTAATACCTGTTTATTATCTCGTTGCTTCGCTTTGTTGTTATTGGTTATACTTGTGGTTATTTTATTGTGTGATGGAGCCTACAAGGCTAAGGTAAATCAAATATGAAAACTGTACGCTACGGCGAATGTACATTGTACATTATATTGTTATTACTCGATATGTTCGATATATAAATGTTGTATGGAATATTAAATGAATGTTTGGATATTTGGATGGATGGTTGAATGTTTATGGATATTTGGATGGATGGTTAAATTTATTATGCATGTTTACTACAGTATTGAATATAACTGTAAAATGGTAAAGCATGAAACCGATCTAATAATAAGACGGTTAAAAGGACAAGTGACCATTAGGGTCCAGGCCCAGCATACTCAGTGTCTATCGCTGATACTACACCATTTCAGGTTGTTGATCATTGTCGGAGCTGAAGAGCAGGAACAGGGTAATTGGAGATGTTGTATAGTAATGAAGATGGTGTATGGTCTTATGGTAAGGTTATGTATTTTTCAGGATTGGGTAGATGCTCACTTGTTGATGTTTATGGTTATGGACTTAGTATGATGTATAGGAGTTTCTCGTTATCACTGCGGTTAGCAGTTTGTTTATTTTGGAAGTTGGATGTAGCTAGGCTACGTTGCTCGCATGGGCGAGTAATGGCCGGTGACACCCGAGTGAGTTTTGTAATTGTTATTTATTTTCCGCTGCGAGACGTTTTTATTTATTGCTACGTGAGGGATTATATCGTGATTATGGAGAGGGGTGTTACACGCAGACTCATGACATGCCAGCAGACACATAGGAGAATACAGAGTATGCACGCGAGCATATAATACGAGAAGAATGGACGAACAGAATACAGAATGAAACCCTAGCCGCCGCTGAGGAGAAACAAAGACAGAGGGAGACAACAGGAACATAAAAAACCGGAGCAAGAAGATAGAGAAAGGGATTCGTCATCGATTCTACAATAATTAGATTACGTTTTCTAATCTTTTTAATATTGTTATTATTTCTTTGTCTCTGATGTCTGAGTAGTTGTTAGATTTCTGGTTTGCTACGGATAACTAGTTTATTATTTTGCTTCCTGAGTTGTTTAATACAAGTTCTATACATATTGTAGTTTTATTACTAGATTATTATTGAATTCTCTTGTGGTTAATTATTGCTTGAGTTACTTGGTATGAATTGCTTACAAGTGAGAACTGCGGCGTTCATTAGACCATAGGAATATTATCAGTGAAACTACAGATGGCAATTCCTGGGGATTAGATGACTAGAAACCAGATGAACCGTTAATGCTATTAGTTAATTTGTAAATTAGTACGAGAGTTAGGATTTGGGAATTGCTAGTAAGAATCTATCTTGCGGGAGACCGGTTTTAGATTAATTCAGATCTGAGGTTACAATCTAGAATTTAGAAAACACTCAGGAAGGGAATTGATCAACTAGGAAGAAATAGTAAACCAGGATTCACCCTTTAAATTTGTCAGACAATCACTTTTAATTGTTTTCGTTTTAATTAATTTTTTATTTAATTTCTGCAATCAAACCCCCAATTATTATTGTTATTTTTCTATAGTTTATTAGTTAGTTAGATTAAAGACTCAAACTAGACACAGCCTCCTTTGGTTCGATAACCTAGAGAATACTACCTAGGAAAACTTGCTACAACATACCAGTACACTTGCTGATAATATGTTTTACCCCGTACAAGTTTTTGGCGCCGATGCCGAGGAAGGCACGGTTATTTAGTTTGGTCTTTATTCTATTTTTATTTTATTTGTTTGTTTTTTTTATTATTCAGTTCAATAATTAATCTAGTTTGTTGGTTTTTTATAGTCAATTTATTTTGTCTTCTTTTTACGATTTTTATTTAATTAGATCAATTCTTATTTAGCAATGTTTAGTCTATTTTTGCTGATTAGAGTTAGTTTAGTTTACTTTTAGTTTTGCTTTCATTTATTTTTGTTTAAACTTAGTTTATTCATTTTGTTTCTTTAGTTAAACTTTATGTTTTTTTTAGTTTTTCTTTAATTTGAATATTTTTGTCTTGTTTCTATTTTATTTCATTCGGCTAGTTTTGTTTAATTTTGTTTGGATTTGTTTTTTTTCTTTTATAGTTGTTTGGTTGGTATTATTTTTCTAACTGAGTTTAGTTGTTATTTATTGTTGTTTTTAATTTATTTTATTGTTATGTACATATTTTTATTTTCTTCTTTATGTATATAATTGATTTTTGTTTTTATTTCGAGGTACTTTGATTTGATAGCTGGATATTACAATCCATCAAGAGGTTGGCCTGGATACTCCAACCAATGGGTTGTATGCGAAAGGTGTGGAGGAGACCCCGAGCGTGCTTATTGCCCAGTTGTTTCTTCTAGTTTGGAGGATGCTCTAAGAAGTTTTATATTGTCTAGCCCTCCTGAAGCATGACCGTCTCCTGAACACTATTATCCTGCACAAAGTTACAACCAGTGGGTTATCTGCCAGACATGTGGAGGGGATCATGAGAGTTCACAATGTCAAAGTAATCTATCTAGCTTGGTAGCTGCTCTTGCATATTTTAACAAAAAACATGGCGAATCAAACCCTAGTTGGCATGAGTCCTTCAGGATGGATATGAAGGAGATACAGGAAAGTAATGCAAGAATTTTAGCCCATCTAGATGAAATATCACAAAAGCTTGGATGTGGACCGGTTCCTAAGATCGAACAACCTAATGCAGTGACTGAGTGGAGTGATACACAGCTTAATCATTCGATCTCTGAAGTTGCAGACACACCTGAGGTGGAGATCATGGAGAGACCAGAGCTAGAGATTGAGCAATTTGATGAATCTACAGAGTTAGAGAATAATATAATTCATGAAGCTATCCACTCTATTCCTTCTCCACCTGTACCTGAGCCAGAGAGTTTTCCAGTTGACCTCCTTGCACTTGCTGTTGAGCCATCAGAGTAGAGTTACCTTATCAACTTCAAGGAGCCCTTGATTCCTGTTGCAGTTTATTTTCCTATTGGCTCATCCTTTGAGCTTCCACCAGATGACAAGAATGTTTACATCCTTGAATTTGAGAAGGAGGACCAGCCAAAGTGTGATCTTCACATCGATCACCCACCTCAACACAACCACCTGACACATGATCGTTGGATTTTACACTGTTGTATTTGGAGTGTTGAGGTTTTATTTCCATTTGATAGGGGTCATTTTATGAAGATATGTGATGCCCGCCCCACCCACCCTTTGGCACCAACGTCGACATTCATTTTTGAACCTGGTTGACCTCAGGGAGGTATTGTCTAGCCAAAGACATTAAAGAAGGGCAGCTGGCTGGGTGGCTGGGAGGCAACCCAGCATTTTACTTTGTTAGTTTATAATTTCAGTTTTAATTTTTTTTCGTAGTTATTTCCCTGGTTTTGTTGTTTATTAATTTTTAACTCCTTTTTGTAGTTTTGGTTGCTTATGGTGTTTTTCCTTTCAAATGAATTCTTCATAGTGATACTGCAACCAGGCTGCAACACTTGAGCAAAGCTCAAGTGTGGGGTCATTCTACATCTGCAGCAACAACAAAATCCAAAGGAGTTTTAGTTTGATTTATTTTCGTTTTAATTTTTGTTTCTGACTACTCTGTTGTCTGTTGCCTTCAGACATAAATGTTTTTCTACGAGCTTTGAGTTTTTCACTCCTGTCATGTCACACAATGAGGACATTGTTTAATTTTAAGTGTGGGGTAGGGAGTGCTCTTCAGTTATCACTTCAGACCACTGGTTTTTGATTGTTTTCAGGTGATAAATATTATGCTTCTCTTTGCTGTTAAATGTTGAATTTTGGGTGAAAATATCTGTGGAAGTTTGAAATTGAGCCTGATGACAACCTTAAAAATCTTTCTGCTTAAAAGTTGTCTTTTCGGAATTGTTTTTCTTAAATTTATTCTGTTTTCACTGAAATTTGATGGATTGGTTTATTGTGGAGACTAAATGTGTTTAGCTTTGGATCTTGGGAATGATATGAATGTTTGGAATGAAAGGATAAGGCAAGGTACTCCTCTGATCCTAAACCAAATCAGACCTCTTTTATCTAGTTATTAAGTCCTTGGGATGCTTTATGACCTATCTACCTAAGGTCTTGTGATCTGGGATAGTTGGCTCAAAGCCGTGACATGGGTAAAGAGAAAAGTCTGGGTGAAGGAACAACTAAGCAATTAATTAAATAAATCGTTTTGTTTTTATTTCTTGAGGAAGAAAATTTTTTGCATACGAAATATTTAATTGCAGTTTTTTTTGTTTTTGATCATGAGTACGTGGTGTTGAAAGGTATTGCGGAATAAGACATTATTTCACACCCCTTGTCATCCAAATGATAATGGAATGAAATTGGTGGAAGATCCTAAGCTAATCTGTGTTTCAGTTTTTGCAATTCAGTTTATTTCATGCTTTTATTAAATCTATTCTTTATTCACTGTTTGTGAAAACTGATAGCTTAAAGCAGATTGATTTTTCTGAATGTCATTTAGCTTGTTTTCCTTCTACATATGTTTGATCCTGGAGTTTAATGTTTCGGTTTGGAGCAGTTATATTCTTTATTTGCTTGAGGACAAGCAAAAGCTAAGTGTGGAGTAGTTGATAAGTGTGGAATTTACCTATTTTTTTATGCTTAATGCGATTAATATTTTATTGGTTTATATGATAAATTCCTTACTTATATGTTATTTTATGTTATATGCAAAGAACTCCCCTTGTGGTTTTATGCTAAAACAGGTTAAAAATATTGAAGAAAAGGTCTAGAAATATATGTCATAAGCCTCACGATCAAACTAAGACCAAACGGGAGCCAAAACGACCTTTCTGCTTAATTTACAGCATGGTCCAGGCTTATGTACTGGTTCATAAACCCGGACAACTTACTGCCTTAAATTAGGCATGGTCCAGGTTTATATCATATGCATTCCCGGACCATGGTATAATCATCGACGCTCCGTTCTTACAATTCTTCATGGGCCATGCACTCACATTCCAAATTGACGCGGCCCCTGAGACGAAACAAAGTCTCGCGTTTTGTTAATACAGAGGATGGAGACGGGCTGTTTTCTGATGGGCCAATAACTTTGACTTTGAATGGGAGGCGCATGCATGTACGAGTGGACATCAGGCCTCGTTGACATTCCATGGGCCGGATGCAGAAGTGAATGCATGGACTCACACATGGGCAGCCGACAATCGCTGGAGATAGGCGCAGACTGGGTAGACACTTTGTCGCAGGGCCATGCATACGTACGGCATGCACAAGAGAGGCGCAGACTCATGACATGCTAGCAGACACAAAGGAGAATACAGAGTATGCACGCGAGCATATAATACGAGAAGAATGGACGAACAGAATACAGAACGAAACCCTAGCCGCCGCTGAGGAGAAACAAAGACAGAGGGAGACAACATGAACATAAAAGACCGGAGCAAGAAGATAGATACCGGGATTCGTCATCGATTCTATAATAATTAGATGACATTTTCTAATCTCTTTAATATTGTTATTATTTCTTTGTCTCCGATGTCTGAGTAGTTGTTAGATTTCTGGTTTGCTATGGATAACTAGTTTATTATTTTGCTTCTTGAGTTGTTGAATACAAGTTCTATACAAATTGTAGTTTTATTCCTAGTTGATTATTGAATTCTCTTATGGTTAATTATTGCTTGAGTTACTCGGTATGAATTGCTTACAAGTGAGAACTGCGGCGTTCATTAGACCATAGGAATATTATCAGTGAAACTACTGATGGCAATTCCTGGGGATTAGCTTACTAGAAACCAGATTAACCGTTAATGCTATTAGTTAATTTGTAAATTCGTACGAGAGTTAGATTTAGGAATTGCTAGTAAGAATCTATCTTGCGGGAGACCGGTTTTAGATAAATTCGAATCTGAGGTTGCAATCTAGAATTTAGAAAACACTCAAGAAGGGAATTGATCAACTAGGAAGAAATAGTAAACCAGGATTCACCCTTTAGATTTGTCAGACAATCACTTTTAATTGTTTTCGTTTTAATTAATTTGTTTATTTAATTTCTGCAATCAAACCCCCAATTATTATTGTTATTTTTTTATAGTTTATTAGTTAGTTAGATTAAAGACTCAAACTAGACATAACCTCCTTTGGTTCGATTACCTAGAGAATACTACCTAGGAAAACTTGCTACGACAGACCAGTAGACTTGCTGATAATACATTTTACCCTGTACAAGTTTTTGGCGCCGTTGCCGGGGAAGACATGGTTATTTAGTTTGGTCTATATTCTATTTTTATTTTATTTGTTTGTTTTTTTATTATTCAGTTCAATAATTAATCTAGTTTGTTGTTTTTTTATAAACATTTTATTTTGTTTATTTTACGATTTTTATTTATTTGAGCAATTCTTATTTAGCATTGTTTAGTCTATTTTTGCTGATTAGAGTTAGTTTAGTTTACTTTTGGTTTTGCTTTCGTTTATTTTTGTTTAAACTTATTTTATTCGTTTTTGTTTCCTCAGTTAAACTTTATGTTTTTTTAGTTTTTCTTTAATTTGAATATTTTTATCTTGTTTCTATTTTATTTCATTCAGTTAGTTTTATTTTATTGTTTGGATTTGTTTTTTTTTCTTTTATAGTTGTTTGGTTGATATTATTTTTCTAACTGAGTTTAGTTGTTATTTATTGTTGTTTTTAATTTATTTTATTGTTATGTACATATTTTTATTTTCTTCTTTATGTATATAATTGATTTTTGTTTTTATTTTGAGGAAATTTGATTTGATAGCTGGATATTACAATCCATCAAGAGGTTGGCCTGGATACTCCAACCAATGGGTTGTATGCGAAAGGTGTGGAGGAGACCACGAGCGTGCTTATTGCCCAGTTGTTTCTTCTAGTTTGGAGGATGCTCTAAGAAGTTTTATATTGTCTAGCCCTCCTAAAGCACGACCGTCTCCTGAACACTATTATCCTGCACAAAGTTACAACCCGTGGGCTATATGCCAGACATGTGGAGGGGATCATGAGAGTTCACAATGTCCAAGAAATCTATCTAGCTTGGTAGCTGCTCTTGCAGATTTTAACAAAAAACATGGCGAATCAAACCCTGGTTGGCATGAGTCCTTCAGGATGGATATGAAGGAGATACGGGAAAGTAATGCAAGAATTTTAACCCATCTAGATGAAATATCACAAAAGCTTGGATGTGGACCGGTTCCTGAGATCGAACAACCTACTGCAGTAACTGAGTGGAGTGATACACAGCTTGATCATTCGATCCCTGAAGTTGCAGACACACCTGAGGTGGTGATCATGGAGAGACCAGAGCTAGAGATTGAGCAATTTGATGAATCTACAGAGTTAGAGAATAATATAATTCATGAAGCTATCCAGTCTATTCCTTCTACACTTGTACCTGAGCTAGAGAGTTTTCCAATTGACCTCCTTGCACTTGCTGATGAGCCATCAGAGCAGAGTTACCTTATCGACTTCAAGGAGCCCTTGATTCTTGTTGAAGTTGAATTTCCTGTTGGTTCATCCTTTGAGCTTCCACCAGATGACAAGAATGTTTACATCCTTGAATTTGAGAAGGAGGACCAGCCAAAGTGTGATCTTCACATCGATCACCCACCTCGACACAACCACCTGACGCATGATCGTTGGAGTTTACATTGTTATATTTGGGGTGTTAAGGTTTTATTTCCATTTGATAGGGGTCATTTTATGAAGATATGTGATGCCCGCCCCACCCACCCTTTGGCACCAACGTCGACATTCATTTTTGATCCTGGCAGACCTTAGGGAGGTATGGTCTAGCCAAAGACATTAAAGAAGGGCAGTTGGCTGGGTGGCTGGGAGGCAACCCAGTATTTTATTTTGTTAGTTTATAATTTCAGTTTTAATTTTTTTTGTAGTTATTTCCGTGGTTTTGTTGTTTATTAATTTTTAACTCCTTTTTGTAGTTTTGGTTGCTTCTGGTGTTTTTCTTTTCAAATGAATTCTTCATAGTGATACTGCAATGAGGCTGCAACACTTGAGCAAAGCTCAAGTGTGGGGTCATTCTACATATGCAGCAACAACAAAATCTAGGGGAGTTTTAGTTTGATTTATTTTCGTTTTAATTTTTGTTTGTAACTGCTCTGTTGTTTGTTGCCTTCAGACATAAATGTTTTTCTACGAGCTTTGAGTTTTTCACTCCTGCCATGTTACACAATGAGGACATTGTTTAGTTTTAAGCGTGGGGTAGGGAGTGATCTTCAGTTATCACTTCAGACCACTGGTTTTTGATTGTTTTCAGGTAATAAATAATATGCTTCTCTTTGCTGTTAAATGTTGATTTTTAGGTGAAAATATATGTGGAAGTTAGAAATTGCGCCTGATGACAACCTTAAAAATATGCTTCTCTTTTCGTAAATTTATTCTGTTTTCACAGAAATTTGGTGGATTGGTTGATTGTGGAGACTAAATGCGTTTAGCTTTGGATCTTGGGAATGATATGAATGTTTGGAATGAAAGGATATGGCAAGGTACTCCTCTGATCAAAAATTTCGTAAACCAAATCAGGCCTCTTTTATCTGGTTATTAAGTACTCGGAGTGCTTTATCACCTATCTACCTAAGGTTTTGTGATCTGGGATAGTTGGCCCAAAGCCGTTACATGGGTAAAGAGAAAAGTCTGGGTGAAGGAACAACTGTGCAATTAATTAAATAAATTGTTTTGTTTTTATTTCTTGATGAAGAAAAGTTTTTGCATATGATATATTTAATTACAGTTTTTTTTTGTTTTTGATCATGAGTACATGGTGTTGAAAGGTATTGTGGAATAAGGCATTACTTCGCACCCCTTATCATCCAAATGGTAATGGAATGAAATTGGTGGAAGATCCTAAGCTAATCTGTGTTTCAGTTTCTGCAATTCAGTTTATTACATGCTTTTATTAAAGAAGTGCAATAAACAACGATCCACATATGAACATTCATAGTTCAAACACAATGAACAGCTCGAAGGCGTTCCCTTAATAAGAGAGTTAATCAGTTAACTCCTTAAGTTATGATTCCCCTTAATCTTAGTCTAATCTCATGTTACCTCAACCTTAATCCTTATCTCAATCTCAATATACAAACCGTTCTTTAATTAGAAACGGTTGTATCTTTTCTCAATGTTTATTTTTGTTGGGCCAAAAGCAACCCTAGCCAATGAGCTATTAACTCCATTGGTTGAATAAACAACTTAACTTAAAATTAGGATTTCGGTGATCCTACCACACCATCTTAATTTGCCTCCTACCTTGGACTAAAATCCAAGGTAGCTGAGTCGACTCTCGACCCTAGGCGACGAGTCCGAAGACAAGTCCCTAAGCGGAAGTCGGATCTGATTCAGATACCGACCCCCTTACCTTAACATGCATGACCGGAGTCAGTCCCGGATTCCTCACTCCCCCCAAGTTCCAGTTAGTAGAAAGTCTCAAAGATGAAATGTTAGTTAAACCTTTCTCGGGTATTAACCAACCAACAATATGGGAGTGAATTCTTTATCTCAAACAATGTTACTAAGTAATGTTAGTAACTAACCTCAAGTCTTGCGTGTTAGTGTAAGACAAACACACAAGAAGATAATAGTTCAATTGCATGCTTTATCTTGTCTTAGTCATAGCAAGTAAACAAGTAGCACACGAGCCGATGGACATCTCGTTAGCAAGCAGGTTACAAGAAAACCATACCGTTCACCGTCGACGGTTGTTCGTTTAGTCTCCTTCTGAATCCCAGTTCTCAAGTCCTAAAACATTCATTTAGTTTTAGGTTATTAATTACTTAACTCAACTCAACTTGTTTAACTCACTTAGTCATTAAATATCCCCATCTAATACCACTTAAGTTCTTATAATCTTAACCTTAAACACTTAAATCCTTTACTTAACTTAACCCTTTAAATCATTGTATTCTTATCTTTCTTATCATCATTACCTTCATAATAGCATACCATTGATGCCACTTATCATCCTTAAAAATTAAAGTTTTTTTTATAACCTAAGGGTCGACCAACCCACCGACCGACCCAACCCTCTAGGTCGGTCCATTCCACAATCTTTCTGGTTCACTAAGTTCTCCCCGACCGACCCAAGCTTAACCCGACCGACCCAAGACCCTCTGGGTCGGTCCGTTCCAGAACAATTCCCGTCTCATATTTCACAGCCCGACCGACCCAACTAAGCCCGACCGACCCAAGACCCTCTGGGTCGGTCGATTCCAAAGATATTCCGGGTGGCCTATTACACTCCGACCGACCCAGACAGGGTCAGTCCCCTGGGTCGGTCCACTACAGAATTTCCTCCTCAATTTCTAAATCAAAACCAAACTCTTCCATAAGTTCCCCAATATGTTCTAATACCATTTAGGCACTTAATAACCTCTTAAATCATCCATCACATAATTATAAACCCTCCCCTTAATCCACTGATCATTCACTCAAATTCTTACAAGAAATTCCTAACACTTAGCACTTAGCCACTTTAGCTTCTGACATGTAAATTATTTGCCTAAACTTCAACTAACCAAATTGTTTTCTCCACATCAATGTAGCCACTCCTCAAGCATTAACACTCATCTCTTTTTACACAAACTTCCTAAACATTCCAAAGATCATATACTCTAGTTCTACACTTACACTTTCACAAGTCATTATACCTTATTTCCTCCAAACTTTACACAAGTCTCCAAACTTCTTGTTATGATTTTGGTACTTAAACTCCACCAATGTAACCCCTAGTTCCTCCTAGAAATCCCTAGGTCATCCTAATACTCAAGAACTCCTTAGTTTACACACTTTCACCTAAACAACCCTTAATGTTCACTAGTACACCCTTAGTCATAAAATCTCCTTAGAACATCTTAAACACCAAGTTTCACAACCAAATTTTTAGCATGACTTCTCTAGTATATTACTACACCCACCCATTTAGTTTTTCACCATGAAACCACCATGAACACTCAAATCCTTGGTATACAATCTTAACACACAAATTTCACTCAAATTACACTACATCACAATATAATGCATAAACTTAAATTACTTGGAACTTAGGCCCTTAAATGACTTGGCTCTTAGGCCCTTAAATGCATAAATCTTAAACATTGAATTTCCCACATAATAATAGCCTTTGACCTGCAAATACACACAACAAAGCTCCCATTGAAATTTAGATGTTCTTATAATTCACCTTATGATTGTCTAACTACCTCATTTCCCATTTGCTCCTTAGTCACAAGTTCTCAAATATAACCATGTTCTTTCTCCTAGGTTTTATAACCCCTTCCTTATGTAAAATCTAAGCTAAACTTATCATCTATCTAATTCCCATCCCTTAAAGCAATAAAACACCTTAAGGTAAGACATTTACCTTGTTTCTTTTCGAAGCTTCTCACACTTTCCTCCTTAGCTTTTCCTTGTTTAATTTTCGGCCACCACTTAAATTTCCTTGGCAATATTCTAATCAACATACAATGACTCTAATGAGTGCTAAGGAATACACCAACCTTAAGAATCATTCCTAGTTAAAAAGTGTTCTTTAGGTATTAAGATGAATGGTTTACCTTTGAAGTCTTAAGGTAAGCTTGGATTGATCAAGAAGGGACTTCCTCTAGTTCTTGCAGAATAGAAAAAAGCTAGAACAAGGGATAAAACAAGTTCCCATGAGGAGATAATTTTCGGTCGTGAAGGGAAAATGATGGAAAGCTGATTTTTCTTGCATTTTCCTTACCTTGAATGAATGGAGAAGCTAATGAACCCTTCAAGCTAATTTTTTCCTCCTCTAATGGCGATTTCCCATGGCTCCAAAATGAAGCTTTTCCAACTTTGAAAAGATAGGAAGCAAGAACTTGCTCTAACTAAGAATAATATGTGTTTAGTTTTTGATTTGGAGCTAAAATGGAGATTTGGTGAGCAAAGGAAGGTGAGTCGGCAATGGGGCTGGTTCTTATGGTTTGATAGGATGAAGAAGGTGAAGAAAAATGGTGGAAGAAGAGAATGAATGAAGAAGATAAGAGAGGTAGGCTAAAATGAGATATTTGTCTAAAAGGAAAATAGTACTATTTCAACTTATCCCTCTCTTTTCCTTAATATGCTAGCTCATGTGGTGACTCACCACCTCAAAAACTGGCCCCCTTAATAATGAAGATATTTGTGGTATTTGTTGACCAATTAATTAACTTATGTTGACTTAATGCTAAAGTAGCATTATTTGAGCACTATTCACAAATTAGTGCACATATTTGTGAAATTTTTTATTTCCCATTGATTTAGACTTCCTAATGTGATACTAAGTAGTAAAAAGGTTGATTAAGGAGTAATAATGGGAATTTAGCCACTCAAAATCCCTTTCTAAGACAATTTTTCAAAAATGTGCTTTAAGAGTCCTTAAAGCACAATTTGTGTTTTAACTTGTTTTTGAGGTTGGTTTTCTTTGGTAAATGGTTTAAAATATCCATTAGAATGTTACTAAGGTCTAAGAATGATATTTGGGTGTTTCCCAAAGTTACTCCAAGCTTAGAGCACATTTTTGCTTAAATTGCTCTTATGGTGTTTCCTTGTGTTTTCTTTGGTTTAAATTGTTTATTAATGTTTCTAAGGAATGATTTAGCCTTCTTACATCTTAATTTAACATATGAATACCATAGATATGTTTGGGGTATTTCGTGAAGCCGGATGTCCCTTGCACGGTTTAGGTCTGGAGCAGAAAAGGAGCCCTGCTGGGTATGTTGCCGGGTACATCCTATCCGGCACATATGTGAAAAGCCTCCACGGTTGACCAAGCGGTGGCAGTTATTTACGGTTGACGGTTTGACCATTGCCGGGTATGGTGTCGGACATATCCTTTCCAGCACAAGCAACGATTCGCCTGGTAGTTTTGACCGTTAACGGTTATGCATATTTAACACATGGTACCGGATGACTCTCACCCGCCATGCCACACAGAATAAGGGAAATTGTTGCCTACAAATAGGCCGAAGGGCTGCATCAAATGACACATTTCAACACCCCTATACACTTCATTCACAACTCCAATTCCGCCTCATTCCATGTATTGGTGTCCAAGGAAAATCTGCCTGATCATCCACGCGAAGAGAAGGAATCTCCATTGGGTTAAGGCTATGGCCATTTCCTTCTTCCTCTTGTGTTTTCTTCTTGCATTTGGTGTAGATGGTTGAGTGGGAATTCTTCGTCTTCTTTGGTTAGGAATGGTTTTCCTTGTAAGACTTTTGTGTTAATCAATAAAAGTTGGTGAGCTTCAACTAAGATTTGGTTCTAGTGTAAGAAGAATAAAGTTCGCTACTTGTTCTTCTTTATCTTCAAAATTCTACGAGAATTGGCTAAGGGATCTTAGTGGTCTAAAAGTTTATTGTTCTATGGATGGGCAATAAGATCTAAGATTGGAATTAACCTATTTATATTCTCCTCTTTCTTGTTTGTTTCTGGCAAGAGAATTGCTGGATTCGATAATGGTCTGAGAGCATAAAATCGATCTTGACATTTTGAACATGTCGGGTGACATGCCGGATATCTGATGTCCGGCACATTCAAAGTTCTTGAAGGTGTCATGCATCTTTTGTCCGGCAACCTATCTGGCACATTCAAGAGTTGGTTAATTCGAAACTTGTCAACTTGGTTTTTGTGATCATATTTGTTCTTATGTTGAGTATCATCCCAAATCAAAGATATTTCATTGTATATACCACTTAGTTAGGATTCTTAGTTACATTATTTAGTTTAGAATTGATATTTACATTTCCCCCTGTTTTAGATAGGCTATTACTAGGATTAGGACTGATTTTCTATTAAGTCCCTTGGGTTCGATACTCTCGGTCGTAATCTACTCACATTGTACTCCGACCGGGATTTTTGCTACCCGTGTAGAGTTGTAGGGTTTATTTTATATTTTCTTCTATTTTTACATTCTTTTTGTACATCCTTTATCCCTACAATAATTCTGTTAGCACCGACTACTTTGTCGAGAACATGCGATTCATTTTAATTCAATAATCATGCTCGCATTCAAGGGCATTCAACAAGGAATACAATAACAACTAACACAAAAAGTTTGTTAGTTAGTACTAACTTACTCTTAGGCCTTGAGGGTTTCTATCTCACTATGCCTTTGTTCCTTATTCATTATCTTGCCCATTCTCTTGGCTTACTCTTACTCAAGTTCTCTTATTCTCGTTTTCAAACTCAAATTCTCAATTTCTCAATCTCAAGCTCAAATTCAACTCTTCTCAACTCAATTCTCAAATCTCAACTCACAAGCTCAATTCTCAAATTCTTAATCTCAATCTAAATTCTCAAGTTCTCAAATCACATTCTAAATTCTCAATTTCTCAAATGGATATCTTTTAAGTCATTACCCATGACCTCCGGGCAGAGTCATACACAAGACTCACCACCGGGCTTACAATACTCGTCTTACTTCCCCGGCAACTACCCTACACCAGGCCTACCATGATGGGAAGGTTCAACTATCAAACGGAACTATACGCCTAGTTCCTCAAATTCACAAAGGTCTGTTTCTCTACCGGACTACTCAAATTCCTAATACTCCTCTCTCGGGGTTATTTCACAATCTCATAGATTAGCCTAAAAGTATCTCTCTTGATAACATCTAATAGCTTAGGGAAATTTCTCAATGTCTAGCATTCTCAGATTTAAGGGTTTCCCCAACTTATCGAATACTTTTATGTTCGGTACATTTTCTCAAGTTAGGTCAGGTCCTCATGTTGTAGGTCGACTATTTTCCTAAGGGAGTTTGATGGTCCCTTATCATTCTTTTACTTTTCTCAAAAGTTCATGTCTTTGGACTATCAACAATCTCTTAATAGAGTTTTTGTTATTTCTTTCCACTATTGTTTATTTCATGGATTGTTCATTTCGGTTCTCTAACCATTATCAGAAGTTTACTAATCCCGTACAACACTCTCACATTCTAGCAAATTCATAGGTTTGCATTAACGTTATTTTGATTTGACAGTTTTCATGTGTTTCCACATTTTTGATATTTTATGAAACGACCCTATCTACGAGTCACTAACCAATCGTTACTCAACTATGAGTCGGTCCATAATGCTAAGTTAGACCACGCAATCATACAAGGGAGGTTAGTACACACAGCATGCATCAAGATATACAAGCAAGCAATAAAACATTTTTCATGCTTTTATCATTATTAAGTCGGCACACAAGCAAACATCACACAAATCAGTATAATCCAGGTAGCATACGGGGCATGAGAAAATCATACCTTTCACCATGGATTAACTTTACCGTGTCACCTCACGTTCCTCGGTTCTTACTCTCGAATCATTGATCACATATCAAGTGGTTCTATTAACATTAAAGTATTACGGTATGTAGTTAACTAATACTCCCGTAGTGTAACACCCCATCCAACATTAACACACTTACAATAAACTGCAGCGGAAAAACAACCTCATCACATTACTTAACTCGTTGGTGTTACACGCCGTTAGCCACCCACGTGGCTAACAAGGCTAATACGTACACATTGTACCGGTCTGATGGGCTAAATTCCCGAGCAACTACACATTACTATCCCTTTCCATTAACACAACAACAACATACACCTTCCAACTATACCGAGTATTTATAACTAATGCCGATAACAATTTCGGTCTTACTACACCTACTGTATATATACAACATAAACGATTACCCATGTACAACGACTACCTCGTCCTACTCTCGAACGGCTTCCAGCTCCTTGTACCTGAAATAGGAAAAGAAGAGAAAGGGTGGCCCCCAAGGGGCTCAGCACCTTTGCTGGTATGGTAATCCCGCAGCCCACATGCTACCGGGCCACGCACAACTAATTGTCGTCTTAGCATGCGGTTGATTATATTTAAATCATGCATGCAAGTGTAAACACACAACACATAATCATTTCGCCTCAACGGCTCAACAAACGGATGATATATCCTTACTTAATAAGTCGCTCATAGTAATCCTTATCCCTAGAGTGTTCCTCCTCTATGGAGCTACTTCCTTAATAGACGACACTTACCCTTAAATCGGGTTATCCTTAAACGCCTCTTTTCTCAAACTGGGATTCATATCCATGATCCACATACTCCACATTTTACAACATATAACATACACTACATAACGTCACACAACATCACTTTGCACGTTCCAACGTGCACAACATAACACCGCAATAAATATTGCATCATAACAAAAATACATAACATAACAGGAACGGTTCTCTTAGGAATCGACCCAAACGTTGCTTATACACTGGTGAGCCTAGAGAATGTTGCCATTCTCATGATAAGCTCGTTATACAATAACAACAACACTCATTACCGTCCTAATAGTCGGACGAGTAACTTAAGTTAAGGCGGTTCAGGTTTGGAGGCCCGAACACACCACACAAACACATGTTCCCCCTAAACCGATCATAAGTCAGAATAGCTAAGCTTTGGAATAAGCTGATGGGAGATCATAACCCGTGAGGGAAACAACCATAACAAAGAGAAGGGTAAGGCTAAGAAGGATACCCTCTCCCAAACAACGCGCGACCGGCCAAACCGGATTCCTCACTACTGTTAGTACATACTTACTTTAGATAATAGTTAGAACCCCACTATGGAGTCTATCACACCTACACACATACAGTAATACAACTGGGTTAAACACATAAGGGAGATCCCAACATTCACATACACATATCACACAATTAACACACGCATAGTCGTGGTTAGTACGTCCCATGGTTCGGGTCATTTACTCCGAATACCATACTCTCATGTGATCCTAGACTCAGTTAACTAAGGTTAACACTTCCGAGGTTAAATGGTATCGGAGTTGTACACGCCACATAAATGAATTACTGTAAACTCATTACATGTTTTATCTTACAACGTGGCAAACATACAGAAAACACATTGGCATATAAGCCGGTGTAATCCGGTAGGACACAGGTTGCAAGAAAACCATACCTGTCACCGGAGTCCACTTTACCACGTCCACTTATGTTCCTCGAGCAATTCTCGAACAACTGACAACATTACATGTACTTTTATTAACATTGGGGTAACATGTTTGTTTAAAGTCTAATGCTTATAACTTTTCCCCGTTAACTTGGTTAAATAACTTTGCATTTTTAACATGTTTCACTCTTTCATTTTACTTCAACTTTTCACCCACCAAATTGTGACTATAACTCACCTAACATGTCCTACACAACCTTATAACATCATTATCCATCAATCCCCATCATTAGATGAAATACCCCAAACCTAAGTATGCTAAGTAAACATCAAATCATGATGTATTAAGGCTAAAATATGCCTTAGAAAGATTGGTAGATAATTTAAACCAAGGAAAACACAAGGAAATGCCTTAAGGGCAATTAGGGCAAAAATGTGCTCTAAGCTTGGAGAGACTTGGGTGAGAGTACCCAAATATCATGATAAGACCTTAGTAATATTCTAATGGTCATTTTAAATCAATTAGCAAAGAAAACCAAACTTGAAAACAAGTTAAAACACAAAATGTGCTTTAAGAAGTCTTAAAGCACATTTTTGAGAAATTGTCTTAGAATTGAGTTTTGAGTGGCTAAATGTCCATCATTACTCTTTAATCAACATATGTACTAATTAGTATCACATTAGGAGGTCTAAATCAATGGGAAATCAAAAATTTCAGAAATATGTGCACTGATTAGTGAATAGTGTCAAATAGTGACTAGTTTAAGTTTTAATCAACTTAAGCTAATTAGTTGGTCAACAAAGACCATGACTAGCCTCATTTAAGGTAGGGGGCCGGTTTTTCTAAGGAGGGTGAGTCACCATAAGTAGTCAAATAAGGAAGAAAAGAAGAGATAAGTAAAGAAGTTACTATTTGCTTTATTAAAGCAAAATATCCTTATAAGCTACCTTCTCTCCTCTATCCTCCATTTCTCTCTTTCACCCACGGTTTTTTCTTCTTCTCTCTGTTCCAAAACCGAGAGTGCTGCCCTCCATGGTTCTCCATCTTCAATCACTTGCCAAATACAACTCCAAGCTCCAAATCCAAAACAAATTGCATATTTGTCTTAGTTAGGTCAAGACCTACCTTTCTATCTTTTCAAATCTTTCAAAACTCCATTTTGGTGCCATGAGAAAACTCCATTGATGGGGGAAAATCAAGTTTGAAGAGCTCATTAGCTTCTCCATTCTCTTAAGGTAAAGAAAATGTAAGAAAAACCATGTTTCCATCATTTCTTGTACATGGCCGAAAATTCCTTCTCATGGGGCTATGTTTTTATGCCTTGTTCTAGCTTGATTTATTCACCAAGGACTAGTGGAGGTCCTATTTCATTCAATGCCAAAGTCAACCTTGAGACTTCAAAGGTAATCATCCACTTTTATGCCTTAGAACACATTTCTAACCTAGGTTTTCATTCCTTGAGGTTAGTGCATTGTTTAGTACTCATATGGGTCCTTAAATATTGATTAGAACATTGGCAAAAGGAATTTAAGTGGTGGCCGAGATCTATGCAAGAAGAAGGCCTAAGGAGGAGATTAAGATAAGCTTGAGAAAACAAGGTAAAATGCTTACCTAATGGTGGTTTAAGATTAAGGAATGAGTTTTAGATAAATACCAATGTGGCTTAAAGCTTACATTGTGTATTGGGTTATATAACCTAAGAAAAAGAACTTAAACAAGCTTATGAACTTGTGATTAAGGAGCTAATGAGAATGAGTTAGTAATATAAGTTTAAGGTGGATTTTAAGAGCATTATAACTACTATGAGATTGATGAGTGTATTTGCAGGTTGAAAGCTTATATATGTGGGAAATTCAGTGTTTAAGTTTAAGTCATTTAAGGGCCTAAGAGCCATGTCATTTAAGAGCCTTAGTGCTATGCAATTTAAGATTATTGCAATATATTGAGTTTGTTATGAATGAGTTGGTTTGGGTGATGAGATATGATGAGAAAGAACTTGAGGTGTGTGAGATGGTTAAATGAGGAAAATAATGTGTTTGGGCATGCTATGATGCTAGAGGTGCTATGGCAAAATTTGAGTAGAAAATAAGTGTTTAGGCGATGGTGGTGAACTAATATGACCTAGGATTTACTAGGAATCATTATAAGGAATTTGAGTGGAGATTAGTTAATTAAGGAGTCCTTGAGGTTTAGGATGACCTAGAGATGTCTAGGAGGAGAGTTAGAGGAATGGTGAGTGTTTTGAGCACACCAAAATCATGAGATGAGGAATATAAGAAGTGTGCATAAGATTAAGGAGAAGGTGTAATGATTAAGGTGATTTGAATATGTTCTAAGGGGAATTAATGACTAATGAAGTACTAGGAAGTTTTAGAGGTGGTCTTGATGAAAAAGGGGTGAGATAAAGTGTGGTAATGAGTTATAATGACTTAGGCATTACCTTAGAGGATTTAAGAATCAAGAGAATGTAATTGAGCATGTAGGACTTAGGCAAATGTTGGTAACCAACTAGGAAGGAAATAAGGTGTTGGAGGATGGAAGCTTAAGCTTAGGAAGGAACTTTAAGTAAAGGCATAAAAAGAGTTTTAGATAGTGAGAGATGCTTGGGAGATGATGTTATAGTGGTGAAGAGAACATTTGGCATAGTGGTTACACTAGGTATGAACCACCACCTAGAAACCTAGAGGAAGCATTACAAGTGTTAGCATTATTACAAGGAAAATGCATAATGACTAAGGTGGATCTTGGTGGATGATTTAAGGTATTTTAAGGAGGGCTTAAGGTGTATTTGAGGTGCCCAAATGAGGTTATAACATATTAGAATATATGAGGAGAAGTTTGGAGTTGAAAGAGAATTTAGAAACAAGTTTCTAGAGCCGACCGGCCTTAGGACCGGACTTGCAAGGTCGGTCGGGCTCTGTTACAATACCGGAAAATGTTTCTGGAATAGACCGGACATGGGACCGGACTTGTCAAGTCCGGTCGGGCTTGAATTTTGTACGGTAATAAGTCTCTGGAATCGACCGGACATAGAACCGGACTTGTAAGTCCCGTCGGGGTAGAATTTTCAAACGGTAAAGGGTACTGGAACGGACCGGACTTGGCAAGTCCGGTCAGTAAGTCCGGTCGAGCCTAAAAACAAAAAAAAAGAGAAATTTTGAATTCTAAGAATGGCAATGGGTAATAAGGTATGCCTTTGGTAGGGTAGTAATGATTGAGACCCTAAGAACTTAAGAGATTAAGTTAAGTTAAGTATAAACTTGAAAGTTTAAGATTAAGTTTGTAAGATTAAGTGTAAGACCAAAGAGGTGTTAGGTGGGGATCATTAAGGAATTAAGTACGTTAAACAAGTTAAGTAAGTCATATTAAGTTAAGTGATTAACAACCTAAAACTGAATGAATGTTTTAGGACTTGGGAGTTTGGACTCCGGAAGAGAGTAAGCAGCCGAACGACCAACGGTGAACGGTACAGTTCTCTTGTGACCTGCTTGCTAACGAGGTGTCCCTCGGCTTGTGTGCTATTTGTTTTGTGTGCTCACTAAACAAGATAAAGCATGCAACCGGAACATATTATATTATATTGTATTGTTGTGTGATGTTTGAAAACTAACACAACATACCGTGAGAACTTACTAACCAATGTTTAGTAAGGAATTGAGTGAGACTAAGGAACGCCCCTAATAAGGGACGATATGAACCGAAAGAGGTTAACCGACAAACAGGGTTTGAAATTACTACTAACTGGAACTTGAGTGAGGAAACCCGGGACCGATCTCCGGTCATGCATGCTAAGGAAAAAGGGGGACGGTATCTGAATCAGATCCGCCCTCCGCTTAAGGACTTGTCTTCGGACTTGTAGCCTAGGGCCGGTTGCCGGCTCAGCTACGCTGGATTCCCGTCCAGGGTAGGTGGCATTAAGATGGTGCGGTGGGATCACCTAAATCCCAGGTTTGGACTTAGGCTACAACCATTCCCCTCCAGGAACGGTTCGTATTCTGAGAATAAGTTAAGGTTAAGATGAGTTACAATCATTCCTTTCTAAAGGATGATTTGTATTATTAAGATTAAGATTAAGATAAGTTAAGATTAAGATAAGTTACAATCATTCCTTTTTAAAGGATGATTTGTATCGTTAAGACTAAGATTGGGTTAAGTTACAATCATTCCTATTAAAGGATGATTTGTATCGTTAAGATTAAGATTAGGTTAAGATTAAGATCAAGGTGAGGTTAAGATAAGTTGCAACAATTCCTTTTTAAAGGATGGTTTGTAGTATTCAGATTAAGGTAAGTTACATCCACTCCTTATTAAAGGATGGTTGTTTCTAAGATTAAGATAAGACTAAGAGTGAGGTGAAATAAGGATGGACTAAGATTAGGAGGGAACATTACTTAAGGAGTTAAATAGTTAACTCTCTAATTAAGGGAACGCGTTTAAGTCGTTCATTGTGCGTGAACTTTGATTGTTCATAAATGGATTGTGTTTACAACATTTACTATTATGTTGTGCATCCAATCAACCTCCATGCTATCGACAATTAGTCGTCGTAGCCACATTAGCTTGGGGGCCATGAGGGGATCGTACCAGCATTCGTGCTGACCCCCTTTGGGGGCTGTTTTTACTACACAGGTACAACAGGAAGCGGCCGTCGCGAGGGTAAGAAGAGGATACAAGTGTTAAGGGTTAAGAGTGGCCTACGGGTTGTGCATGTACACTCGTATGGCAATATGAGTTAGTAAGATGTATAGGATGCGAGGGGGTTGTAAGAAGGATATGTAAATGTTGAAGGTTGTTGCACTAATGTTCGGTATATTCTGTAGTCAGACCGTGGCAAGGTCCTGGATTTGTAAAGAATTCCGCTGCGATATGTTTATATATATACTGTTAAGTTGCGAGACCACATTTGGATTGAGTTGGGGTGTTACATTAGACATCTTTTAATAACCTAAAACAACAATTTTAGAGTGGTCCGGGACTTGGTCCTTACCTTAAGTCCCGGACCAACACTTAATGAAACTCTCGGCCATTTTTAATAGGGTGGTCCGGGACCTTGTGCTCACCCCAAGTCCCGGACCACTACATGGAACAACTCTCGGCCTGTTTTTGATATATGGTCCGGGACTTTAACCATTAACCAAGTCCCGGACCCAAGCTACAGAATGCTATATTTGCATTTTTCTAACTTTGTTGCACTATTTCTCCACCTCCATTAATTACCCAAACTTCATACATGAACTTAGGCATACTCTAATACCAAAATATCACTTTGATCCTCCTTACAACATTGTCTTGTTTTTTTTTTTTGCATAACTTTGGGGCCGTCCGACCCACCGTCCGACCCACAGCTGGGTCGGACCGTTCCAGAAACTTTTCCCGTCTGCTAAATACTCATGTCCGACCCATGTCCGACCCAACCATCTGGGTCGGACCATTCCAGAGACTTAGAGCACACATGTCCGACCCATGTCCGACCCAAGACCTCTGGGTCGGACCATTCCAGAAACATCAACGGGTGACTTAACAGAGGCTGTCCGACCCACCCTGGGTCGGACCACTGGGTCGGACAACATCAGAAGTTGTCCAAAACTTGTCAAACTTTCTCCAAACTTTTCCTCAAGCCTCCTAATGTGTTCTAACATCATTTGGCACCCTTAGCCCTTCATATAACATCCATAAAACTCATTTTATAACTCCTTAAACACTTACTCTATTCTTACCAAAATTCCTAACACTTATATTGTTTCCTCCTTAAGATTTCTAAGTGGTATTTTACCTATTATGACCACTACACCAAGGTGTTTCCTCTACACCTTAACGTCATCTCTCAACTTCTTTTCTTACTAACTAAATATCCTTTTCACAACTTACCTAAACATCACTTCCTCCTTGGATATCAATATTACCTAAACCTTAAACAACTTCCTAGGTCACCAAACTTACTTAAAACCCTTAGAACTTCTTACACATTTCCCAAATTTGGCCATAGCTTCTCTTGTATATACTCACATCCAAACACTTAGGTTTTTACCTTATTTCATTCAAGAACACCTAAAATCCATCAAAAACACCATCACTCACAAGACTTCACCAAATTCACACTACATCACAATATAGTGCACAATTTAAATTGCTTGGCACTTAGGCCCTTAAACAACATGGCTCTTAGGCCCTTAAATTGCATAAATCTTAAACACTGAATTTCCCACATAAATAATGCCTTTGACCTGCAAATACACCCAACAATACATATGCCCTTAGTAAACTCCTTGAGAGCATTTCACTAGGTCATTCACCTTTGGCTCCTTATATCATTTTAACAAGCAATATAAGCTCATTTCTCCTAAGGCATTAAACAACATTAGATTAGTATGTTTACCTCTTTTCCTCACAAACTTCTTTCTTGTTTCCTTGCTTAAAAATCGGCTAAGCTTAGTTGCTTGTCAACTTCTAAACATTACACAAACAATGTGATGAGTATTCAAGCTCCAAGCTTAATCTCATTGTAAACCCTAGGTTTTACATTGTTCAAAGAGCATTAAGGTAGTTGTTTTACCTTGGTCTTTGAAGGGAATTGGAATATCTACCAAGAGAGGACTCCACCAAGTCCTTGAAAGATTCAAATGGAGCTAGAACAAGCAACACAATGAGCACCATTAATGGTGATTTTCGGACAACAACAAAACATGAAGGAAACTTGATTTTTCTTTGAGATTCCTTACCTAGAAGCAAAGGAGATCAATAATATGTGGAAAGACAAGCTCAAGCTCCTTCAATGGTGGAACTCCATGGCACCGAAATGGGGCTCTTGGAATTTTGAAAGGATAGAATTGAAGAGCTTGATGAGACAAAGAGAATGGTGGTGTTTGTTTTTGATTTGGACAAGTGAGCTTGATTTTACAAGGGATCAAAGATGGAGTTAATGGTGGTGTTGGTATATTACCGAGAGAGAACAGCAAGAAGAGAGGAAGAAGAAGGTTGGAACCGTGTGAAATGAGAAAGAAATGAGAGAATGAAGATAGAATTTGCTTTAAGAAGATATTTGTACTTAAAAGCAAATAGTAACTTAAGTAGTCATCTTATTTATTTAACATGTTAACAAGAGAGTGGTGAGTCACCACACTTAAGAAAACCGGCCCCCTTTATTACATAAGGGTATTATAGTCTTTGTTGGTCAATTTAATTACTTGTAACAACATATGTTACAAACTACCTTATAAAAATCACTATTCACCAAAAACAAGGCACATTGAAGTGAAATTTTTGATTTCCCATTGATATAGACATCCAAATGTAATACTATATAGTACACATATATATTTAAGAGTAATGATGGACATTTAGCCACTCAAAACTCATTTACAAGACAATTTTTCAAAAACGTGCTTTAAGACTCCTTAAAGCACATTTTGTGTTTTAACTTGTTTTCAAGCTTGGTTTTCTTTAGTAATTGATTTAATATGTTCATTAACACATTTATAAGGTATAGGTATGACCATTAGGTCTTATACAAATTTATCCCAAGCTTAGAGCACATTTTTGCTCTTTTTGACTTTAAGGTATTTTCTTGTGTTTTGTTTGGTTTCATTGTCTACCAAGGTTTCCTAAGGACTTAATTAGCCTTATTAAATCATACTTGAATATTATTAAGTCTTGGTAGGCTCTTTGGGTCCTAACCAAGTTCACTCATAGCTTAGAGCATGTTTTTGCTCAAACCGTGTCTTAGTGATTTATTGCATTTACTATGGTTTAAACTGTTCACTGATGTTTCTAAGGCACTTTTTAGCCTTTACATACCATAGTTTAAATGTTTAACAACATATCAAGGTTTGGGGTATTTCAATCTACCCCCCTTAAAAGAACTTCGTCCTCGAAGTTCACATTTCCACACATCATTAGATTAGAATACGGGGATTACTTACAGCCATAAAACTTCCATAACCAAACACACTTACATCACAACCTCGGACTTAATGGTCCGGGAAACACATTCACATCCACACATAAATAACATATTCACATGATAACCTCGGACTCAATGGTCCGGGTATCTTAACAACACTTACACATACATAACAACCCCTTTGACTCACTGGTCTTGGGTAACATAACAACATTTAGACACATAGGTCCCGATAACATAACAGTCTTTAGACACATAGTCTATGTAACACAACACATTTAGACTCATAGGTCTTGATAGCATACACTTTAGGAACTCAAGGTCAAAATAATATATTATTACACATACCACACAACATGTCATAGCATGTATAACAATCAAAAATATCCTTGATATACACTGTGATCCCGCAGAACCCGGTCGCGATGGACACCTTCCGTCCCCGTGTCCTTGGGAGATCAAAACAATCATTTAAGTTTAAAATTTCCTTGTGAGGTTAAGTAAGAGAACTTTAATTATGTAAAGTATCTATCAATGTTTTATAAATACCAATTGAAAATCCTTTTGAAAACACACACAACTCCAAGTCCAACTTAAGCTCTTTGCTTCTTTTATTAGCGTGGTTATTTGTGACCACTTATAGGGAGCTTCAAGAATCATCCAACCCTGATGTGATCAGCATCAGTGTAGAACTATCCTTCCACTCCAATTTGTGTTCGGCTTCCCTTGATCACATGCAAATCAAGTTCCACTTCCCACTTCATTTCAAGCATCAAATAAATCACTCATTTCCAATTTCTATCTTCTAAATCATTCTAATCATGATCATAACATCTCCAAAGGATAGAACTCCGTCTATCAGTTACCTCCATTCACTTTAATCCTGTTGCCTAGGGAATCTTATTCTCACTAGGTTCTATGTCGGTATCATGCCCTTTCTTGAATCACTATATAGTATATATATACACATATATTTTATCAAAATACAACACACAATTTCACATTTATACACTGTCGGGGTTTGTTCCCCCGGGAGTTTCTCTACTCCCACACTTGTACTATCACTCACAACTGTTAATAAATCAATGGTATTCGCATCTTCTGTGCGCAATTACCACAATTAAACCATGAATGAATGTGTATGTTTACGTAACACACACACCAATCATCAAAATAATAATTTTGTGCTATGCACAATATAAGTCACATACACTACGTACACTTGTACGGTAATATACACTAAGTGGTTTTGCGCTCTACCCCCCTTAAAAGGGATTACGCCCACGTAATCAATCACTAAATATTGGTTTAAAACGTTCTGCCGTCGTGAAGTAGTTCAACTTCCACGCGGTCTATTATACAATGGATTCCGATTAGAGGATCTTAACCATATTGGCGGTTTAGTCCCTAAACCAATAATTCTCATTGGAGTTTGTTTAAACTCTTAGTTGGTTTCGATTCTGGCCTGTTAGGCTTCTAGGCGTTAATAATTATCCATTCACTCGTGTTCACCATGTACATTCAACACTTGAATCACTGGCTCACTAGTTTCTGCTGCGAAACTCTAATAACTGTAGAGCTTAATTGCCCTTTTTGTTATTCTTACTGTATTGTACATCCCCAATTGTCACCTTCATCTTGGTAACAATGGTTTCTCAACCGACGCGTGGTATCTCTTACCGTTAGTGAATTCGGTGAGTTATAAACTTTCTATCCACTTCCATAACAATTTACTGTGCATACAGCTATGTATCTCATGATTGACTTGTTTCCTTCCGACTCACTGTCGGTTGAGATTGAGCTACTACCTAGTATGTAGTGCTCTCTCAGCTATTTACAACATTTGGGTATATTCCATACCGATATTTGGCAGTTAGTGCTACTGTAGTCACTTACTGTTAATCATGTCTCCACATTTGGTTTTGTACAAGCACTCTTTATTGGTGCGGCCTTGCATTTCCTATGCATCGGCCATTATAACATTATTGCTCCACAATTAACATGTTTCCAATTCCTAGCTATCCCACTCGATCATTACTGCGCAAGTGCAATACCAAAACACTCAGTCATACAGAGTGTAGAGGCGTAAACTCTTGACAGTAAATCCCTTATGTGATTCGCCATGGAATTCACACTGAGTTTCCTTATCACATAGTACCGACCATTGGCTTATTGCCCAGTCTGCGTATCATCACTTGCTTGCATGTCCATTGAGTTTAACTCATAACTGGTCTTATCTGCTACATTATCATTTAACAATACTTATACAACGGTCGCTTGCTGCGCACCGTGCTCTTACTCATTGCATAACAATAACTTACATGGTCTACTTACTGTCACATTAACTTCACACATATACTTACATCACTCATATTACGGTTTGTCATTCTTTTGGATGACTACTGAATACTCTTTGAGCATTGATCACTCGAGTCACAACCGGCGTTATTCAGCTCGGTGTTTCACTTTATACACACATACTACTAAGTTAACTGCTCTCTTTCAATAATAACATCGTCCATCCTTAACATATTTCTTGAACTTGATTCACATAACTACCGCTCCTGCGGTCTCACAATATCGAGAGGTATCCCCACTCTTAATGTAGTGGTTCGTTTACCACTCTATTCACTCATACAACATAAACTTCTACAATCAATCGAATTTATATAACATATCTTGCTTATGGCTTATGAGCCTTATTTGCCTTGAGCTGGGCTCATTGTAGGCTGTCCACACACATATACTTCTCCGTACTGTATTATATGGTTTGGATACTATATTGAGCTCCATGACAAGGTCGTTGCATTCCGTTTCCTTTCATGGGATGCCCCTTAGGTTTGTCAGTCCGTTTCCTGACAACTTATGTCTAAACTGGGTGTTAGTTTCAATCCTCGTGTTTCTGTCACGTTATTTCGTGCAACAATTGTAGATGCGAACACCCTTTAAGGATTGCTCTTGGGTGTTGCTAAGTCATGCCATTACATCTGGTTCGCACTTATTGGTATATTCAGTTGGTCATGCCGTTTGCGTTCTTAACTGGCTTATTATCTTCTTCTGTGAAGATCAACATTTCTTGATAGTTTCATCCCGTTCATTGCACATTAATGTGTCCACATTAGGCATTTGCTTGCCATGTACAGGCTGGGTCACTGTTCCAGCTAACATGTTTATCCCTGAGGATCTTTAAGACGTATACAATGTCTTTACATTACGGTTAGTGCACTTCGCACCTCCTGACTCCTAAGCATTTCGTTGTAAGGAATTTACTAATTCCTTTAGTCTCGTTAACTTAACTGGGTTCCTTAGCTTCAACCATTCATGGTAATCCTTAGTTCTTGTTTGATTTATACTGCTGACCGTAGACGGAGTTGACTACTTCCCGTGCTTCGGACTCCACTCGTATACATATGTGGGGTACCATACTGATACATTGCTACTTACCCAACTAACCCATAAATAGGTCTGTCAGGCCCACAAGCTCCAATCGGAGTGCGGTCATCCCACAATTCAGTTGGTACACTCGTAGTGTCCGTCACACGCCTAGGTGAAGTATTCTGTCGTCAACTCCCTTATATTGTCCCGTGACAATATTCATTCCATGCTTCCCGAACTTAATCGAGGGAAAGTTTATCCAATGTTGAATTCTTATCAACTGCCCTTGGTTTTACTAGTTTGGTTTAAAAGAAGGTTAGAAAGAAGTGTTGGTTTGAAAGAAAATCTGGTTTTGAAAAGAAAAGGGTTTGAGTAAATCTGAGTTTGAAAGAAAATTTTCATGGTTTCACAACATCTTCTTACCTTAACCCAGTCTAGCTTCTTGCTGACTGGTGTACTTACAGTTACAGAGGTTAGGCTATTAATCCCTTCCATGGTTACAATGATCTCACTTGACTTCATGGTACTTCACCAAGTACTTCGTAGTGATTATAAATTTCCCGAACAGCCCTGTTATAGCAGCACTTGCTACGGCAAGTGCGCCTTGCTAACTGGCTATCGGCTTAACACATACCGGTTGTGGTATTGTTTTTGCCCGCACTGTCATCAGTGGCCTTGTTGGCCCTAACTGATCTAACTGTCTCGACAATAACTCCCTGGGTAACTTCTCACTGTATTCACATAATAATTATCAACTAGGGTGTTTCCCATTCTGGGAGACCCCTTTTTCTTAGTATTGTATTCACTTTGTAGCTCGTTCCACGTATTTGGGCACTACGTTGTAGTTCTCTTGTCGGTTGGTATACCGTTGGTGCGTTGCAAGCTAGTTATTCTCGACTGCTTAGCATGTCGACCCAGGTTGCCAGAAATTTCATTCTTCTATTCACTGATTCTTCACTTTTCGCTATGAAATGCGGTTAACACTTGTTTAGATGGGAACCATCTCCGGGATTCCCAGTTTTCGGGATCTACCGTACGACAGGTTTCCGTACTCTAAAGGTATTTAATAACAGCCAGATCGGGTATTCCCGAGTAAGAGTGGACTTCCATCTCTCTGGCGTTCTTTACCAAGTTATAAAACAGGGATTGTTGAGGGTGGGATGGATATTGTAGGTTTCCAGTACACACTGGAAATTCCTATCTAGCGTATCTCTCACGCTATCACTCAACCCTTAACCCAAAGTACTTAAATCCTAACTCGGTACTTCCTAAGCTCGGTAATTCAGTCATCAGAGCGATACTTCGCTCGGATACCACTTTTTGTAACACCCCATCCAACATTAACACACTTACAATAAACTGCAATGGAAAAACAACCTCATCACATTACTTAACTCGTTGGTGTTACACGCCGTTAGCCACCCACGTGGCTAACAAGGCTAATACGTACACATTGTACCAGTCTGATGGGCTAAATTCCCGAGCAACTACACATTACTATCCCTTTCCATTAACACAACAACAACATACACCTTCCAACTATACCGAGTATTTATAACTAATGCCGATAACAATTTCGGTCTTACTACACCTACTGTATATATACAACATAAACGATTACCCATGTACAACGACTACCTCGTCCTACTCTCGAACGGCTTCCAGCTCCTTGTACCTGAAATAGGAAAAGAAGAGAAAGGGTGGCCCCCAAGGGGCTCAGCACCTTTGCTGGTATGGTAATCCCGCAGCCCACATGCTACCGGGCCACGCACACTAATTGTCGTCTTAGCATGCGGTTGATTATATTTAAATCATGCATGCAACTGTAAACACACAACACATAATCATTTCGCCTCAACGGCTCAACAAACGGATGATATATCCTTACTTAATAAGTCGCTCATAGTAATCCTTATCCCTAGAGTGTTCCTCCTCTATGGAGCTACTTCCTTAATAGACGACACTTACCCTTAAATCGGGTTATCCTTAAACGCCTCTTTTCTCAAACTGGGATTCATATCCATGATCCACATACTCCACATTTTACAACATATAACATACACTACATAACGTCACACAACATCACTTTGCACGTTCCAACGTGCACAACATAACACCGCAATAAATATTGCATCACAACAAAAATACATAACATAACGGGAACGGTTCTCTTAGGAACCGACCCAAACGTTGCTTATACACTGGTGAGCCTAGAGAATGTTGCCATTCTCATGATAAGCTTGTTATACAATAACAACAACACTCATTACCGTCCTAATAGTCGGACGAGTAACTTAAGTTAAGGCGGTTCAGGTTTGGAGGCCCGAACACACCACACAAACACATGTTCCCCCTAAACCGATCATAAGTCAGAATAGCTAAGCTTTGGAATAAGCTAATGGGAGATCATAACCCGTGAGGGAAACAACCATAACAAAGAGAAGGGTAAGGCTAAGAAGGATACCCTCTCCCAAACAACGCGCGACCGGCCAAACCGGATTCCTCACTACTGTTAGTACATACTTACTTTAGATAATAGTTAGAACCCCACTATGGAGTCTATCACACCTACACACATACAGTATTACAACTGGGTTAAACACACAAGGGAGATCCCAACATTCACATACACATATCACACAATTAACACACGCATAGCCGTGGTTAGTACGTCCCATGGTTCGGGTCGTTTACTCCGAATACCGTACTCTCATGTGATCCTAGACTCAGTTAACTAAGGTTAACACTTCCGAGGTTAAATGGAATCGGAGTTGTACACGCCACATAAATGAATTACTGTAAACTCATTACATGTTTTATCTTACAACGTGGCAAACATACAGAAAACACATTGGCATACAAGCCGTGTAATCCGGTAGGACACAGGTTGCAAGAAAACCATACCTGTCACCGGAGTCCACTTTACCACGTCCACTTATGTTCCTCGAGCAATTCTCGAACACTGACAACTTACATGTACTTTTATTACATTGGGGTAAATGTTTGTTTAAAGTCTAATGCTTATAACTTTTCCCCGTTAACTTGGTTAAATAACTTTACATTTTTACATGTTTCACTCTTTCATTTTACTTCACTTTTCACCCACCAAATTGTGACTATCACTCACCTAACATGTCCTACAACACCTTATAACATCATTATCCATCAATCCCTCATTAGACATCTTTTAATAACCTAAAACAACAATTTTAGAGTGGTCCGGGACTTGGTCCTTACCCTAAGTCCCGGACCACACTTAATGAAACTCTCGGCCATTTTTAATAGGTGGTCCGGGACCTTGTGCTCACCCCAAGTCCCGGACCACTACATGGAACAACTCTCGGCCTGTTTTTGATATGGTCCGGACTTTAACCATTAACCAGTCCCGGACCCAAGCTACAGAATGCTATATTTGCATTTTTCTAACTTTGTTGCACTATTTCTCCACCTCCATTAATTACCCAAACTTCATACATGAACTTAGGCATACTCTAATACCAAAATATCACTTTGATCCTCCTTACAACATTGTCTTGTTTGTTTTTTTTTTTGCATAACTTTGGGCCGTCCGACCCACCGTCCGACCCACAGCTGGGTCGGACCGTTCCAGAAACTTTTCCCGTCTGCTAAATACTCATGTCCGACCCATGTCCGACCCAACCATCTGGTCGGACCATTCCAGAGACTTAGAGCACACATGTCCGACCCATGTCCGACCCAAGACCTCTGGGTCGGACCATTCAGAAACATCAACGGGTGACTTAACAGAGGCTGTCCGACCCCCCTGGGTCGGACCACTGGGTCGGACAACATCAGAAGTTGTCCAAAACGTCAAACTTTCTCCAAACTTTTCCTCAAGCCTCCTAATGTGTTCTAACATCATTTTGGCACCCTTAGCCCTTCATATAACATCCATAAAACTCATTTTATAACTCCTTAAACTTACTCTCTTCTTACCAAATTCCTAACACTTATATTGTTTCCTCCTTAAGATTTCTAAGTGGTATTTACCTATTATGACCACTACACCAAGGGTTTCCTCTACACCTTAACGTCATCTCTCAACTTCTTTTCTTACTAACTAAATCTCCTTTTCACAACTTACCTAAACATCACTTCCTCCTTGGATATCAATATTACCTAAACCTTAAACAACTTCCTAGGTCACCAAACTTACTTAAAACACTTAGAACTTCTTACACATTTCCCAAATTTGGCCATAGCTTCTCTTGTATATACTCACATCCAAACACTTAGGTTTTTACCTTATTTCATTCAAGAACACCTAAAATCCATCAAAAACACCATCACTCACAAGACTTCACCAAATTCACACTACATCACAATATAGTGCACAATTTAAATTGCTTGGCACTTAGGCCCTTAAACAACATGGCTCTTAGGCCCTTAAATTGCATAAATCTTAAACACTGAATTTCCCACATAAATAATGCCTTTGACCTGCAAATACACCTAACAATACATATGCCCTTAGTAAACTCCTTGAGAGCATTTCACTAGGTCATTCACCTTTGGCTCCTTATATCATTTTAACAAGCAATATAAGCTCATTTCTCCTAAGGCATTAAACAACATTAGATTAGTATGTTTACCTCTTTTCCTCACAAACTTCTTTCTTGTTTCCTTGCTTAAAAATAGGCTAAGCTTAGTTGCTTGTCAACTTCTAAACATTACACAAACAATGTGATGAGTATTCAAGCTCCAAGCTTAATCTCATTGTAAACCCTAGGTTTTACATTGTTCAAAGAGCATTAAGGTAGTTGTTTTACCTTGGTCTTTGAAGGGAATTGGAATATCTACCAAGAGAGGACTCCACCAAGTCCTTGAAAGATTCAAATGGAGCTAGAACAAGCAACACAATGAGCACCATTAATGGTGATTTTCGGACAACAACAAAACATGAAGGAAACTTGATTTTTCTTTGAGATTCCTTACCTAGAAGCAAAGGAGATCAATAATATGTGGAAAGACACTCAAGCTCCTTCAATGGTGGAACTCCATGGCACCGAAATGGGGCTCTTGGAATTTTGAAAGGATAGAATTGAAGAGCTTGATGAGACAAAGAGAATGGTGGTGTTTGTTTTTGATTTGGACAAGTGAGCTTGATTTTACAAGGGATCAAAGATGGAGTTAATGGTGGTGTTGGTATATTACCGAGAGAGAACAGCAAGAAGAGAGAAGAAGAAGGTTGGAACCGTGTGAAATGAGAAAGAAATGAGAAATGAAGATAGAATTTGCTTTAAGAAGATATTTGTACTTAAAAGTAAATAGTAACTTAAGTAGTCATCTTATTTATTTAACATGTTAACAAGAGAGTGGTGAGTCACCACACTTAAGAAAACCGGCCCCCTTTATTACATAAGGGTATTATAGTCTTTGTTGGTCAATTTAATTACTTGTAACACATATGTTACAAACTACCTTATAAAAATCACTATTCACCAAAAACAAGGCACATTGAAGTGAAATTTTTGATTTCCCATTGATATAGACATCCAAATGTAATACTATATAGTACACATATATATTTAAGAGTAATGATGGACATTTAGCCACTCAAAACTCATTTACAAGACAATTTTTCAAAAACGTGCTTTAAGACTCCTTAAAGCACATTTTGTGTTTTAACTTGTTTTCAAGCTTGGTTTTCTTTAGTAATTGATTTAATATGTTCATTAACACATTTATAAGGTATAGGTATGACCATTAGGTCTTATACAAATTTATCCCAAGCTTAGAGCACATTTTTGCTCTTTTTGACTTTAAGGTATTTTCTTGTGTTTTGTTTGGTTTCATTGTCTACCAAGGTTTCCTAAGGACTTAATTAGCCTTATTAAATCATACTTGAATATTATTAAGTCTTGGTAGGCTCTTTGGGTCCTAACCAAGTTCACTCATAGCTTAGAGCATGTTTTTGCTCAAACCGTGTCTTAGTGATTTATTGCATTTACTATGGTTTAAACTGTTCACTGATGTTTCTAAGGAACTTTTTAGCCTTTACATACCATAGTTTAAATGTTTAACAACATATCAAGGTTTGGGGTATTTCACGTAGTTAACCCCGTTATCCTGTTAATCTTAGTTTTACTCAAGTGTGCTTAAGTTTTCAACTTTCTCATTCACTCCCCAATCTTGTTTATACTTCCAAGGACCTTTATAGGTCACCAAACAAGTCCTAAACATCATCTAAAACCATCCCCAATCAATTCCCCATCATTAGAACACTTTAAAACACATTCTGTTGCACCTTTACACTAGTTCAGGTTTGTGTCCGGGGTTACAAACCCGGACCAATCCCGGAAATTACTTTCTGCCTTGTTTTTCATGTGGACCAACCCTGGAACTGTCAAATTTTACAGTTTTTGAACTCTAAACTCACGTTAATCTTCACCTAATATTTCCATAACCTTTCCACATGTTTAAACACCTTAAAACACTCCTTAAACCTTCCTAAATCATTGGCCCAATTCATTACCCAATTCTTGTTAAATTCCCCAAATTCTAATTCTCACATTTTACATTTTGCACACTTGTGCATTTCTAACCTTCTCTTGATAGTTTACACTTTGTTCTCACTCATTTTGACCATTCCAAATCCTTCATAGACATTTGCATTAGCTATTCCCAAGTCCATCCTCCATTTCCATGGTTATGCACACTAAGCCTTTTTTTAGAAATCCAATGCACTACAACACTTATTTGTTATAGATTTTCACACCAAAATCCTATCCTTAAATAAGCATTCCTATGGTGATTAACTAACCCAAACCAATCTCCATTAACACCTAGTTTCTGTAGGTCATTCTTACACCTATAATCACCTAAAACTCCTTTGGTTTCTGCCGAAATTTCTCCATAACTCATCCATAATTCTTACATGCCCAAATGCATCGATTCTCACCTAAACCAACTCAAAAATAACCACACCCATAGAGGGTCCTACCAGCACACAACATTTCATCAAAATTCATCCAAAATCTCATCAAGCACAACATAATACAATAACTTAAAAGCTTGGCACCTAGGCCCTTAATTCAGACATCAATTTCACAATTCTCTCTTATAATCCACTAACCATATTTCCAACATAGATTTTGTTCATTCTATTATTTACCAATCCCAAAATTCCTAGAGCATTCAAGATAGGCATCAAGGTAGTTTAGTTACCTTCAATTCACAAGTTCTTCTTTGTCATTTCTCTTTTTCTCTTCTCCACTCCTCTTGATGCAAAATCGTTCAAGGGGCATTGCCATTGCCCAAACTCTAGACCAACACCCAAATGGGGAATTAAGCACTTAAACAATGCACTTAGGCTTATTAATTAAGCTAGAATACAAAGAAGGGTGCTTAGAGCACAAGGATGGAGAATTACCTTTGGAACCCTAAAATTGGGTTTTGGTCAAGAATAAAAGGAGGAATCCCCATAATCTTTTGAAGCTTTAATAAGGCTCAATCAAGTAAGGAATAACAAGGAAGTTGGGGAGTCAAAAACTGGCCACATAAGGGATAAAGGAAAAAGTGAGTTTCAGTGATTTTTCTTACCTTAACGCAATGAGGAGGCTTCCAAGCTCCATAAAAGCTGATTTTCTCTTCAAATGGGATATACTTATGGAGATGAACTTCATCCTGTTGAGATTTTGAAAAGATGGAAGTGTAGCCCTTGAGGAGGGGAAGAAGAATATGTAATTTTATCTTGATTTGGAGCTTGGAGCTAGCTTGTACAAGGGAGAGAAGCTTGGGAAGCCATGGATGGGGCTTGCAAAAATCATCCAGCTACAGGGAGGGAAGGAGGAGGGCGGCTGGAGAAGAAAGAAAGGAAAGAGAGGGAAAAGAGAAATGAGGGAGGAGAGAGAGGGAAAAGTTACTTTTGTAACTTTTCCACTTTTTGCTTTTCTTCATCTTTTCTTTTCTAGCTAGTCAAGTGTGTGTGAGAGAGAGCTAATTCCCTCTTAAAACCGGCCCCATCTGTACATGTAATCTGGAGCGTTTTTTGTTTTTTTTTTTACAGAAAACGCTCGTTAATTTACCCGGTTTTTAGCACTATTCACTAACCGAGCCCGTTTTTCGGATTTTTCTCGTTTCTTTAGTTTTAATGGTTCTTAAGCTTCCATTAGTGTTTAATTATAGTTATATAGTCAACCATAATTTTTACGGGTCTGTTTGACCACTTAAATTCACGTTTTCAGGTTTTCTCGAAAAACGTGCTTTAAGACTCCGTTAGCGTTTTAACCCATTATTTGGATCCATTTTCTTCAGGAATCATTCCCGTATATTAATTTGGCCTAACTAATCCTTAGGAATCCGTCTAGGATTCTAGTCGAGGTCACACACCTCCTAGAGTTATGTAACGCACAATTTTATGTCTTATGCTTTTTACACGTTTTCTCATTTCTTTTGGATTTATTTTCTTCACCAATACTCTTTAGGCACTATTAGGCCCTCAACTATCATATTAGAATAATTTAATCACCATAATTAAGTTTGGGGTTGAAATACCCCAAACTAATAAAACATGGATTAAACATCTAATCACATTAATTAAGGCCTAAACATGCCTTAAAAGTCAATTGAGAACAACGATGGTCAACACAAAGCAAGATATTGCACCTTTTGACTGTTTAGGGTAAATACATACACAAATGAACTTATTGGGACCTAAAACTTTGTTCTAAGCATATTAACACATAACTAAACATACAACAATCATTGGACAACACTCCAACACAAAGAACACGCATTTACATGCTTCAAGGTCAAGTAGGGCAAAAATGTGCTCTAAGAAACCTTAAAGGTCTTATGACCTCTATTCGATATAAAATTGGATTCCTATGATCAATTATCATGTAAGGAACACAAAAAAACTGTTCTTAAAGAAAACTAAACTCAGAAACACCTTGTGACACAAAATGTGCGCTAAAACACCTTAAAGCACATTTTTGTGTATGAGCTCTAAGATATTGACTTTTTGTCACTTTAAATACTATATTACATTTTTTATATCATTAATGTGACATGATAGACAATATTATAAAGTCTAAATCAAAGTTTAAAAATAAAATCAAAATGGGTGATTTTGGGTGAATAGTACCCAAAAAGAACATTTAATTACTTAACTTAAACCATGGTCAAATGTCATCCATTGACTTGACCATCCATTGCCGCCCACCCTTGCTGTCATTCTTACCCATTAGCAACATAAATATCTAGCCAATCTAATGAATCATCATTTACTATTTCATAAAGTAACATTAATTAACATAACAGGTAAAACTAGCTTTCTTACCTCATTTGCTTTCTTCCCAGCCGACACCAAGCATCTTCATCCTCTCTTTTGCTTCTCCAAAACCGTAGGAACATATCAATTTTAGAAGAGAACACCAATTGACATAGGTAAGCTTATTAAGCCATTTTATGTTCATTCTCTTCATATTTCTTTCCTCTTTCCATGGAGCTAAGCATCAACCAATTCCATCCATGGTTCTAGGTTGTTTTGGAGGTTAAAAGGAGGGTAATTCTCGGCTGTAACAGGAATGAGTTGGAATGCAATCTTGTTCTTAAGGTATAAAAATGTGCTTTAAGCACTTATATCTTGTTTCCTTTCATTACCGGTTGTAAAACCTGTTCTATTAGGCTTATTATCTTCTTCTTAACATACTTATTCAGTTGGTATATCAAGAGCTTCAAGGAATAGCCAAATCCATGCCAAAAACACCATTTTTGGCATTTTAATCAAGGTGAAAATTAGCCATCTTCTAATCTAAGTTGTACCGGTTTTAAAGCTTGGTTTAGTAGATCTTTTGGTGCTCTTCATCTTCTGTAAAAATAGGCCGAAGATCATCCATACTTGCCTTGTTATTCTAAGGTAAATTTTAGCTTGAAAATATACATTAAACACTTCTTATGGTTAGCTCTTGTTTGGAGACTAATCATGCCTTAATTGCTGTTTGAAAACATGTAAATAAAGTTGTGGAAAATTTATCTCCAAACAGCCGAGGCCAAACGAGGCCTAAACTTGGCAAAAATAAGGTATAAATCACTTAAACCTTCACTTGGTATATTAATATGTGCTTATACATATGTGTATAATATATGTCGTGAGTGAACAAGGTATAAAGGTCTTATTTTGACCTTAGGTGATTAAAGAATGGTTTAGTAAATTTATATAAGTAATTAATTAACATAATTGTCAAATTTAAGACATTATGTGGAAAATTGGTAAATATGGAAAACTATGTGGTAAGGCCGAGAGTTTAAAGCATTTTTGGGCATTTATATGTAATTTATTTTATAAGCTAATGTTTGTAATAAGGCCATGTACTTTAGGCCATTTTGTTTATGTATTTATAAGGTTTTAATTAAGGTTATGTAGCAAATATATATTACCGCAAGGAAATGGGGTATAAAGTGTAATTAAATTAAATTTGGGGGCTATATAATAATAAAGCCGAAAATTAGAGGTTTAAATGAGTTTAAATAAAAAAATATAAGATTTTATAAAGTTTTGGGGTTAAATGGTAATTTCTAGAAAATATGGGTACAAATCGTAATATATGGAAATTGATGGTCAAGGAAATATTAAGGAGGTCAACCTTGACCATATGGTAGGTTTTGACCAAATTAGATAAGTTAAATAACTTATTTAAGGTTTTATAATAAGATAAGTATTTAATTGTAACAATTTTATAACATAAGTGGTAAATATGTTATTACCAAAAATAAAGGGTGTAAAATGGTATTATAAACACCCATGGGCTATTAGGAATTTTTAGGAATTTATTTGGTTGGTTTTGGAATTAAAATAAACTATATATGTATAATATATAGTTATTATGTCATTATGACACTTTGGAATAGTAGATGGGGTGGAATAGTAATAAGCGAGAATATAAGGGTTAGTAATGTTAATTATAACCCTTAGGTGAAATTTGGTGATTTTTAGAACAATATAAGGTATTTTACAAAGATATATGTATAATATATAGTTTTAATGATATTATAAAACTATATGTTATAAGTTGGGCCAAATGGCAATTATAGAAACTTGGTGGAGTAGAAAAATAATATAGAACAGATTATGGGTCTGTTCGCAATTTAAAGTATAATATAACCATAGGTTATATTTATATTAAGGTTTAAAATGTTATAATATATGATATATATTACATAACAGTATATGTGTGGTCAAATTATAAATTTGGAAAGTTAAAGGGGTTAGAAATTAATTTATAAACAGACATGGTCTGTTCGGTAATTTTACAAAAATAAAACCATAGGTTATACCATTTTATAAGTTTAAAATGTTATAATATATGATATATATAACATGGTATAAATTATGGGATGATTTTGTAAATAAAGAAAACTATGGATTAAGGAAAAGAATAAGGTATAAATGTATATGCCTATGCGGCAATATAAATAGTTTTGTATAAAAACTATAGGTTATGAATTAAAGGAAATAAAAATATCATAATATATGATATTAGTATATGGTATAACATTACATAATGTTATGTGGTCAAAATGAAATTAAAATAAAGAAAAGGGCTGTACCGAATTATTAAGGTTGGAAATATGAATTTTAGACTATGGTCTACAGTGTTATAAATATTATAACAATTATATGGTGTTAATGGTTTTAATGGAATTAATATAAGTAGGGATATTCACATTAAATAATGTGACAAACTATAAATAAATAAGATTTATAAACTAAGGTATATATTGAATAAACCTTAGGAGTTGTAATTATACAACATAAAATGTTACATAATATTAGGATAATAATCTTAATATAAGTTGTATAATATAATACAACTAATGGGAATAATCATCTAATATAAGATGATAAAATGTAACATATAATATAAGAGTTTTCTAACTCATGAAACTTACCTATATGGTAAATATATACATATACAAGAATAATGTATATAAGGATGGATATATATTATGGTTGGAAACCATATAATATAATGGTGGTGGTTATAAAAAAAATAGTTACAAACTATAAGTTATAAGTTTTTGAATGAAAATATAGTTTACTAAAGATAATGGATTATATAATACAATGTATTATAATGGATGGTGGAAAAATAATACAATATAATAAGTAATGCATGCATACATGCAATTATAGGTTATATACCTAAATTAAATGATGGATAAGATTAAAGAAATATAATGAATTAAACTGAACAGTCGAAACATTACGACCTACGAGTTCTAGTAACAAAGCCGACTGGTTTAGAGAAACCCGTAACAATTAACTGTAGAAATCTGGGGATGAACTGTCGGGGTTACTTGTTATTCGGAAATACCAGATTTAGTTAGTCATGGAGACTGACTTATAGTTTATTATCGTTTGGATCATACTTCAGACGAAGGCGCTTGACGAGCTAGTGGACTACACTGCGCATCCTAGGTCTAAGGTGTACGGTATGTAAAGGGGTTTGATCCGAGTTGTCCTAAGGAATTCCATGGGCTCGGATTTGGTTGATATAACTTGTGTGTTATGTGTGTGGATACGTGTATGTGATTATGTGTGTTACTGCATTAATTATTTATGCACGAGCGTCCTACGGGACTAACACTACGTCGACTATAGATCGACTTATATAAACATACATATGCGTTTAATGTGATGACATGACGGTTACTTGATATAATACCCTTAGTATTAATATTAAGTATATGGTAACCTAAGTAAAACACTTAGGAACGAGCCACAACATTGTCGGTCTCTAGAGCATGGATCTCGAACATGAATATAACCTAGATTACTTCTAGGTATGCGTGAGACCCATTGGGCAGCTAATTAATAATTATATTCTCCATAAGACTAAGAGCATATCTTAAACATTATGAGAGAGAGATGGTGTGAGTTGAGGTGAGGAATCCAGTGTAGTTTACGAACTACCTGGTTGTGCATTTGTGATCACTGAGGGGTTCCCGATCAGGTTCCGCTCCAGGTTTATACCCAACGAGCCCTATTTGGATCGTGGGTCAAGTGGCTACGGCCTTTATATGGATGCCTTACGAGGCAAAGTGAATAGTCAGGGGCCTCCGGACCGCTGGCGAAATGAGCACCTTTGTGTGTACGGGAGGACTACTGTCCATGGTGAGGTTATCAGGTTGTCCTAACATGACGCCCAACTGGTATTTAATTAACATGGTTTGGATGGATGGGGCCTTAAAGGCCAAATTAAATTAACAAACAATGGTGTTCGCTACGGCGTTTATTCAGTATTATTATTCGATATGTTCGATATACAATTGTTGTTTGTGATATTTTATGACTGTTTGAATTGGATGGATGGTTAAGTGTTTATGAATGTTTGGATGGATGATTATGTATATTTATGCATGTATATTACAGTATTGATTGTAACTGTAAAATGGAAAAGCATGATACCAATCTAATAATAAGATGGTTAAAATGACTAAGTGACCATTAGGGTCCAGGCCCGGCATACTCAGCGTTTATTGCTGAGACTACACTCATTGTGCAGGTTGTTGATTATCGCTGAAGCCGAAGTGCGGGAACAGGGTAGTTAGAGTTTATTTTAATTACCGCACATGGAGTTTATTTGTACAACGATGTCAGACTGGGAATTGTATTATGGTACGGTTATGTATATTCGGGATTGGGTAGACGCTCACTTATCGACGTTTATGGTTTATGGACTTAGTATGATGTATAGGAGTTATCTCGTTATCACAGCGGTTAGCAGTTTGTTTATGTTGGTTGTTGGATATAGTTTGGCTTCGTTACTTGCATGGGTGAGTAATGGCCGGTGACACCCAAGTGAGTATTGTTGTTGTTATTGTTTCTTCCGCTGTAAGACGTTTTATTTATTGCTACGAGAGAGATTATTGCGTGATTAAGAAGAGGGGTGTTACAGGGGTATTTCAGGGATAACGAAGCAAGAGTCTAGCCAAAGACTATAAAGATGGGCAGCTTACTAGGAGACAACCCAGTGGTTAAATTTATGTTTTGATTTTGATTTTGTTTTTCTTTCCTGGTTTTTTTTTTCTTTTACTTAGAAGTGGCAATGGTGCCTGTGCTTTCAATGCAATACTTCTAGCGTTTTTGTAGTAGTTTTGTGAGTGTGCAGGTGAAATCTTTTTTGTGTGGTACTATCGATTTTCCAAGGCCGGACATTTGCTTGGACGCAAGTGTGAGGAAAGATACTACCCCCATTTTTTGAGCTTAAGTGTGAGGAAGAGACCCTTCCTAAATCTACGATATCAGGGGAGTTTCAGTTTCTTTTATTTTAATGTATGTGTTAAGACTATAACGCTTTTAATGCTTTTTTTATTTTATCAGTCCACATTGTCCTGAATGAAATTCTTCATGAGTCTGGCATATTTTGAAAGGTCTTTTATTGATTTTTATTTTTGAACAATGAGGATATTACTGCTCTTAAATGTGAGGAAGTAGAGACCTTTCCCTGAAAATATGCCAGTTGCACTTAAATGTCACACATGTTTTTGTTTGTCCTATTGTTTTGAAAGAATCGCTTCTCTGAGTGCTTATAAATATTGAATTCTTGGGTGAATATGTTTGTGGAAGTTTAAAGCTGGACCAGGTGACAACCCCAAGAATCCTCTTGCTTAAAGTTGTTTGACTAACTTGTTTTTATTCAAATGTATTCTGTTTTCACTGAAATTTGGTGGATTAGCTTATTGTGTAAACTGAATTGGTTTAGCTTTGTGATCTTGGGAATGTTGTGAAAGTTTGGATAAGGCAAGGTAATCCTCTGGTCTTAATTGAGTTTTCTAAACCAAATCAGTCCTCTTTTATCTGGTTATTAAGTCCTTGGGGTGTTTTATCACCCATCTACCTAAGGTCTCGTGATCTGGGATAGAAGACCCAACGCCGATACAGGGAGAAAGAGAAAATTCTAGGGGATGAAAACAATTGTGCAAAAAATGGAAAATAATTATGCAAAGAAAAGAAAAGAAAAGTTATTAATCCTAAATGTTTATTGTAATTTTCTTATTTTGATCATGAGTACGTGGTGTTGAAAGGTATTGGGGAATATTGCATTACTTCACACCTCTTGTCATCCATAGGTTAAAAAAATTGGTGGAAGATCACAGGCTACCCCATGTTTAGTATATGCAATCAAACTTCTCCATTATTTTATAAAATTGTTCTTTTCCACTGTTTATGAGAACTTATAGCTAAGAGCAGGATTATTCTTTTGATTGCCATTTCGCTTTATTTCCTTCTGCACTTGTTTGATCCTGAGGTTCGATGCTATGACCGTTAAAAGGTTTTATTATTTATTTGCTTGAGGACAAACAAAAGCTAAGTGTGACGAAGTTTGATAAGTGTGAAATACATCAAATTTTAGATCTTTAATACTTCCTATTTTGATAACAATACATGCCATACATATTTCTCACTTATCATATGCTTTTCCTCAGATTTGTATTTCGGTGTGAAATGATACATTTTATGTGTCAAATGCAGTTCAAACTCAAGGAATTTCATTCTTCATTTCACAAGCTTCGCAACGCAACAAACGAGGGGCGAAATGGAGTCCAAACGAAGAATCTAGGCCTCAAAATTCCTTCTGCCCATTTTATGTACTCGTCCAGGTTTGTGTCCGGATTTGTTGACCCAGACCAGTTGCAGGCGTTACTCACTGGAAAATTAAGGACCTGCTCTAGGTTTACATCCGGGTTGTAAACCTGGACCACAATTGCGCTGAATCTTCTGCCTATATCTATGCCTGGTCCGAGTTTGTGTCCGGGTTTATAAACCCGAACCAAGCTGTTTTCCGCCGCATTCAGTTGCTGTTAAAGATAAAAAAAAATGCTGTAATTATAAAAGGAATAGAGAGGGATGTCTGGAAACCGTAAGCCCACCAGCAAATGCTTATGCCTCTCTTTCATGCTCCATCGCACACCACCATCGTTCACCATCAGTATACACACCACACCACACATCCATAATTCACCATTGTTACACCGACATGAAGATGAAGGCGGAGCGGGGATCTAGAGTCAACTTGCTAACTAGAGTTTTCTCTAACCTCTCTCTTATTTTGTTTAATGTCGTTCTTTGTTACTTTTATTATTTTAAGAGTTATGTTTAAGTAGTTAGACTAGCACCCCGGATTTGGGTAGTAAACTGAATCTTTATATTTATTTTGCAATCTTTTCTCTAATTATAATTGCAGTAGTTTAATTTTTATTATTCACATGCTTTAATCTTCTGATCAATTATTGAAGCAATCTTTGTAGTTTCCTAATCAAAATGCGGCGCTGAGATTAGTTAACAAGACATAGGAAGTTAAACCGGATTAACGACTAGAAGCATGGTTTGCCTATAGGTTAATCTGTCTCCAATAGGAATTGGTAATAAAGCGATTGGTTAGGATTGACTTGGGCATGGTGTGTCGCTTGTTATTTCTGCTAGTTAGGATTCATTGTACAAGAGGAATTTAGTAATAGATTGATAAAGTGATAGATTAGGGAGGAGTTTAGTAATAGATTGATAAAGTGATTGTGGTGAATTAATATGACCTAGGACTTACTAGGAGTCATAAAAAGGAATTTGAGTGGAAATGAGTTAACTAAGGAGTTCTTGAGGTTTAGAATGACCTAGAATTGTCTAGGAGGAAATTAGAGGATTGGTGGGTGTATTGAACACACCAAAGTCATGTTATGAGGAATGGTAGGACCTGTGCAAAAATCTGGAGGAAATGATGTATAATGCTTTGAGATGATTTAGGTATGAACTAGATAGTAAAACAATGAGAGTTTCGAGAAGTTTGTGTAAGAGGTGGTGATGTTAGTAGTGGACTAGTAAGGTTTAGTTTAAATGGTAATGTGTGGACTTGGGTGATGGAAGTGAAAATTGTAGGAGAATGTTGTAAGTCGTCAAGGAAAATGACTAGAATCGTATAAGAGTGTATGATCATGAGAATGGTGAGTAAGTTGCATAAAAGAGGTGGAAATGTCTAAGGAGGGTGTTGCATGGTCAAGGTAAATGAAGAACAATGTCAAGGTGTTAAGGTAATGGAAAGAAATGTATAAGTAAGCTTAAGAGTTTAGGAGTGATGAGTAACAAATGAAAAGAAGAGAAATTGTGCATGGACATGCAAGATGACCTTGGAAGGTTTAACAAAGCAAAGATGGAATGTAATGATGTTAAGGAGGAGTTATATGGGTTGAAAAGAAACACTTTGGTTAGTTGAAGTTTTAGACAAAATGTACATGTTGGAAATATAAGGAATTAATTAACAAGTGTTAGGAATTTCTTGCAAGAATTGAGTAAAAGGTTGGAATGATCTTTGGAGGTTATTTTAATGAGTTTGGAGGATGATTAAAGGTGGGTTTAAGGGTCTAAATGATGTCAGAACACATTAGGAGGCTTGAGGAAAAGTTTGGAGAAGATTGGACAATTTTTGGGCTTGTGCTGGAATGGTCCGACCCAGTTGGTTGGATCGGACATGGGTCGGACGTCCTCTGTTAAGTCGCCTGTAATTTTTCTGGAATGGTCCGACCCAAGGGCCTGGGTCGGACATGGGTCGGACGGGTGAGTCTTAGAAGACGGAAAATTTCTGGGATGGTCCGACCCAGTTGGTTGGGTCGGACGGTGGGTCGGACGACCCTAAAAACAAAAAAAAAGAAATTTTAAGGATGCTTAATGGTGCTAATGGTACACCATTGATAGGGCAATGGAGATTAGAAACCTAAAGACCTGGGGGACTAAGTTAAGTATAAACTTACATGTTTAAGGATAAGTTATAAGATCAAGTTATAAGACTTAAGAGGTGTTAGGTGGGGATCATTAAGGGTTAAGTAAGTTAAGTAAGTTGAATTAAGTTAAGTGATTAACAACCTAAAACTGAATGAATGTTTTAGGACTTGGGAATTTGGACTCCGGAAGAGAGTAAGCAACCGAACGACCAACGGTGAACGGTACAGTTCTTCTTGTGACCCACTTGCTAACGAGGTGTCCCTCGGCTTGTGTGCTATTTGTTTTTGTGTGCTCACTAAACAAGATAAAGCATGCAACCGGAACATTATGTTTATTGTATTGTTGTGTGATGTTTGAAAACTAACACAACATACCGTGAGAACTTACTAACAGACGTTTAGTAAGGAATTGAGTGAGACTAAGGAACGCTCCCTAATATTAGTTTGTTATAAACCGAAAGAGGTTAACCAACAAACACGGTCTTGAGGCTACTACTAACTGGAACTTAAGGGGGGAGTGAGGAACCCGGGACTGACTCCGGTCATGCATGCTAAGGAAAGGGGGTCGGTATCTATAGCAGATTTGACTTCCGTTTAAGAACTAGTCTTCGGACTAGTAGCCTAGGGTCGGTTGGCCGGCTCAGCTACATTGGACATCCAGTCCAAGGTAGGTGGCTTTAAGATGGCGTGGGGGGATCTAGCCTACATCCCCAACAATTTAAGAATGTTGTTTATTGCCGGTAAGTGTCCTGCTACTGGCTAGGGTTAACCAAGCCCTACAAAAATAAACAACGAACTAAGGGCTAACCTGTTCCCAATGAGAGAACGGTTGGCATACATAAGGTAAGGTTGAGATAAGTTGCAACCATTCCTCTTTAAAGGATGGTTTGTATTATTAAGACTAAGATAAGCTACAACCACTCCCTTTTAAAGGATGGTTATTTCTAAGATTAAGACAAGACTAAGATTGAGGTGAGATAAGGATGGACCAAGATTGAGATGAAACATAACTTAAGGAGTTAAATAATTAACTCTCTAATTAAGGGAACGCATCTATGTCGTTCAATTGTTTGAACTTTGATTGTTCATATTTGGATTGTTGTTTACAGCATTTACTACTATGTTGTGCATCTAATCAACCTCCATGCTATCGACAATTAGTCGTCGTAGCCACGTTAGCTTGGGGGCCATGAGAGGATCGTACCAGCATTCGTGCTGACCCCCTTTGGGGGCTGTTTTTACTACACAGGTGAACGTCAGGGGCGGCCGTCACGAGAGAAAGATGGGGTACAAGTGTTATGGGTTAAGTGTGGCCTACGAGTTATGCATGTACACTCGTATGGCAATTTGAGTTAGTGAGATGTATGGGATGTGAGGGGATTGTAAGAAGGTTATGTATTGGTTAAGATTTGTTGTACTAATGTTCGGTATATTCTGTCAATCAGACCGTGGCAAGGTCCTGGAGTGTACTGAATTCTGCTGTGACATTTATATATATGTTGTTATGTTGCGAAACCACATTTGGATTTAGATGGGGTGTTACAAAAAGTGGTATCAGAGCGTAGTTACGCTCTGAAGACAAGAAATACCGAACTTAGGTGGATACTGAGGTTGAGTTTGAGTTATGGGTTAAGGGTTGAGTGATAGAGAGAGAGGTGCGTTAGCTAGGACTTCTCGGTGTTTACCGGATATCCATAGTACCTAGACCCGCCCTCCACATCCCTAACCCTGAATATGTGGAACGAAGGCCAGAGAGAAGAAAGCCTTCTCTTACTCGGGAAAACCCGATCTGGCAGCTAGTTAACAGCAGGCAGTACGAGAAATATCTTGTTGCTCAACAGTTACGGAGAACTTGGAGGTTTTTAATGGAGCGCAACAGAGAAACAGGCGCTACCTATAGAATTCTACCAGTAAGGGAACGGTAATTACCGGCAACATGGGTCGACATGCTACGCAGTCGAGTTACACCCGCAACACTAATGATAAGAAAAGCACTACGAGTGCAATGGATAAGAAAAGATAAGCGACATGAGTACCGGACAGCGGTCCGAGTGAGCATAACAGTGGGATGATACAAAGCATGAGGGTTAAGATTATTGGAAAGTCCAATTAGAAATGGGAACTCCAAACCCCATACAATGAGAAAGGTTACAAAACCTGGATGACATAGCGCAGGCGACAATAAAGACGCATACAACTGATTACCGGAATAGGACTACGATGTAGTACCTAAGGGAGAACCATTACTTAGTAATCATGACAAAATGTGTGGAAACGGGAGCGAGAGTTAAGACATGAGTAAATAATAAGGGGTTCCCTCAAAAAGAGGAACGCCCTGATAAATGACAGCACTGTCAAAACGGCAAGGAAACTGCTAAATGGTCAGTTATCCAAACTAAAGAACATCGAAGGAGCCCCGAGGACTACCAAAGATATAAAACATTAGGAGGAAGTACCATTACTGATGCGCAAAGCACCGGTAACCCATCTTGCATGGCGCACTTGGCATAGCAAGTGCTGCCACGGTTAAGCTACACAGAAAACAATCATGACGAGATAGTAGAACGCTACAGTTGTAGTACATTTTAATACCGGACTGTAAATCTATAGGAACGGAAGGATGAGACCTTGGAAGGGCCTGACGGCCTGACCATGATGAGATGAGTCGACACACCAGTGAGCAGGGAGCTGAACTTGGACGAAATACTAAACAATATAAATGTTAGCAACGGTACCACCTACTACAACAGCAACAACCGACAGTACGGTAAGAACACCAATCCCGAACCCCAAAGAGGAAAACCTAAGAGATCGCTCCGTAATGCAAGCAAAACACTACATAGGTGATAACATACAAAGAATGCATTACGTGATACAGTGGAGACTGTTAACAGAATGACTTCCAGCAAGAACGGGATAGAACTCCCAAGGTGACCATTACGAAAACCAATAACAACAATCTTCAATGAGGATGTTAGAAAGCCCAGAAGACAAGGATAAAAGAAATGAACGTAAGATATAACCTACTAAGGATTAAGACATACAACCCCGAAAGAGGATAGCTCAGAGGACTACCCCCACAGAGCGGGCACAGACGAGCCAAACAAACTGATGAATGACGATTAGTATTGATTGCCTACCTCATTAACACCCAAGTAGGGGTGTGCAAACGGTTAGAACGGATATCCGTTAACCGGAGTTCAGAAAAAAAAAACGGGGTTCGGTTAAATCGGTTATAACCGAAATAACCGAAATTCATAGTAATATCCGTTTTAACCGTTACCCGTTTTAACCGATAACCGTTTTAACCGCCATATTAGTAACCGTTAACCTCCCCGTTAACCGAACTTTCGTAACCGAACTTAAACATAACCGAAATAACCGGAATAACCGAAATAACCGAAATAACCGAAATAATGGAAATAACCGAAATAACCATAATGACCGAATTTTCTGGATTGATTTTCCACGAAATAACTAACAAAGCAAACTAGGAATCTGAAATAAAGAGCATATTTGAATCTTTACATACAAACCACAACATAAATTTGAAAGAACAAAAGCACAACATTGATGGAAGTATTCCAAGTGAAAAAGAAGGTAAAATAAAAACAATCTTCAAGCAAATGGTGGAAGTCCATCAGCAAGGTACTTGCAATTCCTGTAAGCAAAAATAAAGGTTACAATTAGTATCAATAGGAGAAATTAGAGGTTATAAACAAGACAACATATTCAAATGAAATGCTGATATTAGTGCCGAGAACTCAGTTAGTCAAATGAAATGCTTCTGACAACTGAATTGAGCAAAAGAGGTCACCTGCTATGGCCATGATGAGATGATAAGAATCAATATACAAAGTAAAACCATACATCAGATTAGTTTCTCTAATTTAGACACAATCACACAACGCTTAATGAAGTCACTAAGGCTTATTTATGTGGAATATTTCAGCTAGCTAGCATGCATCTAGAGAAAGAAGAAGAAAAGAAAGTCAACTTCTAGCTAGATGCTGCTGATTATGTCATAGAGATTCATATATACTGCAGATCATCTGAAACCCTTCTCCTCCAATATTATACAACTACTATCTTCCACTTCTTTGTCAAGTAAGAAAATATGTCAAGTACGTAAAGTATTTCAGCTAGCTAGCATGCATCTAGAGAAAGAAAGTCAACTTCGAGCTAGATGCTGCTGATCATTTGATTGATGAACCACACCACACCTACACACATTGTAGGCCAAAATCTGAAACAAGTAAATCAGCCAGATTGACAGAATGCTTAATGAAGTTACTAAGGCTTAATGAAGTCATTCGTGGTCTGATAAATTCAATGACATCCAGAAGCACATAACTAGTTAGATTAGTATACATGAATGGACGAATAGGATTACAAGAAAGTCAAACATGAAAGAAATGAGTGCAGTAGCACATATGCCCAGAGGCTAAACAAGATCAGGGATAAGGATAAATACCGAGAGATTAGAGAGAAATTATCCAAGGCTCCCTGCAGATAACCCTATACTTTCTTCACTGCCGCCACCAACAACCTCACCAACACCACCCAATTTATACCTTCTGCAACCGCCATCAATTAACATCCAGAAAACCCAAATCGAATTTCACCCCTTGCACTAACCATTACTACGAAACAGAAATTCACTCCAATGTTAACTAACAACATCAAAGTTAAATCATAACATTTTATATGTTTTCCAGAACAGATTTTTTTGCAACCCTCAAGCACAGCCCTGTTCGAAAATAGAAGAGTAATTAGGTTTCCATTTTTTGGAATTGCACAGAGCCCAAAAACGCCAGAAACAAATAAGGAAGAAATTGAAGTTTCAAAGTTCGAAAACTACAGATCTGGACTTACACTTTCGGGTAGGGTTTTCTCCTTATTCTCCTTGCGGTTCTTCTTGCTATTTTCAGACTTGCAAAACCAAGAAGATCTCTGGAAGGGAATGAAGAGGGAGTGAGGGTAAAGTTTCGGACATTAACCGAGAGACCATAAGGAAGAAAAACGTAACTTTTACCTCAATTTTTTTTTTTGATTTAACTAAGCACAAACTCCACCAGTTTCTCCTTCGGGTTTTCGTCCTCAATATTTGCAAAGAGAAAGAGGAGGATTAAACCGGGTGCAAATGGATTTTGAAACCAGGAGAGAAATCACCAGGAACGAGCTACAACTTACCACTCCCGATTCTGAAACACAAGAAGGGGATGAAGACACATGTTCCTTGTTCACCGATAGGGGTTGCTTGAGGAAAAACAGGGAGAGAATGAGATTATGAGAGTATTGAGTTCCATTCCATGTTTTCTAGTGAAGGTTTTCGCCTGGAACCGAGAGAGACAATAGAGGCGGCAGTTTACAAGATGAGAGAATTGAAGATTAGGAGTGATTAGGTTCTCAGAAGGAAAATGAGCAGAGGCGGCGAGCATGTTAGTTCTTAGCGGCCAGTTAGGGTTTACAAAATAAAAGAATACTTAAGTGATTTAATGAGATAAGTGAAGGGCCGCGTGAGTTGTTAGAATTTAGAAATTAAGAATAAAAATTATATTTTTTTAAAAAATAAACTTCGGTTATTACGGATAACCAAACTTTGAGTTCCAGTATCCGTTAACCGCCCCGTTTTAAAGTACGGATATCCGTTTTAACCGAAATAACCGAACTTTTGTAAAACGGTTAAAAAATACGGTGATCAAATCCGAAAAAAAGAACGGTTATTTCGGTTATCCGTTCTAACCGCCCCGTTTGCACACCCCTACACCCAAGTATGATTAATCATCGATGGGTGGCGTAGTCAACAAATGTTGAACGAAGCGTTGAGATGGAAGCAAAAGATGACAGGATGATTTCCGACTTAGACACCGTAAGGCAGATGCCTAATACGAACTAATCCGTAATTGTTAAAGGGCGCAAGTCTATGAAAACGATAGTATTGTCAAAAACACTAAGTGACCTCAGATCACCTGAACGAACTTCCATAGTGGGAAGCAGGATGCAGCAACTTACCATGAAACCCGATACTACATTTAATATGTAACCTAACGGTGGATAGTGACTAAGAACCAAAAATCTATGAGGATAACCTACAGATGAGCAAGAGTACAAGGAGCGAACCGAGCACCGGCTCTCACCCAATGATATTAAGCACTAAGAGCCTACGAGCCAAGGATGTTAACCACATCAGAGCCGAGGCACAGTAAGTTATAAGAGAGCTTATTTAAGCCATGAAGGAACTACAATTCATAGATACGAACGGTTACGACACCTATAACTTAGATTGTGAGAAATATTGCCAGGAAAAGGCACCAATGAGAATAATGAGATAGTACATTGGCAGGGGCGGAGAACGAACCATACCTTTTAGGGTAGGGATACCTCTCCTTGTTGTGAGGCCATGAGTGGGAATAAACCCCTCAAAAAGGGCTTTCACTTATTAGAGATGTAATACACTTCTGTTAGAGAATGAAAACTATAAACCTTGAGATTACCTTAGAGCATACCAGATACACTTGAGTAATAAGGAAGGCTGCAGAGACAGACCTCATATCCAACACCCGGGATTTAAGAATCAGTATTCGTCAGGGATAAACATGGTGAGTGCACAGAGTAACACGTCAAGTGACCAACGCTCAAGAGCTTTTGATTCAACGAATGACTTCTTCAGTAACCGGTTAAGTACATGGTAAATAACATCATAAAGGATGAAAGAACGTGAGAGAAATTACCCTACTTACGAACCTGAGATGGATGCAGAACACCTTCATATTAAGAGATAACCATTTTATAACATAGTACGGCAACCGCCATACACTAAAATGAGAGAACTCCCAGCGTGTTTACACCAAGAAGGGATCGAATAAGATAAGATGTTAGAGTAAATGAGCAAGTAGTTGCGCCATCAATGGGCAACGTGGTAAAGGCCAGCTACCACGGTAGTAGTGGTCGTGAGTACAATATTTATATAAGAGGATTAAGTCATGGTGCGCGGTAAAGCGACCGTTGCGTATGAGCCGTCAATATTGACACTGAGGCAATTAAATTTATAAGCTAAGACCGATATAAGTAAGGAAATAAGAGGGTAGACGAACTGTGCATTGATGCCAGTAGTCTGGACCTGGTTAGGTAAGATTTCACAGGAAGCACACTACCTGTAACACCCCTACTACGCACATGCATTACTTGAAATCGCAGCGGAATTTAAACAACTAAACAGTAACTAAACGATTGGTGCTACAACGCCGTCAACCACCCACGTGGTTAACAAGGCTGAATAAATACAAATGTATCGGTCTGGTGATCAGACTCCCGAGCATAGAACTAATAACCATATATACAAAAACACAATACCGAGTATTTACTTACATCCTTCACTGTAAACCATCACTGTAACTGTTCACAACCAAAATGTATAACGCCGCGGGAGCACAGGCGCATCCCGGGCCCAACATCCAAAAGTAATCAAAAGTAAACCTGCATCCTAGAATCTAAAGCCATTCCGCTTCTTCGATCCTCATCCTACAGTAAAAGAAATATGGAGCCCCCGAGGGGGTCAGCAACCCTTGGCTGGTATGGTTAACGCGCAGCCCATCGGCTACCGGGATACGCGCAACTAATTGTCATGGTGACATGGCATTCATTTTAAAACACACAACTTATATATATATCATAACATGGGTATTGTACACAACATCACACAAGAACAATTCCTCTTAGGAAGAGAACCAACACAGTTAGTCCCCATAGATAGCCTAGAGAATGTTGCCATGCTCATGCTAAGCTCGTTACATAACTCGTTACCGTCCTGTTAGATTGAACGGATAACTTAACACAAGGTGCCTCGGATATAGTGATCCAAGCACACCGAACAACACATAGTATGCCCCTGTGGCCCGACGTGAGTCAGTAAAATAGCCTTGGTTAAGGTAAAGGGAAGGTTGGAAACCAAATTGGAAAACAACCATAACATACAAGAGAATCGAACCGGTTATGACATCGACTCCCATACTCACACGCGTGGCCGGAACAGACCGGACTCCTCACCTCCCCCGTTAGCACTTGTTAGCAGTTCATTATTGAACGCAATACACAATTCACAATAATAGGTCAAGTCTTGTTAGACACACACAAGGGAAGAGAGAGTCATACTTAACAACATAATAATATTTAACAACTGTAAACTCTTTACATGGTTTAATCTTACAAAGTCATTAACACACAGAAAAACAAACAACACACAAGCCGGTGTAAACCGGTAGGCAACAAACTGCAAGAAAACCATACCTTGGTCCTTGCCTCGATTTGTTTCCACCGTTGGTCACTCCTATACATGATTAATAACGTCGGTTAATTAATTTATTTAACCTCAAATTTACTAAATGTTTAACATGATTATATGACATGTTTTAATGTCTTAACTTATACTTGATCACCTACATTATACCCCCTATGGTTTATTACTTAAGCCATTCCAGAACACATTACCGTCAAAATTTCTACTCCGACCGACCTTGTAAGTTCGGTCGCATGTTCGGTCCATTCCCGAGAGTTTCTTCCCTTTGAAAATTCAGGCCCGACCGAACTTGCCAAGTCCGGTCCCATGTTCGGTCGATTCCAGAAACTTGATTCGTACACAAAATACAAGCCCGACCGACCTTGCAAGTCCGGTCCCCAAGGTCGGTCCATTCCAGAAACCAATTCTCGCAGGGTAAACAGGGCTCGACCGACCTTGGCAAGTTCGGTCGCAAGGTCGGTCTGCTCCAGGACCTTGTTTTCCATTGCCCATTTAACTCCAAACTTCTCCTAAGGCCTCCTAATATTTTCTAACATCATTTGGTACACTTATATCCTCATACAACATCCATGAAACTCATTATCTAGCACCTTAAACACTTACTCATTTCATACCGAAATTCCTAACACTTATGTTATTTCCTCCTTAGTTTTCCAAGTGGTGTTTCATACCTATGATAACCACTATGCCAATAATGTTTCCTCACCACTACAACATCATCTCCCAAGCATCATTTCCTACCAACCTAAACCCTAGTTGATGTCTAAGTCCTTTTGTTTACCTAGAACACCTTAAGACATTATTTCTCCTCTTGTAAAATACTTAGGCATTTCTAACACTTCTAGTCCACCAAACCTTATGTAAACACTTAGAACTTCTTGCTCATTTCCTGAATTTTGACATAGGTTCTCCTAGAACATTACTAAACCCAAAACACTTTGTTTCCTCCATTAAGCACACAAGAACACCTAAATTCACCAAGAACACTCTCACACACAAAGTTTCACCAAATTTACACTACATCACAATATAGTGCATAATTTAAATTGCATGGCACTTAGGCCCTTAAAATGCATGGCTCTTAGGCCCTTAAAGTGCATAACTCCTAAACACTGAATTTCCACAATATATATATGCCTTTGACCTGCAAATACATACAACAACACATATGTCCTTTTACTAGTCTCCTTGAGAACATTTCACTAAGTCATTTACCATTTGCTCTTTAGGTAGTTTTAACAAGCATTATAAGCTCATTTCTCCTAAGGCATTAAACTACATTAGGTTAGCATATTTACCTCTTTTTCCTCACAAACTTCTTTCTTGTTTCCTTATAAAACCGGTAAGGATGTTTGGTAGCTTGTCAACTTCTATACATTATACAAACAATATAATGAGCATTCAAGCTTCAAGCTTAATCTCATTGTAAACCCTAGGTACATATTTTGTTTTAAAGCATTAAGGTAGTTGTTTTACCTTGGTATTTGAAGAGAGTTTGAATATCTATCAAGAGAGGACTCCACCTAGTCCTTGAAAGGTTGAAATGAAGCTAGAACAAAGCAATATAATGAGAACCATAAATGGTGATTTTCGGTCATGATAAAAACATGGAGGAAACATTATTTTTCTTTGAGATTCCTTACCTAGAAGCAAAGGAGATCAATAATATGTAGAAATATAAGCTCAAGCTCCTTCAATGGTGGAACTCCATGGCACCGAAATGGTGGTCTTGAAGTTTTGAGAAGATAGGAATGAAGAGCTTGATAAGACTAAGAGAATGGTGGTGTTTGTTTTTTATTTGGTTAAGTGAGCTAGAAATTACAAGTGGTCAAAGATGGAGTTTTGATGGTGGTGGTGTATTATCGTGAAAGAGAGAGCAAGAATGGAGAGGGTGAAGTGTTGGAGACGGTGGGAATGCAAGAAAGAATGAAGCAAATGAGATAAGTTTGCTTTTGTAAGATATTTTAGCTTAAAGTAAATAGTATTTGCTTTATTACTTGTTTATTTACTTAATAGGCTAGCAAGAGTGGTGACTCACCACTTAAGAAACCGGCCCCCATTATGATATAAGGGGTTTTTAGTCTTTATTGACTCATTAAATTACTTAATATAACATATGTTACAAACTAGCTTATAAAAGTCACTATTCATAAAAACAAGGCACATAGAAGTGAAATTTTTGATTTCTCATTGATATAGACTTCCAAATGTGATACTATATAGTACACATGTTAATTAAAGAGTAATGATGGACATTTATCCATTCAAAACTCATTTACAAGACAATTTTTCAAAAATGTGCTTTAAGACTCCTTAAAGCACATTTTGTGTTTTAACTTGTTTTCAAGCTTGGTTTTCTTTGCTAATTGGTTTAATATGTTCATTAGTATATAAATAAGGTCTTGGTAAGTTCATTAGGTCTTAACCAAGCTTATCCCAAGCTTAGAGCACATTTTGGCTCTTTATTGACCTTAAAGCACATTTTGTGTTTTCTATGGTTTAAATTGCTTACTAATGCTTCTAAGACTCTTTTTAGTCTTAATATACCATATTTAAATTTTTAAACAACATAACTAGGTTTGGGGTATTTCACTACCCATTCCTTAAGGAACTGGAAGTGCGTTCCTAGTAGAACAAATATGAGGAAGAAGATAAGAGGCTCTATGGAAAGAGACCTCAGTTACTAAGAGACCGAATCAGTACGGGATACAGAAAGAACTAGAGCATACAATACCCAAGAACGCAGTAAATGGATTTCCCTTGATTAAATTCAAGAAAAATAATAAGTGTTGTTATGGAACGATGAAAGGGGAGATCGACAGTAGAATACTTCATAATTAGCAATAGCTAAACGTGTGACGGACACTATGAGTTTACTAAAACGAGACATGGGACGACTGCACCCCACAGGGGCTTGCAGGCCTAACACGCTCATTTATGAGTTAGTTGGGTAAGTGGTAATGTACCAGTAAGGTACCCCATGCATGTAAACGAGTGGTGTAAGGAACACGGGAAGTAGTCGAATCCGTACCACGGACAACGACACAAGATCAGACAAGAGCAGCTACTACCACAAACAGTCGAAGAGAAGAATTCAGTTGAACCAACAGCACGAGGAATCAGAGAACAGATAATTAAGGACTATGAAGTGCGAAGAGCACGGATTGTTAAGTACAAACATTGGACATGTCTTAAGATGTAAGAGATTTAACTATAAAGCGCAATAAGCACTAAACAGTAGTTTCCGATTAAGAATCATCCTCAGACCAAAGGTCAGATGGAAATAACGATTTAGACACTTAAGAGAACGCTAAGAATATGAACATTAGATCTCTAGAGAGACTGGATAGACAAGCTACAACTTATCAAGGCCGTGTATATATATAAAGATAACACGTGTCCATTAAGAGATCTTTGGTACTAAATCATAAGCATACAGGATGAGGATATACAATACTATGAAGGATAAGAAAGGCGGTTAAGCCTAAGATTATCAGAGTCGCGCAGCGGAAGCTAGCAGATCAGTACCTTTGAGGTTAGACCAAACTAAGTTAAGAATATGGTATAAGTACCGTTAAGAATCCTCGATGCAGAGACTAAGTCATTAGCATAGTTATGACCCTCTGATCCAATCGTAAGTGAGATAGATGACATGGAAGCTAGAATGCTTGGTGAGAATTAGACATCTTGAACTTATGTTCAAGGATGATATAATCTTGATTACGTGGGTGTAATCCATTTTTAGGGGGGTAGAGCGAAAACCGCTTAGCGTATGTTTGTGTACTGAGTACATAAACTATGGTGTGCATAGCACAAAAGAATTTGAGAATATGTTTTACATAAACATTTTGAGATAAATTATGGTTATTGCGCACAGAAGATGTGAATACCATACATATTAAGTACCTATCTTGTTAACTCCGGTGTGAGTACAAGTTTAGAGAATTAAGGAAGAGGATTAAGGAGACTTAAGAAATAAGGAGTATATGAGACTATGTGTGAGATAAGAATAAGATAACACTATGAGATATTGTTCGATATGAGTATGAGGAAGAAGATAGTAATACTATGAGACATAAGATGGTGAGAGTTGATATGAGACTGATATAGAACTTAGTAAGAATGAGTGCCTTGAGGTAATTACTAAGAGATGAATCGGGAATGTTTGATGGACTGAGTCCACACTTTGGAGATGTATTGATTAAGATTAGAAGACTAAAAAGATAGAAAATTGGACATGAGTGAATTATTTGATGTTTGAAAATGACGTGGGAGGTGGAACTTGATTTTCTAGGGATCAAGGGAAACCGAACACAAATTGGGGTGGAAGGATAGTTCAACACTGATGCTGATCACATCAGGGTTGGATGATTCCTAACACTCCCTACCAGTGGTTGTTGGGATAAAACTACACTATAATAAATATAGATTTATAACAAACTAATAGGCAAGTGTACCTATTCGTAGTAGTAAAACAAGTGTCGTATCCACAAGGAGATCGTTCAATTATCCTAGTTTAGGTAGTTAATAAAAACTGTAAAAAGGGGGTTTAGCCGGAGGCAAGCTTGATTTGTTGTTGAATTAGTACAGAAATAATAAAAACAGTAAAAAGAGTTGTGTATTAAGTGGATGGTAAATGTGCTAAGGAAGGTGAAATCGCCCAAATATAACCCAGATAATAAATATAATCCTAGTTTGCTCTTATTTGTCTGTTAAGAATTTTATCTTGTGGCCTTTCTAAATCATAGATAAGGACAACTCTTAATTAATTCAGTAGACTTTTTACAATCAGAAAAAGTCTAAAATCATTAATTAGCTTTAAGCGAGAATTCTTTTAATAACAGCGATGGATTTTATCTGCTAATCAAGGAGATAATATCTAACGTTTGTCTCTCTTTGTGGTCTATTCTCTAATTTTACAAAATCATTGAAATTAGAGAAACCGTAAATGAGTAAAAATGATCAGTTCTTAAACATTTAATAATAGAGAGAGACAAAACAAATATTTATAAGCAAACTCGGTATTATAAATACGCTGAGTTATTTTGGGTTAAACACCCATCCTAAGCACAATTATGAGTTTACTCAGACATTGACAGAAATAAAAACAGAGTAGAGATTGAAATAGTCATTATTCAGGAACTGCCTGCGAATAACGGGTCTGCACTCGCCTGCCTCTTTTCTCTCTTTGTAAATTACTGCTTCTGTTTGAGTACGTACGTGAATGTGGTGAAATGGTGAAAATAAATAAAAGATGGAGAATTGTGGTGTTACGGGAGGAATTAAATGGAAGAGAATGGAGTGTGGAGCTGCTTGTGATTTCTTCAGCCTCTGGTCGTACGTGGTGTGTTATTTTGCAGTAACGGTGCTGGGTTTATATAGAGGATTTGGAGGAGGCAGATCCGTACGTAAGAATTGATTGAGCATTGATTGCAGACTGATTGCTTCATTTAATGCAGGGGACAGAGCCGACGAGTGGAGCGATTTAAGGTAGGCGGTGCGGGAGTAGATGGATAGCAGAATCAATTTGCAGAACAACGTCGCGAAGAAGAAGACTGGCGCGACTGATTTTTGCCCTTTCTCCTGTCCGCATCCAAACAGGCGGTTGCCTGTTGTCTTGTCCGCCTACAAACAGGCGGTTATGCTTGATGTTGTCCGCCTGTATTTGGGCGGTAGTCTCTTGTGTGTGGAGTCCGCTTGTTTGGGCGCGGTTGGCTCTGTTTATCGTCCGCCTGTAATGAGGCGGTAGCCTTGGTGGTGTCCGCCCAATACGGGGCGGTTGCCTATACTGTGTTGTCCGCCTGTTTTGAGGCGGTACTGAGGGGCGGACACATGCATGCGTGCCTCTCGCGTGACTCTCTTCTACCGGCTCTTTCTTCGTTTGGACCCCGTTTTCTGAGCCGTTTGCGTCTATGTGTTCGTCTCTTTGTCTACTTTGCTCCTAGCTTGGTTTTCCTCATGTTTACCGATAAATCTGTAAGACAACCAATAAAACATAAACTAGAGAAAAACTAAGATAAGTGGAGAAATGAGCAAGAAAAGTGCTAATAATATATATGAAATACACCTATAAAACATGCTCATTTGGATACTTATCACACCCCCACACTTACCTTTTGCTTGTCCTCAAGCAAAACCATGTACCCATATAAGTAGGGAATGCTCAATATTAATAAATACTATTATGAAGGGTAGGATAAAGAAGTCAATAGTACATGATCTTAAACTTTTTAGAGGAGTGTGATCCATCACCTACTGGTGGCATAGGTGTACTCAGGGTAAAAATAAAAATTAGAGTTTCGGGGTATGATCCGGAGTACTTCAATGCTTCTTTGTTTAAGGTGACTTTGAGAACTTTTACCATGGCCAACTTCTCTCAAGAATGGGCATTGAGGAGAAAACAAAAGGAAAAATAGAATTAAGCATTTGTTTCACTTTTGCATAAGAGATGAGAAGATAATATGTAGGCATTAAGCCTTCGTTTTAAGAACACTCAACTCTCTTTGTTGGTTACCAATGGTGTCTCGCAAGTCCCTTATTTTTTTTTTTTTGACAGAGAAGCACCCCTTAGCAATCCCTAAGAAAGAAGACAGAAAGAACCCCTGAGTAATAAAAATCCAACCATTTCAGATCATTTGGTCACACCGCATAAAAATGCTCCTCAAAAGTAATCAAAATTTTAAAATTTTTGAATTTGTACCATTTATACCATTTATCCCACAATTCATAACAATATTTATTCTTAAAGAGAACAACCCACATAAAAAGGGTCCATGATATTGAATTTGAACAAACGGATAAGCAGAGAGATTAAGCATTTAAGCACAAAATGACACCGAAAAGGGCACACTCCCCCACACTTAATTTGAACAATGTCCACATTGTTCACCAGAAAAACAAGGGAAAGTTTCAGAAGACCTTTTCGGTAAGTAGATAAAATAGAGAGAACACAAAGCTCACGTATAATCATTTAAACACATAAAGTCTCCTCTGCAGATTTTATTGAAATAAAAGCATAATTAAAGAAACTGGTACTCCCCTGAGATTATTTTTGCTTGCGTTATAGGAGTTCCCCCACACTTGAGCAGCCTCAAGAAGCGTAGCTTGGTTGCGTGTGTAGACATGAAATTGCACCTGCATAAGACACTAGAAGCAACCAAACTACAAACGGGGTTAAGAGTTAGCAAAAACAAAATTTAAAGGGAACCTGATAATTAAAAGAGAAAAAGCATATAAAAGATAAGTTCGTCCGGGTTGCCTCCCGGAAAGCTGCCCTTCTTTAACGTCTTTGGCTAGACGCTTTGAAGCGTTCAAATCAGAGGATCATGTAGGTTTATTGTACGAGCATCAACTGTCTCGAGATTACCACCCTGGTAATGCTTTAGTCTAGATCCATTGACCATGAAAGTGTGTTTTTTAGAATCCACCAACTCAACGGATCCATATGGGGTGACCTTGGAGACAGTAAATGGTCCAGCCCAATAGGATTTGAGTTTACCAGGAAATAGCTTTAACCTGGAATTGTACAACAGAACCAAATCTCCCTCATGGAATTCCCGTTTAAGGATCATCTTGTCATGCCACTTCTTGGCTTTCTCTTTGTAGATTCGGTTATTTTCATAGGCATCCTCTCGAAATTCTTCTAATTCAGTGAGCTGGAATTTCCTTTTGTCACCTGCTCTCAGTAGATCAAAGTTGAGGGCTTTCACGGCCCAGAATGATTTGTGCACGAGCTCGACTGGTAAATGACAAGCTTTGCCGAAGACTAGTCGATATGGGGACATGCCGATGGGCGTCTTGTAAGCTGTTCTATACGCCCAGAGTGCATCATCTAGCTTCAGGGACCAATCTTTCCTTGAAGAATTAACTGTCTTTTGTAGGATCCACTTCAATTCTCGGTTAGAGACTTCAGCCTGGCCATTTGTTTGAGGGTGATAAGGCAAGGCTACCTTATGTCTCACTCCATATTTGGTCATCAAGGCTGTGAACTGCTTATTGCAGAAGTGATCCTTGTCACTGATTATAGCCGTGGGACTCCGAATCGTGTAAATATGTTCCTCTTCAAGAACCTGAGTACGTACCTTTTGCATCATTTGTGGGAGGATAGCTTCCACCATTTAGCATGTCGACTGCCACCAAGATGAAAAGGTTTGAACAAGACGAAGGAAAGGGACCCATAAGTCAATGCCCCACACGTCGAAAGGTTCCACCTCGAGTATGATGTTGAGAGGCATTTCGTGTTTTCTGGAGGTGTTCCCAAGTCTTTGGCACTCATCGCAGGAGGCTACAAGGAATGCAGTCTTTAGTAAGGTTTTCCAGAAAAAACCTGATTGAAGTACCTTAGCCGCTGTTCGAGCTGGCCCGATGTCCTCCTGCTTCAAGAGAGACAATGTCGTAGAATGTTTTGGATTTCATCTCGGGGCACACATCGTCTCACCATCCCGTCTGCACAGACCTTGAAAAGGAGAGGGTCCTCCCAGTATAATGTTTCACATCTGAAAAGAACTTCTTTTTCTGTTGGTAGGTTAGCCCGTGTGGTATACACCTCGTGCCAGGTAGTTGGCCATGTCAGCGTACCATGGTTCACCGGTCACAATCATAAAACACTCATCTGGGAAGAATTCATTGATGGAAGTGCCATCACTTGGTGCCTCTATGCGAGATAGGTGGTCTGCTACTACATTCTGCACTCCTGGCTTGTCTCTGATTTCAATCTCAAATTCTTGTAGTAGGAGTATCCACCGGAGGATCGGGTTTTGCATCTTCTTTGGCAAAAGATACCTCAGAGCGGAGTGATCGGTATGAATTATTACTTTGCTTCCCAAAAGATATGATCGAAATTTATCCAGAGCAAAGACTACTGCTAGAAGTTCCTTCTCAGTAGTAGAATAATTCTTCTGAGCGTCGTTGAGGGTTCTACTTGCATAGTAGATGGTTCTCAAGATCTTCTCCTTCTTTTGACATAAAGCGGCACCACGGCATAATCGCTGGCGTCGCACATAATTTCGAATGGAAGGCTCCAGTCTGGTGATATCACAATGGGGGCAGAGATGAGGCATTCTTCAGTGTGTTGAAGGCTTGTAGGCATTTGTCGGTGAAGTCGAACTTGACGTCTTAGCTAGGAGATCACATAGAGGTTTCGAAATTTGGAGAAATCCTTGATAAACCTTCTATAGAACCCAGCATGGCCAAGGAAACTTCTGATGTCTTTCACCGTCGATGGTGGTGGTAATTTTTCAATAACTTCGACCTTGGCTTGTCGACTTCAATGCCTTTTGAAGATATTTTTGCCCAAGAACTATTCCTTCTTAACCATGAAATGGCATTTTTCCCAGTTAAGCACAAGGTTAGTTTCTTCACATCGGGCGAGGATAGCATCCAGATATTTAGACAGGATTCGAAAGTGGGACCAAAGACAGAGAAGTCGTACATGAAGACTTCGATGCTTTTCTCAAGATAGTCGCTGAAGATTGCCATCATGCATCTTTGAAATGTGGTTGGGGCATTGCATAGACCAAATGGCATACGATTATAGGCAAATGTCCCATACGGGCATGTGAATGTGGTTTTGTCTTGGTCTTCCGAGGCAATGGGTATTTGAAAATCTGATAGCCATCCAGGAAGCAGTAGTAATCTTGCCCGGCCAATCTTTCCAGCATCTGATCAATGAAAGGTAGAGGAAAGTGGTCCTTCCGCGTTGCGCTGTTCAGTTTCCTGTAATCGATGCAGACTCTCCATCCCGTCGTGGTTCTCTGAGGAATTAGATCACCCTTGTCGTTGGGGACCACAGTGAGACCTCCTTTTTTCGGGACCACTTGAACGGGGCTCACCCATTTGCTGTCGGAGATGGAGTAGATTATCCCAGCGTCGAGAAGTTTGAGCACTTCTTTCTTTACTACGTCTTTCATGTTGGGATTCAGCCTTCTCTGTGGTTGAACTAAAGGCTTGTAGGTATCTTCCATGTATATGTGATGTGTGCAGAAATGGGGGTTGATACCTTTGATGTCCGAAATGGACCAGCCTATTGCCTTCTTGTGGCTCTGAAGGATCTTCACAAGCTGTTCTTCCTGTGTACTTGTTAGGGATGAAGAAATAATAACAGGCAAAGTACAAAAATCAGAAAGGTAAACATACTTCAGATGTGATGGCAATTGTTTCATTTCTACAAGAGGGGGTTGTTCAACGGATGGTGGTAGTTTCTGGGTAGATAGCTTTAATGGTTCTGGTGGTGGGTAGCGTGGTTTTGCATATGATTTTATCTTATCCAGAGCTGCTACCATTTCGATTGTGTCAGGGTACACTAGTTGGTTATCACAGATTTCAGATAAAGCATTTTCAAGAGCGTCATTACAAATAATAGCAGATGAATTATCCTGCACAATAGAGTCGACAATATCTATGGAAAAAGTATCTTCTAAATGAGTGGGTTTCTTTATAACCTTAGACATGTCGTATTCTAGAGTTTCGTTATGCAGCCTTAAAATGATTTTTCCTTTTTCAACATCGATTAGTGCTCTAGCAGTTCTCATGAAAGGTCGTCCTAAGATTAAGGGCACCCTAGTGTCTTCTTCCATGTCAATTACAATAAAATCAGCGGGGAACACAAAAGTTCCTACAGTAACAATTAAATCTTCTATTATCCCTTTTGGGAATACTAAAGATCTATCTGCTAATTGTAATTGAATAGAAGTAGGCATGCATTTACCAATCTTAAGTTTGTTGAAAGTTGAGAGTGGCATTAAATTGATACTAGCTCCTAGATCACATAACCCCACTACCACAATCAACATTATCAATTGAACATGGAATAATTGGCAAACCTGGGTCTCCATGTTTTGGAGGAAGACTCTTGAAAAGTACTACTGACACTTCCTGTGTAAGGTGTACAGTTTCCACTTCCTGTAACGATCTTTTGTTGGTGATGATATCCTTCATGAACTTTGCGTATATTGGCATTTGTTTTAAAGCATCGGCAAAAGGAATATTGATCGTCAGTTTCTTGAAGTGAGTTAGAAACTTTCCAAACTGTTCATCTAAATTTTTCTTTCTTATTCTGTTTGGAAAAGGAAGTGGGGGAAGAATTTTAGTGAGAGAGGAAGGAGTAGATTCAGGAGGCTCCTTCTCTTCGGAAATAATTTTTGTAGGAGGTGGGGCTTCTTCAGCATCTTCCTGTTCTTCTTCTGGATTTTCTTGAGGTTCATGAGCTTGCCGCTCTTGGTTATCAGTATCATCTCGGGGAGGAGATGAGTTGAGTGGTCTACCACTTCTCAACGTCACTGCCTTGGCCTGTTCCCTTGGATTTGGATTTGGCTGACTAGGGAAGGAACCAGGTGGCCTTTGTGCAAGCTGCTGGCTGATTTGCTCCAACTGTTGGTTGGTTTGTTGTATATGGGCTTCAACTCTTCTGTTAGTGGCTTCTTGATCCACGAGTCTGGTATGAGTCATAGTCATGAATCCTTTCATTAAGTTCTTGAATTCTTCATTTGGATCAGATTAGGTCGAGGGTGGTTGTTGTTGCTGCTGGAAACCAGGAGGGGCACCTTGTGCTCGATAACCTATATTAGAATTTGGTTGGGGTCTGTTCCCCTGATAGGTATTTGAATTGTTGTTCTGACCTCCTTGGTTTTGATCATTATTCTTCCATGAGAAATTCGGATGATTTCTCCATGGATAGTTGTTGTTAAAGTTGTTGTTGTAGGAATTACCGGGGCGGTTTCCTATGAAGTTTGCATCCTCGTACTGTCCTTTACCTTCGCACTGATGGGTTTCATGAGGACCGGCACATATGACACATCCTTCTGTAGGTGGAACTGACGATGAACTTGTAGGTGGGGAAGCTATTGTTTTTACAATTTCGTTTTGTGATGTCGTTAGCTTTTCCACCATCTTTGCAAGGGACGAGATCTGAGCCGATAAATGATCTGTAGGCTCAACATGGAGTAGGCCTGCTGCTCGTGGCGTTCTTCCTTTGGATCTCGTCCACTGTCTGGTATTGCTCATCATGGTTTCGAGAAGGTCCATTCCTTCTTTAGGAGATTTCATCATGAAACTTCCTCCTGCAGAGGAATTGACGAGTAGTCGGTTCCCATCTTCCAGACCGTTGAAGAATGACAGGCAGAGGGATTGATCGTCAAGACCATGGTGGGAACATTTCATTAGCATATCCTTGAATCTGTCCCATGCGTCGTATAACGTTTCTCCTGGCTCCTGACAGAAAGTGTTGATCTCACCGATCAATTGCCTTGTTCTACTGGTTAGGTAGTATTTGGCAAGGAATTTTTGGGCCATTTGCAGCCATGTGGTGATTGATCGGGAGGGAAGGCTTCGGTACCACCTGTTTGCTGAATCCGATAATGAGTGAGGAAATAGTTGTAGACGGATTCTTTCTTTGACATTGCCGGTCTGACCAAAGGAATTGCAGAAGTCTAGGAAGAGACTCAGATGATTTGGGGCTTCATCTGGGTTCGCTCCACTAAACTTGCCTAGATCCTGGACGGCGGTGATGTAGTGGGTTTTGAAAACCCATCGTCCGGCTTCTTCTGGTGTTAGTTCAGGGAGAACTATGGTTGATGCTCTTCCTTCGGTATTCGGTTGGTGGTAGTCAGAGAGAGCACGGTGTTCTGGTTGATTTGCATGGTCAATTTCATTTATAACTTCGTTATTGGCCATGGCTTGATTTCTCAGGTTTCTCTGCGCTTGTAATAAGGTGTGCTCGGGTTCGGGGCTCGGACTGATTGGTGGAGAACCTCGGGTTCGAGTGTTTGACATGCACAGAAGATAACTTGTGGTTTGTGAGAAACTGCAAAATTAATTAGTAAAAAGATAAAGAAAAGCAAATATATTGGTTAGGCTGATAAACGTTAGTTAAACAACACTGATATTTTTTTTGTTTTTTTCTTTTTTTTTAACAAGAGTAAAATGACAGAATATTAAATGACAAGGGAAAGAAATGACAGAAAATTAAAGTTAGGAGTTAGTATACTGGAAATTATAAGTTAGTAGTTAGTATACAGAAATTTGAAGGACAATGGAAATGAAATGTTAAGGACAATGGATGTAACACCCCATCCAACATTAACATACTTACAACAAACTGCAGCGGAAGAACATCCTCATCACATTACTTAACTTGTTGGTGTTACACGCCGTTAGCCACCCACGTGGCTAACAAGGCTAATACATACACAATGTACCGGTCTGATGGGCTAAATTCCCGAGCAACTATACATCAGTATCCCTTTCCATTAACAGTAACAACAACATACACCTTAACAACTATACCGAGTATTTGTAAACTGGTGCCGACAACAACATCGGTCTTACTACACCTACTGTATACATACACTTAATTGTTTACCCACGTACAATGACTACCCGTCCTACTCTCGAACGGCTTCCAGCACTTCGTACCTGAAATAGGAAAAGAAGAGAAAGGGGTGGCCCCAAGGGCTCAGCACCTTTGCTGGTATGGTAATCCCGCAGCCCATGCTATCGGGCCACGCACAACTACTTGTCGTCTTAACATGCAGTTGATTATATTTAAATCATACATGTAACAACAAACACACAACATTAAACTTTCGCCTCAATGGGCTCAACAATCGGATAATACATCCTACTTAATAAATCACCCATGTATTCATCATCCCTAGAGTATTTCTCCTCCAACGGAGCTACTTCCTTAATAGACGACACATACCCTTAAATCGGGTTATCCTCAAATGCCTCTTATCACAAGCTTGGAATCATTTCCATGATCCACACACTTCACATTTTACAACATTTACATACACTACGTAACAACACTTAACAACACTTTGCACGTTTCCATGTGCACAACATAACACCGCAATAAATATTGCATCACAACAAAACATAACACAACGGGAATGATTCTCTTAGGAACCGACCCAAACATCACAAACACACTGGTGAGCCTAGAGAATGTTGCCAGTCTCATGATAAGCTCGTTACATAACTCGTTACCGTTTCGTTAAATGAACGGTTAACTTAACACAAGGTGTCTCGGATATAGTGATCCAAGCACACCGAAACAAACATAACAATAGTATGCCCCTGTGGCCCGACGTGAGTCAGTAATAGCCTTGGTTAAGCTAAAGGGAAGGTTGGGAACCAAATTGGAAAACAACCATAACATACAGAGAGGATCGAACCTGATATGACAACGACCCCCATACTCACACGCGTGGCCGGAACAGACCGGACTCCTCATTCCCCCCGTTAGCACTTATTAGAAGTTCATCTTTGAACTTTATTAAACAATCACAACATTGAGTTAAGTCTTGTCAGACATACACAAGGGAAAAGAGAGTCATACATTCACATACAAACACCACTCACAAACATTACATATCCAACTCACGCATAGCCGTGGTTAGAACGTTCCTTAGGTCGGAAACGTTATTACCGGGTACCGTTCTCTTACGTTTACCTAATAGTGGTTAACTAGCCCTTCAAGCGCATTAGAGGTTACCGGTATCGGCACGTAAACATACAATAACAATAATGACTGTAAACTCGTTTCATGATTTATATCATAACGTGGCAAACATACAGAAAAGCACATTGGCAAACAAGCCGGTGTAATCCGTTAGGACACAGGTTGCAAGAAAACCATACCTGTCACCGGAGTCCACTTATCCTGTCCATTTATGTTCCTCGAGCAATTCTCGAACAACTGTTAACATCACACGTGTTTTCATTAACATCGGGGTTTGCTTGATCATTTAATGTCGATGCTTAATTTTTCCCCGTTAACTTACTTACATAACTTAACATTTTTAATTTGTTTTACTCTCACATTTTAATACAACTTTTAACCCACTTATTTGCCATTTAAACTCACCTAACATGTCCTTTACATCCTTATAACATCATTACCTACCAATCCCCATCATCACATATCATTCATAACCTTAAACCATGTTTTTGGTCCGACCGACCCACCGACCGACCCACTCTGGGTCGGTCCATTACAGGACCCCTTTTACTTCCTTACAGACATGCCCGTCCGACCCACGTCCGACCCACCATTCTGGGTCGGTCCATGTGCGAACATTTTCCCAACATTTTACAGAGGCTCGACCGACCCATGTCCGACCCACCCTTTTGGGTCGGACCGTCACCGAACATTTTCCTAACATTTTACAGAGGCTCGACCGACCCACAAACTGGGTCGGCCCCTGGGTCGGTCGCCCACTAAACTTACCTAAACTTGCCAATTCTTCACCAAACTTCTCCTAAGGCCTCTTAATGCTTCCTAGCAACATTTGGTAACCTTACATCCACATACAACATCCATGAAACTCATTTTCTAATTCCTTAAAACATTTACTTATTTCCTTGTAAAAATTCCTAACACTTACAATGTTTTCTCCTTATGATTTCTAGGTGGCCTTTCACCTATAATGACCAAAATACCAAGGTGTATCCTCTACACCTTATCATCATCTCTCAAACTTCTTTTCTTACTAACTAAATCTCCTTTTTCACATCATACCTAAACATCACTTATTCCTTGAACACCAACATTACCTAAACCTTTAACAACTCCCCAAGACTTTAATACATTCACAAAACACCCATAGAACTCCTAGAACTTCCAAGACAACACCTAAATCCTTGCATCACTCTATATCACCATAACACATGTTTTCTTCTCAAGTAAACATTCATCACACCTTTAACACTTCCTAGTTCACCAAAACTTCCTTAAAACACTTAGAACTTCTTACACATTTCCCAAATTTGGCCATAGCTTCTCTAGCATATACTCACATCCAACCACTTAGGTTTTTACCTTATTTCACTCAAAACACCTAAAATCCATCAAACACATTTTTATACACAAACTTCACACATTAAGCACTACATCACAATATAGTGCATAACTCAAATTGCTTGGCACTTAGGCCCTTAAATAACATGGCTCTTAGGCCCTTAAATTGCATAACCTTAAACACTGAATTTCCCACATAAATATGCCTTTGCCCTGCAAATACATACACCAAAACATATGTTCTTTTACTAGTCTCCTTGAGAACACTTTGCTAGGTCACTCACCATTGGCTCCTTAGGTATTTTATCAAGCAAATCAAGCTCATTTTCCTAAGGCATTTAAACTACATTGAGATAGTTTGTTTACCTCTTTTCCTCACAAGTTTCTTTCTTGTTTCCTTGTGAACCGGTAGGGCATTTGGTCCCTTTTTCAACTATTAAACATTATACAAACAATAGAATGAGTATTCAAGCATTATGCTTCTCCTCATTGTAAACCCTAGTTACACATATTGTTTTAACACATTAAGGTAATTGTTTTACCTTGGAATTGGAAGAGAACTTGAATAAGTATCAAGAGAGGACTCCTCCTAGCCCTTGGAAGATTCAAATGAAGCTAAAACAAGCAAGATAATACACCATTGTGAGGTGAATTTTCGGACAACATGTAAACATGGAGGAAACATGGATTTTCTTTGAGTTTCCTTACCTTGAAGCAAAGGAGAACAAGAATATGTGAAAAGATGAGCTCAAGCTCCTCCCATGGTGGTTTCTCTTGGCACCGAAATGGAGGTTTTGAAGTTTTGAAGGGAAAAGATTGTAGAGCTTGGCTTAACTAAGAGAATGGTGGTGTTTGTTTTTGATTTGGTTAAGTGAGCTAGGTTTTACAAGTGTTCAAAGATGAGCTTCCATGGTGGTGGTGATATGTTACCGAGAGAGAACAAGAAGAAGAGAGGAAGAAGGAGTTGGAACCGTGGGAAATGAAGGAAGGGAAGGGAGAATGAAGATAGAACTTACTTTTGAAGATATTTGTAAGTTAAAGCAAATAGTACTTTACTTTAAGCTTAAGTTTACTTATTTGATTTCTTTTACATGTTGGTGACTCACACCATGAAAAACCGGCCCCCATATGCCTAGGAGGGTATAATGGTCTTTGTTGACCAATTTAATTACTTATAACATTATATGTTACAAACTAGCTTGTAAAAATTACTATTCACAAATACAAGGCACATAGAAGTGAAATTTTTGATTTCCCACTAATATGGCCACCCAAATGTGATACTATATAGTACACATGCTAATTAAAGAGTAATGATGGTCATTTAGCCATTCAAAACTCATTTACAAGACAATTTTTCAAAAACGTGCTTTAAGACTCCTTAAAGCACATTTTGTGTTTTAACTTGTTTTCAAGCTTGGTTTTCTTTGGTAATTGATTTAATATGTTCATTAACATATTTATAAGATATAAGTATGACCATTAGGTCTTATACAAATTTATCCCAAGCTTAGAGCACATTTTTGCTCTTATTGACTTTAAGGTATTACCTTGTGTTTTGTTTGGTTTCATTGTCTGCCAAGGTTTCCTAAGGACTTATTTAGCCTTATTAAATCATAATTAAATGTTATCAAGTCTTGGTAGGCTCTTTGGGTCCTAACCAAGTTCACTCATAGCTTAGAGCATGTTTTTGCTCAAACTGTGTTTTAATGCTTTATTGCATTTATTATAGTTTAGATTGTTCACTGTTGTTACTAAGGCACTTTTTAGCCTTTACATACCATAATTTGATATTTAAACCACATATCAAGGTTTGGGGTATTTCAATCTACCCCCCTTAACAGAACTTCGTCCTCGAAGTTCACACTTTCCTCACATCATTAGATTAGAACACAGAAATCACTTGGAAGTAAACTTCCTTAACCAAACACTTTACATCACAACCTCGGACTTAATGGTCCGGGCAACACATTCACATTCACACATAACATAACATATCCAAATGATAACCTCGGACTCTATGGTCCGGGTATCTTAACAACACTTACACATACTTAACAACATTTGGACACGTAGGTCCCGATAACATAACAGTCTTTAGACACGTAGGTCTATTTAACACCACACATTTAGACTCATAGGCCTCGATAGTATACACTTTAGGAAATCCAAGTCAAACAATTCATTACACATACCACACATGTCAGAGCATGTATAGCAATCAAAAATATCCTTGATATACACTGTGATCCCGTAGAACACGGTCGCGATGGACACCTTCCGTCCCCGTGCCTTTAGGAGATTAAAATAATCACATAAGTTTAAAAATTTCCTTGTGAGGTTAAGTAAGAGAACTTTAATTACGTAAAGTATCCATCAACGTTTTATAAATACCAATTTAAAATCCTTTTGAAAACACACACAACTCCAAGTCCAACTTAAGCTCTTTGCTTCTTTTATTAGCGTGGTTATTTGTGACCACTTATAGGGAGTTTCAAGAGTCATCCAACCCTGATGTGATCAGCATCAGTGTTGAACTATCCTTCCACCCCAGTTTGTGTTCGACTTCCCTTGATCGCATGCAAATCAAGTTCCACCTCCCACTTCATTTTCAAGCATCCAGTAAATCACTCATTTCCAATTTTCTATCTTTTGAATCATTCTAGTCATGATCACAACATCTCCAAAGGATAGAACTCCGTCTATCAGTTACCTCCATTCACTTTTAATCCTGTTGCCTAGGGAATCTTATTCTCACTAGGTTCTATGTCGGTATCATGCCCTTTTCATGCAATACATATATATATATATACATATATTTTATCAAAAATACAACACCTGGTTTTACATTTATACACTGTCGGGGCTTTTGTTCCCCCGGGAGTTTATCTACTCCCCATACTTGTACAATCACACATAACTGTTAACAAACACACACACTTATCACAATGGTATTCGCATCTTCTGTGCGCAATTACCACAATTAAACCATGAATGAATGTGTATGTTTACGTAACACACACACCAATCATCAAAACAAACAATAATTTGTGCTATGCACAATATGAATCACATACACTACGTACACTTGTACGGTAATATACACTAAGTGGTTTTGCGCTCTACCCCCCTTAAAAGGGATTACGCCCACGTAATCAATCACTAAACATTGCTTAAATGCTCTGCCGTCGTGAAGTGTTTTAACTTCCACGCGGTCTATTACACAACGGATTCTGATTAGAGGATCTCAACCATATTGGCGGTTTAGTCCGTAAACCAAGAATTCGCATTGGAGTTATAACTCATAACCGGTTTCGGTCCTGGCCTGTGAGGCTTTTAGGCGTTAATAATTAGCCATCCACTCATAATCGTTATTCACGTTTTACATTTGAATCACTGGTTCACTAGTTTCTGCTGCGAAACTCTAATAACTGTAGAGCTTAATTGCTCCCTTTTGTTATTCTTACTGTATTGTACATCCCCAATTGTCACCTTCCTCTTGGTAACAATGGTTTCTCAACCGACGCACGGTATCTTTTACCCTGAGCGGATTCGGTGAGTTTCACAATTTTCATAACAATTTATTGTGTATACCACTATGTATTTCACAATGATTGACTTGTTCGCTTCCGACTTACTGTCGGTTGAGTTTGAGCTACTACCTAGTGTGTAGTGCTCTCTCAACTATTTACAACCTTCGTGGTATATTCCATACCGCTATTTGGCAGTTAGTGCTACTGTAGTCACTTACTGTTAATCATGTCTCCACATTTGGTTTTGTACAAGTATTCTTTTATTGGTGCGGCCTTGCATTTCCTATGCATCGGCCATTATAACATTATCTGTCCACAATCAACATGTTTCCAATTCCTAGCTATCTCATTCGTTCATTACTGCACAAGTGCAATACCAAAACACTCAGTCATACAGAGTGCAGAGGCGTAAACTCTCGACAGTAAATCCCTTATGCGATTCGCCATGGAATTCACACTGAGTTCCTCATCATATAGTACCGACCACTGGCTTATTGCCCAGTCTGTTTAACACCACTCATCTTGCATCTCCACTGAGTTTAACTCATAACTGATCTTACCTGTTACGTTATCGTTTAACAACATTTATACAACGGTCGCTTGTTGCGCACCGTGCTCTCACTTATTGTATAACATTTACTCACATAGTATTTACTGTCACATTAACTTCCACACATAAACTTACATTATTCACATTATGGTTCATCCCTCATTTGGATGACCACTGAATGCTCCTTGAGCATCGATCATTCAAGTCACAAGCCGGCATTATTCAGCTCGGTGTTTCACCTTATACACATACTACTAAGCTAATTACTCTCTTTCATTAATAACATCGTCCATCCTTAACATATTTCTTGCACTTGATTCACATAACTACCGCTCCTGCGGTGTCACAATATCGAGAGGTATCCCCACTCTTAATGCAGTGGTTCGTTTACCACTCTATTCACTTACACAACCTAAACTTCTACCATCAATCGAATTTATATAACATATCTTACTTATGGCTTATGAGCCTTGTTTGCCTTGAGCTGGGCTCATTGTAGGCTGTCCACACATACGTACTTCTCTGTACTACATTACATGGTTTGAGTATTATATTGGGCTCCATGACAAGGTCGTTGCATCACGTTTCCTTTCATGGGATGCCCCTTAGGATTGTCAGTCCGTCTTCTGACAACTTATGTCTAAACTGGGTGTTAGTTTCAACCCTTGTGTTTCTATCATGACATTTTGTTCAACAGTTGTTGATGCGAACACCCCTCGAGGATTTCTCCTGGGTGTTGTTAAGTTATGCCTTTACATTTGGCTCACACTTTTTGGTACATTCTGTTATTATCTTCTTCTGTAAAGATCAACATTTCCAGATAGTGTAGGTACTAATTCTGGGAGTTTCATCCCGTTCGTTGCACAATAATGTGTCCACATTAGGCATCTGCCTTGCCCTGCTTTTCAGCTATCATGTTTATCCCTGAGGATCCTTAAGACATATGTGGTGTCTTTACATAACAGTTTGTGCCCATCGCACTTCCTAACTCTTAAACATTTCCTTGAAAGGAGTTCACTAATCCTTTTAGTCTTGCTAACTTAACTGAATTCCTTAACTTCAACTATTCTTGTAATCCTTAGCTCCTGTTTGATTTATACTGCTGACCGTAGACGGAGTCGACTACTTCCCGTGTTTCGGACTCTACTCGTATACATATATGGGGTATCATACTGATACATTGCTACTTACCCAACTAACCCATAAGTAGGTCTGTCAGGCCCACATGCTCCTATCGGAGTGCGGTCGTCCCACAACACAGTTGGTACACTTGTAGTGTCCGTCACACGCCTAGGTGAAGTATTCTGTTGTCAACTCCCTTATATTGTCCCGTGACAATATTCATTCCTTACTTCCCGAACTTAATCGAGGGAAAGTTTATCCATTGTTGTATTCTTGTCAACTGTCCTTGGTTTTACTGGTTTAGTTTAAAAGAAGGTTGGAAAGAAGTGTTGGTTTGAAAAGAAATCTGGTTTTGAAAAGAAAAGGGTTTGAATCAATCTGGGTTTAGAGAAAAAAATTTCATGGTTTCACAACATCTTCTTACCTTAACCGAGTCTAGCTTCTTGCTGACTGGTATACTTCCAATTACAAAGGTCAGGCTATTAAGCCCTTCCATGGTCATAATGTTCACACTTAACTTCGTGTACTTTACTAAGTACTTTATAGTGGTTATAAATTTCCCGAACAGCCCTGTTATAGCAGCACTTGCTATTGGCAAGTGCGCCATGCTAACTGGCTATCGGTTTAACACATACCGGTTGTGGTATTATTTTTACCCGCACTGTCATCAGTGGCCTTGTTGGCCCTCACTGATCTTACTGTCTTGATAATAACTTGTCTAGGTGACTTCTCACTGTCTTCACATGGCGATCATCAACTAGGGTGTTTCCCATTCTGGGAGACCCCTTTGTCTTAGTATTGTATCCTCTTTGTAGCCCGTTCCACGTATTTGTCGTGGTTACTGAGACTTGTCTCTTGTTTGGGCACTACGTTGTAGTTCCTTTGTCGGTTGGTATACCGTTGGTGTTTTATTTATCAACTGTGGTCCCGTAGACACTCGTCTCGGGTTTCACTAATCCACTTCTTGCCTGTTGCACGGTAGGTGCGTTGCAAGCTGGTTATTCTCGACTGCTCTGCACGTCGACCCATGTTGCCGGAAATTCTATTCTCCAATATACAAGATCCTTCATTCATTGCTATGAAATGCGGTTAACATTGTTTAGATGGAGACCGTCTCCGGGATTCCCAGTTTTCGGGATCTACCGTATGACAGGTTCACCGTACCCTAAGGGCATTTAATAACAGCCAGATCGGGTATTCCCGAGTAAGAGAGGACTTCCATCTCCCTGGCGTTGTTTCCCCAAGTTATATACAGGGATTGTGGAGGGTGGGGTGGAGACTGTAGGTTTCCAGTACCCACTGGTAGTTCCTATCTAGCGTATCTCTCACGCTATCACTCAACCCTTAACCCAAAGTACTTAAATCCTAACTCGGTACTTCCTAAGCTCGGTAATTCAGTCATCAGAGCGATACTTCGCTCTGATACCACTTTTTGTAACACCCCATCCAACATTAACATACTTACAACAAACTGCAGCGGAAGAACATCCTCATCACATTACTTAACTTGTTGGTGTTACACGCCGTTAGCCACCCACGTGGCTAACAAGGCTAATACATACACAATGTACCGGTCTGATGGGCTAAATTCCCGAGCAACTATACATCAGTATCCCTTTCCATTAACAGTAACAACAACATACACCTTAACAACTATACCGAGTATTTGTAAACTGGTGCCGACAACAACATCGGTCTTACTACACCTACTGTATACATACACTTAATTGTTTACCCACGTACAATGACTACCCGTCCTACTCTCGAACGGCTTCCAGCACTTCGTACCTGAAATAGGAAAAGAAGAGAAAGGGGTGGCCCCAAGGGGCTCAGCACCTTTGCTGGTATGGTAATCCCGCAGCCCACATGCTATCGGGCCACGCACAACTACTTGTCGTCTTAACATGCAGTTGATTATATTTAAATCATACATGTAACAAACACACAACATTAAACATTTCGCCTCAATGGGCTCAACAATCGGATAATACATCCTACTTAATAAATCACCCATGGTATTCATCATCCCTAGAGTATTTCTCCTCCAACGGAGCTACTTCCTTAATAGACGACACATACCCTTAAATCGGGTTATCCTCAAATGCCTCTTATCACAAGCTTGGAATCATTTCCATGATCCACACACTTCACATTTTACAACATTTACATACACTACGTAACAACACTTAACAACACTTTGCACGTTTCCATGTGCACAACATAACACCGCAATAAATATTGCATCACAACAAAACACATAACACAACGGGAATGATTCTCTTAGGAACCGACCCAAACATCACCAACTACTGGTGAGCCTAGAGATTGTTGCCAGTCTCATGATAAGCTCGTTACATAACTCGTTACCGTTTCGTTAAATGAACGGTTAACTTAACACAAGGTGTCTCGGATATAGTGATCCAAGCACACCGAAACAAACATAACAATAGTATGCCCCTGTGGCCCGACGTGAGTCAGTAATAGCCTTGGTTAAGCTAAAGGGAAGGTTGGGAACCAAATTGGAAAACAACCATAACATACAGAGAGGATCGAACCTGATATGACAACGACCCCCATACTCACAACGCGTGGCCGGAACAGACCGGACTCCTCATTCCCCCCGTTAGCACTTATTAGAAGTTCATCTTTGAACTTTATTAAACAATCACAACATTGAGTTAAGTCTTGTCAGACATACACAAGGGAAAGAGAGTCATACATTCACATACAAACACCACTCACAAACATTACATATCCAACTCACGCATAGCCGTGGTTAGAACGTTCCTTAAGTCGGAAACGTTATTACCGGGTACCGTTCTCTTACGTTTACCTAATAGTGGTTAACTAGCCCTTCAAGCGCATTAGAGGTTACCGGTATCGGCACGTAAACATACAATAACAATAATGACTGTAAACTCGTTTCATGATTTATATCATAACGTGGCAAACATACAGAAAAGCACATTGGCATACAAGCCGGTGTAATCCGTTAGGACACAGGTTGCAAGAAAACCATACCTGTCACCGGAGTCCACTTATCCTGTCCATTTATGTTCCTCGAGCAATTCTCGAACAACTGTTAACATCACACGTGTTTTCATTAACATCGGGGTTTGCTTGATCATTTAATGTCGATGCTTAATTTTTCCCCGTTAACTTACTTACATAACTTAACATTTTTAATTTGTTTTACTCTCACATTTTAATACAACTTTTAACCCACTTATTTGCCATTTAAACTCACCTAACATGTCCTTTACATCCTTATAACATCATTACCTACCAATCCCCATCATCACATATCATTTCATAACCTTAAACCATGTTTTTGGTCCGACCGACCCACCGACCGACCCACAGCTGGGTCGGTCCATTACAGGACCCCTTTTACTTCCTTACAGACATGCCCGTCCGACCCACGTCCGACCCACCATTCTGGGTCGGTCCATGTGCGAACATTTTCCCAACATTTTACAGAGGCTCGACCGACCCATGTCCGACCCACCCTTTTGGGTCGGACCGTCACCGAACATTTTCCTAACATTTACAGAGGCTCGACCGACCCACAAACTGGGTCGGCCCCTGGGTCGGTCGCCTACTAAACTTACCTAAACTTGCCAATTCTTCACCAAACTTCTCCTAAGGCCTCTTAATGCTTCCTAGCAACATTTGGTAACCTTACATCCACATACAACATCCATGAAACTCATTTTCTAATTCCTTAAAACATTTACTTATTTCCTTGTAAAAATTCCTAACACTTACAATGTTTTCTCCTTATGATTTCTAGGTGGCCTTTCACCTATAATGACCAAAATACCAAGGTGTATCCTCTACACCTTATCATCATCTCTCAAACTTCTTTTCTTACTAACTAAATCTCCTTTTTCACATCATACCTAACAATCACTTATTCCTTGAACACCAACCTTACCTAAACCTTTAACAACTCCCCAAGACTTTAATATTCACAAACACCCATAGAACTCCTAGAACTTCCAAACAACACCTAAATCCTTGCATCACTCTATTCACCATAACACATGTTTCTTCTTCGCAGTAACATTCAATCACCTTTAACACTTCCTAGTTCCCAAAACTTCCTTAAAACACTTAGAACTTCTTACCATTTCCCAAATTTGGCCATATAGCTTCTCTAGCAATACTCACAATCCCCCAGGTTTTTACCTTATTTCACTCAAACACCTAAAATCCACAACACATTTTTATACACAAACTTCACACATTAAGCACTACATCACAATATAGTGCATAACTCAATTGCTTGGCACTTAGGCCCTTAAATAACATGGCTCTTAGGCCCTTAATTGCATACCTTAAACACTGAATTTCCCACATAAATATGCTTTGCCCTGCAAATACATACACCAAAACATATGTTCTTTTACTAGTCCTCTTGAGACACTTTGCTAGGTCACTCACCATTGGCTCCTTAGGTATTTTATCAAGCAATCAAGCTCATTTTCCTAAGGCATTTAAACTACATTGAGATAGTTTGTTTACCTCTTTTCCCACAAGTTTCTTTCTTGTTTCCTTGTGAACCGGTAGGGCATTTGGTCCCTTTTTCAACTATTAAACATTATACAAACAATAGAATGAGTATTCAAGCATTATGCTTCTCCTCATTGTAAACCCTAGTTACATATTGTTAAACAATTAAGGTAATTGTTTTACCTTGGAATTGGAGAAGAACTTGAATAAGTAGCAAGAGAGGACTCCCCTAGCCCTTGGAAGATTCAAATGAAGCTAAAACAAGCAAGATAAATACACCATTGTGAGGTGAATTTTCGGACAACATGTAACATGGAGGAAACATGATTTTCTTTGAGTTTCCTTACCTTGAAGCAAAGGAGAACAAGATATGTGAAAAGATGAGCTCAAGCTCCTCCCATGGTGGTTTCTCTTGGCACCGAAATGGAGGTTTTGAAGTTTTGAAGGGAAAAGATTGTAGAGCTTGGCTTAACTAAGAGAATGGTGTTGTTTGTTTTTGATTTGGTTAAGTGAGCTAGGTTTTTACAAGTGTTCAAAGATGAGCTTCCATGGTGGTGGTGATATTTACCCGAGAGAGAACAAAGAAGAGAGGAAGAAGGAGTGGAACCGTGGAAATGAAGGAAGGGCGGGAGAATGAAGATAGAACTTACTTTTGAAGATATTTGTAAGTTAAAGCAAATAGTACTTTACTTTAAGCTTAAGTTTTACTTATTTGATTTCTTTTACATGTTGGTGACTCACACCATGAAAAACCGGCCCCCATATGCCTAGGAGGGTATAATGGTCTTTGTTGACCAATTTAATTACTTTAACATTATATGTTACAAACTAGCTTGTAAAAATTACTATTCACAAATACAAGGCACATAGAAGTGAAATTTTTGATTTCCCACTAATATGGCCACCCAAATGTGATACTATATAGTACACATGCTAATTAAAGAGTAATGATGGTCATTTAGCCATTCAAAACTCATTTACAAGACAATTTTTCAAAAACGTGCTTTAAGACTCCTTAAAGCACATTTTGTGTTTTAACTTGTTTTCAGCTTGGTTTTCTTTGGTAATGATTTAATAGTTCTTAACATATTTATAAGATATAAGTATGACCATTAGGTCTTATACAAATTTATCCCAATCTTAGCACATTTTTGCTCTTATTGACTTTAAGGTATTACCTTGTGTTTTGTTTGGTTTCATTGTCTGCCAAGGTTTCCTAAGGACTTATTAGCCTTATTAAATCATAATTAAATGTTATCAAGTCTTGGTAGGCTCTTTTGGGTCCAACCAAGTTCACTCATAGCTTAGAGCATGTTTTTGCTCAACTGTGTTTTATGCTTTATTGCATTATATGTTTAGATTGTTCACTGTTGTTACTAAGGCACTTTTTAGCCTTTACATACCATAATTTGATATTTAAAACCACATATCAAGGTTTGGGGTATTTCAATGAAATGAAATGTTAAGGACAATGGAAATAAATGTTAAGGACAATGGAAAGAAATGACAGGAAATTTTAAGTTAGTAGTTAGGGACAATGGAAAGAAATGACAATGGAAAGAAATGACAGAAATAATAACAATAATATTAAGATGTCCAAAGTTAGATGTCCAAGTTAGATGTCCAATTCAGATGTCCAATTCAGATGTCCAAGATTAACAATTTAATAGTATTAACAGATTATTACTATATAGCGAGTGAACTACTGAAAACTAGGGAAATTGATGGAATCAATCTCCCCGGAAACGGCGCCAAAAACTTGTTGGGATAAAACTACACTATAATAAATATAGATTTATAACAAACTAATAGGCAAGTGTGCCTATTCGTAGTAGTAAAACAAGTGTCGTATCCACAAGGAGATTGTTCAATTATCCTAGTTTAGGTAGTTAATAAAAACTGTAAAAAGGGGGTTTAGCCGGAGGCAAGCTTGATTTGTTGTTGAATTAGTACAGAAATAATAAAAACAGTAAAAGAGTTGTGTATTAAGTGGATGGTAAATGTGCTAAGGAAGGTGAAATCGCCCAATATAACCCAGATAATAAATATAATCCTAGTTTGCTCTTATTTGTCTGTTAAGAATTTTATCTTGTGGCCTTTCTAAATCATAGATAAGGACAACTCTTAATTAATTCAGTAGACTTTTTTCAATCAGAAAAGTTTAAAATCATTAATTAGCTTTAAGCTAGAATTCTTTTAATAAAGCGATGGATTTTATCTGCTAATCAAGGAGATAATATCTAACGTTTGTCTCTCTTTGTGGTCTATTCTCTAATTTTACAAATCATTGAAATTAGAGAAACCATAAATGAGTAAAAATGATCAGTTCTTAACATTTAATATATAGAGAGACAAAACAAATATTTATAGCAAACTCGGTATTATAAATACGCTGAGTTATTTTGGGTTAAACACCCATCCTAAGCACAATTATGAGTTTACTCAGACATTGACAGAAATAAAAACAGAGTAGAGATTGAAATAGTCATTATTCAGAACTGCCTGCGAATAACGGGTCTGCACTCGCCTGCCTCTTTTCTCTCTTTGTAAATTACTGCTTCTGTTTGAGTACGTACGTGAATGTGGTGAAATGGTGAAAATAAATAAAAGATGGAGAATTGTGGTGTTATGGGAGGAATTAAATGGAAGAGAATGGAGTGTGGAGCTGCTTGAGATTTCTTCAGCCTCTGGTCGTACGTGGTGTGTTATTTTGCAGTAACGGTGCTGGGTTTATATAGAGGATTTGGAGGAGGCAGATCCGTACGTAAGAATTGATTGAGCATTGATTGCAGACTGATTGCTTCATTTAATGCAGGGGACAGAGCCGACGAGTGGAGCGATTTAAGGTAGGCGGTGCGGGAGTAGATGGATAGCAGAATCAATTTGCAGAACAACGCGTCACGAAGAAGAAGACTGGCGCGACTGATTTTTGCCCTTTCTCCTGTCCGCATCCAACAGGCGTTGCCTGTTGTCTTGTCCGCCTACAAACAGGCGGTTATGCTTGATGTTGTCCGCCTGTATTGGGCGGTAGTCTCTTTGTGTGGTCCGCTTGTTTGGGCGCGGTTGGCTCTATTTATCGTCCGCCTGTAATGAGGCGTAGCCTTGGTGATGTCCGCCCATACGGGGCGGTTGCCTATACTGTGTTGTCCGCCTGTTTTGAGGTGGTACTGAGGGCGGACACATGCATGCGTGCCTCTCGCGTGACTCTCTTCTACCTAGGCTCTAGTTTTATTCGTTTGGACCCCTTTTCTGAGCCGTTTGCGTCTATTGTTTGTCTCTTTGTCTACTTTGCTCCTAGCTTGGTTTTCCTCATGTTTAACCGATAAATCTGTAAGACAATCAATAAAACATAAACTAGAGAAAAACTAAGATAAGTGGAGAAATGAGCAAGAAAAGTGCTAATAATATATATGAAATACACCTATAAAACATGCTCATTTGGATACTTATCAGTGGTCACAATTAAATCACACTATGGATAGAGGCTTTAGGATAAAATGAAATTGGAGTTGATTGTATTTTTAATTAGAGGAATTATTCCTCACATGACCTCGTAAAAAGGATTACCTTTTTACTGAGTCTCGCCAATGAAGTCGAGGACGCATGAGCCTTTGTCTTCGGACCAGTGACATGGGGAGAGCAGAGTGTTTTGTATTCTGGCCCATGGTGACGAGGACGAACGAGCCATTGTCTACGGACCGGCGACATGGGAGAATACGTTGGAAATTATGTGAATGTTTAATCCATTAAAAGACAAAGATTTTGAGTGCTATACATGTTTAAGCATGTTGTGTGACATTTAAGTAAGCATATGGCGGACCTAAGGATTCAATGAGTTTAAGTATACATAAGTATGATCTGTATGATCTGTGGAATGAGGTAAGATATGTATTCTAATAAAATAGATGGGAACTTTGGGGACAAAGTTCTTTTAAGGGGGGTAGATTGAAATACCCCAAACCTAAGTATGATGAGTAAACATCAATTTATGATGTAGTGAGGCTAAATATGCCTTATAAAGATTGGTAGACAATTTAAACCAAGGAAAACACAAGAAAATGCCTTAAGGGCAATTTGGGCAAAAACGTGCTCTAAGCTTGGAGTGACTTTGATTAGCACCCAAATACCATTATAAGACTTTAGTAATATTCTAATGGACATTTTAAATCTATTAGCAAAGAAAACCAAGCTCAAAAACAAGCTTAAACACAAAATGTGCTTTAAGACTCCTTAAAGCACCTTTTTGAGAAATTGTCTTAGAATTGAGTTTTGAGTGGCTAAATGCCCATTATTACATCTTAATCGACATGTGTACTAATTAGTATCACATTAGGAAGCCTAAATCAATGGGAAACCAAAAATTTCACAAATATGTGCTCTAATTTGTGAATAGTGCCTAGTTTAAGTTTTAGTCAACATAAGTCAATTGGTTGGTCAACCAAGACCATAAATATCTTGGTTATTAAGGGGGTGGCCGGTTTTGATGTGGGGAGTCACCACATGATTAAGAAAATAAAGGAAAAGAAGAGTAAAAGAGAGAATAGTACTATTTGCTTTATAAAAGTAAAATACCTTATATTAACCTACCTCTCTTCTTCATTTCTCTTCTTATCCCACGGTTTTCTTCACCTTCTTCATCCCTCAAACCGTTCCAAGCAGCTCCATGGATGCTCCATCTTCAAATGCTCACCAAACCTTCATTTAAGCTCCAAATCCAAAATAACATAGATTATTCTTAGTTAGACCAAGACCTACCTTTCTACCTTTTCAAATCTTTCAAAGCTCAAGTTTGGTGCCATGAGAAAACTCCATTGATGGAGGAAAATCAAGTTTGAAGAACTCTTTTGGTTCTCCATTCATTCAAGGTAATGAAAGTGAAAGAAAAATCAACTTTCCATCCTTTTTCTTAGTTGGCCGAAAATCATCACTCATTGAGCCTTGTTTTATCCATTGTTCTAGCTTGATTCTATTCTCCAAGGGCTAGAGGAGGTCCTACTTGATTCATACCCAAGCTTGTTTGGAGAATCCAAGGTAAAACATTCAATTTAATACCTTAAAACACATTTTCAACCTAGGGTTTACTCCTTAAGGTCAGTGTATTATTTAGCACTCATGAGAGTCATTGTGTATTGATTAGAACATTGGCAAGGGAAGTTAAGATGGTGGCCGAGATTGCCAAGGGAAAAGGTCTAAGGAGGAAGTTAAGATAAGCTTGAGAAAACAAGGTAAAATGCTTACCTAATGGTGGTTTAAGTTTTAAGGGATGAGTTTAGGTGGGTACCAATGTGGCTTAGAGCTTACATTGTGTATTGGGTTATATAACCTAAGAAAAAGAACTTAAACAAGCTTATGAACTTGTGATTAAGGAGCCAATGGGAATGAGTTAGTAAGATAAGTTTAAGATGGATTTTAAGAGTATTGTAACTACTATGAGATTGATGGGTGTATTTGCAGGTTGAAGGCTTTTATATTGGGAAATTCAGTGTTTAAGTTTAAGTTATTTAAGGGCCTAAGAGCCATGCCATTTAAGAGCCTTAGTGCTATGCAATTTAAGATTATTGCAATATATTGAGTTTGTTGTGAATGAGTTGGTTTGGGTGATGAGATATGAAGAGAAAGAACTTGATATGTGTGAGATGGTTGAATGAGGAAAATAATGTGTTTGGGCATGATAAGATACTAGAGAAGCTATGGCGAAATTTGAGTAGAAAATAAGTGTTTAGGTGATGGTGGTGAATTAATATGACCTAGGATTTACTAGGAGTCATAAAAAGGAATTTGAGTGGAAATGAGTTAACTAAGGAGTTCTTGAGGTTTAGAATGACCTAGAATTGTGTAGGAGGAAATTAGAGGATTGGTGGGTGTATTGAACACACCAAAGTCATGTTATGAGGAATGGTAGGACCTGTGCAAAAATCTGGAGGAAATGATGTATAATGCTTTGAGATGATTTAGGTAAGAACTAGAGAGTAAAACAATGAGAGTTTCGGGAAGTTTGTGTAAGAGGTGGTGATGTTAGTAGTGGACTAGTAAGGTTTAGTTTAAATGGTAATGTGTGGACTTGGGTGATGGAAGTGAAAATTGTAGGAGAATGTTGTAAGTCGTCAAGGAAAATGACTAGAATCGTATAAGAGTGTATGATCATGAGAATGGTGAGTAAGTTGCATAAAAGAGGTGGAAATGTCTAAGGAGGGTGTTGCATGGTCAAGGTAAATGAAGAACAATGTCAAGGTGTTAAGGTAATAGAAAGAAATGTATAAGTAAGCTCAAGAGTTTAGGAATGATGAGTAACAAATGAAAAAAGAGAAATTGTGCATGGACATGCAAGATGACCTTGGAAGGTTTAACAAAGCAAAGATGGAATGTAATGATGTTAAGGAGGAGTATATGGGTTGAAAAGAAACACTTTGGTTAGTTGAAGTTTTAGACAAAATGTACATGTTGGAAATATAAGGAATTAATTAACAAGTGTTAGGAATTTCTTGCAAGAATTGAGTAAAAGGTTGGAATGATCTTTGGAGGTTATTTTAATGAGTTTGGAGGATGATTAAAGGTGGGTTTAAGGGTCTAAATGATGTCAGAACACATTAGGAGGCTTGAGGAAAAGTTTGGAGAATATTGGACAATTTTTGGGCTTGTGCTGGAATGGTCCGACCCAGTTGGTTGGATCAGACATGGGTCGGACGTCCTCCGTTAAGTCACCTATAATTTTTCTGGAATGGTCCGACCCAGGGCCCTTGGGTCGGACATGGGTCGGACGGGTGAGTCTTAGAAGACGGAAAATTTCTGGGATGGTCCGACCCAGTTGGTTGGGTCGGACGGTGGGTCGGACGACCCTTAAAACAAAAAAAAAAAGAAATTTTAAGGATGCTAAATGGTGCTAATGGTACACCATTGAGAGGGCAATGGAGATTAGAAACCTAAAGACCTAGGGGACTAAGTTAAGTATAAACTTACATGTTTAAGGATAAGTTATAAGATCAAGTTGTAAGACTTAAGAGGTGTTAGGTGGGGATCATTAAGGGTTAAGTAAGTTAAGTGATTAACAACCTAAAACTGAATGAATGTTTTAGGACTTGGGAATTTGGACTCCGGAAGAGAGTAAGCAACCGAACGACCAACGGTGAACGGTACAGTTCTTCTTGTGACCCACTTGCTAACGAGGTGTCCCTCGGCTTGTGTGCTATTTGTTTTTGTGTGCTCACTAAACAAGATAAAGCATGCAACCGGAACATTATGTATTGTTTGTGTGATGTTTGAAAACTAACACAACATACCGTGAGAACTTACTAACCAATGTTTAGTAAGGAATTGAGTGAGACTAAGGAACGCTCCCTAATATTAGTTTGTTATAAACCGAAAGAGGTTAACCAACAAACACGGTCTTGAGACTACTACTAACTGGAACTTAAGGGGGGAGTGAGGAACCCGGGACTGACTCCGGTCATGCATGCTAAGGAAAGGGGGTCGGTATCTATAGCAGATTCGACTTCCGTTTAAGGACTAGTCTTCGGACTAGTAGCCTAGGGTCGGTTGGCCGGCTCAGCTACATTGGACATCCAGTCCAAGGTAGGTGGCTTTAAGATGGCGTGGGGGTATCTAGCCTACATCCCCAACAATTTAAGAATATTGTTTATTGCCGGTAAGTGTCCTGCTGCTGGCTAGGGTTAACCAAGCCCTACAAAAATAAACAACGAAATAAGGGCTAACCTATTCCCAATGAGAGAACGGTTGGCATACATAAGGTAAGGTTGAGATAAGTTGCAACCATTCCTCTTTAAAGGATGGTTTGTATTATTAAGACTAAGATAAGCTACAACCACTCCCTTTTAAAGGATGGTTGTTTCTAAGATTAAGATAAGACTAAGATTGAGGTGAGATAAGGATGGACCAAGATTGAGAGGAAACATAACTTAAGGAGTTAAATAATTAACTCTCTAATTAAGGGAACACATCTAAGTCGTTCAATTGTTTGAACTTTGATTGTTCATATTTGGATTGTTGTTTACAGCATTTACTACTATGTTGTGCATCTAATCAACCTCCATGCTATCGACAATTAGTCGTCGTAGCCACGTTATCTTGGGGGCCATGAGAGGATCGTACCAGCATTCGTGCTGACCCCCTTTGGGGGCTGTTTTTACTACACAGGTGAACGTCAGGGGCGGCCGTCACGAGAGAAATATGGGGTACAAGTGTTATGGGTTAAGTGTGGCCTACGAGTTGTGCATGTACACTCGTATGGCAATTTGAGTTAGTGAGATGTATGGGATGTGAGGGGATTGTAAGAAGGTTATGTATTGGTTAAGATTTGTTGTACTAATGTTCGGTATATTATGTCAATCAGACCGTGGCAAGGTCCTGAAGTGTATTGAATTCCGCTGTGACATTTATATATATGTTGTTATGTTGCGAAACCACATTTGGATTTAGATGGGGTGTTACAGTATTAACAGCCACAAATCAGATATTATATATCTTTAGTAAGAAACTTTACCCTGATATGAGATCCCTCATTTGTAATATCATTAGTTATGTTGAATCTCCCAACTTCTCCAAGTACCTTGGGCTCTTAGTTAAAGTTGGTAGAAACAAAACCCTAATGTTAAATTATCTTCTTGAGGGAGTGAAGAGAGAAGTCCAATCCTGCTCAAGGCTGATGTCACATGAAGTTAGAGGAGTGTTAATCACTAGTGTGCTTTAATCTATACCAAACTATACCATGTCTCTTTTCCTTCTCCCTAATACCATTATCTCTAGATTGAACTCTATCTTCTCTTCTTTCCGATGGGGGGTGCCGATAAAAGAACAGGTATGCATTGGCTCAGTTGGGATAAAACCTGCACCCTCAAGCACAAGGGTGGTTTTGGCTTCAAAGAAATATCCCATTTCAACAAAGCCCTCTTGGCCAAACAAGTGAGGAACATTCTGTGTTAGTTCCTTATTCTTTTCTCTCAAAATCTTAAAGGCATTTAAATTCCATATAATGATATCCTAGATACAAATATCAAAAGCCAAGCCATCCCATTTGGAGATCCATTTTCTCAGCCATACTAATAGTCAAAAGAGGAGCAAGTTTTCAGATTGGGAATGGAAATACTACAAAATTCTGGAAGTCTCCCTGGATTCCCAGACCTATTACTTTCAAACCTATCACACCTTTTCCTTCTTCAAATTCTAATATCACCGTTCATCACTTCATTGATTCATAAGAATGAACCTGGATATCCCCCCCCCCCCTCCTTTTGATGACTGGTTGGAGCCTTGATACTAAGATCATTTCAAATATACCTTAGAATCAAAATGAGGAGGATAAGTGGGAGTGGCACCATACAAAAGATGGATTTTTATCTGTTAAATCAGCCTATGCCGTGGCCAAAGAAGATTTCAATCAAAGACACACCTCATCAAAGAATGACTATACTATCATATTATCCGCAAGATTCAAAATAATCAATGTAGCCCCAGTGTCAAACTGTTGTGTTGGAAATTTCTTTCTAATATTGTTCCTTGTATGGCAAACAATGCTAAGAGACTAGGGAGTGGGGATCAGATAAATGTATTTTGTGTGAGAAAACACATATAATGTTCCATATGTTGTTTGACTGTATAATGGTGTGCCATCTGTGGGATGGTATTATTGATATAGCCTTCTTGCCTAATATTAGTGAAACTAGTCTACAAGATTGGTTCTATCAGTCATCAAACAAGTGGAGAACAGAGAAACTTGCAGTGATTGCTAATCTTATGTGGTCCATTTATGATGCAAAATATTTTGTGAGACATAATGTTGACAAGTCTTGGTTGGTTATGATTGAATCAAATATTACACTTTGACCAATACCCCGTTGGTTCAGTGGTGATTGGGACTGAGCTTGGTAGGGAGAACCACGGTTCGATCCCCCGCAACGACTATTGGGAGGGGACTGAAACCTATCCACCCAGAGCTGATCCCCGATCCGGATGTAGACCAATAGGGCGAACCGGGTGGTAGACCAAAAAAAATATTGCATTTTGCAAAGCTTATGAGATGAGTATGAATGTTGTTTTGCCTATGAGTTCTAATCATCGGATACCTTTTGCTTAGGGTCATTTAAAAATTAAGTGCTGCAAAATTACGAAGGGCCTTCCATCACTTTGTGCGGTACTATCAGAGACCATAGAGGGAGTCCATTCATGATTTTTAACAAGGTAATATTGAATGCTTGCAGTCTTTACGAAGCTGAAATACAAGGTTGTGCTATGGCCTTATCTGAATGATGGAAGAAGGTCATTTTCAAGTGGAATTTGATATCAGATATCAGTCTTTTTTTTATCATATTCGGCTCCATGAACCCATAGTCCAAAACAGCTTGTAAGTGCACTCACAAGACTGATTCCTATGTTCAGTTTTCTCGTTTTGGCAAGGATAATAGTTCCATCTATTTTCCAACTGTCATCATTTGTAGTTTGTTTAACATATCTCTACCTTTTTTTGGTCGAAAAGGCGGAGGCTCAGCCTCAAGGATTATTATTATTATTATTGAAGAGTCTGATGTCTTCTAGCACTTGTGCTTGAGCACACCTTGGTGGCCCAGATAGTTCATACATGTTCCATGCACCTAATAAACTAGGTTTAGCAATTACATCTGCTACTTTATTGCAGCATCGAGGGGTGTAACTCAGGGACACTACCCGGTTCTGATTAAGTAAGCGGCTACACTCCAGCAGCAGCGGTCGACAATGATGCAATGGAGGGCGGCCTTCAATCAGTTGCACCAGGAGCAGAGAATCAGTGTAGAAAGTAATCCTGTTCAGAGCCTTTCTCCAGGCCATCCTAAGCGCATAAAGAAGAGCGAGAGCTTCATCTTGTAAGATGCTTGTCGTGCCCACCATTCTACCGAAGCCAATGATCCAAGCTCCTTCATTGTTCCTGCAAACACCACCAGTAGCCGTAGCATAAGTAGAAATATTCACCGCAGCATCAACGTTAAACTTAAAAGAACCTTCATTTGGGGGTGTCCAGAAGTTAGACATAGCAGTTTCATTATCAGATAATTCCAGATTTTGCAAGCGGGCCAGTCCCAAGCTATTATCCCAAGCTCGTCGATTGAAATAGCATTCTCGAACAATGGTTTGCAATGGCAGGAATATCCTGCTTTCGTTGCCAAAAACTTTCTTGTTTCTCCGGTTCCAAAGTAGATGACAACTAATTGCAAATACCGAACTCCACTCATCATTGATAAGCCTTTCGCCTGAGTTCTTAATATTAAATTTCAACCATGGGATAATCTCCAAACTGTAAAATTTACTTCGTTGGGCATGTGGGATGAATTTATTCCAAATCCTCCTTGCTACCATACAGTCCCAAAACATGAATTACGGTTTATTCCAATCCGCAGTAGTGACATGAGCTGTCCAAGGTAAGTCCATGGAGCGTCTTCTTGAATTTGTCATCAGTTACCCGTGCCAATTTGTCACATTAAACAACAAGATCTTTCTTGAACTTGAAGTCGCCATATTTTCTGGAAAAAGATGAATCCACATTACCCTGCCAAATGGAAAATTATTCAAAATCAGAAACTTATAAGCAGAGGACACCGTATAGATTCCAGAACAATTTAATTTCTAAGCAATAAAATCTTCCCCGAATGTGGGAAAATAAGTGACTGTCAAACAACTGTTTGAAGTGGTCTGGAAGAAAAGGTAGGAATTCTCTCACTTCCATCCACATCTCATCCCAATAATCGTGATAATATCCTCCCATGCAGAATCAGGACGCTCCTTGTAGCAATAGCCTGCAATTCAAAATCAATCACCATTTATCTGTCCAAAATTTAATGGATTTTCCATCAACAATATCTCTACCTTTAAACTTTGGAAGGGAGGTGATATTCCTTCTAGCGTAATTAATTAGTTGTTGTAATATGGATGAAGACTAGTAACTACTTGTGTTTTATTTGAATAACCCCAAGTTTCATTAAAAAAAATGTTATAACTGGAAGCATGTCAATCACCAGATCTTGAAAGATCTAAATAATACTCCCTCCGTTCAACAATAACTGTCATTTTAGAAACTTGCACACTTATTAAGAAAAGTAGGACAATGACGCATTGTGTCCCTACTTTTACTTTCCATTTAGATAATAATTACTTTTATATTGAATAGTAGGGGGTAAAATTGGAAAGAAGTGTGTCAAAAAGCTAGAATGACAGATATTTTTGAACAAGAATCACATCCTAAAATGACAGATATTAATGAACGGAGGGAGTAGCAAGAAGGGTCCACCGTCCACCGGTAGATGATACACGTTTCATATAAGGACGTTTCACATGTAAACAAAAACCTTAGTCAAAGGTTTCATGATTAAGGGAAGAAGGTGGTCATGCCATGGGCATTTGAGTATCCATGAAATTATTCTCTCTTCCAAACTCACCAACAAACTTGTTAGTATTGTTTTATTTCCCTCAGCCACTCATTGTAGCAATGCACTACTGCATATATTCTTTCAGTGGCAGTGATGCTTCATCCCACGATTACCTTTATGTCCACCTCAATCCGTCAATGATGCCTCTTTGATAAGACATCATCCACTCAGCTTAACCCAGCTTCCAATAAATTACCCTTCTGCTGCAAATACACCTCTTCAAAGCTGAAACAGGGTCATACGCTGGACTCCCCGAACTGAATCAATTAGCTTTTACCAAGCACGAACTTCCTAGCAACAATGGCGAAAGATGAATTAGCCGAGATGATTTTCATCCCAGTTCCAATAATGGGTCACCTACGTCCAACGGTTGAGATTGCTCAAAGACTCGTGTCTCGTGATCCATCTCGGATTTCCGCCACTATCCTCATCATAAAATTGTCCTTCCCCAATGGCGCAATCGACGCTTACATCCAATCCCTCATATCCCAAAACCCTACCACCGTCAATGTGATCGAACTCCCCCTTCCGGACAGCCAGCCGTCGGATCCAACCTGCGAAGACTCATGGTCCATTTACTTGGACACATACAAACCCGTCGTCAAACAATTCCTTCTTAACCGCTACGATTCATCATCATCTTCCTCCTTGACAACAGACAATCGAAAGCGGCACCTCGTCGGACTTGTACTCGACATGTTCTGTACAAATTTCATCGAAGTGGGTGATGAGCTCTGCGTTCCTTCCTACTGTTTGACCACTTCTGGAGCCGCTTTCCTCACCCTGTCACTCTATTTCGAATCACTTCAACAAGATGTTCCGGCAACTTTCGGCGCGGGTTCACTTGAGGAGACTGTGGTGGAAGTAGCCGGGTTCAAATATACCATTCCGATGAAAGTTTGGCCTGCTATGCTCCTAGGTAAGGATAGTTTTGTCACCTTCAAGATGATCATGGAGTACGCTAGCAGAGTTCGACGTACAAAGGGAATCATAGTGAATACGTTCCAGGATTTGGAATCGTCCCTAATACAATCTCTATCAGATGGTGATCATCAAGTCGTGCCTCGGATTTATCCAGTGGGTCCAATTGTCAATATGAAAGATCACGACTATGATTCGAGAAATTCAACTAGCGAGGTGATTTTGAGATGGTTAGATTTACAGCCACCATGCTCTGTAGTGTTTCTTTGCTTCGGTAGTTGGGGAAGTTTCACTAAGGAGCAAGTGAAAGAGATAGCAGTAGGGATAGAGAGAAGTGGTCAACGATTCCTATGGTCATTAAGAAGACCAGTATCAGTATCACCATCAGATGGACAACAGAAAGGCGACGTCAACAACGGAGTGAAGTCGTCCTCATGGACCTCATCATCGCCTGTGCCAATGCCGGAAGAATACGAGGATTATGCCGACGTATTGCCAGAGGGATTCCTTGACCGAACAGCAGGGGTCGGGAGAGTGATTGGATGGGCTCCACAAATGGCGGTGTTAGGACATAAGGCGGTGGGGGTATTTGTGTCACACTGTGGGTGGAATTCGACGTTAGAGAGTTTGTGGTTCGGGGTGCCGATGTTGACATGGCCGATTTACGCGGAGCAGCAGCTGAACGCTTTCGTTCTGGTGAAAGAGATGGAGTTGGCATTAGAGATTAGAATGGATTATTGGTGTGATACTATAGAGAGAGTGGCGAATATGGTAGTGACTGCGGAGGAAGTAGAATTGGGTATAAGGAGGATGATGATGGAGGAAGAAGGGGAGAAAATAAGGCGAAAAGTGAAGGAGGTGAGTGAGTTGGGGAGGAAGAGTGTGATGGGAGATGGTGATTCCGGTGGGTCTTCTTGGGAGTCGATGGGTCAATTTTTGAAGGATGTGTTTCGGAATTTGGTGGAGTCTTAAGTTTAATATGGTCAATTATCTTAATTTACCATTTGTGGATTACGGAGTTGTGTTTTTTTTTTTTTTGAATAAAAATGGATTATGGAGTTGTGATAAATAGCCGTTGTATCAACCTGGACCACTTGGTTATAGTGGAAGGAGTTTTTTTTTTTTGAAAACCAAGTGGAAGGAGTTATAATTGCCTATTAGTCAAGGGCAGATTATATTTGATTCAACCTTTAAATAGTTGTGAACTAAGATTGTTTTTTTTTTTTTTGAAAACAAACTAAGATTGTTAATGTACTTATTAATGTCAATTTATTGGCGACTTCTTACATGTATTTTTGCTTTATAAAAGTTGTCATGTTAGTATATAAAAAATGTACGCAAGCTTGCAAGCGCTTGAACTGTTTTACCCCTTTATCCTCGAAGTTAAACAAAGGTTGCGTTCGGTGATGGTCTAAATGTGGCATAAATATGTCATTTTTGATTTTGGCATTTTTGACCCAAAATGCTAAACCGCTATCACCGAACAACAATTTTTAAAACAGTCACAAAACTACCATTTTCAAAACAACCACAAAACAATCAACAATTTATGCTGCAAATAGAATGAATACCGTAAACAGAGGCGGAGCCAGAAAACTGTAATTAAGGGGGCGAAAATATTTTAATAATATTAATTAATATTTAAAAATTAATTTTTAATAAATTATTTTAAATTTTCAATACTTATAATTATATTTTAAAAATGATTTTATATGCTAATATATGTTATTTTTTATTTCTCGGCATAGCCAGTATTAAATTTAAATTTATTTTTTTGAATTTCATTAAGTAATATTTAATTGAATAGAATATATTGTTTTAACTACAAATATATGTTTAAAATAAATATTTTATCAACTATTAAATAATATATAATAATAAAATAATAAGTGATAGTTGTACGTATATAAATATATTTGGTTACAGTCAATTATTTTATTATTAGAAAGAATTATTTTTTCAATTCAATGATATTATTTATTCAATTAAAAATTAAAATAATCTTAAGTATTAATACATTTGAAATGTTACATTAAATACTAATTTATAATCCATAAAATTTTATTTTTATATGTAACATCTAATATATTTGCTCTAAACACAATGGTTTATTTCTTTATTTTTTCTAATATATGTAAAAAATTACTGATAAATTAATATGTATACATATTATAAATTAATTATCACTAAAATGTTAATAAAAAATAATAATAATTAAAGTATATAATTGAATGTCTACATATATTTTAACTTTATTAAGAAAAAATTGATTTAAAATATAATATAAAATTTTTAATTGTAACACCAAAAACGGTAAATGCACTGCACAAAACTAACTTATTCAAAAAGCCAGACGAAACCGCCGCCTGCCGAACACTATTTTTCAAAACAACCACAAAACAATCAGCACAAAACAACCAACAAAACTACCACAAAACAACCAACAAAACTACCACAAAACAACCAGACCAAAACAGCCACAAAACTACCACATTTATACCCACCCGAACGCAGCCAAAATTGCCACCATGGATCGGAGTTTGGAGATGTATCTATAAAGATATACATTGAATTCTTATATTACTGAAATTATACTAGATGTACAAACTGATTTCTTAAACTATGTGGTAAGCTTACAAATCCTATAATTTTACTGTATACAAATTGTACCACTACATATGTAGCTATCTTTGGCTACATATACTTATAGCTAGGAGGGATTGATTATTAATAGTGACTTGTGAGTTGTCTCAATTCGCGTACCGTTTGCTTGTTCAAATAAAAAAAATCCACTCGTCGTCTCGACTATAAAGGGTCGATTTGTAGTCAGTTGTCTAGCAGTAGCAGTTGCTAGATGCAACTGCGGGGCGGGGGGGGGTAAACTTGTAATTGTAGTAGTTGGGTCAGCTATCGGGTTTGATATTAATGGATTGCAGCTGCCATGAGGCATAATATAATTACATAAATGTCTCTGTGTTGTTAGAGTTAATTAGTAGCATTGTGTTTGGCAAAAAAAACATGTTGCATACAGTATTCTACAACGTTTTTGTGATTCACACAGTACGACAACCGAGGTGTTACTTGCTTCCCAACAACTACACTGCTTTGGCCAATGCTAACATCCAAATGCTTGGCAAACATCTCTACCACAAGCTCGCTCACTTGAGGTGTCCATTCAGTCTTCTACGGATCAAGACCTTCATCTGAACCTGATTCATCGGATCCAACTAGGATTGGTGCCTTTGTTTTTTTCCCTTTACTTTGATGCCATCTAGGGTTTTTGTAACACCCCTGCCGCTTATCCAACCATTAACTCCTAACCCGTCTCATTTACCGTCATCAAGCAGTGGAATCAAACTACCAACGGGGGTATTACAATGCCGTTAGTCACCCACGTGACTAACAAGGCCAAACTCAACACAACAAATCAAATACAATACCGGTTTGATGGGTCATGATACCGAGTACACTATACAAACGTTACTTCCATTACATAATCAATCTCAACCAAATACAACATCAATCCCATATTATACAAATACAACCTCCATTCATTACTATACCGAGTTCCTACAATCATCAAGTTGCCGGTAACAATTCGGCTTACAATTCAACATTTCAAATAATTGCAACCTTCACTAATTACTACCCATGCTTACATACCAACCTCATCCTACTCTCGAACGGTGATCGGCTTCATTGTACCTGGAAAATAAAAACGATGACCCTAGGGGCTCAGCAAAATTTTGCATATGACTTCTACATACCCCGCGTACTAGCGAGGGTATGCCGACTATTTGGTCGAGAGCATGCGATTCATTTTATTTCAAACAGCATGCAAGGCAACAATACATTATATATGTATGTCAACACAATCAAGGTTCGATAAAGAACACAAACACCAAACACACAACAAGAGGTTAGTTTATTGTTCTCTACTTAGGCTTGAGGGTTTCTACCTCACTATGCCTACTCAATTACTCATTGTCTTACCCACTCTCTTGGGTTCCCTTACTCACAATCTCAAGTTCTCAAGTCACAACTCAACTCTCGATACTCACATACTCAAATCGATACTCCAATTCTCAAGTTCTCAATCAATACTCAACGCTCAAGGGTAAATGTTAAGTCATTACTCATGACCTCCAGGCAGGGTCATACACAAGACCCACCACCGGGCTTACAATACAAAAGGGGATATGCATTTAGCTCCTCAAGTTCACCAATGTCCAGTTCTCTACCGGACTACTCAAATTCCCAAAACTCCACTCTCGGAGTCATTTCACAATCTCAGGGATTAGCCTAGAAGTATCTCTCTCGATAACATCTATTAGCTTAGGGAATTCTCAACGTCTAGTATCCTAAGATTTAGGGTTTTACCCAACTTATGGAATACTCTCATGTGCGAGACATTGTTTATGTTAGTCGGATCCTCTCATCGGGGTTCGACTATTACTCTAAGGGGTTTGGTGATCCCTTACCATTCTTTACCTTTCTCGGGGTTCATTGTATGAACATTTATCAAGTCCTCTAAGAAGAGGTTCTTTATATACTTCCACTATTGTAACACCCCTACCGTTAATACTGTCATTACTGTCCAATCTCCTCGTGCTTTCAGATTCACGCAGCGGATACATACCTACACACGGTGGGTGATACAATGCCGTTAGTCACCCACGTGACTAACACAGCTACTTCTACTACATACAGCATCGGTCTGATGGACCGGAATCCCGAGTGCTACACATCTACAATACATACTCCATTTACCAATAAATACTACAATGTTCCATTCAACACTTTGCTCCTTTACAATACCATACATTACAAGGTACATAACCAGGTTTACTAAATTCCTTATACAAATACAATACCTCTTTCAATACCTTACATACTCACTATGAGTCTACATCTACCCATTCCTCACATCTACCCAAGGTCAGTCCATTCCAGAAGGTTTTATGATGGAAATTTTTTGGCCGACCGACCTTGCAAGTTCGGTCCCCAAGGTCGGTCCATTCCAGAAGGTTTTCGTCCTTTGTAAATCTGGGCTCGACCGACCTTGCAAGTCCGGTCCCAAGGTCGGTCCGGCCCAGTATTTCAGTTTTAAAATCTGTTTTTTGTCCCTCTTCTTTCCCATTACTTCCCCATTGATCCTACACTTCATCCCACATGTTTACCACTCATTTGATGCTCTAAATCACCTTAATTCATTCACCAACTCATCACTCAATCCTAGATACACTTATACAATTTTCCTCATTTCATCCCAACACTTACATCAGTTTCCTCACACTAGTGCTACAGATTTTGTTTTCTCTATTATGCTACAGATTTCTCCCTCAATTTTTATTCTCCAATACTCCCTCAACTAATGCCACTCTTAGCATAATAAGTACATTAATTCACATCCTAGCTCCATCCCACTTACAAGCTCCTTTCCAAATCTGTTTCAAAGTACTAAACTACCCCTTTTACACTCTCCAATACACCTAGTTACCACCTAGGTTACTTCCTCATCTTAAACACTTAAGTCCTTTAGTTTCTAGCCAAATTTGGACATAGTCTCCCCTATATTTTTAACATTACCCACACATTAATTCAGCTCACAAATGTTCATTCCTACACCTGTTTATACAATACACCATACACACATTTCAACTCCACTACAATGCCATAAAATTCCTGCACATACTCGTATACTACCCATGGTTTTCCCAAGCTTTTAAACATCATTTGCAAACTCCAAAACTGTTACATTACCTTTCCTCATTACACCATAACATACTTACTACTCATTACTCAAATACATTACTCATTTTACTACTCAAAAACTGTTACATTACACAATACAAAACTAGTTCAAGGTAAGAGCCTTTACCTTGTTCTTTCTAGGTTTCTTTCTTCCTTTCCCTTCTTCTCTTCTTTCTTTATTTCTCTCTTGCTCTCGGTCCCAATGGGATTCACACACACCAAATGCTACAGCCATCATACCAATACACACCACCATTTCAATACCAAAACTAACCCTTAGATTACATTAATGCTTTGAGGTAAATTTCTAGGGTTTAGGAGTATATTACCTTACAAGGGAGTAGGTGAAGCTTAGAGGAGCTCAAGAACAATATTCTACTCCTTCCAAGAGGCCAAAATCGGCTGGGTACAAGAGGAGCAAGGAGTTCAAAACTTGAAATCTTTATTTTGCAATGAGAGCAAGAAAATGAAGTGTTTTGGATTTCTTTTTACCTTAAACCAAAGAGGAGAAGGAGGGCCTTCTAATGGTGGTACTCAAGCTTCAAATGCAGCATACCCATGGAGAGGAAGTTGGTTGTTTTCAATTTTTGGAAGGAGGAAAGTGTGCTCCTTGGTGAGGGGATTTCAATGGTACAATTTTTATTGCATTTGGAGAGGATTTGAGTGTTCAAAGAGAGGAGAGAAGGTGGGTTTTGTGAGAGCTTCTTCAATTCTCCATGGATGTCGCAGGAGGAAGAAGAGAATAGAGAAGGAGGGGGAAAACATGAGAGAGGGATGAGATGTGAGGAGAGACAATTTTTATTTTACTTTTGTACTTATTTTCTTTGTCCTTTAGTGAATTAGGAACAATAAAGAGAGGGAGAGGGGCTAGTTAGTCGGCCCACACACATCCACCCTACAGATTTTGACTTTTATTTACAAAAGTGGACACACTAAGTTCCTTTATTTGCATTCTCACCCCACAACTTCTCGGTTTTGACAGTTTTACTAACCGGAGCCCGTTTTCCGGAATTTTCTCGTTTAATTAATTTTATTGGTTCTAAAGCTTCACTAATAATTATTAGTGACTATTTAGTTGACCAAAATTTTTACGAGTCTATTTGACCCGCTTAAAGTCGCATTTTCCCGGTTTCCTCGAAAAACGCGCTTTAAGGTTCGTTTACGCTTTTTACCCATTTTAAAGGTCCGTTTTCTTCGGGAGTTGTTCCCATATATTATTTAGGTCTTATTAAACCTTTAGAATCCATATAATACGCTAACCGCGGTCTCATACCTCCTATGGTTATTTAACGCTTATTTAGCGTTTTCCGCTTTTTAAGCGTTTAATTATTTCTTTTGGACTTATTTTTCCTTACCAATATTACTCAAGCATTATTAGGCTCTTAAATAAGGATTAGGATAATCTTAGTCACTATATTTAAGTTTGGGGTATTTCAATCTACCCCCCTTAAGAACTTTGTCCTCAAAGTTGCTCAAGGTTATAGGATTACGATACTTGCTCATTCATACTTGTCTTTGCCAAACGCCGTACATTCTTCCTCCTTACAATTCCTAAGTTCATTACTCCTGGTTTCTATTCTCCATACCTTACCAATGTACAACACTTACTCTAATCCACATTACTACCATCCATCCAGTTCCTCATTACAAGCTTTATACATACATACAGTGCAAAGCTATCCCCAAAGCGATGCAATACACATACAATCCCGCAGTCACTCTGGTCATCTAGACACGGGACTGCTCTATGTCCCGCTGCCCTTGGAATGATACAACACGCTACACTACTATCTTCTCTGGTGTAAGCTTCTAACCAAATCTTTATTCTCAGTCTAAGGAAAATCCTTCCCAACAGCTAATTAGAAAACTTTCTAAAGCATACAACTCCCAATTCCAATTTATATTCATTACTTCTATCCTATGCGTGATTCTTGTGACCACTTAAGGGGAGCTTTGAGAATCATTCGACCTTGATGTGATCAGCATCAGTGTTGAACTATCTTTCCACCCCAATTTGTGTTCGGTTTCCCTTGATCTGATCAGGATCAAGTTCGACTTCCCACATCAGTTTCAAACAAGCAATTACTTCAATTATTTTCATGTTTATCTTTTTACTCTTCCTAGTCATGATTACAAATTCATACATCTCTAAAGGATGGAATCAATCCATCAATCATCCTCAATCTACTTCCCAAATACTTGCTTCGAGATTCAATACCTAGGTGTTAATTTCATCAATCTTCTCTACTTTCATCCATTACTCTCTATTATCTCTCATATTCTAACTAAGGAATACAATACTTATGAAATTCGGTTGTCCTCAATTTACTTCCAATATCATACTTACGAATACACCACTCATGAGCTACATTCCTTTACTACTCATAATCAATTCGTACTACTTCCTTAAGGGCTACAATACTTGTGGAACTCCATCCACTACTAGTTCTCAATTCCTCACTACAATCACCTAGGGAAATCAATTTCCTCTAGGTTCTACATCGGTTTTATACCGACTCATGCTATGGTATTTGCATCTCTCGTGTCTAATTACCACAATTTTGATATGAATGAATACTTATGTTTATTTAACATAGGCATCAATCATCAATTCGTTTCTCATTTGTGCTATGCACATTATCGTTTATGTGTTTTCTTCACGAAACTTGTACTAAGCGGTTTTCGCTCTACCCCCTTAAAAGGGATTACGCCCACGTAATCTCCCATATGTTATATTAAACATTGGTTTACTCGATTTGGGCAATATGAAGCATTTAGCTTCACTACGGTGTACTATACAATATGCTCTGGTCAAAGGGTCTTAACCATGCCAATGGTTTAGTCTTTGCACCGAGGATTCCTATATGAGTTTATTTAACTCATAAGTAATTCGGTCATAGCTTATTAGGCTTCAAGGCATTAATAGCCCTTCTATTATACTTACTAGGTATCCTAGCTAGGGCCCACTAGCTTCTGCTGCGCGACCCTGATAATCTTAGTACTTTATTGCTCTTTGGTTATTCCAAATGTGGTACTCATCGCCTCTTTATCCCTTCGTTGTGGGAATAAGGTGTACCAACAGTGTGGTATTCTTTACCGCTGTTTGAACTCAATGAGTTGAAGATTTATGACCAGCTCTCTGGCAATCTATTATGTATACTATTCGTACTCCGTGATTATTCACTAAGCTCCTCCGACTTATTATCAGGCGAGGTTAAGTCGCCACTTAACTGTAGTGCTTCCTCTGTTGTCAATAGCTTCCGGACTACACCAGTTCTTCTGGTTCAGTACAAGTATTCTTTACTTGTATGACCTTGCATTGATAAGCGTCGGTCCTAGTGACTTTCTTAAGTCTCCTTTCACCTTTTTATTCCATTGGAATTCACATCTTGTGATTGTTAGTGTGTGTTACACTTTTCGTGCTTCTTTGACCTTAGGCCGCACGGTTTGTTGCTAAGCTCGCTTAACTGGCTTATGCCATGTTCGTTGGTCAAAAGAAGGGTTACTACCATTGAAAATGTATAATTGGTTCCTCCCATCTAACAACGAGTGGAACATCGAGAGTCTTTATTCCTTTCTTTTGTGTTACAATCCTAGGGAGCTTTCTTGTGTTCTCTCTCTTCTAAAATTGTGTCCCTTTACAAATGAGCCTCCCACCTCTATTTATAGACTTTCAAGAGTGAGGCCTATCTCTTAATCCTTGCACATGTGGTATTACTTCATTGGAGCCACCCTTCTAGTTTTGACACTTTCTTCCTTATAAAGCCTTCCGGCCTCAAAGTATAGGATGCGGGATCCGGTCATGGAGTATGGGGCCGGAACATGGGTTCCGGTCATAGAATGCGGGCCGGAACATGTTTGGTGCCCAAACTAGAGCCCGAACAAAGTCCTGAAGGGGGTCCGGGGTCCGGATCGGGATCTGTGGCCTGGACTGCTTTGACCCTCTTGCCTTCGTCATATTCTTGTCCTTGTCATCAGTCCCACAAGTTCTACTTTTTGCTACTTATAAAAAAGTGGAACTTACAAAAAGAAAAATTGAAATTTACATTCTTTTTCCATTCTTTCTATTTCTTCCCTTCTCCTATCTTCTAGTCCCACAAGTTCTTTTTCTTTTAGCTCTTACAAAGAAAAATGAACTTACAAAAAGAAAGTTGGTACAGTACAATCAAAGTCCCACAAGTATCTTCTTTCTGACAAATTGGAAATTCTGGGACATAAGTCTTTGAAATGATATATCTTGATGGATGAATCCCATGACATCTTGATGGATGAATCTCCTGATGTCTTCATAAAGAAGACCAATGGTTCCTTTAATAAGAAACATTCCCTTTTTGAAAGGGCTAAATATTTTGATGATAAAGTCTTTGTTTATACTAGCCAAAGGATGATAATTCCCTTAAAGGGAGAATAAAGATGATATATTTTCCCAACTTTGCTTATGCTAGCCAAAGGATGGTACTTGTGATTCAAGTATGGTGCGGCGTCCCACACCTAACAATGCACCCATTACAGGCGACTAGAGCTCCTGATGGGTCCAGAGATGGGTTTTCTTGGTTGGCCCGATTCACCATGGATATGCAAATCTATTGCAGAAAGTCCATGGGTAGGTATTACTTTCAAGGCATGATAGCCTGTAGGTGTTACTTTTCACCATGGATATGCAAATCTATTGCAGAAAGTCCATGGGTAGGTGTTACTTTCAAGGCATGATAGCCTGTAGGTGTTACTTTTCACCATGGATATGCAAATCTATTGCAGAAAGTCCATGGGTAGGTGTTACTTTCAAGGCATGATAGCCTGTAGGTGTTACTTTCTTGGCTCGATGGCCTTTGTTCTTGCTTTCTTTGAGTACTTCAGGGGGTGATCAGTCCCCTGGTAAAAAGTACCTGCACTTTCAGCTCTAGAGTGGAATATGCTGCACATGATAAATAGCTTGAGACATCAAATCAGTTTGTAATTGAGCATAAATCAAGGTCAAGCTCAATAGACTTATGTAACAGTAGATAAGTCTGGTAATCAGAAGCAAGATATGTGGGTGAGTCATGAACACCGCTTCCAAGAAGCATAACAGGAGTAGGCAAGGCAATTTGTTTTCCATATGCGGGATTTTAATCAGTAATATCATGGCTCAATAAAACAGAATAGTGCATGAGCATTTAAGAGAGCTAGACCATATACATTGTTTAACCACAGCTACTGTAAAAAGCCATATCACCTATTTGGTAACTACAGAAAACATTGCTGAAAACCGAAGTAACTGAAATTTTATCAGGAGCTTAACACATTGCTGTACATTTAGCTTGTACTTTATAACATATGTTTGGAGTGAAGTGAGTATGATGTCATGTTCAAGACCTTCTTGTAAATGAATTCTTTGAAGCAGTATAGATCAGAGGTAAAAGAGTTAGAAGAACTGAATAGAAGAAAGTATGTGTAGTAACCTTATCGCTTCAGGCGAGGGATGCATAATAATAGGAAAAATTATGGGCAGCTCTACCATAGTAGTAGATGTAGAAAAATTGGTAATAACCAAGTAAAAACTTAAACAGATAGCAAGCTATATTCCCAAACATTTGATCACACAATAGTAATAAAATCCAAACCGAGGAGACAAAAAGGCAGCATCATGAAGGCATATAACATTAGCAGTAACTTCTGATCATAGTAGACAGTAACAGAATGGCCGTATGGTTTTAATACTAGTAGCAAAACAGAACTAGGTCGTGCTTATTCTTATCTACTCGAGTCAAGTTGAATAGCAGAGCATAGGTAAAGATACTACTGCCCAGAGTGTATATGATTTAAAGAATCAAGATATAATGAAGCTGGTAGTAGAAGCGAGCTGAACTATAATATGCCTTGGCAATGATAAGTAGTGACTGACACAATTAGTGACTTGCCCATGATGCCGTCACTTAGTAGTAAATCAACCTCCAAATAAGCTGTTATGCAGTAGCAGGTAGGTACAAGAAATAGAATTTTGATTGAATTTTGCGTGAAAAAACTGTTAAAACGGTTTTGGTAATGCACCAATACCTACGTTCAGAGAAGCTAATGCACCAACACCTACGTTCAGTAACAAATGAAACATGTTTTACTGTCATTTCAAGAAGTTTTTTCCTTGCCTGCTATTATCAAACACATAAGCTTATGAGATTAATCAGCTATATCAACAATCATAACCAGCAGTTATAAATATTGAATTCTGTGTGCTTTTGACAGAAGCCTCTAAGATAGGCTAATCGTTCGAAGAAGGGTGTGAGGACCATAGTATTTTAGATAGGAAGCGAAACAGATATCTGTGCATAAACTAGTTAAAGCTTAGAAACTGAAACATCACAACAGATGCCAAGCTAAACGCTATTTTTGCAAAAGGTAAATAGATTGTCTCAGATAATCTGTTATCAGATGGAATGCTTAGGAGAAGCTATTTTAACGATTAAGCAGCAAGATACATACAGGAATGAGTATCACCTAACCAGCATCATCTTATCAATTCATAGCTGTAACACTTATCTAGGCTTGAACTAAACTGGAACAACAACCTCTGACCATGCTTTAATCAACATCAGTTTATATATACGAACTGTAACCCGGACACAGCTAAGTAGAATGCAAAAGTATTTGCTCTGATGGAGTTATTTAAATGAGCCCTTCTATAAGTCTCAGTAATAGCCGGAATAGAGCATGAGGCAGCAGTTGAAGCAAATGAGGAATTGGTAACACTCATGAGATGTCCGTAATTATTCAAGAGTTCAAAGGCATGATCTGATAGCAGATTCTGTAAACCATAGGGATTACACAAGATAACCGAGACCGCACCGATTTTGTAATGTAAATTGATTCCTTAGCAGTATTATGGGATAGGCATATGGATGTTAGAATTCTGAGACATTATCAAAGAGCAGAGCTTCTAGAAATGACTGAGCTCGGTATTAAACCTTTTATCATAGACTAAAAACAGCTGAAAACCCACCCCGAGTCCATAATGGATTAAAACCACACTTTGAGATAAAAATTAATGCTCAGATCTGAAAAACGTGTTAGGCAAACATTTAGCCCAAATTCATGGCCTAAAACCTCAAAACAGATATGCAAAGCAGTATATTTCATACTCGCTTCTTTGTGCAGTAGTAACAGATCTTGATTGTACTGAAATGTGTCAGAAACATAATATACCAACTACCTTAACGAAGCATGCAAAAGAAACAAAGCATGAAACAAAAACACAGCATGAAACAGGAACACAGCATGAAACAGAAACACAATATTTGTAAAACTGTTTACACTATAAATGTATGGTAGCATAATTGGCAGTGTTGATTTTAGTGAAGTGCATAAACTTCCTCCGGCAGATGCTGGAGTTTGGTCTAAGGAGCTGTGAATGTAAAACTTGACAGAGACCAGCAGTATTTAAAGCTGCTAATCTCTCCATATTATCTTGTATATCCGAAAACTGCTAGAAACTTTGTATTCATCAAAGGAATAGGCAGAAGTAACAAATAGTTTTGCGGCGCAGAGAACTATTTTACAAAACTAAATTAAAAATAGTTAATCAAAACTTTATAATAGCTAAAACAGAAGTATAATAACGATCAGTGGTAATTTTCAGAACAGTAGTTGCTAGACAATCAGTCCCACAAGTGATTAATTCGAGAAGTGAATTAGCAGCATGCAAACATCAGTATGATTTTTTAATAGATTTTGAATTCAAACAATCCAAAGTGAGATAGAGATAGAAACTGAAGTAAAATTTTTGGTCGATTTTGTATAGCTTTAAAAGTAAAGTTTTTGGCCATTGAGCCTCATCATCTAATAATCAGAAGCTTTTATGGTATGTGCCTGCACACCGCCTATTTTAAATTTTGCTTGGAAAATAAACACTACCCAGGGGGTAGGCAGCATAAGCAACTTAGTTTTTGAAAATTTTCGTAACAGATTTCACTGAAGATAGCAAACTTTAGGAATTTACCCAGCTCATATCTATAATTGATCAAACTTAACAGAGGAGCTTTCAGAAAATGCTAATCTTTTGCTTATGCAAATATCAATATATTTGTTGTATCCAGGAAGCAGAGCAATTGCAAACCTCAGAAAAATGACACAGCAGATGGCATGTAAACCTTTCCAGACGATCAGTCAAGACTTGAATTGCATAGCGAAAGATTTTTCGACAGGTATATAGACGATTTTGTATAAACTGATATGAGAAAGTATTGAACTTATCTTGGTACTTAATTCTTGGCATTTCTTTGTGGCTTTCGGTTGCTTCCACAGTCCTCCATCCTTTCTTTGCTCCTTCGTAGGTGAAAATCTTACATATTTTTGAATATTTGACGTGCTCTGGCTTGGTTACCCGATCCTCCTTTGACTTGTTTTTTGGTGTCTGGTTTCCTCCTTAATCAAAGTCGCATCTTCCATTGTTGATTATAGCGGAGTGCCTAGACCAGAGACTGAGATGCTGCTCGGAGCTAGGTTTCAAAAATGATGATTCGTTTTACGTAGAATCATCCACCAGCAAATGCCCGAGTTTTAGAAACTTAGTATTTATCAAAGAAACAATCAGAGGCAATAAAAAGTTCGTAGTACAGAGAACTAGATTGACAGGCCATGGATGATTATGCAATATCGAAGCTAATTTTGAGATGAGAATGAAGTATGTTGCTGAAGTTAGAAAACCGCCAAAGCAAATCTCACCAAAGCAGTAAAATTTTAAATAAGCAAATGCGCTGATCCGCTCTCTGGTTTATTGAGCTTCATCATTTAACAATCAGAAGCATTTTTATCCTTGCTAGAAAATAAGCACTATCTAGGGGGTAGAAAACAGAAGCGGTAGAACTTAAGAAATATAGGCTTTGCTTAAATCTAAAACATAGTTTTAAGAGATGCAAATGTGATAACACAAATTTTCAAAGATCGATCATGTCCCCAGGTAAACAAGATATATTTTTAGAAGCAAGAAAATTTAGTTCCATGTGAATCCTAGAGTATTTGAGAGAAGCAAGTGTCGCCATGTAAAAATGGATATCAGATATTTGATTTAACCATGAATGCATCTTGGTCCCTGGTAGCTTTTGTTCAAATCAGTTTTTTTTAAAACGCTCTGTTAAACTTTCAAGAGCAGGCTCTTAATATGCCATGTTGTAGTTTACAAAATAGGCAGGGTTGGTCACCCATCATGGGTGACCATAATTTTAAGCATTGCTGGAACTGATATAAAAAACAATTAAGGTCCTTAGCGACACCATTTTCTTGACTCCAAACAGATTTAAATGTGATTTATCAAAGCCAAACACCACTATAATCAGAAAAATAACATAATCAACTTCGCAAAAGCAGCATAATCATGTCCCTAAGGTCAAATGCTTTTATTTTCTGTAAAGATTATTCCTTAAAGAAGTGTGGAAACGAGAGACCTGATTATTTTGAAATTTTCCAGTTGCGCACATAGGGATTATTGAAATCAATAACACAATCGTCAAAGGTCAGAGATATTGCCTCTAACTTGCAGAAATTTAAACAAATCATATTTATTTAAATGCAGGAGAATTAATTTTATAACTGAAATTCTCACCATGATCCGACATATGCTTTCTCAGATATAGACTTTTAGAACCATTACCTTGCCGCTTGCGAAGAAAGGGTTTTGAAAAACAAACTTTGGAAACCTTGGAGTAATTATAGAGCACGAAAATTGATCACACAGTGGCAGTGCAGTGGATTAGAGGCATGACTCTATCAGAAATTCAGAAAACAGTTCAAAAAGAAATAAACATAGGTAAACGATCAAGCAGACTGAAATGGCATACTATGATAGCTGAGATTACTAAAGAAATTGCCAATTTAAATAGATTTTACCATGCTTAGGCCTCTTGACCACATCAACTCTGTAAATAGTGACATATCAGTCACTTCAAAGATGAAGAAACAAACAGTGGCTGGGACAAGGTAAAGATCAGACAAGATTCAAAGCTAGATTACTGTTAAAAACAGCTGCAACAAGAGGCATGTACCATGCCCTTTAGAGTCTGGTAACTGATCATAAATCATCCTAATCAGAGCTGTTTTAAAACCAGAAACAAAACAACCTTCAAAGCTTCTTTTGTCAAGGTTGGAAATGGGCATAATTTCAAAACTCCTAAACTGCTAACAGTATCATAAGAGAGATATAAGTAGCCGCCGAAATAGCTTATTGTATGTATAGTAACAAAGATCTAAAGCCATAATGCAAAAGGGAGCAGCAACTGCGAAAGTCGATTCAATGATGCAATCAATAGTAACACTTATGAAGAATTCAGATTTCAATACCGTTCATAACTAGAGGTTTCAAAAAAGAACAGTTTTATCTCTGATTTCAAAGAATATGCCGGAATTAATTTTGATCGTGAAAGCACATATTCAATAATCAGTAAAACAGAAATAATTGTTTGGGCAGAAGCACTTAGCAAGCAGAGGTTTGCATCATGTCAATCCTGTTTATGTTCAGCAACAGACCTATACCTGGCTCAATCAGAACCGGTCACAATAATATAATATCTCCCAGAATTTAGACTGCTAAAGTTGAGTACCAGATTAGAACAGGCATACATTCCTTGTGAAGGTCAGAAGCGAAACCTGTCTTTATAACAGCTCACAGATATTAGCTCTGTTATTTTTCTGGATGGAACTTAAATCAAAAGGGTGGTGTAAATCATTGGCGAAACCAGAGCATAACTCCACTCTCTACTGAGCAAAGATTTTCATATCTTATTCATAATAGTAAGAACTAGCGATGAGCATAATTATGCTATCAATTCAGAAGAGGTAACTTACAAACCTCTAGCTTATCATCCTCTGTCTTTTTACGTTGCATGATTGTTACGAGCGTGACTTAGGTTTAGAATCGTACCTTGAATTTTTGAGAAGAAAGGAAATTATTGAAGATATGTTTCTTTGATTGAGGTTAAGCTCGTATTTCGGGCTCCTCTCGTGGCGCCTTTCTCCTCTTCTTTGCGGTGTAGCCTTTGTTATGCTTCCGGCGCAGCAGTCCCGTGCCCGGTCAAGGAGCTTCCGGTCGTTGTCCTCCAGCTTCCGGCAAGGAACTTCCGGCGAATGCCATCCGGTCAGGGAAAGTTTCTTTATCTGGTCAAGAAAAATGAGCTATCGGAGATCCGTAGCAAATTGCGGCCAATTCAAATTTCGGCAGTACTATGATGAAGGAGCAAACTCAGAACATCATGCGCAGAATTCTTCAAAATTTCGGACTGGTGGAATCGTTCTTTAAATCTTGTTTCATTGCCTCAGGCCTTTGGAATTTGAGCAATCCTTTGTCGTCTGGGCCTCGTTCTCGTTTCGATTTTACTGAATCCAATTTTGTTTTGAGTTGAGATCTTCCAACCCTTCTTTCTTTAATTTAACGCTTGCTGTGGATTTTCTTTATCAGTCGCTGCCTGCTTTCATTTGTTATTCCTGAAATCGGGCGGGATGTGCACAGCTGGATCTTCCGCTCAATCAACAATCACGGGCAATGGTCTCTATAGGATGGTCCAGTTTCTTCCTGGTTATGGACTGAAATATCTCCCGGTCATGGACTGGGATATCTCCCGGTCATGGATGGAGGTGCCTCCCCGTCATGGAAGTCGAAAGATCTTCCGGTCATGTATGTCGATGCCTCCAGGTCATAGAAGTCGAATTATCTTCCGGTCATGGACTGTGATGTGGCGAAAGAAGTCGGGCCGCCTTCCGGTCACTTGTTTACCTGGGAACACCTTCCGGCAGTATGGGACATCGCCTGGTTGTGCCCAAACCATTTATTTCATCCTTCCGGTCCTGACCGGATCCTAGATTGAGGTAGCGCCTGAGATTAAGTACAGATCTTGCACGGTCTTTGAACTTCTTCGTTGCCTGGCGTGTCTGCCAGGTCGCCAAGAGATCTGATTGGGTCCGGCCGATGCCTTCCGGACAATGCCTCCGGTTGATGCCTTCCGGCCGATGCCTTCCGGCCGATACCTCCTGCCACTTGGAAGCCCTTTGCCTGGCCATTGGGGATCATCACTTCTTTGATTTGGAGGTTGGTATTTCGAACTCCTCTTCATGATGCCTTTCTCCTCCTCCTTGCGCGCTGCTTTTGCTACGCTTCTGATCAAATGTTTCGCCTGGTCAAAAAGTCCACAGCCTGACCAAGAAAGCCGCGGGAATTGTGACCTTCATGTCGCTTAGCCTTCAAAACACACACGATATTTTATGATGGCGCCTGCCCGCGATCGAGCAGGAAAATCGCTTTGACCGCCCGCATCAACATGCCGCTTGGAATTATTTCCCGGGGTTGGACATCGCCTGGTTTTTGGAAATCAGCGACTGGCGAGCTTTCTTCTAGGGATTTTCCGGCTCCCTCCCTTATTGTGCTCGCCGTAAAACTTCTTGAATCTATCGTCGGTTTCTCCTGTCTTCGAAGGAAACTCAATTAGGAAATGCTTAGTCGTTATTTTGAGTCGAAATGTAATTGCTTGTAATAATTAACAGTTATCCTTTAGTAATCTCCCTTTGAGAGCAGATGCGGTCGGAATTTGAGCAAGAGCTTCCAAGATTCTCCGACTAAGGTGCTCAATTGATTGTTTGGTTGATAGCGAATTTTTCGCCATTGATTAAATCCCATGCTCTCAGGAAACTCGTCGGTTGTCATCCGGAATCATCCTTTCTCCTCCTTTTGTTGTAACCAGACGCCCTTCTTTGTGCCGGGAATTTTTCTCCTGCGCTCTGCTTGAAAGCTCGATCGCCGTCGGGCCGTATCGAGTCGATTGTTGCACAAAATTCTTCACGACCAGCCATGAAGAATCGTATAGCGTGATGCGAACGTATGATTCGTCACGCACTCGAAGCACTTCATCGATCGCTCGAAGACAATTTGTCTTTGGTTAATGCCTTTCGATCATCTACCTCTTTTGATTCTTCTTCCGAGATCTGGATCTATTTAGTGTGTTTCTTCGTGATTTAGGCAGCTTGCTATCCCAGGGAGACAATGCGGACTGGATGTTGAATGCGCAGAAATTACTTCCTCATGTGTCGCGATCTGGATTACGAAGCTCCTACTTTTGTTCTGCCATCTTTGGAAACTCAATTTGAACCGAGATTTCGCTTCGAATTTTACGTTGTTGTTTCTACGACTTTTTGATATTTGGTTTTAAACTCGAAAATGCCGACGGTGCCTTTACTTTTGATTCCTCTTTGAGCTCCGTTTCCGCGAATCTGGCGATTTCCTCTCTTCGATCTCCTCGCCTTCGAACGAACCTCACCTTCGATCAAACGAACTCTTAATCTTGTGGTATGATCGTGGTTGCTTAGAGAAGCAGTTCGTTTCCCACAGACGGCGCCAAATGAAAATGTATAATTGGTTCCTCCCATCTAACAACGAGTGGAACATCGAGAGTCTTTATTCCTTTCTTTTGTGTTACAATCCTAGGGAGCTTTCTTGTGTTCTCTCTCTTCTAAAATTGTGTCCCTTTACAAATGAGCCTCCCACCTCTATTTATAGACTTTCAAGAGTGAGGCCTATCTCTTAATCCTTGCACATGTGGTATTACTTCATTGGAGCCACCCTTCTAGTTTTGACACTTTCTTCCTTATAAAGCCTTCCGGCCTCAAAGTATAGGATGCGGGATCCGGTCATGGAGTATGGGGCCGGAACATGGGTTCCGGTCATAGAATGCGGGCCGGAACATGTTTGGTGCCCAAACTAGAGCCCGAACAAAGTCCTGAAGGGGGTCCGGGGTCCGGATCGGGATCTGTGGCCTGGACTGCTTTGACCCTCTTGCCTTCGTCATATTCTTGTCCTTGTCAACCATTTACATTTTCCATACTCCTCGCTATCACATTCAATCCTTAGCTGCACAAACGCAATACCAAAACACTCAGTCATACAGAGTGCAGAGGCGTAAACACTTAACAGTAATTCTCTCATGTGATAGGAATGAATATTTCTGCCTGTCATCTCATACTTATACTCCGTGTCATTATCTGCTACTTCCTCATAGCGGTCGCTTGTTGCGCACCGTATTCTTACTCATTGTACAACGTTGTTTTTACTGTTTCAGTTACTGTGGTAGTTCTTCTTTACTCATTGCCATTGTCATTGGCACCATTTCCTTATGGCATGAACACTGAGGGTTTCCTCTGTTTGTGTATATGACGGTTGTCGTAACATACCGCAATCTGACTATTTCCCAATGTGGAGATGTTTCATTTCAACTTAGGTTTCATGTGTAGGTTGCTTACCTCACATTCCACCATCATTTTTGATATAATTTACCAAGTATCTTGGTTGACCAAAGATGAGGTACTTCATCGGGTTATAAGCTCTCTTGAGCGTTAGTCATTCGTGGTGTTCAATGTGTATTCACATTGATTGTTTTTGACAATTTCTGTCTCCCAGTGCTGAGCATTGTTTATAGGCTCTAGCTGTGAAGTTTTACCTTTGTATGTACATAACCGGGACATCCCCAGAACTTCAAGGGTTTCCTGGTCCCATGCTCTCATTGGTAAATGAAGTTTTGGTTGAGAGGCTTGTTGCCACTCATAGGTCTCATGACAAGATTTACCAAGTTGGTGTTTACACAATGGTTGATCACGTATGTGGTTGCATATGGAGTATACTTACTCCTTCGAGCATCGATGCTCTCAAGCGATGTGCTTCTTCAGTCCATAGCCTCTTGAAGGCGTGGTGGTTTGGAAGTCTCACTTTCTTGTTTGATTGTCTCTTGGCAATAACTCGATGCGCAAGGTTGTTGTTGTTGTAGATGGAAGCCTTTTTTAAGGGTTCACATCTTCACCGCATTGGTGATCTTTGGTTAACAAGAGGTGTCTTCCCTCGGGTTTCCCGTAGGGTCCTAGTGTGGACTAGGCCAATGTTGGCATTATCACGATTTTTATGCCTTTGTGCTATCATTTCTGCAGAAGGCATGAAGGGTAATTAAAATCTTGTCAACTGTATACTAGGCTGATGTTCTAGTGATAGTGACACTGAGTTGACCATTACTCCAAGCCACTCAGGATGTTGGGTTCGAGATGATGATCCAGTTATTGATTTCTTTGTCGCATGAGGCAATATCTCTTTCAAGTCTTGTTATCAAATGGTGTGGGTTATGCAACCGTTAAGGTTTACATAACATGGTTGGTTGATGGCTTTTAAGCCTTATTGCTGCAAGCTATGCTCTTTGCAAGCTGCTTATACATGTTTCCACTCCATGTACACCCCATAGGTTGGGGGTATTATTGGGCTCCATGGTAAGTCGTGACATCACGCTTCCGTTCATAGGAGACCCTTTAGGCAATCTGGTGTTAATTCGGGCCATCTGGTAATTTAAGGTATTTCCTGTTAAGTGAAATCCCTTCGGTGTCCTAACCGAATGTTCGTTCTAGCTCATGTGCTCTTATCATGACGCTTGTTCAACTGTTGTTATCTCAGATACTCTTCAAGGATTGCTCTTGAGTGTTGTTAGGTTATACTGTTACATCCGGCTAATGCTTACGACATGTTATCACCATACCGCCTTGTGGTATTGTACTTCGAGTTATCCCCTTTGGGGTTATAACGTCTCCCGTTCTCGGGTAGACTATTTGTACTTGTTCCTAGTGCATGAGACTAGGTTTAAATATCCTCTTCGATGATGGATTATGCTTTGTGGTAATCTTGGGGTTGCTCTTGGGAGTTTTGTCCCGTTTGTTGAGCATTGTGGTGTTCACGTTAGGCGATTGCCTTACTGTGTTTAGGCTGGGTATACTTTCCAACTGTCATGTATTTGTTTGAAGTCCTTGAGACATATCCAATGTCTATACTCACTAGTCTGTGCCCCTTGCACTTTCCAGTTCTTACTCCTTGCTTCCAAGTAGGTTCTCTGGGCTCCTTTTTACTTGATTGACTGAGGTGTCCAGCTGTTCTGGTCTGATTTCACTCATAGTCCGTAGAACGGAGTTGACTACTTCCCGTGTGTCGTTCACTACATGTATACATACGTGGGGTACCATGTTGATACGTTACCACTTACCCAACTATATGTCAGGCCCGCAAGCTCCTTCGGAGTGCGGTTGTCCCACATCCCGTAATTGGGTACACTAGTAGTGTTCGTCACACGCCTAGGTGAAGTATTCTATTGTCAACTCCTCTTGTATCATTCTATGATACTCACCGTAATTCAGTTTGTTTGGTTTTAAAATCAGAGGTTCAAAAGAAGGTTGTGGTTTTGAAAGAAAAGGTTTGTAGTTTCGAAAGAATATCTCGGTTTTGAAAAATAACGGTTCGGTGTTAAAAGATGTTCTTCATGGCATAGCCATGTTTGAGGTCTTGACCAAGTCCAGCTTGTTGCTAACTGGTATGTCCTTAATACAATGATCAGGCCACTAAGCCTTTCCAGGGTTTCATCCTTCCGATTTTCAGGACTTGTGATCCTGTGGTTGTTTCATTGCTATCGCGGTACATTACTATGTACCTGTGGTGTGCTAAAGTTCCTTTATATCCCTGTTCTTACTGCACTTGCCGTGGCAAGTGCGTGGTACTGCTGGTTTTTCGGTAATCCTATATCGATCTTGGTATGGTTTCCACTTATATTTAATGGTCTTGTTGACTCTTCCCTTGATCTTGTTGATCTAGGTTTGGGAATACTTGCTCTTTCAGGTAACTTCTCATTGGTCTTGACATGATTGTCCTTGACCGGGGTACTTCTCCAATCCTTGGAGATCCCCATTTATTCATCTTATGTTTTTCCTTGCTGCTCGTTCCCACTGGTTTACCGTGGTTATTGAGCCTTAGCTTGTTTAGGCGCTACTCTGGTAGTCCTATCGGATTGTATCCCGTGAACGTCCTTGTAGCTGCCTGAGCTATGTTGGCCAGGTATTATAACCCTTTTGGCGTTGCAAGTTTGAAATTAATCACTACCAACTATGTCCTTAGTCAGCTAACATACCGTTGATGGTATTAGTTAGATACTACTACTGCCCCGTAGACTGGTGTCTCGGGTTTTGTTCCGTTCCTTTTACTGCTCCATTGCACGCACAGTGCTCCTTTTCCTGCTGTTGTCTGGTTAGCTAGGTTCACGACTGCTAAGCATGTCGCCCCATGCTGTTGTAAGTTGCGGCCTCCTCGTGGTTGGAGTTCTCATTCTACCGCCATCAAGTGCGGGTATTGTTGTTCAACCGGAACCATCTCCGGAACTTCCCATTCTTGGGGTCTACTATACGTCAGGTTCTTGTTTACCGTATGGTGATTTCACAATTACCAGATCGGGTTTTCCCGAGTATGAGAGGACTTCCCTTCTCCCTGGTATTCCTTCCCAAGTTATAAAATGGGGTTTGCGGAGGGCGGTCTGATATTGTAGGTATCCGGTACTCACCGGTGGTTCCTAACTAGCATTTCTCTAATGCTATCACTCAGCCCTTAGCCTTAAGCTTCTAATTCCTAACTCGGTATTTCCAGTCATCAGAGCGATACTTCGCTCTAATACCACTTTTTGTAACACTCCTACCGTTAATACTATCATTACTGTCCAATCTCCTCGTGCTTTCAGATTCACGCAGCGGATACATACCTACATACGGTGGGTGACAATGCCGTTAGTCACCCACGTGACTAACAGCTACTTCTACTACATACAACATCGGTCTGATGGGCCGGAATCCCGAGTGCTACACATCTACAATACATACTCCATTTACCAATAAATACTATAATGTTCCATTCAACACTTTGCTCCTTTACAATACCATACATTACAAGGTACATAACCGGGTTTACTAAATTCCTTATACAAATACAATACCTCTTTCAATACCTTACATACTCACTATGAGTCTACATCTACCCATTCCTCACATCTACATACTTACAATGCATAAGGTGTACCCCCTTGGTACACTACGAGTTCCACACTATTTCCTACAATCTACATATCACCGGTCTCTCATTGCGACCATCTGCTTCGGGTACCTGCACACTAAAAACGTTCCCCCTAGGGGGTCAGCTTTCGCTGCATATGATAACAGCATACCCCGCGTACTAGTGAGGTTACGCCGACCACTTGGTTGAATACATGCAATTCATTTTATTCATACATACATGCATACATGTTTTCGTACATGATACTACAATACTATACCAAGCATACCTACATACACACGGTACAATACACACAAGGAAGACAACACAAGTCAACCGAATTCTTATTTACCTTTTTCCGAGCTACACATACACGATACATACATCGTACTTACGCAATACATACACGATAATCCATACTTGTTAGCTTCATTGGTCCACCCGGGTTAATCGGGTGGAGATTACTCTTTTACTCGTTACACAATACTTACGCATACATACTCATACTTTACTTACTTAATTACTCAAGTCAAGTCGTTGGGACCTCCGGCCCGGGGACTACTCTGTCCCACCACCGGGATTTACTTGGTTCACCAATCCAGGATGCTACCCATTTAAGGGATTTGGGCCGTGGACCAGTTTAAGAACCAGGAATCGGATCCAACCTCTTGTTTTCCTCCTCATCCTCACGCGTGGCCGAAGCTATATCGGACTTCTACTCATTCCAATTTACTTAGTACTTTTGTTAGGAGTTAGGCGGTTAGGAATTAGTAGAAGTCATTTCACTCAAGCCACATACACGAATACATTGCTCAATGCACATACATATGAAATACAATACAATACATAAGTACAATACTAGATTCAAATTCACTTCATCATCATTCATATATATTTCATGAATTATACAAACTATTGTTCAAGACAAATATCGAGAACAACGTAAACAAGCACAAGTAAGTGCAATATATTCCGATTCATGCGTTTATCTTATTAGGTGATCAAGTAAGCACACAAATCGGGGTAACCAGATTAGGATACAGGGCATGAAGAAATCATACCGTTCACCGTTGTACTTGTATCCGACGTTCCTCTGGTGTTCACAAATCAAATCCTATGATATACATACAATCGAGTGATTAATCTAACTATCCATAACCTACTCGACTACTCTTACGTTTCCTAATTCATACTTACTATGTCTTTACACTTCTTACACTTACACATTATTTACTTACTCTTCATTACTTTAAATTTATTTTCTTACTTAACAATGGAACATTTATATATGTACATATGTATATGTAGGTATACATATATATATATATATATATATACTTATTATAATTATTATATATTTTTTTGTTTGACCCGACCGACCTTACCCAGGGTCGGACCCAAGGTCGGTCGAGGTCGGACCCAAGGTCGGTCGAAGTCAGTAGGTAATAATACGCTGGAAGATTACAGGGCCGACCGACCTTGCCAAGTCCGGTCCCAAGGTCGGTCCATTCCAGTGAGTTTTGGTTTCGACATTCTGGAGTCGACCGACCTTGCATGTCCGGTCCCAAGGTCGGTCCATTCCAGTAAGTTACATTACAGGCGAATTTAGGCCGACCGACCTTGCAAGTCCGGTCCCCAAGGTCGGTCCATTCCAGAAGGTTTTATGACGGAAATTTTCTGGCCAACCGACCTTGCAAGTTTGGTCCGCAAGGTCGGTCCATTCCAGAAGGTTTTCGTCCTTTGTAAATCTGGGCACGACCGACCTTGCATGTCCGGTCCCAAGGTTGGTCCGGCCCAGTATTTCAGTTTTAAAATCTGTTTTCTGTCCCTCATCTTACTCATTACTTCCCCATTGATCCTACACTTCATCCCACATGTTTACCACTCATTTGATGCTCTAAATCACCTTAATTCATTCACCAACTCATCACTCAATCCTAGATAGACTTATACAATTTTCCTCCTTTTCATCCCAACACTTACATCAGTTTCCTCACACTAGTGCTACAGATTTTTTTTTCTCCATTATGCTACAGATTTCTCCCTCAATTTTTATCCTCCAATACTCCCTCAACTAATGCCACTCTTAGCATCATAAGTACATTAATTCACATCCTAGCTCCATCCCACTTACAAGCTCCTTTCCAAATCTATTTCAAAGTACTAAACTACTCCCTTTACACTCTCCAATACACCTAGTTACCACCTAGGTTACTTCCTCATCTTAAACACTTAAGTCCTTTAGTTTCTAGCCAAATTTGGACATAGTCTCCCCTATATTTTTAACATTACCCACACATTAATTCAGCTCACAAATGTTCATTCCTACACCTGTTTATACAATACACCATACACACATTTCAACTCCACTACATGCATAAAATTCCTAAAAATCCTGCACATACTCGTATACTACCCATGGTTTTCCCAAGCTTTTAAACATCATTTGCAAACTCCAAAACTGTTACATTACCTTTTCTCATTACACCCATAACATACTTACTACTCATTACTCAAATACATTACTCATTTTACTACTCAAAAATTGTTACATTACACAATACAAAACTAGTTCAAGGTAAAAGCCTGTACCTTGTTCTTTCTAGTTTCTTCTTTCTTTCCTTTCCCTTCTTCTCTTCTTTCTTTATTTCTCTCTTGCTCTCGGTCCCAATGGGATTCACACACACCAAATGCTACAGCCATCATACCAATACCACCACCATTTCAATACCAAAACTAACCCTTAGATTACATTAATGCTTTGAGGTAAATTTCTAGGGTTGGAGTATATTACCTTACAAGGGAGTAGGTGAAGCTTAGAATAGCTCAAGAACAATATTTATACTCCTTCCAAGAGGCCAAAATCGGCGGGGTACAAAAGGAGCAAGGAGTTCAAAACTTGAAATCTTAATTTTGCAATGAGAGCAAGAAAGGGAGTGTTTTTGGATTTCTTTTTACCTTAAACCAAAGAGGAGAAGGAGGGCCTTCTAATGGTGGTACTCAAGCTTCAAATGCAGCATACCCATGGAGATGAAGTTGGTTGTTTTTGATTTTTGGAAGGAGGAAAGTGTGCTCCTTGGTGAGGGGATTTCAATGGTACAATTTTTATTGCATTTGGAGAGGATTTGAGTGTTCAAAGAGAGGAGAGAAGGTGGGTTTTGTGAGAGCTTCTTCAATTCTCCATGGATGTCGCAGGAGGAAGAAGAGAATAGAGAAGGAGGGGGAAAACGTGAGAGAGGGATGAGATGTGAGGAGAGACCATTTTTATTTTACTTTTGTACTTATTTTCTTTGTCCTTTAGTGAATTAGGAACAATAAAGAGAGGGAGAGGGGCTAGTTAGTCAGCCCACACACATCCACCCTACAGATTTTTGACTTTTATTTACAAAAGTGGACACACTAAGTTCCTTTATTTGCATTCTCACCCCCACAACTTCTCGGTTTTGACAGTTTTACTAACCGGAACCCGTTTTCCGGAATTTTCTCGTTTAATTAATTTTATTGGTTCTAAAGCTTCACTAATATTTATTAGTGACTATTTAGTTGACCAAAATTGTTACGAGTCTATTTGACCCGCTAAAGTCGTGTTTTCCCCGGTTTCCTTGAAAAACGCGCTTTAAGGTTCGTTTACCCTTAACCCATTTTAAGGTCCGTTTTCTTCGGGAGTTGTTCCCATATATTATTTAGGTCTTATTAAACCTTTAGAACCCATATAATACGCTAACCGAGGTCGCATACCTCCTATGGTTATTTAACGCTTATTTAGCGTTTTCCGCTTTTTAAGCGTTTATTTATTTCTTTTGGACTTATTTTTCCTTACCAATATTACTCAAGCATTATTAGGCTCTTAAATAAGGATTAGGATAATCTTAGTCACTATATTTAAGTTTGGGGTATTTCAACTATTATTTATTGTGTGGATTAAATCAATTTGGTTGTCTAACCGTTATTGGGAGTTTACCAATTCCCGGACAATTCTCTCACGTTCTAGTGAGTTATAGATCGGTGTTATCGTTTCTTGGTTCGATAGTTTTGGTGTGTTCCCACATTTTAATATTTCACACTTGACTCTTCCTACGTGTCACTACTCAAACAAGACCCAACTATAGGCCGCACTACAATACACAATCACATGCAAGCAACTCATTCACCATTCATCCATTTCATGAATTATACAAACTTTATTTTAAATTCAATCCAACAAACAACCATACAATACAAGCACTACCAAGTGCATCCAAACCGATTCGTGCATATATCTTGTTAAGTGATCACACAATTAAACAAGCACACAAATCGGGTAACAAAGTTAGGATACAGAGCATGAGAAAGTCATACCTTTCACCGGGGTTAACTTTACCGGGTGTTCTCACGTTCCTCAGTTCACCCTTGTTCCTCGAATCTCACTCACAAACCAATGACTAAATGCCAAATGGTTCTATTAATATTTGAGCATTAAGGTATGTACATAGTTGCTACTCCCGTACTTACCCCGTCATTTCAGCTTAACTTAGTGTACTTAGTTCCTCAACTTACTCAATCACTTCTCAAACTTGTTTACACTTCTTAGGACCTTTAAAGGTCACCAAACAACTCCTAAACAACTCCTAAAACCAATACCAATTAATCCCCCACCTTTTAGCCCCTTAAAAACACATACGGTGCATGCATTTCACGCATGGTCCGGGTCCCTAGTCCCGGACCAATGCATTAGCGTACTGTCGGCTCATTTTCTTACCTAGTTCGGGACTTGGCCCTGGACTATAGTCCCGGACCACCCCCTGTTTTCACTTTCGGCCTATTTTTTGATGCGGTCTGGGACTTGGTTCCTATCCTAAGTCCCGGACCCTGCTAAAAACTGCTATTAAGGTACTTTTTAAGCCCCAAATCCACCCTTAATCCACACTCATACTTTCCCTAATATTTCCACAAGTTTTCTACATAATTAAACACCTTAAAACGTGCTCTAAACCACTCCAAATCCTTGGTTAAACCCTTACTCCTATTCTTGTTCATTTTCTACAAAATTTCATTCCCATTTTCACATTTTGCACACTTGTGCATTTCTAGCTTCTTCTTGCTAGTTTCTACCTCTTACCAACCATAACAAATCACCTAATGACCATTCCCATTCATTCCTACATAGTTGCACTAACTATGCTCAAGTTCACTCTCCATTTCCATGACTATAAGCACTAACTCATTTTCTAGAATTTCTAAGTCACCACACCTCTTATGCTACAGATTTATATACTCCTCTCCCTTCCAAATACCATTTCAAGGCTATTAATCCACTCTACTCAACACTACAACCACCTAGGTCTCCAATTCACTAAGTCATCTTGAAACACTTATTTTTCTACCAAAATTTTGCCATAACCTCCCCATAAACCTCACATGTCCAAACTCATCTTTTCACCATTTTTCATTCCTAATCTAGCCACACCCTTACAAGGGTCCTACCAGCACATAAGCTCAACAAAAATTCACCACATCAACAATATAGCTCCAAATTCAAAAACAATGGCACTTATGCCCTTAAATCAACACAAGTTCACAAATCTCTCTAAACCCAACTATACACATTTTCTCACATAGATTTCAATTCATTATTTGGGTTCATTAATTTATTTACCCATCCCCATTCCTAAAGCAATTAAAACAAGCTTCAAGGTAGATTTCTTACCTTAATTTCACAAGTTTCTCTTTTGAATTCTCCTCTTGCTCTTCCTCTCCTCAACTCGGTCAAGTGGGAATGGAGTTGCCAAACTCCATCCCAACACCCAAGGAACACAAAATGCATTCAATTAATCCTCCAAACCCTTAGGAAACTCTAATTCAATTAAAGGGCTTAAAACACAAAGTTAGGGTTTACCTTTTGGAGCCTTTTAAGAGGGGTTCTCACCCTTGAATCAAGAAGGGGGTTATCCTACCATTGGATGGTTGAAACAAAGCTCCAAAACAAGAGAAAAATAAGGTAAGAGAGAGAGAGCAAAAATCGGCCATCTTAGGAAGTGGAGAGAGAATGACTTTTTCTTGGAAATTTTTACCTTAGGAGGAAGAGGAGACTCCAAGCTACACATTGATGCCATTTTCTCTTCAAATGGGGAAGACCCATGGAGATGAACTTCACCATTTTTAGATTTTGAAAAGAGAGGAAGATAGAGAATGATGAGGAGATGAAGAATATGTAATTATTTTTGTGACTGGAGCTTTAATAAAGCTGAGCCATGGATGTGGGTGGAGAGCTTCAAAAACGGCAGCAACCATAGGGAGAGAGGAAAATCGGCAAGGAAGGGGGAAAAGGAGGAAAGAGAAGAGGGGAAAAGAAAGTGAAAAGGAGAGAGAGTGTTTTACATTTTTCCTTCTTTCTTTCTTTTTCTTTCTTTCCTTTTTTATTAAAGTCAAATGAGTCAAAGAGGGAGGGTGAGTCAACAAAAACCGGCCCCCTTATTATATGCAAGCTGGAGTGTTTTTCGTCTTTTAAAGAAAACGCTCGTTAATTTACCCGGTTTTAGCACTATTCATTCACTAACCGGGCCCGTTTTCTGGAATTTTCTCGTTTCTTTAATTTCATTGGTTCTTAAGCTTCCATAAATGCTTAATTATAGTTATTTGATGAACTATAATTTTTACGGGTTCATTTGACCACTTAAAGTCACGTTTTCGGGTTTTCTTGAAAAACGCGCGCTAAAGCTTTATTAGCGTTTTAACCCATTATTTGGATCCGTTTTCTTCGGGAATTGTTCCCATATTTTATTTAGGCCTTATTAAGCCTTGTAAATTCATTTAATACTCTTGTCGATGTCGTATTCCTCCTAGGGTCACTTAACGCTCAATTTAGCGTTTTTCACTTTTTAAGCGTTTTTCTTGTTTCTTTTGGATTTATTCTCTTTACCAAAATTCATTAGGCACTAATAGGCCCTCAATATCGTATTAGAGTAATTTAATCACCCTAATCAAGTTTGGGGTATTTCAACCTACCCCCCTTAAAGAACTTTGCCCACAAAGTTAGTGAGTCTAAGGTTGTTAGTCACCGAGGTACTCAATGCCAAGGTTATACTCTCTCTATAACCTGTCAGACTCCAAAAGCCTAACTCAACGCATACCACACATCCAAACAACATGTCAAGCATGCATAGCAACCAAAAAATCATTGTCCAATCTCTCCATGGGGTCCATCCGCAGACAATTAGGCACTAAGTCCTCCCCCATATCGAGTGATCCCTCAGGTACCGGTCACGTTTGAAAACTTACGCTCTCTAGTTCACGGCCGTCATGACATTGAGCACTTACTCTTTCTGGCTCTACGGTCCTTTGGTTCTGATCAAATTCATTTGCACCTCTAGAGAATCCCCAGGCTCCAAAGTGGGTACTCTTCCCTGATCGGACTACTCATATCCGGCGGCCCTGGACAAATACAAAACACACACTACAAATGTCCTACAGGTCACTTAGTACCCTTGCTCGTCCGTTGTAGTGGTTTCAAAACTATTCATCACCTCCACCGACTCACAACTAGCTTCACCTCCATGGTTTCAACCCGATACCAGTGCCTAGCCATGAAAGATCCACTAGCGCCCGTGGGAGCGGTTTCAAAACCGATCCTCATTCTTAAGTTTGAAGAAAATAATTTGCCAAAATCATTTAGAAATTCATTTTGAAAACTTCAATGCATCTCCAAGTTCCAATTTATGTTAGTTTCACCTATTACTAGTGTGATTACTTGTGGCCACTTATACGGAGTTTCAAGAGTCATTCAACCCTAATGTGATCAGCATTGGTGTTGAACTATCCATCCACCCCACTTTGGTGTTCGGTTTCCCTTGATCGCTAGCAAACCAAGTTCCACCTCCCACCTCAATTCACACAATCAAATAGTCAATCATTAACTTCCTTTTATATCTTCATAATCTTTCTAGTCATATTCATACAACCATACATTTACCAATTTCTAGAATCCATTTACTCATTTACTACTCATCTCATCAATTGTTACTCAACTTATCTTCAGCTACTATACCCAAGAATTTCAAAAGTTAGTTTTCCAATTAGTTCTTCTATCCTCAAATCAATCACAAGCCAAGTCAGTTTCTATCCTCAAATTATTCACAAATACCAACAATCAAGTTACCTAGGGGGGACTCACTTCCCACTAGGTTCAACATCGGTTTCATACCGATTTGTACTCATCAATTTCCTCAAACATACTCACTTCTCCAAACTATTACCAACCGGGGTTCTCATTCCCCATGGAGTTTCTCTACTCCATTCACCTCAAATTTCTTCAAATCACAATCAATACTCCTTTCCACTTCAAATCTCACAAATACTCAAGTTTACATAATGAGTGGATACAATTGTTTATGTAACATAGGTGCCAGTCATTCAAAACAAATTCTCTTGCGCTATGAGCATTGTAGTTTACACACTATCACGTAAAACATACATTTCGCGGTTTTCGCCCTACCCCCCCTTAAAAGGGATTACGCCCACGTAATCTACCATGTGTCGACATTGGACATAGGTTGAAGGCATTCAACTGTCATGGTGTGGTTCAACTCCCATGCGGTCTATTACACAATGTATTCTGGTCAAAGGGTCTTAACCATATTGTTGGTTAGTCCCTGCACCCAGAATTCTCATCGGAGTTGTTTAACTCTTAACCGGGTTCGGTTCTAGCCTTAGAGGCTTCAAGGCATTGATAATTATCGATTCATGCACTAGGTCTATTAACCTTAGAATTTGGGCCCGCTAGCTTCTGCTGCGCGACCCTGATAACTTAGGGTTTGTTCGCCCTTCTCGTTATTCTTAATATGTTATGCAATATCCTTTTATCCCTTTTTCTTGGGAATAAGGTTTATTCATCAAGCGTGTGAGTTATAGGTTTTCTATCCAGCTCTCTGGAATCAATGTACATACTATTGTGTACTTGAGTGATTATTCACTTGGTTTCTCCCACATGTTGTCGGTTGAGGTTGAGCCACTACTTAATTGTGGTGCTTCCTCTATTATCAGTAGCTTCTGAATTACGCCACTTATTTTATTTTATACAAGTGTTCTTTACTTGTATGACCTTGCATTTCTATGCTTCGGTTGCCTTATCTTTGACTTGTACGTTTCTTTCTACTTTTACCACAATTGTCATCTTCCCAACTTCCTAGCTATCCCACTCGATCATTACTGCACAAGTGCAATACCAAAACACTCAGTCCTACAGAGTGCAGAGACGTAAACCCCTGGGCAATAAATCTCTTGTGAGATTGCAATAGGAATGAATATTGTTTCCTTGCTTCTCGGTCTGTCTACCATCTTTATTCATTAACTCCATCTCATTGTATGATTTATTCACATGTATCGGTTGCTTGCTGCGCACCATGTTCGTATTTGTTTACAACTTTGGTTCCGAAGGCATCCAATATTTCAATAGCTTCTTCTCATGTTCTACTACCATTTAGGCAATGGTTCGCCATTTTCTTGGTTGATTATAGAGTATGACATTCTTTCATATTTCTGAGCTCCTCAAGCGTTATTGGTTTTATATGCTTCAGGTTATACCTATACAGCATTCCTTCTGAACCGGTTACTCTTCGGTTTCCAATAATTGCTATGATAGTATTTTTCCCCTTTTTTGCTTGACAATAATTGTAGGCTCAAGCTTCACTACATTAGTAGTTCTGAAAGAGGTGTATTATTAGATATTCACTGATGGTATTCCCTTCTTGGAATTTATGTGTTCAACGCTCTCGCGGTCTCACATTAACGAGGGTTGTCCCTACTCATTGGTTATTAAACGATCTTACTGGTGTCGTTCCTGGGAATTCTTCCTATGATTCACAATGGTTTTGCAACCGTCGAATTTGTATTGTAATGGGTTCCTGGCTCACTAGCCATGCTGCCTAGAGCTTTGTTCGTCTTAGGCTGATCACAAGCATCGCTTCTCCGTATGCCATAAAATGGCTTGGAGGTATTATTGGGCTCCTTAATAGGATCAGTGCATCACGCTTCCGTCCGTTGGATGCTCTTCAAGTGTCTTGGTATTGATTGGTACCATTTACAAGTTTTAGGGTATCCCCTAGTAAGTGGGATCCCTTAGGTGTTCTAATCGAGTGTTCGTTATAGCTCTGGTGCTTTTATTACGACACTTCGTTCAACTATGTTGACTTTGATACCCTTTATGGATTGCTCCTGGGTGTTGTTGATTATGCCGTTACATCCGGCTAGCATTTGAGCGTGTTCAGTTTACTCCGCATTGCGGTTCGGATTTCAGATTGTCCCATTTGGGGTTATACGTCTCCTGTTCTCAGGGTAGACTATGGGTACTTATCTTATGGTTTTAACCAGTTTGGTATTTCTTTCGGTGGTGAACGGTATCCTTCGGTACCTTAGATGATCACTCTGGGTATTTTATCTTGTTCCTTGAACATTGATGTGTTCATGTTAGGCATTGCCTTACTGTGTTTAGAATGGGTTTCCATTCCAGCTAATATGCTTTTGCTTCAATATGTTTGACACATATCCAATGTCTTTGATCAATTACTAGTGCTTCTCGCACTTTTTAACTCTTAATCGTCCTCCTGGAGTAAGTTCTTGACTCCATTAGCTTGTAAGTTAATCTGAATTCCTTCGATTGTTCGAGGTATCCAACTGTTCGGGTTTGTATTCACTTATGGTCCGTAGAACGGAGCTGACTACTTCCCGTGTTTCGTACACTACATGTATACTTACGTGGGGTACCATATTGGTACGTTACCACTTACTTGGCTAACTCACAAAGGGTCTGTCAGGCTCGCAAGCTCATTCGGAGTGCGGTCGTCCCACATCCCGTAATTGGGTACACTCGTAGTGCTCGTCACACGCCTAGGTGAAGTATTCTATTGTCAACTCCTCTTGTATCGTTCTATGATACTCACCGTGGTTCTTTTGGTTCGGTTTAAAAAAATCTGAGGTTTAAAAGAAGAGTTTGTGGTTTGAAAGAGAGATTTGGGTTTGAAATAAAAATCCTGGTTTGAAAGAAACTTGTCATGGCGTTTTCATGTCTGAGGTCTTGACCAAGTCTAGCTCCCTATTGACTGGTGTGTTTGTTAGTATAATGGTTGGGCCATTAGGCCTTTCCAAGGTTGGGTTCTTCAAGTTCTTAGGATTAGTGATCCTTCATTTGCTTCCATTGTCATGGTGGTACTTAGTAAGTACTTGTTAGTCACCCAGTGGTCTTCTAATTGTCTTGTTGTTACTACACTTGCCTTGGCAAGTGCGCGGGTACATCGGTTTTCAGGTTAACAAACACCGGTTATGGTGTTGTCTCCATCCAAATTTGGTGATTTTATTGGGTCTTCCTTTGATCTTTCGATCTTAGTGATCAATCTCCTGAGTAGTCTCTCACTGTTCTTGACAAGGTTGTCGATAATTCGGGTGCTTCCCGATCCTTGTGGTACTCCATGTACCTTGCTCCATAGCTTGTTCCCACATTTGGCGGTGGTTACCGAGGTTTATCGGATTCTTAGGAACTACGTGGTAGTCCTGTTAGTGTAAGCTCAATGATTACTCTCATAGTTGTCCGAACTATGTTATTTGGGTATTACCGCCCTTCGGCGTTGTAGGTTTGGAGTTTATCCAACCTTGACTAATTCCTTAGTCGGTTTGTTTACCGTTGACGATATTGTCATGCATTACAGTCTGTTGACTCCCTTGCCTTGGTTTTGTTACTCTGCTTTTCCGCTTCATTACGTAGTTGCGCTTCCCTTCTTGTCGGTTGCGCATGGTTCTCACGACTGCGAAGCACGTTGCCCCATGGTACCGCAAATTTAGTTATCCTCTGGTTAAGATCTTCAATCTTCTACCGTTAAGTACGGTTATCGCCATTCAACCGGGTACCGTCTTCGGGATTTCCAGTTTTTGGAATCTACCGTATGACTGGTTCCTTCTTTTACAATTATTTTTTTATTCGCAACTGCCAGATCGGGTTAACCCGAGTATGAGAGGTCTTTCCATCTCTCTGGCGTTCTTTCCCCAAACTTACAACAGGGGTTGCGGAGGGCGGGATTGGTTATGTAGGTATCCAGATCATACTGGAAGTTCCTATCTAGCGTACCTCACACGCTAACACTCAACCCTTAGCCCTAAGTCTCTAATTCCTAACTCGGTATTTTCCTAAACTCAGTATCCAGACCATCAGAGCGATACTTCGCTCTGATACCACTTTTTGTAACACCCCTGCCGCAAATCCAACCATTAACTCCTAACCCGTCTCATTTACCGTCATCAAGCAGCGGAATCAAACTACCAGCGGCGGGTATTACAATGCCATTAGTCACCCATATGACTAACAAGGCCAAACTCAACACAACAAATCCAATACAATATTGGTCTGATGGGTCATTATACCGAGTGCACTATACAAACGTTACTTCCATTACATAATCAATCTCAACCAAATACAACTTCAATCCCATATTATACAAATACAACCTCCATTCATTACTATACCGAGTTCCTACAATCATCAATTTGCCGGTAACAATTCGGCTTACAATTCAACATTTCAAATAATTGCAACCTTCACTAATTACTACCCATGCTTACATAGCAACCCCGTCCTACTCTCGAACGGTGATCGGCTTCATTGTACCTGGAAAATAAAAACGATGCCCCTAGGGGCTCAACAAAATTGCTGCATATGACTTCCGCATACCCCCGCACTAGCGAGGGTACGCTGACTATTTGGTCGAGAGCATGCGATTCATTTTATTTCAAACAGCATGCAAGGCAACAATACATTATATATGTATGTCAACGCAATCAAGGTTCGATGAAGAACACAAACACCAACACACACAACAAGAGGTTAGTTTAATTGTTCTCTACATAGGCTTGAGGGTTTCTACCTCACTATGCCTACTCAATTACTCATTGTCTTACCCATTCTCTTGGGTTCCCTTACTCACAATCTCTAGTTCTCAAGCCTCTCAAGTCACAACTCAGCTCTCGATACTCACATACTCAAATCGATACTCCAATTCTCAAGTTCTCAATCAATACTCAACGCTCAAGGGTAAAAGTTAAGTCATTACTCATGACCTCCGGGCAGGGTCATACAAAAGACCCACCACCGGGCTTACAATACAAAAGGGGCTATGCATTTAGCTCCTCAAGTTCACCAATGTCCAGTTCTCTACCGGACTACTCAAATTCCCAAAACTCCACTCTCGGAGTCATTTCACAATCTCAGGGATTAGCCTAGAAGTATCTCTCTCGATAACATCTATTAGCTTAGGGAATTATCAATGTCTAGTATCCTAAGATTTAGGGTTTCACCCAACTTATGGAATACTCTCATGTGCGAGACATTGTTTATGTTAGTCGGATCCTCTCATCGGGGTTCGACTATTACTCTAAGGGGTTTGGTGATCCCTTACCATTCTTTACCTTTCTCAGGGTTCATTGTATGAACATTTATCAAGTCCTCTAAGAAGAGGTTCTTTATATACTTCCACTATTATTTATTGTGTGGATTAAATCAATTTGGTTGTCTAACCGTTTTCGAGAGTTTACCAATTCCCATACACACTCTCTCACGTTCTAGTGAGTTGTAGATCGGTGTTATCGTTTCTTGGTTCGATAGTTTTGGTTTGTTCCCACATTTTAATATTTCGCACTTGACTCTTCCTACGAGTCACTACTCAAACAAGACCCAACTATGGGTCGCACTACAATACAAAATCACATGCAAGCAACTCATTTACCATTCATCCATTTCATGAATTATACAAACTTTAGTTTAAATTCAATCCAACAAACAACCATACAATACAAGCACTACCAAGTGCATACAAACCGATTCGTGCATTTATCTTGTTAAGTGATCACACAATCAAACAAGCACACAAATCGGGTAACCAAGTTAGGATACAGAGCATGAGAAAGTCATACCTTTCACCGGGGTTAATTTTACCGGGTGTTCTCACGTTCCTCGGTTCACCCTTGTTCCTCGAATCTCACTCACGAACCACTGACTAAATGCTAAATGGTTCTATTAATATTTGAGCATTAAGGTATGTACATAATTGCTACTCCCGTACTTACCCCGTCATTTCGGTTTAACTTAGTGTACTTAGTTCCTCAACTTACTCAATCACTTCTCAAACTTGTTTACACTTCTTAGGACCTTTAAAGGTCACCAAAAAACTCCTAAACAACTCCTAAAACCAATACCAATCAATCCCCCACCTTTTAGCCCCTTAAAAACACATACGGGTGCATTTCAGGCATGGTCCGGGACATTGTCCAGGTCCCTAGTCCCGGACCAATGCATTAGCGTACTCTCGGTTCATTTTCTTACCTAGTCCGGGACTTGGTCCTGGACTATTGTCCCGGACCACCCCCTGTTTTCACTTTCGGCCTATTTTTTGATGCGGTCCGGGACTTGGTTCCTATCCTAAGTCTCGGACCCTGCTAAAAACTGCTATTAAGGTACTTTTTAAGTCCCAAATCCACCCTTAATCCACACTCATACTTTCCCTAATCTTTCCATAAGTTTTCTACATAATTAAACACCTTAAAACATGCTCTAAACCACTCCAAATCCTTGGTTAAACCCTTGCTCCAATTCTTGTTCATTTTCTACAAAATTTCATTCCCACTTTCACATTTTGCACACTTGTGCATTTCTAGTTTATTCTTGCTAGTTTCTACCTCTTACCAACCTTACCAAATCACCTAATGACCATTCCCATTCATTCCTAGATAGTTGCACTAACTATGCTCAAGTTCACTCTCCATTTCCATGACTATAAGCACTAACTCATTTTCTAGAATTTCTAAGTCACCACACCTCTTATGCTACAAATTTTTATACTCCTCTCCCTAGTTCTCCAAATACCATTTCAAGGCTATTAATCCACTCTACTCAACACTACAAGCACCTAGGTTCTCTAATTCACTAAGTCATCTTGAAACACTTATTTTTCTACCAAAATTTTGCCATAACCTCCCCATGAACCTCACATGTCCAAACTCATCTTTTCACCATTTTTCATTCCTAATCTAGCCACACCCTTACAAGGGTCCTACCAGCACATAAGCTTAACCAAAATTCACCACATCAACAATATAGCTCCAAATTCAAAAGCAATGGCACTTAGGCCCTTAAATCAACACAAGTTCACAAATCTCTCTAAACCCAACTATACACATTTTCTCACATAGATTTCAATTCATAATTTGGGTTCATTAATTTATTTACCCATCTCAATTCCTAAAGCAATTAAAACAAGCTTCAAGGTAGATTTCTTACCTTAATTTCACAAATTTTTCTTTTGAATTCTCCTCTTGCTCTTCCTATCCTCAACTCGGTCAAGTGGGAATGGAGTTGCCAAACTCCATCCCAACACCCAAGGAACACAAAATGCATTCAATTAATCCTCCAAACCCTTAGGAAACTCTAATTCAATTAAAGGGCTTAAAACACAAAGTTAGGGTTTACCTTTTGGAGTCTTTTAAGAGGGGTCCTCACCCTTGAATCAAGAAGGGGGTTATCCCACCATTGGAGGGTTGAAACAAAGCTCCAAAACAAGAGAAAAACAAGGTAAGAGAGAGAGAAAAAACCGGCCACCCTAGGAAGTGGAGAGAGAATGACTTTTTCTTGGAAATTTTTACCTTAGGAGGAAGAGGAGACTCCAAGCTACACATTGATGTCATTTTCTCTTCAAATGGGGAAGACCCATGGAGATGAACTTCACCATTTTCAGATTTTGAAAAGAGAGGAAGATAGAGAATGATGAGGAGATGAAGAATATGTAATTATTTTTGTGATTGGAGCTTTAATAAAGCTAAAGCATGGACGAGAATGAGGAGAAGCCATGGATGTGGGTGGAGAGCTTCAAAAATGGCATCAACCAGAGGGAGAGTGGAGAAATAGGCAAGGAAGGGGAAAAGGAGGAAAGAGAAGAGGGAAAAGAAAGTGAGGAGGAGAGAGAGTGTTTTACCATTTTAACTTTTTCTTTTTTTTTTTTTTCTTTCTTTTTCTTTCTTTACTTATTTATTTAAGTCAAATGAGTCCAAGAGGGAGGGGTGAGTCAATACAAAAACCCTCCCCCTTATTATATGAAAGTTGGAGCGTTTTTCGTCTTTTAAAGAAAACGCTCGTTAATTTACCTGGTTTTAGCACTATTCGCTAACCGGGCTCGTTTTCCGAAATTTTCTCGTTTCTTTAACTTCATTGGTTCTTAAACTTCCATTAATGCTTAATTATAGTTATTTGATGAACTATAATTTTTACAGGTTCATTTGACCACTTAAAGTCACGTTTTCAGGTTTTCTCGAAAAACACACGTTAAAGCTTTATTAGCGTTTTAACCCATTATTTGGATCCGTTTTCTTTGGAATTGTTCCCATATTTTATTTAGGCCTTATTAAGCCTTGTAAATTCATTTAATACTCTTGTTGAGGTCGTATTCCTCCTAGGGTCACTTAACGCTCAATTTAGCGTTTTTCTCTTTTTAAGTGTTTTTCTTGTTTCTTTTGGATTTATTCTCTTTACCAAAATTCATTAGGCACTAATAGGCCCTTAATATCGTATTAGAGTAATTTAATCACCCTAATCAAGTTCGGGGTATTTCATTTTTCGTTCGAAAAGGTTAGAAGCCAATGACTGATACAAAATTTCAAATTAAAGCCTTATTTGCTATTGATCATTTATATGGTTATGCTACTTTGGCCAGTTATAATTTATTTTAATGATGTTTGATTTATTCTGCCACTATGGTTAAACACCAATTTGCCACTAAAATTATACAAACTAAATCAACTATGTACACTCTTGTTTAGCGATTAATATTCATTTATACTGTTGTTGTTACTTATATTGGCATCTAGATATTAAACGTTTACTTAATCCTAGTCATAGGCTACATGCAAATTTTCCATTTACTTATTCACATAATTAAACTACTTTGGGAAACTATTATTTTCCTAGGATTGGATATGTCCTTATTTGCCATTACTCCTTTATTTAAGTATGCTCTGTTAAACCACTTAATGACATCATTCTTTATTTAAATGGTACTTTGTAAAAAATTACAAAATATGTCATACTTATAAATTGAAGTCATACATTCACCTTTATAATAATTAGGAATGTTTTGAAATAACAGACAAAGAAAAACAACAGCTAAAAATAATGTCCTTGGTTACAATTTTGTTCATTTCAATTTATAAAAGTTGCATAAAAAAGAACTACAATAGATATGAATCCCAATAGTAAATGTCAGATTAAATGAGGCTTCTTATGCTGAATCTAACATTGACCTAGTGCCACCAATAATGTTCCTTGTGCATTTCACGAACAATCCTTCACTTGTGCCAAATCGATCACAATTCTAACTTCTTTGTTGGTGTGATAGCTAAGAGCGACTATCAAAGTTTGTAAACTTACTTATGTCCCACTTTTTTGGGCTCAAGGTACACACTTAAGTGGTGTGCTTAGAGAAGAGACAATTATGTAAATTTTGAGCTCAGCTGCGAAGAACCACTCATTTGCGCTCTAGTAGATGACTCCAACACAAAAAATCTCATATAAGTTCTCCAATAACTCAAAGGGTTAAGTTAACGATGCAAAGAGACAAGATGGCCAATTTAGTCACTCAATTTTGTTAACCTTGCCATAAATACCGACCAGGTTATTACACTAATTTAAGAATAATCAGTGACAATAACAAATGAGCATTCCAGCAGAACTATTGAAGCCAAACATAAACAACATAAACAAGGTTTCAAATTGGGAAAGTTGTGTTTCTTTCTCAGAAAACAACAAAAAATGAATACCCGACAAGGAAAAGACAAAACCTATGGTGGCGAGAGAGAAGAGAAGGGTTAAAGATAGGATTATGGCTACTTACCACACTCACCGCATTGTAGCACAACAACGGGAGAAAGAACATAGTTGGGGCAACACAGAAGCATCGCCAGGGTGGATTTGGCCTTCTCAAACAAAAACAAATCAAACCATCACACCATAACCAAGCATCAGAGGTGAATCTCTGCAAACGCAAACTAGAGTATACTCAAACAATAGAGATTCGTTGGGTAAAGTGAAAATGAAACAACAAAAGGTAGGTGACCATCTTTAAGTCAAGAATGGAAGAGTCAGGGAGGAGCACGATGGAGATGAGAAGAGTGGGAAGGATTTAGAGTAACCAGAAAAGCAGAGATGCAATAGCGGTCTTAAAAAATGAAGTCACATCTGGAGAACAGGATGCACTAGAGTAATGGTGGCCACCGAATCTGGTTCTACCCGGAACCGGCGGTTCTACCCGAAACCGGCGGTTCTACCCGAAACCGGCGGTTCTACCCGAAACCGATTGGAACCGGCTGGAACCGGGCCGGAACCGATTTGGAACCGGAACCACCCCTTATGAATCGAATCCGAATACAAGTTTTGAGATTCGGGACCGAACCGAGCCTGGAACCGGAACCTGAAACGCCTGGAACCGTTTGGATTTACCGTCAGATTTGGAACCGTGGAACCGGAACCGGAACCGCCCCGGAACCGGCCAAAGTAGCCGTTGGAATCGGTCCAAATTGAGTTCATGTAACCTATTAGTAGTTGTACTCTTTTTCCTTATTAGGGTTTTCCCAATGGGTTTTTACCTAATAAGGTTTTAATGAGGCAGTGAATCATATAATAAAATCCGCTTTGCTCTTTAATTTTTACAAATTCAATACAAAAATTTAAGTCTTTGGTTCGTACACATTATGATTATAAACTTGAGGAATAAACTAGATAGGAGTAAAGTGGATGAAAAGAGCAACGTGTGCGCACAAATGGAACTAAAATCGGAGTTAAAACGAAGAAACTGGAGTCGGTCGAATCTTTCCGGAACCGGTCGGAACTGCTCCGGAACCGGTCGGAACCGTTGATTTGAGCGAATCCGAAGCGAATACAGAGTTCCGGAACCGAAACTGTCCCAGTCCCAGAACCGCCCAGGACCGGTTCCGAATCCGAATACACATTTTCCGGAACCGGAACCGTGGCCACCATTACACTAGAGTATTGCAAACAGGAATTCTCAAATAAAAGCAGAACACTGTGCATAACACAGCCCAAAACGTTGGGCTACAAATGCGGCCTAATTCATTGGATATTCAAAGTAAAAAAGAACTTACCTTTGTCTTAATCTCATCGGATGTTCAAAGTCAAAGGGGATCAAACTAACTTTGGTTTAATAATTCTATTATTTTGTTAGGAAAACTTTTGTTTTCATTTGAAATTCTCATGGATACTTGAGGTCTTTTCCTATAATTGTGGGATTTATTAGAGTATAGATAGTGTGATGTAGTAGATGGAGGACTTTAGTTAATAAAGATAGGATTTTGTGTCAAAATCTCAATAAAAATAAAATATTCAAAAAATTATTGGAGATTAAACCTTCATTAAAAAAAAAACTTCTAAGATCAAATCATTACACAAATTAATCTAAGATCAAATCATTACACAAAGGTGGAAGATTATTGTACATAATACAGATTCTAACCTTTAAGATCAAATCATTACATAAAAACCTATTTAATTTTTACTGGCATCTTTATTTTATGTGGTTTAGTTAAGCGGCTATTATGCTATTGTAGTGGTTTGTCATACGCCATACTACTCACGCAACACCTTATGAGACTCAGATTACAGATACTAGTTGATTTCGTTCAGCCATTTAGGAGGATTGCATGTAGTTTACGGTTTGGAATTTTGTTGCAAATGTTTGCTGGCTCAGCTTGGTCTGCTCTTCGGTATGGAAATCTAGGTACTTTTCCAATGGTACGTTTTTCAAAAATCATTACACAAAAACCACGTCCCAGATGATAAAACATATCGTTGTATGATGTAACTATGTACACATGTATGATGTTACTCAAGCATTACAAAAACACAGAATGAAAACAAATGAAAAAAAAAAAGATCGAAAATATGTAAAAGGATAAAGAACCAGCTCGATCCTTTATATGATCAGAGTAGTCCTTAATGATGCAAAGAATGTTTAACCACCGGCACAGAATGATGACGCCTGGACGGACCTGAAGGTGCGACCCTTTGTGCTTTAGATAGATAGTTGTAGAACAAAGAAGGCTCGAACTTCTGCCTTCCTCCCCAGTACATTTGACCAGCTAACGTGCCAGTCGTATCAACCTTCACAACAGCTGCCGGGTTGTGATCAGCTCCAGCTTCTTCGAGCTGCTCCGGCATCATTTCTCCAGGTCGGGCCGCTTGGCAGGTACCGTCAATATATGGAGAAGACATGAACTGAATACAAGAAGGTTCAGCGAAATTGTTATGTAGCTATTTATTCCGAGTTTTGTAGGAGTGGGATTATTGGATGAGGAAGGCGCCATTGATAATTGAGTGAATGACAAGGGAAGAGATGAGAATATAAGAATGAATCGAAAGATTTGGAGAAGAATTGGGGATTTAGCTGTTGAGGGGTTTCTTTTTAGTTTATTTTGTTTGATTTTCCTTTCGTTTGCAAGGAATTAAAAAAAAAAAGTACCGAATTTGGTGGGTTTATATTATGTAAGTTTCATGTAGCGTGTGCGTGCATGGCATATATACTAGTGAAAAAGAGACGACCGGCCGCCTGGCATGAAATGCGTTTTTATTTATTTCTTTTTTTTATAACTAATGCTATTATCTTTCTATTATACGATATTCATTTGGGATATTTGTGTAGTCAATTAAATATGGCTCCGGGTAATCCATTAATTAGAGAGAGAAATTCCACGTGATTCCGTCGCTTTTGAATAAGCGAATTGAATGGATCTTTATGCCACTTTTCTTTACGATGGGATGAGGTTCATCTAGCACACATATTTCCAAATCTAACACTTACATAATACAAGACCTTGAAGTGTTAGTCTACTTTTATATATATGTAGTTCCTAGGACAAAAGTAGGGTTGTGTATATCTGATCAAATACCCCGAGTCTTTACATTGTATTCAGTAGTATATATATAGTATGTACGGTGGACAATTAACGATAGTAATAGAAGAGGGCCTTGGGCCAGGACAAATAAGGTCCAATAGCTAACAGATAATGGACTGGACTAACTATTATTTACTGTCTGTAGTCTTGGTGTACTACCCTCCCGCGAGTCAAAGTGCCCAGACAGGGGTAACTTTGACCGAAGTTGTAAGAAAGTAGAAACTTGCAAGGGCTTTGTCAGTGCGTCGGCGAGTTGGAGAGCAGAGGGAACATGTTGTACTTGCAAAGCTTGATTCTTGACCCGCTCGCGCACAAAATGGTAATCCAGCGCCAATGCTTGACCCGATTATGAAGAATCGGATTAGAAGCAAGGTAAGTAGTCCCTAGATTGTCACAATACAAAATCGGTGGGTTTGTGAGCCGTAACCCTAATTCCGATAAAATGTTCTGGATCCAAATGATTTCTGCTGCACCATTTGCTAATGATTTGTACTCTGCTTCGGTGGAGGAGCTAGACACATGCGGTTGTTTTCTCAAGCTCCAAGAGAACAAATGCTAACCAAGGAAGCAGAAGTACCCACTGGTGGAACATCGATCAAGAACAGAGCCGCCCCAATCTACGTCTGTGTATGCTTGAAGAGAACCTAGAGTTTGACGGGAGAAGAACAACCCCAGACGGAGAGTGCCCTGGAGGTAGTGGAGAATCTGCTTCACTACTTGCCAGTGATTTTGTCAAGGAAAGTGTCACAATTGATAGACTTTATTTACAGCATAACGTATATCTGCACAAGTGAATGATAAATATTGCAACACTCCGACTATACTGTGATATTGAGTTGGATTCTCAAAGATAGGAGAATCCAAGCTGTCTAGGGTTTGAGTGGGGAGATTAGGGTAGAGGCTGGTTTGCAATTGTGCATGTCTGCTTTCTGTAAAATTTCTAGAGCGCATTGTGTTTGGGGTGAGCAATAGACTAGAGGAGTTGCGGGCAACTGAAACTCCTAGAAAAAATTTTCAAACCCCCGACTTCAGAAATAGGGAATTTAGAGGCAAAAGCATGAATGACTAACTTATTGAGAATGTGAGAGCTAGAGCCTATGAGAAGTATGTCGTCCACATAGACGAGAAGGTAAACAATGTGTGAACCATGATTGTAGATAAACAGAGAGTGTTTGGATTTGGAAGTAGAAAACCCCTAACTCAATTAAATAAGAACTTAGCTTAAATACCAAGCACGGGGTGACTGTTTGAGCCCATAGAGTGAGCGCTTTAGTTGACACACATGATTTGGAAAAGAACTGTGAACAAAACCCGGGGCTGCTTAGTGTAAACGGTTTCTTCAAGGTCACCATGAAGAAATGTGTTTTGCACATCTAGTTGCATAAGAGGCCAACTAAAAGACACGACAATACATAAGACCAATCTGATAGTAGAGTGCTTAATAACCGGACTGAAAGTTTCACCATAATCACACTCATAGGTTTGACTAAACCCTTGTGCAACTAGCCTGGCCTTCCTTTTATCAAGAGACTCATCAGCATTTTTCTTAGTTCGGAAAACCCACTTTGTTCACAGAAGATTCATGCCAGACTTGAAAGGAACTAAAGTCCATGTTTGAGCTTTATCTAAAGCAGCTAACTCTCTTTTTATAGCATCAATCCACTCAGGATGATTTAGAGCTTGCTTGAGGGTGGGGTTATCAGGAATAGTAGTAGTGGTGTAGAGCTGATAGTTGATAGTTCCATCTGTGCGGATTAGGGGTTGGGAGGAGTTTGTTTGGAATGGGTAAGCATGGGGTGGTCATTTTGTGGAGCCTCCTGAGCAGGATGAGAGTGATCGGATGGAGAATGGTGAGAGGACTGTGATTGAGGAGAAGATGATTGGGATGAGGACAAGGATGAAGTTGAAGGGGAGGATTGGGAATTTTCTGCAGAGTTTGAAAGTAGTGGAGATGGGGAAGGAGGTGTAGAGTTTGAGGGATGTATAGATTGTGTAGGAGTAGAGGGTGATGGAGGATTTGTGGGAGCAGCTTGCTGTGTGAGAGAGTCTAAGAAGAGATGTTGGGATTAGAAGATGAAGAGGATGAGATTGAGCTAGAGAATAGGGGGTTGAGGACCCCAATGAAGTATAAGAAAAAGGAAATTTAGTTTCATTAAAGAAACATCACGAGAGGTATAGATTCTTCCCGAGGGTAAATGTAAACATAAATAGCCATGGTGTTGAGGGGTATACCCTAGAAAAACACATTCAACAGATCTAGAAGATAACTTGTTTTTCTGATAAGGCCTTAAATTAGGAAAACAAGCGCAGCCAAACACCCTTAGAAAGCCATAGTTAGGGTTTGAGTTGCATAGAAGCTGAAATGGAGATTTGTAATTCAGCACAATTGAAATACCCCTAAATTAATTTAAATTAATTTAGGGGATTTCTTTTATTAAACCATTAATAATACTATTAAATATTAAATTATTATATGGAATTATGAAAATTAAATTAGGGGATTTCTTCTATTTAATCCTAAAGAATACTATTAAAATATTAGATTACTATATATTATTATATAGTATTATGAATTTAATAATAAGATTTATAAGTCAATAAATCTTGGAAAAATGTCTAAACACTCCAAATATATTATAAAGATTTTAGAAATAATTGGAACATTAGTTTGAATCATAAAAGTCAATATAAAATCATGGAAACCATAAAGCTTCTTAAGCCTTGCTAGGGTTGACTTTTTTAGAATGGTCGAACCAGCCTATGAAACCTATACCAATAAAAAGATTATGGAAAACCGAGAAGATTGATAGAAGAAAGAACGTCAAAAACGGATCATCCTAGCCAAAGTTATGATAGAATGAAGTTTAGAGTCAAAAAATTGAAGAATGCTGACGTGGCTAGGGTTTTCCTGACTCAAACACGTGTCCGCCACGTCAGCCTCGCCAGAACTTAGCACAAAAATCGACTAAGTCCTTAACCTCCACCAGTATTTTGCCCTAACTTGTGACATCGGTATCTCACTCATCTTTTGGAATTTTTCAGTGCCGTTTTCTTCATTATTTTCTTCTATAAGCCCTCTTTTCTAACCATTACTCATACACAACCTAATTCCTTCTACATCTGCCACAATATTGATCTAGAGTTGCCTCCCTGCGAAACCGTAACCCAGATTTCCAGAGTATACTGAAATCAGGTAAACTTCGTCTCGTCATAACTTCTTCATCTCTCAATGAAAATTTGAGTTCTTTAGCTTGTTGTGTAGATCCCTAATCCCTCTACAACTCTTATGTTTACACCCAAGGCTAATTCCCAACCGTGTGAAAGAACGAAGCGTCTAAAGTTTCCGTTTTGTCAAGCACATAAAATCATAGAGAAAACGCAGGTATAAACTCGTAACTTTCAGTTTAGATTTCTTTCTGTGTATTGCAAATTAGGGTAAGTTCTTGCTATCAATCTGTAGATCTATATCTCCTCTTTCGATTGAGCCAAATAACACGTCCTAAATCAATCTGTACTGTAATTTATAGAGTTGCAAAGTTGGCTACCCAAACAGCTCGTAAAGGTCGAATTTTTCCAGAAACCCAAATTCGAAATTCTTCGTTGGCACGATTCCGGTGAGTTTCTGATCAAATTGTTCCGATGTTGTTGTTCGTATGTTCATTACCGGTCAAACCCATGTATCAATTTCGTCTATTATGCGCTATACTAAGAGAATTTGGCAAATCAAAATTCGAACTGACATAGAACCCTAACTTCGAACCCAGAATCGTTTTTTCGATTTCGGGCACCATAGGTCGTAAAATTGGTACCTCTGGAATCGTAGCTTAATTTCGAACGAATGGAGGAAGAATCAACGAATTTGAATCTGTAGATTGTGAGGAATCGTGTGAATTGGTACTCGGCATCCAGTTGGGTTCCTCTGATGAACTCGGCGTTTCAGGGCCGTCCGATCGTAGTTAGATGGGACGGACGGCCGAGATTAAAACGTGGATAATTATTGATATATTAAGTTATAAATTCTAGAATAAAACCCTAACTTATTGAATTTATTTAATGGCCTTCCCTAATGTATTTTGACACGAAATTTTAACCATAGATTCCTTATAAAATTTAGTTTATTTTCATGTAAATTAATATGGGTTTTGAGTTTTTAAACGTAAGTTATAATGTTTATAAGTTTTGAGTATTATGGAATTATTTAGATAATTTAAAAGATATTTTATGAAATAAAAATTTTATAATATGTATGAAATATCACAGTTACTATATATTAAATTTGGGAATTTTGGACGAGAATAAATGGGTTTAAAAATTGTGTTTATGAACTTTTCCTAAGTTATCTTATAATATATGGTTTCTAATGTAACAAAATTAAAGTATAGATGATTAATAGACTTTATAGGTTGAGAATAATATAATAAGACTGAACTAACATTAAATACAGAATGTTAAGAAATATTTTTGAGTACAAACTTTTAAGTGAAGTAAAAATATATGTGTATATATATAAATATAAGGAATAAAATAGTAACATATGTTAAATCATGGAATTAATTAAACTATGTTTGTACTAGCTATATAATGTGGAGGTTAATATACTTAATTAAAGCTAAGGAAAATACATTATTTCGTGAACCATATATCGGATGTGGATATGTTTTAAAGATTATTAAAGATAATTACATACAATAAAATTTCTTAAAGAATGTTGGATAAATCTTAATATATATATATATAAATACATTAAAAATAGATGAAGGAAATAACATTTCTTGTGGGAAATATAATAAGAAGAATATATATACTAAACTCTAGGACTTTAACCAGTGTTGTAATAAATTAGTCAACGATAACTTAAGAGTTTAATTAACCTAACCCTATGATTAGGAGTAAGTAATCGAAGTAAAGTTAAATGTACCCTTAAGACAAGTAAACTCAATGGCGTAGATGGTCAAGTTAAACCTGGAACTAGATCGAGGTTGCACGTTCGAAACCTCGTGGAAAATCTTTTTAGGTAATTTAATTAAACAACGAAAACGTAACACAGTCTTGGGCTGACCTACTGGGCCCAAGTCTATGAACTCCAAAAGCCCATTTAAACAATTCAAAGAGAGTTTGGGCCACTCTCAGCGTTAAACCCTGAATCATTCCAGATTAAAAGAAATGGGCATAATGGAATATTTAATTAACGAGATCTAGCCCAGATCCTTAAGAGAGAGTAATTGTAACCAGAAAACTATTAACCAGTAAAAATGAAAGTTGTTTAGCGTTGTAGTTCCTTAACTAATCAATATCTGGAACACCTTAAATATAGGTGATTAGTGGAGGTTCGCATTTTCAAGTTTGGTTACTGCTTCTACACATACCAGGTACGATTTCTCGTACTCAGATACTTTTGCTAACGAACTTTATGGAATGTTTTGAGAAACGCTAACTGAGCTTGAATGGATTTCAAAGGAAACTATTTGTGTGACTAACTCAGCTTGATGTGACTAACTGAGCCTTGAATGTACAACTCACTTGATCATGGTTCCTCTTATCTGGTCGTTTCATTAGACATTAACTGCCTAGGGTTTACGCTTCTGCACTCTGTAGGACTGAGTGTTTTGGTATTGCTCTGGTGCAGTTAATGATCTAGTGGGAATATGGAAAATGTCAATCGTGGTAAATTCTTCCTTTGACTCTGGATATCGTTCATCCATGAGCTGAGTCTTTTGTTGTGACGTGCGCGCGTCTTCATCGGTAACAATGAGGGGTTGTATATCCCCTGTCCTAAAAGGACGTAGTAAACAGTGAGGGGCTGTATATCCCCTGTCCTAAAAGGACGTAGTAAACAGTGAGGGGTTGTATATCCCCTGTCCTAAAAGAACGTACTTGGCGGTGGGGGCCATCTCTCCCAGTTGGTTTTATTCCACTCTTGAGTTGTTGGTTCTTGGATTTCTCTCATTCATTCCTAGTCCTTGTGACTACCTGAGTCTTTATACTCCTAACTGGAACTGGATCTAACACAAGCAATGAATGTTCACTGACTTATGGTGTGTTCTTTTTAATTGGCTAACTTTATCTTTCTGTTAATTATCGCTATCCTCAACTTGTTATCTTTGACTTGGTGGTGTTAAATTGCCTTGTTCCTTGGATTTGCTTTATGATGTTTGTCTTCAAGTTATTGTTATTTGAGAAATATGTTTAAAACTTTTGTTTTGGAGAGTTGTATCAGTTCCATTCCAGGGAACTAACTCACCCCTTCTGGGGTGGGCTGCTTGGTTTCATCTTGCAGGTACGAGTTGATATACAGGTGGCCACGAAGAGAATGAGTGATTGGGATGGGATTAGGTTTTGTGGAGAGTTAATGTATTTTATTACTATTATGTTTATGTTAAGTTTTCTCGAGGTTCAGACCGTAGCTTTTGTAATTTTATAAGTTGTAATTGGTGAGGTTTGGTGCCGGGTGTTTGGAACCCGATGATCTGTAAACGCCATAGTATTTTATTTTCCGCTGCATTTTTGGTTAATAGGGGTGTTACAACAGTAGTGGGGGTCGATTTGATAGGGTGCAGCCTTAAAAGCATAGGTCTAGTAACAAGAGGCATAGATGCCTGGGTCAAAAGAGTGATACCCTTATCAACAATAAATCTGTGGCGGCTCTCAACAGAGCCATTTTGCTGATGGGCATATAGGGGCATGTTAATCGATGATTAATCCCTTTTTCCTGAAAGAAATATTGTAAGGCTTGAAACTCACCCCACCATCAGTTCGAGCAGATTTGATGGAATGGCTATAATAATGCACACCAAATTATAGAACATGGGGAAAATAAATTTAACATCATATTTGGTGTGAAAGGGAAAAGCCACACATAACAAGAGTAGTCATCTACAATAAGCAAGTAATATTTGTAGCCATCTGTAGAGGTTTTAAAAGCTGGGCCCAAAGGTCCATAAAAACCAAATTAAAAGGGAATTTAGACCTACTAAGGGAAGAGTAATGGGGTTTAGCATGTGATTTTCCAATGCAACACGCAGAACAAAACTGCATTGGTGTAGAAGTCAAAACAGGAAGACAAAAATCATGTAAAGTCTTAGAGGTAATGGCTGTTAATGGATGTCATAAGCGCTAGTGCCAGATAGTAGGAGTGGTCTTGAGAGAAACATGCAACTGATACCATAGGATAAAAGTAGGGTTGTGTATATCTGATTAAATGCCCCAAGTCTTTACATTGTATTCAGTATTATATTTATAGCATGTACAGTGGACAATTAACGATAGTAATAGAAGAGGGCCTTGGGCTAGGACAAATAAGGCCCAATAGCTAACAAATAATGGACTAGACTAACTATTATTTACTGTCTGTAGTCTTAGTGTACTAGTTCCTATTAATAATCAATCTTTAATAGTAATATCAAAAACATTACGGTAACTAGAGTTATCCAAAATTTTAGAATTATGTTTCAAGTGACAAACATCCAATTAATTAAATCAACACTTCTTAAATTAATGATATCTAAAAACAAACCATAGCTATTAGCTACACACATATGGTTGAATGTCCAACTCTTTGGCAGATTTTGCTTATATTTGGTTCAGCTAATCAACTACCGTGAGATGATATTGTTATAATCCCTTGTTTCTCGCCAAATTCAATGAATATAAAAAGACTAACGGTACCAACTTTTGCCTAATTTTAGAAACTCTTTCTAGGTAGACGGAGAAATATGAGTTTTTAATGCATTTCTCTTAAATATGGTAATGATATATGTTAGAGCTAAACTAACACAAGAGGTAACACCTGAGGGTTCCAGTGAAGCTTTGGGGACAAAGAAGGAGCCTCAAATTTGGAACTTAAAGGTTCAGGATTCGTAGCAGCCTCCTCCTGTTGGACTTCCTTATTATCCAAAATAGTAAAGCACGAAGTGGTTTTGATCGGAACTTTTTTAGGGTTCTTCATGCCCGACTGTTGGTTTCTAGGGATTCTAGAATTACCCCGCCTCTTTCGGACTATCCAATCCCCATATTTATCTTTGATATAGTCCGGATCTTCTTGATTTTTTCTCTTGAACAAGTTTTACACCCACTTCCTGTTTAATTTCACCTTCATACTGCTGAAAGGGGCAGTTCACATCCCTATGCCCATAACACCCGCAATGAAAACATACTAGATGCAATCCCTCATATTCAATCTTCATAACCTTTCGTCAAAACCGGTATTTAGCTAGAAGATGTCTCTTGAGGTCAACTTCAACTGCCAGCCTTGACTTTCCAAAACAAGAAGAAGACAAATCTACTTTCTTGACCTTACCAACCTTAGAACCAATTAGAGTTAGGAACTCCATACTGTAGTATTCAGTAGGAAAATCTTCGTATGGTTAAGTAATGATCCATCACTAGCCACTGTCCTTCCGTCAAAACAAACTGAAGATTGTCAGGATTTAAGAACACGACTTTGAAGAAACCATTTGAGAGATCATCCATAGTAAACTTTTCACGAAGTTTCCATCTATTTTTCAGCCTATCGTAGAGGATGTGCATCGGAATAGCCTTTCCCAATAATTCCTTGCATTTTACCAGGGTAATCGAAAATTCAACTTCTATTCTTTCGAAAGAGTTATCGTTGGGCATCTTGGATCCTCATCATCCATACACTCATCATCAGAAATCTCATCAAGAAGATCGTTCCTAGAATCGGGATCCACACAAACGTACGACCCCACTACAACTGACTTAAAAGAAGCAACATAAGGAGTAAGTTGCACACTCAGCAAATACTCATCAATCACCTGAATATCCATTCTTGCCTCAAAGTCACCCGAATTCCTAGGTCTTTTCGCAACCTTCTGAACGAGCACTTGATCTTCCATAGAGACCTCACCAAGTAGATAACAAACACAAAGAACCAAGAACAAATCGAATCGGAAAAGAAACAGAGAGACCACGAGATACGATCTCAACCCCAATTAAGAAATCAGAAAGAAAAGATTAACGAAAAAAGAAAGTCTCAAGGAAGAGGACCACTCTCATGTTTAAATTTTTCAAAACGTCTAGCTTTTTGGATTCGGATGTATCAGTAGTTTGTTACAATTTGTCAATCTTCAGTGTCCATACAGTACACTCAATAGCTGGATCAGATAGGTTTCCACAGATGAATTAAAGTTCATTGGCCACAATTCAGCCAAAATATACCGGACTGGGTCCAATACAATCCAAAGTGAGATAGATGTATTGGTCGATACAAGTCTCGTGGTTATTTTAGTGATCTAGTTACAAATTCGAGATCTTCTTTTTTTGGTTCCACCTTATCGTTGTCATATAGCACCACCATCATTGTCCTGAGGAATGGGAGAGAATATAGGATAGCCATTAAAACTTAAAGTGAGGGGCCTGCCTGCATTGCATGAGTTTCAAAATTTGAGAACTAGGCTGTAAATGTACCTCTCTTTCTCTAGGAGAGTTAAGTTAAAACAGATTTGTTTTCTTTCGGCGCTTCTTTACTGAGCGAACGAGAGACAACATTATCAGTTCGAAGAAATCGGCGCCACTGCTGGAACTAATTAATTGACCCTACAGGCTACTACACTCCAACTACAAAAGTTACTCCCTGTCTCTTAGCTACTCTTTTTTTTTTTTTTTTTGAAGGAGCTCCCAAGTTACTCAACGATGGAGGGAAGGTGTAGCTAGCCGTGGATATCAATCTGATTAAATAATTTAGGTCAGCGGAGAGGAGATCTCTCGATTATTCATAACAATAATTAAACAACTTATTAGTGTAGTGCACAGACAATATAAAAGCCTCTTGTTTAGGTATGTGAATTCAAAATTGTAGTTCGGCTACCCATCTCATTAATAAAGTAGCTAAATGATCAGTTTTCTTAGGCCCGTCGTTGTTGAACATTTGTATAGAAGTTTTTCATTGCAATAATTTGAAATTGGGATATTGTATTCTGATGTTCCGTATGTCTATTTTTCAGCTATTTTAGTCTAGGTAGTATGTTATTGTGGAAGAATACGTGACCTACACGGGATCACCATTTATACTACATTTATACAATCAAATATATCACATTTATACCAAAATCAAATGGAGTTACAACGACCACCGTTATGTCACTAAAATTTTCACTTGTAATCTATTTGCACTATTCCTATTTGTTGTTGATGACTAGTTTAAGGCCGGCCGTGTTCGCATATTATTGTTGCATATATGATGACATTATAATATTTAAAGTTGGTCATCATCTAGTTTCGTGTGAGAAATTTAAAAATATGCATTCCCTCCTATGGATAATTTTCTGGCTATCGGTATAAAAATTAAAAAATGGATCATTTTATTTTATGTTGGGAATTAAAGTAATTTAAAAAGTAGTGTGGTGAGATGAAAGTTGAAGGGTAGAATTCAAAAAATAAACAAAGAAAAAAATGAAATATCTTATATTTTGAAAAAAGTAAGAAAGACTAAAAAATAAATTTTTTGAACAAATTTATCTTATTCTATTCTTCCAATAGTTTTATGAACTTTGGTATTTTCAATATTGTTTAGAAATATTATATATGTAGAATTTTTCTACTTGTTTTATATTTTGTTATTTAATAATCTTGTTGTATTTTTTAGCTTGTTACTGAAAATGAGAATTTTCTAATATTTTGGAGCACCAAGAGTTCACAGGTGTCAATTTTGGAGGAATGGATAGAAAAGTGATATCGGTACAAAATGGAGACAAATTATGTAACACCCCCAAACACTGGCCTAGGAGTTAGGGGTATTACACGCCGCGTATTATTACATAATAACGCAAGGCTCTAATAAACGAACTTAAACAGATAATCAAACAAGGCCCAAAACGAATACCCGAATGAAGTATAATCAAAGTGATGTCGGAACATCCCAAAAGTTATTACAGAACCCACCAAACGAATATCAAAAGCGGAAGCTAACTGAAGAGGCCCAAAGGCTCAAAGTCAAATACAAATGTCTCAAAGAAACGAAATAACAACACAAACTAAACTCCAGAGCTGAGCAAAGTGACCCTCGCTGATCAATCTACAATGTTAGATAAAGTAGGGGAATGAGCAAACAACTATGCCCAGTAGATGACCAACTTCATCAACCAGCATGCTCAAAACATTTAAAGAATATTAACAAATCAGAAGGAGTCGCAAGAAGTCCATAAACATGTCAGAAAACAGAAGCAGAAGTCCATACAACGAAAGACTAAACAGAGTTAGATACAGACAGAATCAGAAAACAGAGCGGGACACTAGTTGATCACAGCATACAGACAGAACGAGCAAACAACTCGAGAACAGAACGAGGAAACCTCACTCGTAAACAGAACAGGTGGAACACCTGTGAATAGAACGGGAACATCACCCGTGAAACAGAAGGATCCTACATAGCGCGCTACGAGATAGCTAAACCAGCCATCCAAAGGTTCAGATACAGAGATAACTAGGTCCCAAAACAGAAGCTTAAAAACAGATAAGCATATGTGCAACCATTGCACCAGAGAGCAGATAGAAAGCTGAGAAAACAGAAGGGGAATCTAACCCCGCAAATAGAATCGCAGAATTCCGAAGCTTGTTGAGGCTATTAAATCAGAGAACACATAACCATGTGCTCAAACATGTATAAACAGATAGTACTTGGAAAGAGGAAACCAACGCCGCAAACGGCACTCAAAACGGAGCTCAAACGAGCAAGTTATGGCGAAAACAGAGGGTGGTCCGAACTTGTGTCCTAACTTCGAAGCTCGGACACAAGCGCAGACTCAAAACAGAGGGGAAAATCAAGATGTCCGGACTTCAAAGTTCGGACTGAAGTTCGGACAGTTTTTCGGAAAAAGTACGTGGTGAAGTCCGAACGTCGAAGTTCGGTTTATTTCAGAAAACAGGGGTGTCCGAACTTCAAAGTTCGGACTGAAGTTCGGACACCTGCAAAACTCGAAAAATAAAAACACAACAGAGGCATGTCCGAACTTCAAAGCTCGGACTGAAGTTCGGACAGCCCGAAAGATGAAATTTTCAGAACGAAAACAGACGCGAACAGAAGCTTCAAACAATGCCAAATTGTCACAGAAATACAGAGTTTGCAAAAACAACAACCATGGGGGTTTACACAATCAAAACCACATTAAATCAGAGGGATCGAGCACCACAAACGCAAGACAACACCAATCACTTAACAACAGTTTAACACCCATGGGTGAACACACTAGCTGAATCCGCGAGCCACCTACCTCAGTTTACAGCAGAGACGAATTCCTCAAATTTGAACAGCGCAATCACCAAACGTAACGCAGCAGCGTAGACCAAAACGCAATCCAATTCAGCCACTGAATATCCTTAACAACGCAGAGAAGTACAACTCTTAATCAGAAACTGCCCACAACCCAACATCTGAAACGGAAACGGAGAACCGAACAACGCTCACCTAAATTCGACAGTGAGACTGAAGCAGCAGTCCACAGCAGAGAAGATCGACGGAGACGTCGGGAAATTCACTGATTACAATCAGATCGCAGAGGGAAAGAATTAGGGATTGAAGAAGTTGCTCTCCAACTGAATTGCAATACAATAATAAACGATACACCAACTTGATTGCGAAGAGGACAGCAACGCAGCAGCAGAAAACAATCTCAAATTCCCCGGACAGCAGCGTAGTAGATCGATCAACAGAGAAGAGAGCTTGAGAGAGAAGAAGGAGAATGTCTGAGAGCTTGAGCGACTGATCGTGAATGTAATTCTAATTAGCGTTGTATTTAGGGAATTATTTATAACCCTTAACTGACAAAATAAATCCCTTACCATTTAATAAACAATACGAATGACCTCCTCGCCCTTGTCATTAATCCAAAGGACCTCCATGTCCTGAATTAGAAATAAACCAACTTAAATAAGATTGTGATGAAATAAATTATAACCAAATCTTGGGTTATAACATCACCTCCCCAATAAAAGAATTTCATCCTCGAAATTAAAACGTACCTACTGCTCGAAGAGGGCGGGGAACTTAGAACGCACTTCGCTTTTGACCTCCCAGGTCGCCTCTTCCTCTGACTGACCCGACCACTGCACCTTCACCAAGGGCATGGTCTTACTCCTGAGCTTACGAACGTCTCGGACTAGAATCCTCGAAGGAGCTGCTTCAAAGGTGAAGTCCTCCCTCAACTGAAGCGGACTGAAGTCAATCACATGCGACGGGTCCGGAACATACTTCCTCAGCATAGACACGTGGAACACACTGTGAACACTAGCCAACGACGGTGGCAAAGCTAAACGGTAGGCAACCGGTCCGATCCTCTCCAGGATCTCAAAAGGACCCACAAAGCGAGGGCTAAGCTTGCCTCTCTTCCCAAACCGAACCACTCCACGAACTGGGAGAAACCTTCAGATACACATGGTCGCCCACCTCAAACTTTAGAAGTCGTCTCCTCTAATCGGCGTAGCTCTAACGACTCTGAGCCACAAGCAAGCGCTCTCTGATAGACTAAATCTTAGCTACAGCATCTTCAACCAAGTCCGGACCAACACTGCTCTCTCCTTCAGATCATCCCAACAGATGGGTGATCTGCATCTCCTGCCATACAAAGCCTCGAACGGGGCCATCCCAATGCTAGTCTGGAAACTGTTATTATACGTGAACTCTATCAGCGCCACGTGCTGATCCCAGCTGCCTCCAAAGTCAAGTACACATGCTCTGAGCATGTCCTCAAGGACCTGATTCGTTCTCTTTGTCTGACCATTGAGGATGATACGCCGAACTGAAAGACAACTTCGTCCCCAAAGCCTGATGCAAACTCTGTCAGAATCTGGATACGAAGCGCGGGTCTCTGTCAGACACAATAGAAGCAGGAACTCCATGCAGACGCACAATCTCATCCATATACAACTGAGCCAAGCGATGCAGACTGAAAGTCTTTCTGACCGGCAAGAAATGAGCGCTCTTCGTGAGCCTGTCCACTATCACCCAAACTGCATCAAAACCCCTCGAAGTCTTGGGCAGTCCCATAACGAAGTCCATACCGACGCTCTCCCACTTCCACTCCGGAACGGGAAGAGGCTAAAGCAACCAGCTGGTCTCTGATGCTTGGCTTTGACCTGCTGACAGGTCCGACATCTGGATACAAAGTCTGAAATGTCCCTCTTCATGTTGCTCCACCAGAATGTCTCACGTAGGTCCCGGTACATCTTCACACCTCCTGGTGTGTGTACGAGTACGGGGCTCCATGAGCCTCCTGCATGATCTCCCGCCTCAAAGCGTCGTCTGCAGGCACGCAAACACGGTCTCTGAATCTTAGACAGCCATCCTCTGAAACTCTGAACTCGGACTCCTGACCAGCAGACAAACTCTCTCTGATCTTACACAAACTGACATTGAGCTCCTGACTGGCCTTGATCCGGTCGATCAAGGTAAGCTGAATCTGTAACGCTGCTAACATTCCAGACCTCTCTAGACGGACGACCCAAATACCCAAACGCTGCAACTCGAGAGTAGACCTCTATACACCAGACAAAGCACAAACGGCTCCAGACGGACCCCTCCTACTGAGCGCATCAGCAACCACATTCGCCCTACCAGGATGGTAGAGGATCTCCAAATCATAATCATGCAGCAGCTCCAGCCACCTCCTCTACCTCAAGTTCAACTCCTTCTGAGTGAACAGGTACTTGAGGCTCTTGTGGTCTGTATACACCTTGCACGCAACTCCATAGAGGTAATGCTCAAGATCTTCAGAGCGAACACTACTGCAGCTAACTCCAGGTCGTGGTTCGGGTAGTTCTTCTCATATGGCTTGAGCTGACGGGAGCCATATGTGTTGGAACCCAAGGTTTTGCTGATTATGGCAACAGAGTAAGTCTGGTGACAGAAGAAATATCACTGATAATAGCATCAGATCAAGTCTGGGCGATGAACGAGTCAGACCGCGGAAGGAGTCGTTCTGTGACACAAGACTCTCATGGAAAGTTATAGAAGCTAAAAGGCGACCCTCTACTGTTAGAACGTGGAGAGAAAAACAAGGAAATAACTGTCACACACGTTCAAATATGATCAGGCCCGAAAATCAAGGCGGTCAAGCTGAAAGAGCGCCAGAACGAGTCCCACTACAGAGCTGCTGAGATATTTCCCGCCCAATGCGTAGTGGGAGATCGTGGGAGGTCGTGGAAACGTCATTTTACACGTAATGGGAGCAGAAACTTCGGGTATTATCAGTATTTAAGCACCTAGAATCATTTGTAATCTTTGGAGCTCTTCACTTCCATATTTCTAGAGAGAGAGAGTCATATTGAGAGAGAAAGCATTTTCGAGAGATCTTAGTGAGACATTGTCAATTAGCTTAGGTATTTATTACCTAGAGAGCACACATAGAACACTCTCCTTTACTCCTTGTTACGCATTGATCTAAGCCGAGAGTAGAGCGAGTGTTGGATGAGACAGAGTACCTCTGTCGAATCCCAAGATAGGAAGCTAGGTTGTAATTCACATTGAATTTCAATACAAGCAGAATCCTATCTTGACAATTTTACACAAAAAGCTTCCGCATTATCTCCTTGGCAAATACTTGTCTCCAAGTAAGATTGGTCTGAGACTAACACCTCAGACCTACTCTGTCAGCACCCCGATCCCATCAAGTGGTATCAGAGCCTGTGTTGGCTGACAAATCTCTCAAGATGGAAGATCTTATCGACTTAGAGGAGCCCGAGTCATGCACCACCAGTATGACGTGCTTGATGGCTCACAATGGTAAGAAAACCGCTCATGATCAGGTAAGTGAGACTCCCTCTGCAATGAAAATTTGTGGATATTTTGGTTATGATGGTCATACGGACTATTCTTGTAATAAACTTCATGATTTATCATTTAATATATCTTGTGTGTCTGCGATTATCAAAGCTCGTGATCTTTACTATAATAGTTCTTCATCATTGTTGAAGAGGGGACCCAAGTATACCTGGGTTCCCAAAACTAACCTGTAGCTTTTGCAGACAGAGTGGCTCGGAACAATGACTCTTGGTTCTAGACAGTGGTTGTTCAAGATATATGACAGGAAACCAAGTTGAGTTTACGACTCACTCTGACCATCAAGGGGGGAAGGTTACTTTTAGAGACAACATGCACATAAAAATCATAAGAATTGACTCCATTGGTAACCCCTCCTTATTTAAAGTTCATAATGTTTTACTTAATTATTATATTGGACATAGTTTCTCTAGTGTCTCTCAAATTTGTGATTTCTCCAATCTTATGTTATTATCTACGGACAATATGGTTTATGACTCTAACAATGGTGATCTTAAGGCTATATGGCAGTATGATGATAGGGATTTTCACTATATATATGAGAATCATGTGCAGAACGCAAGCAGACTCCGTCTGTGAATCATATGCCGAAGCAGGCGGACTCTCTCTCCAAATCTTGTGCAGAAGCAAGCAGACTAGCTCCAGCTTTAATTACTTTGAAGACTACGGTATTTTTGATCAAAATGTTACCATTATGTATGATAATACCAGCTAAGGTCGTCAAGTTCTCTAAATTCCATGCTTGCACTAAATTTATATACTTGAGTTCTCATTTGTTACGAGATCATGTGGAGATGACTTAATCTAATTAAACTAAGTTCCACAGACCCTAGTTTGCTGATATCATCACCAAGGCATCACACATGGTTGCATTTGAGATTTTTTCGTACACACCAAGGCATGACTCGTTCTAACTGAGGGTGGTTGATCTCCTCTCCCTCTTGGAGACAGAGTCTGGGTACTCAGGTATAGTCTCTCTGGCACCATACTCTCCTTGGTTAAGTAGTCAACTAAACTTTGCCTACAAATGTTTTTTGAAAACCCGCCAAGTTTTTCTTTACCAATTCGACCAAAGCACCCACATAAACATTCCCACAACCCCACAGCTTATATTCTCCTAACCCTCAAACCACTCCTACTCACTCTCCCACTCAAAGCCGAAAAACCTTCCAAACAATGCACTATTGTTGTTCTAACTCCCGAAACCATCACTAAGTCTCCCATGGCCGTCTCACCATACAAAAATCCCATCCACTTTGGGTCCATCATTACTAATGCCCAACTCACCCTACAGCCCTAGTCGATTACCCAACCTACCTTGCCCAAGCTCACATACTATCTCAACCAAAGCCCTTGCCATTCCTACCAAACCCACTACACTACCACTGAAGCAAAACCTACTACCTCTTACTACCAAAATCCATCACAAAACCCCAATCCCTTCATTCGACCAAGAAATATGCTAGAGTCAATCTGCAGACAGATCGGTCTGGCAAGAATACCCACGTAGTTGAAGTGAATTTCCAAAAAAAAAAAAGAAAGAAAGACAGAAATCCCATGAGAAGGCTAAAAACAAAGCAAATTATGATCGTCTCTTCAACTTATAGAAGACGTACTCTTGCTCCAGCCTCCACTTCCAAGAGTGGAACTTGCGTGACTCTGGTTCACGCTTCACAGCAACACTAGCTTGCACATATGGGTATGAATTCTTTGGCTAATACACTTCACTACACGGTTAGCCACATCTAGCACTCTCTTGAGATTCAAAATGAATGGGTCAATACCAAGATGCAGACCAAGTCCATCACCCCATTTCCTAGCCTACAGCCCTAACCATACTTTTAACCTATCTCAAACTTGTTTATCTTGGCGGTGTATTTTATCAACTTTGGTAGACTCCGTTGGTTGGCTATAGCCATGTGATGCTTCTGGATGTCAGGCATACTCACCTGTTTGCCTGATGAGTCAAAAGGGGGAAGCGGTGAATCCCACTTCACTAAGACGAATTAATGTTTTGGTGGTAGGAAGACTTGATTGCACTTATGGATTTGCCCTGATGATGGTTCTTTAAGCAGACTGTTTCTGTTTAAACTTAGTTTAATTCTATTATGCTTCTTTACTAGTCTTGTTTAAATGACGTGCTAAAATTTAGGGAGAATATTGGACTAAGGGGGAATCAGTCAATGACGCTGGTTCTTCCAAGCTTGTTTGCTTGTGTGTCTTTTTTACAGGTTAACTCTTGCTACGGGATTCACTCAAGTGGTTTTTGGCATCATCAGCAAAAAGGGGGAAAATGTGTGAAGATGTTAAAGTTTTGCTGAAGATTGCCAAAGCCTAGATGCCAGCAAGAGTCGGTCTGAGAAATGAAGCAACAAAAAGAGATCAAGTCAAAAAGAGTATGAGTGAACAGTAACTCCCACTGCAGAGAACAAGTCATCCAGAGCCTGCCCACAGACAAAGAGTCATGACAGACGTAGTTTGGTTGTTAACCAGACTCGATATAACAAGCGGTTCACATTCATCTCATCTTATCATTGATGCACAACTTAAGGGGGAACTTTAGTTCATCTTGAAAGATTCGGTTCCCTTTGCCATCATCAGCAAAAAGGGGGAATTTGTTGGAACCCAAGGTTTTGCTGATTATGGCAACAGAGTAAGTCTGGTGACAGAAGAAATATCACTGATAATAGCATCAGATCAAGTCTGGGCGATGAACGAGTCAGACCGCGGAAGGAGTCGTTTGTGACACAAGACTCTCATGGAAAGTTATAGAAGCTAAAAGGCGACCCTCTACTGTTAGAACGTGGAGAAAAACAAGGAAATAACTGTCACACACGTTCAAATATGATCAGGCCCGAAAATCAAGGCGGTCAAGCTGAAAGAGCGCCAGAACGAGTCCCACTACAGAGCTGCTGAGATATTTCCCGCCCAATGCGTAGTGGGAGATCGTGGGAGGTCGTGGAAACGTCATTTTACACGTAAATGGGAGCAGAAACTTCGGGTATTATCAGTATTTAAGCACCTAGAATCATTTGTAATCTTTGGAGCTCTTCACTTCCATATTTCTAGAGAGAGAGAGTCATATTGAGAGAGAAAGCATTTTCGAGAGATCTTAGTGAGACATTGTCAATTAGCTTAGGTATTTATTACCTAGAGAGCACACATATAACACTCTCCTTTACTCCTTGTTACGCATTGATCTAAGCCGAGAGTAGAGCGAGTGTTGGATGAGACAGAGTACCTCTGTCGAATCCCAAGATAGGAAGCTAGGTTGTAATTCACATTGAATTTCAATACAAGCAGAATCCTATCTTGACAATTTTACACAAAAAGCTTCCGCATTATCTCCTTGGCAAATACTTGTCTCCAAGTAAGGTTGGTCTGAGACTAACACCTCAGACCTACTCTGTCAGCACCCCGATCCCATCAATATGCAACCACCTTCCCATGCTGCATCAGAACACACCCAAGTCCCTTATGGGACGCATCGCAGAAAACCTCAAGACCCTCGGTCCCCTCTGGAAGAGTCAAGATCGGCGCAGTATTCAACCTCTTCTTTAACTCCTGGAAACACAACTCACATGCCTCACTCCACTCGAACTTCACATCCTTCTGCAGTAGACGAGTCAACGGGATCACCAACTTAGAGAAGCCCTCCACAAACTTACGATAGTAGCCCGCTAGTCCAAGGAAGCTACGAATATCTCCAACATTAGTAGGCCTGGCCCACTCAGTAATAGCCCGAATCTTCTCCGGGTCCACGGAGATACCATCCTTGGAGACCACATGTCCCAAGAATACCACCTGATCCAACCAGAACTCGCACTTCTCCAGCTTCGCGTACAGCTCCTTCTCCCTCAGAGTCTGGAGAACGGTCCTCAAATGCTCCTCGTGCTCCTCAACACTCTTGGAGTACACCAAGATGTCATCAATAAATACTACGACGAACTGATCCAGAAACGGCTTGAACACCCGGTTCATCATGTCCATAAATACAGAAGGCGCATTCGTCAGCCCGAATGGCATCACTAGGAACTCGTAGTGTCCATAACGAGTCCTGAAAGCGGACTTAGGCACATCATCTGCCTTAATCCTCAACTGATGGTAACCCGACCTCAGAACGATCTTCGAAAACACCTTAGCTCCTGCTAACTGGTCGAACAAGTCATCTACGCGCGGGAGAGGATACCTATTCTTGATGGTAACCTTATTGAGCTCCCTGTAGTCTATGCACAAACGCATACTACCATCCTTCTTCTTAACAAATAACACTGGCGCTCCCCAAGGCGACACACTTGGGCGAATGAAGCCCTTGTCCAGCAGCTCCTGCAACTGGACCTTCAACTCCTTGAGCTCAGCAGGCGCCATGCGGTATGGGGCCTTAGAAATGGGCTGAGTCTCAGGTGCGAGCTCGATCGAGAACTCCACCTCTCTGATAGGGGGAAGCCCAGGTACGTCATCCTGGAACACGTCGGGGTAGTCTCTGACCACTGGTATGTCCTCCAACTTCGCATCCTTGCGAACCTCAGGGATGTAACACAGGAATCCCTGGCATCCTTTCCTCAGAAAACGGAACGCCTGCATGGCTGAGATAACAGGCAGCGAGCATGGGAGTCCATTCCCTGCTACAGTCAAACGGGGCTGGCCCAGCTCCTCGAAGGTCACTCTCGAAGCGGCACAATCAATGTGGGCATGGTGCGCAGCAAGCCAATCCATGCCCAAAATCACATCAAAAGTAGTCATCTCCATCGGGATGAGGTTAGCACACAGAGTACTATCTCTGACTAACACAGGACTATCTTTACAAATAGAATTCAGAAGCATAGAAGAGTCCCTAACTAATGGGCTATGCACACACAACTCAACACCCAGAGGCACAACAGGCAAACTGCTCACCCACCAACTCAGCAGAAATAAAAGAGTGGGTGGCTCCAAAGTCAAACAAGCAGAAAAAAGAATGAGAAGACAGTTGGAGAATACTTGTGACAACTCTGTCAGTCGATCGGTCTCTCTCTCCAGCCATCGCGTACACTCTGGCCTGGCCTGGGGCTTCTTTTGCTCAGCCCGACCTCGATCTCTAGATTCAGATACAGATCCCCCAGCTCTACCTCCAGAGCTACCTCTGCTCCTCTCGGCCTCAGGGCAGTCAGCTATCCTGTGCTCCATGGATCCACACTTGAAGCAGGCTCCGGACTTCCTGTAGCAGTCCTGGCCTCGGTGAAACTTGCCACAGACCTAGCACTTCGGAGCGGAAGCTGACGAAGATGAACCGCCTCTATCTCTCGAACGGTCTCCAGGGCGGTCTCCAGCTCGATCTCCAGTAGACTGCTTCTTCTGAGAAGCAGACTGATCCCTCCTGTCGCTCTCGTCGGACCTCTGCTTCCACTTCTGGTCCTTTCCGCCAGACTGGTGGCCCCTCAAATCAGCCTCTACCAACAGGGCGACATCAGCAACTTCCCTGAAGGTCTTGTGACGCAGCGGCGTCACAGCAGAGCGAATATCCGGCCTCAAGCCGCTCTCAAACTTCCTGGCCTTCCTATGCTCATCTGGCTCAGGTGAAAACTTAGACAGACTGATGAACTTACGAACATACTCCTCCACGCTCATGTCCCGACCCTGGCGTAGTCGGTTATACTCCAGAATGCGCTGGTCCTTATACACGTCGGGGTAGAATTGTTTGTTGAACTCCCCAGTGAACTGCTCCCACGTCCAAGGTTGTGGGAACTTCCCCATCACGGACCTCCACCACTCCTTAGCCTCAGCCTTGAAAAGGAAGGTGGCAAAGTCGACCTTCTGCTCCTCCTCGGAGCCCATGACTCGCAGCAAGTCCTCGGCCTCAGTCAACCAATGACTGGCCTCCTGGGGGTCTCCTGCCCCATCGAACGATGGCGGCTTCAGCTTCATAAACTCCTGAAGCGCCTTCACATTCCGGCCTCCAGCATCAGCCCCAGCTGGGCCTGGCCCGCCAGCTGGTCCTCCTCCAGCTGGTCCACCCCCTACAGCCATGGTCTGCATGAGCTGCGTCATAAACTGCTGAACAGCATCAGCAATATTTCCTGGAGCCCTTCTTGGCGGCATTCTGAAAGTCCAATAGCAGGCAATTAGACTCAGACACTAGCACTGACGTTTCTCACTGACTGGCTAACTTAAAATCCCAGCAAATTAGAACCCAGAGCTCTGATACCACTAAATGTAACACCCCCAAACACTGGCCTAGGAGTTAGGGGTATTACATGCCGCGTATTATTACATAATAACGCAAGGCTCTAATAAACGAACTTAAACAGATAATCAAACAAGGCCCAAAACGAATACCCGAATGAAGTATAATCAAAGTGATGTCGGAACATCCCAAAAGTTATTACAGAACCCACCAAACGAATATCAAAAGCGGAAGCTAACTGAAGAGGCCCAAAGGCTCAAAGTCAAATACAAATGTCTCAAAGAAACGAAATAACAACACAAACTAAACTCCAGAGCTGAGCAAAGTGACCCTCGCTGATCAATCTACAATGTTAGATAAAGTAGGGGAATGAGCAAACAACTATGCCCAGTAGATGACCAACTTCATCAACCAGCATGCTCAAAACATTTAAAGAATATTAACAAATCAGAAGGAGTCGCAAGAAGTCCATAAACATGTCAGAAAACAGAAGTAGAAGTCTATACAACGAAGGACTAAACAGAGTCAGATACAGACAGAATTAGAAAACAGAGCGGGACACTAGTTGATCACAGCATACAGACAGAACAAGCAAACAACTCGTGAACAGAATGAGGAAACCTCACTCGTAAACAGAACAGGTGGAACACCTGTGAACAGAACGGGGAACATCACCCGTGAAACAGGAGGATCCTACATAGCGCGCTACGAGACAGCTAAACCAGCCATCCAAAGGTTCAGATACAGAGATAACTAGGTCCTAAAACAGAAGCTTAAAAACAGATAAGCATATGTGCAACCATTGCACCAGAGAGCAGATAGAAAGCTGAGAAAACAGAAGGGGAATCTAACCCCGCAAACAGAAGTCACAGAATTCCGAAGCTTGTTGAAGGCTATTAAATCAGAGAGCACATAACCATGTGCTCAAACATGTATAAACAGATAGTACTTGGAAAGAGGAAACCAACGCCGCAAACGGCACTCAAAACGGAGCTCAAACGAGCAAGTTATGGCGAAAACAGAGGGTGGTCCGAACTTGTGTCCTAACTTTGAAGCTCGGACACAAGCGCAGACTCAAAACAGAGGGGAAAATCAAGATGTCCGAACTTTGAAGTTCGGACTGAAGTTCAGACAGTTTTTCGGAAAAAAGTACGTGGTGAAGTCCGAACGTCGAAGTTCGGTTTATTTCAGAAAACAGGGGTGTCCGAACTTCAAAGTTCGGACTGAAGTTCGGACACCTGCAAAATTCGAAAAATAAAAACACAACAGAGGCATGTCCGAACTTCAAAGCTCGGACTGAAGTTCGGACAGCCCGAAAGATGCAATTTTCAGAACGAAAACAGACGCGAACAGAAGCTTCAAACAATGCCAAATTGTCACAGAAATACAGAGTTTGCAGAAAAACAACCATGGGGGTTTTACACAATCAAAACCACATTAAATCAGAGGGATCGAGCACCACAAACGCAAGACAACACCAATCACTTACAACAGTTTAAACATCCCATGGGTGAACACACTAGCTGGATCCGCGAGCCACCTACCTCAGTTTACAGCAGAGACGAATTCCTCAAATCTGAACAACGCAATCACCAAACGTAACGCAGCAGCGTAGACCAAAACGCAATCCAATTCAGCCACTGAATATCCTTAACAACGTAGAGAAGTACAACCCTTAATCAGAAACTGCCCACAACCCAACATCTGAAACGGAAACAGAGAACCGAACAACGCTCACCTGAATTCGACAGCGAGACTGAAGCAGCAGTCCACAGTAGAGAAGATCGACGGAGACATCGGGAAATTCACTGATTACAATCAGATCGCAGAGGGAAAGAATTAGGGATTGAAGAAGTTGCTCTCCAACTGAATTGCAATACTAATAAACGATACACCAACCTGATTGCGAAGAGGACAGCAACGCAGCAGCAGATAACAATCTCAGATTCCCCGGACAGCAGCGTAGTAGATCGATCAACAGAGAAGAGAGCTTGAGAGAGAAGAAGGAGAACGTCTAAGAGCTTGAGCGACTGATCGTGAATGTAATTCTGATTAGCGTTGTATTTAGGGAATTATTTATAACCCTTAACTGACAAAATAAATCCCTTACCATTGTGATGAAATAAATTATAACCAAATCTTGGGTTATAACAAATTACGTAGATGGTTATTCAATTTTAAAATGAACGTAGTGTGTCATGTACAATCTATCTTCTTATGCATGATGAATCTTTTTCAATATATATGTTCTCATTTTTTTTAAATGTACAAAATTATCAAAAAAGTATTAAGTTCATTTTTTTAATAAATATAACGATGATGGATCTAAAATATTTATGGCATATTTTGTTAGGAATAGGGTTATAGGAGGGGCTTAAGGGTAATTGTGCTTTACACTTAACTAGTATAAATAGATGTTAAGAGGATTAGGAAGGGCATCGGTATTTTTGTAAACAAGTTTGGATGGCCTCTTAGGAGGATTTGGAGTAGGATAGGCTGATTCCTATCAAAGGTATCAGAGCCCTCTTTCTTGGGTAGGAACGTGAGGGAATGGAGACCACCGAGAGTATTAGCTCCTCAGCGATCAAGATTGAGCTTCCAATTTTTACGGGAGAGGACCCGCAAGGATGGTTGAGCGAAATACAGTCGTACTTCACCATCAACGACATTGATGATGAAGATCGATTCATGCTCGCCGGACATTGCATGGATGGGGTGGCATTTGAGTGGTTTCAATGGCTGTGGATGCTGTTCGGGACTCTTTCTTGGAGTGATTTTCAGGGATTTTTGATAGCAAGATTTAAGCCTCCACCAGAGATAAACCCCTCCGAATCTGAACTGCAGATTGAATTTTCGTATCCAGTGGAGGAGGAAACTGTTCAAGCTGTGGATTTGAGGGTCGAAGATGCAGAAAAAGGAGTAACCATTGACGAAGCGATTCTTCCAAGGGGATTCGTGGGAGGAAGGAAGAAAATTGGTAAAGGGGGGAAAAGGGGAAGGTTACGAAGACAACGAACGCAACGCGCAGAAACAATACCTTGTCTCAATTCCTTATGTTCTTTAAAATTGCAAGATTCCAAAAAGAGAACGAGACAAAGGATGCTTGTTCGAAAGAAGAAGGAGAATAGGAAAAGGGCTAAGCAAAAGAAAAAGAAGATGAAGACGTCCAATTGGTTAGGGATTTGCTGCCATCCAATTGGGGGAAAATTGAATCACCCTAATTCAAGACCCCCAACCCTAAGATTGCCGACCTCTCCTGTCGATAATTCTTCCGATCAATTTCCAGTTGCCAATCGACTACCGAACATCCTCAAACACATGCGAAGACACATCCCTGCTTACCATCGACCGTGGTCCTGGCGCGTGAGGAAGAAAGGTCAGGGGGAACAAAAGGTGGTGGGAAATCGAAGGCAACACAGATTCAGGAATTCTAGCTTGTCTGATCGTATCGCTTATGGTGTTAATAAAGAATTTAGACGTATTTTTACTTTGGATGGAGTGTTGTTTGTTAAAGCTGGTGCCAGGTCACGCGGTGGGAAAATGGAGAGGTCTGTTCGAGTGGCCTCTGTTTCTCGACAAACGGTTGCTAATGCTGATACAGTGCTGGAGAAGTTGGACAGCAAGTTAAAAGAAATTTGTGAGCCAACTCCTGATGCGGCTAACTTTTCTCAACCCTTGGAAAAAGCTGTGGCACTCGGGGAGATGGAAGTAGCCAAGAGCCTGAAAGAGTTGCATGAGGTGGAAGGCAAAAGAGCCAAAAAAAGCAGAAGTGGACAAAATACAATCTGCTACTGATGAGTCAGCTGCTGCATTTATCAAAGAGTTGGAGCAAAAAGCAATTGCTGTAAAGGGTTGGAAAGCGGCAGGTTCAGGAAACACAACTCAACTTCCGCAGTATCTACAAGATGATGGTTATACTGCATTTAGACCTCCCTTGGCAGATTTCTCTATAGCAGATTTCTCTCTCTTTTCCAACCTTGAGGACAAGGTTGTTTTAGGAGGGAGAGATGTTAGGAATAGGGTTATAGGAGGGGCTTAAGGGTAATTGTGCTTTACACTTAACTAGTATAAATAGATGTTAAGAGGATTAGGAAGGGCATCGGTATTTTTGTAAACAAGTTTGGATGGCCTCTTAGGAGGATTTGGAGTAGGATAGGCTGATTCCTATCATATTTTCAATACATTTAGGTAGATTTTGTTTAATATGTCTTATGTTCTTGTTCAATATCACACTTTAAAAATACAACTAAAACAAAACAATCGCAAATGCATAACACACAAAGTCTAAGTAGAATAAAGTGTTTTGAACCAATATCACTCTCTTTGGCAGCTAGTTTCTCCGGATATACGAACTCATTTTTAGTAAGTTTGTTAAGAGTTTATGAGCTCTAATGGTCTCGTTGGACATCAAATGATACCTGTTTAATTATGTCTTAAAACAAAACTCAAAGAAATAATCCCTTCATTCCAAATATAAATCATTTAAGCATTCAAAAAAATTGTGAAACAATGTAAAAACAGAAGAAATATCTGTTTAAGTCGTTTTGCTATAGTAAAAGAAAAATGAAATAACATAAAATTGGGCAGTAGTTCCATTTTATTTGTGCTCAGCTGTCAGAATAAAATAGATGTGACGACACTAATATTGATGGCAGCTATTAGATTAGAATTTGGATAAAACATTTGAATAAAATAGAAAGAGACTAGTAAACCAATACTAAAATAGATGTAAGATGATATTTTAAAAACTGGAGTCTGACAAATAGGTTAGAAACGAAGACAATTAATTTTTTTCTCAAAAATAGTTAATAGATCAACGAATAAGCTACCCAAACAAACGAGATCCTAAGAATAGTCCGTCCGTCACATTTTCTTATGACCCCCATCTCTTCTCGTCGTCCCCTTCCCTTCTGGTTAATTTGTACAGAATTTTCAGACACCGTAATCAATGCTAAGAATTGGGGACAAACGAAACTCACTCTTCTTCATTTTCGTTGGCAGCATAGCATGCTTAGCCTCAGGACCTCTCTATCTACAATATTAATAATTTAACTGTTTTTTTTTAAAAAAAAGGGTCTCCATCGCTTTCATTTCACTTTCAACTGGTCGCTGAAAAGGAAGAAAGGAAGCCACCCTTCACCGCCTTTTGAGTTAATACACATGTCTGTCCATTCCATATAATACTGTATCACTGTAATTGTCATTTACTATCATTACCTTACCTGGACATAACTACGTTCCATTTTACAGCTTTGATACTCGTGCTATATCGTTTCCTTTTTCTGCCAGATTACCCATTGGAGAGATGAACAAAAAGAGAGAATTTATCTAGGTTTAATTAATTGTTGTTCCGTGTTATATATACTCGCTACTTATGTACTTTATATGCTTTTGATCTTCTATTCTATAAATGCTGCTGATGTAGAAAGCTGCTTCTGTTTACTCCCCTTTATATTAACTTCCTGAGACCTGCTTCCTCTCTTCTTGCCTTTCCTTCCTTTCTATCTAATCCAGAGTGTTTATTTTCCCGTCTCTTTCAACTACAGAGCTTCCAGTTTGGTACTACTACTACTACTATTAACTACGCATTGTTGTGTTCGTGTACTTGCTCCTGCGTTCGTCTGCACTTTCATTTCCATTCCCAAACAAAAAACTCAAACCTCAGCAGTCATTCCTTAAATTATACATACATTGTATGTAGTAATTTCTAAACAAACCTTCGCATGGGCGGCTTAGGGAGGCTCATTTCCAGTTTGTCTCTTTGAAAAATCAGGATTCATGAGGGGTTACAGCCATATAGTAGTACCATCACACTCCTTGGTCTTCTTCATCATTTTCTACTTGATATTACTTTTTTCTTTTGGATATGCAAGAACTGGAGAAGGATTGGATGAGAATGGTGATGATGATTACTCTAGGGATAATAACAATGACACAGTGGCTCCAATGTTGAAAGGAGAGAAAGATGCACTATACTCCACCATTCAAGGGTTTGTGGGTAAATCGTGGAATGGATCAGACCTTTACCCTGATCCATGTGGCTGGACTCCTATCCAGGTACACTCCTTTTTTTTTTTTGTCTTTCTTGTTTACTCCAATGGCAAAAGGAAAACACTTTGCTTTTCAATCAATGTACAACGAATGTCCCAAATAGAATACTACTACTATTCATTCAAATTCCATACAAAAATTCTGAACCTTCTTCTGCTGCTACAACTGCTGGTTGATTGATTTGATTATCCTTTGTTATTGACAGGGTGTTTCATGTGACAATTTCAATGGCTACTGGTACATAACAACCATAACAATCGGACCTATTCACGACAACTCACTCACTTGCAACAACCAACAACATCCACAATTCCCACCTCATCTTTTCAAACTAACACACCTCAAATCACTTACTATCTTCAACTGCTTCAATCACCCAAACAAAGTCACCACAATCCCCACTTCCACCGTTTGGGAATCTCTAGCTAACACCCTTGAATCACTCGAGTTAAGATCAAACATAGCCCTTACAGGTTCAATCCCAACTTCACTGACGAATCTCAAATCCCTTGTACTTCTCTATAACAATCGACTGTCTGGAGAAATCCCAACAGATATTGGGTACGGATTACTTAGATTGAAGAAGTTGGTTATTTCGGGTAACAAGTTGATTACTGGTGTGATTCCTTACAGTATTGGTAACTTAATGGAGCTACTGATTCTAGACTTGAGTTGGAACTCACTATACGGTTCAATCCCGGTCAGTCTTGGTCAACTAAATGATTCACTGTTAAAGCTTGATTTGAGTGGGAACTTGTTATCAGGATTGATACCGAGAGAAATTGGTTGGATGAAGAAAGTGACATTGTTTGATGTCAGAGGGAATAATCTGATAGGTGGGTTAGATTGGATTGAGAAGATGGAGTCTGTTGAGGAGCTTGTGTTGTCGGATAATGTGGATTTAGGTGGGGAGATGGACAGTGTGGATCAGTGGGAAATTAGAGTTCCTAATTTGGTGGTTCTTGGTTTGAGTAATGTGGGTTTGAGTGGTGGATTACCGATAGAGATTACGAAGTTGAAGAACATGAGATGGTTGGATGTGAGTAAGAATAGGATGAGTGGGGAAGTACCGACGGCGTTGGCGGAGATGGAGAGTATTATGGCGGTGTATTTGAATGAGAATGAGTTTGATGGAGTGTTGAGGTTCCCAAGTTGGTTTTACAAGAAACTTGGGAGGAGGTTTAAAGCGGAGAGGAATCGGAATCTCTGTTATGATAAGGGATCGGATGAGGATTATAATGAGGAGGTGGTTGTGGTTGTTGGGGTTAAGCGTTGTCGTGGATCTGAAATCACAAGGGAATTGAAGTCGTTGACAAAGGTTTTGGGTGGAGTTGAAGATGGTGGACACGGCGGTGGTGGTAGTGTTGATGGACGGCAGCTGGTGTTGACAGTGGACGGGAGGAGTAGCAGTGGCGGTGTCAATGGTTTAGGGATTTGGCGGTGGAGTTTACTGGTGGGATCATTAATGGTAGTACTGACGATGGATAGTTTGTTAGGTTGAGTTAATTAGGTTCAGGAATGATGATGCCTTTTTATTTTTGTGTACTTTGTAAGATCTGTTAAGTTATTAATGAACGGATGTTGAGAGGGAAATTCAGATATTAGATTTTAAACAGGATGTAATAGTAGTTGGTTGAAATGTAAAAGAAGAAAATAGCGTTATGTAAGGCTAGGAGGAGTAGCAGTCCTCTGTGCATGGAGTAGCTAGCTAGGGTGTTAACAGTCTCAATTAGCCGGAGCAATGGTGCTGGTTCCTTCAAAATCTCTTGTTCTCTCTCCAACTAACTAAGCGCCGAAAGAAACCAGTTTTTTTAACTGCAGTGCGAAAAGCTTCTCATAGACAATACGGCCTAGTTCTAAAATTTTGAACTCATGCAAGGCAGGCCCATTCTGTAACTACTGCTACTGGTTTACGCAATGACAATGGCATGAAGACGAAACAACTGCAATGCAATAGCCACTAGACTAGGCCTCTCACTCGACCAATGCACAACTAAGGGCAATGGTTGTTCTTAAAGAAGAGGCAATGTTGGGCCGGGTTCCATATCACTTGGGCTTTATTCTGGCCCATGAGCTTTAGTTCTTACATATAGTGGAGGAAAGTTCTGCAATTCTCTTTTTTTCTCTTTTCCCATACTGAATGGTCATATTAACACGCCTAGGGTGTCCCTTCGGCTCCGGCAGTAGAGCATTGCAGAGTGTGCGAGAATGGTACAAACAATGGACAAGAAGCGCTTAAAAAAGAATTAGCCACAGCTTAGATGATGTAAGAAGTGTGCTTAGATTAGATGGTAGAAAACTATAGGATAGTACTTGATGTAGCAAATTAATTATAGCTCAGTGACGTGGTCTGCCAAGAAGGGGTATATAGCTCTTTATTTACATACTACCTCCGTCCCGTCATAAGTGTCCTGTTTGCTTTTTGGCACGTTTTTCCACCTCAATATTAAACATATAAAGTAAAATAATTTTATAAAACTAAATTTTGTATTATATAGTTTATCATGTAAGGAATCATATGCAAAACTCAAATTTTCAAAATTAATTTATCTTATATGTTAAAAATTAAAGTCAAACGACATGTCCAAATAGTAAATAGGACGATCAAGGTGGGACGGAGGGAGTAACACTTATCTGCTCAGTTTTTTTTTTGGATAATTAGGAATTTTATTCAAAACGTATAAAAGGTTCACAAAGTACTTAGGATAGCAAAGTGCAAGCTCCTCCTCCTCCTTGCCCGGTGCGTGCCTCGTTAAAACCTCTATAGCCAAAACCCAGTGGGAAAAATGCTATAAAGGAAAAAGAGTACAACACACCAGGCATTACAACAAAAACCACCCCATTATAAGTACATCAAATCCTCACTAAGGTTCGTAGAGCTAATAAACCTTTCGCACGGCATGGGAAACTCCGGCCACCATCTTTTCGTCCATCTCCATGTTCCTAGCTTGGCGCGATTGATTAAGATCTCTAAGTTGAGCACTTCTCCACGGAAAACCAGCTCATTTCTCCCGTGCCAAATACTTGCTACTCCATAGAAAAACGTTGACTTCCATATTTTCTTTGGCTTCTTGTTGAGGTTGACTGCCATCCATTCCTCAAAGATTACAACTACCGAGTCCCTGAGAATGAAAGGGACCCGCCACCACCCAACTAGTGCACTCCATATCTGAGTTGCTGTATCACAAAGGAAAAGCACATGTACCGTTGATTCCATCTGCCTTCGACAGAGAGGACACCAGCTTTGTCCAATCGGGATAACATCCCTTTCAAATAGGAATTCCCTCGTCACCAACTTACCAAATAAGATGAACCACACAAGGATCTCAATTCTCGGTTCCGCAGCACCACTCCAGATTTTACTTGCTAAATTCCTGCTAGATTCATCCAACTGTTGAACCATAACATCGTCATACAGCACTTTTGTTTTAAACTGTTCACCGCCCACTCCCCATACTACTTCATCATGCCGGTCAGTTACCACCGCCTTGTTCGACAGCACTGCAGTGAGAGAGTTGAACATTTCAGTTTCGTACCTGAATAAAGAACGTCTCCATGGCAGCTCCCATGTCCACACGCCGCCATCATCCCATGACCCCATCTCCGACACTGTCCCAGTCTTGTTAGTGCATATACTGTATAATCGAGGGAATAGAGATTTCAGCGGCTGATCATTTAACCACCGATCATTCCAGAACGAGACAGATCGGCCATCCCCAATTTCCCATCTCAGATTCCTACTCAGCGTCTCGTTCAGTTCTGTATCCTCTGTTATGGTCGTCTTAACAACATCTGACCATACGCCTCTAAACCGCTTCACAGTCTGCATTCCAGTTGAGGAATTTATGCCACCATCTTCACCATAAATAGATGCAACAGTTCGCTGCCACAGTGTTCCTCGGTTCTTGACAAAGCGCCACCTCCACTTGGCCAATAAACAGCGGTTTTTTACCTTCAGGTCGACAAAGCCCAGTCCTCCTGCATCCCTCGGTTTCGCCATCCGCTTCCATGCCACTGGAACCAGGTATCGGTCTTTGTTTTTGCTCCAAAAAAATCTTCTCTGCATTGCAATTAATTCCTTGCGTACTTTTGCCGGAATAATAAACAGGCTCGAATAGTATAACGGGACTGCTTCCATAACCGATCTAATTAGGACCGCTCTCCCTGCTTTAGACAGCGAAGTAGATTTCCATCTAGCAAGCTTATTCTCCACCTTCTGCAGCACCGGTTTCCATGTTGCTAAGTTGTTGGTTCTCGCTCCGAGTGGGCACCCCAAGTAGGTGGTCAGGAACCTCTCCACTTTGCACCCAAAAACTTCGGTTACCATCATATCTTCAATGTTGTTCGTATTCAGACAGAACGCTACTGTTTTGTCCATGTTCAGTTCCAAGCCACTTATACTAGCGAAACCAAGAAGTAAACGATGTAACTCCGTGAGTTCGTCTCGTCTAACCTCGCTGAATAGCATAGTATCATCAGCAAATTGTAGGTGGGTTAGCACTACTCCATGCTGCCCAACCTTTAATCCGCTGAACATCCCTTTCATTACTAGTTTCCGGATCATCCAGTTTAATGCTTCAGCCACCATTACGAATAAGAACGGGGAGAGGGGATCACCTTGCCGTAGTCCCCTTTGAGGCGCAAAAGGTTTTGTAGGGGAACCATTTACCAGAATAGATATTCTCGCACTTGTGACGCATTCCATGACTCATTTCCTCCAACGGTACCCGAAACCAAATTATGTTAGCATCTTCTCCAAAAAATTCCATGAGACACAATCATAGGCCTTGCGAAAGTCGAGCTTGATCAACACTCCTTTCCTCTTAGTTTTCTTCAGCCACCTTATTGCTTCATTGGCAATGAACGGTCCATCCAGGATACTCCTCCCTCCCACAAACGTTGTTTGGGTTTCACCAATAATATGGGGCATCACTTTACCTAACCTCCTTGCCATCAGCTTGGCTATAACTTTATAAATACATCCGATCATGCTTATCGGCATGTATTCATTAAGACATGCAGCTGCTTCATGTTTGGGGATCAAAACCACCCACGTCATATTCGTACCCTTCTCCAACCTACCCGACAAGAAAAAGCGTCGTACATCACTTGCAAATTCTGCCCCTATCGTGCTCCACATTGTTTTGATAAACTTCATGTTATAACCGTCATACCCCGGCGCTTTTGACCCATCGCACCCCCATACCACCCTACGGATTTCTCCTAGTGTGGGAATCTCTTCTAGAGACGTCGCTTGTTCTTCCGATATTCGTGGGTGACCGATTCTTGGAGGCCCAATATGTGGTGGTGTAGTCAACTGTGGAGAGTATATATCGGAGAAGAACGAGATAATGTGTTTCCTCACCTCTCTTGGGTCATCGAGTATCTGTTTCCCACCTTCAAGCTGCTAATTTGTTTCTGTTTGCGGTTCAATGTGGCTCTCCTATGAAAATATCGTGAGTTCTTGTCAACTTATCTGCTCAGTTACCCACAAAAGAAAATTCTATTCACAAGATTTCATACTGGAAAGATAGGCATTACGTACTTTTTAAAAACAAACCTACTGTGCAAATTAAGTAACTGTGGTCTGACCATTGAGATATCATACGCTGATCTCACAATAATATCACTTTCACGGCATACAGAATGCAACATCCAAGAAGATTGTGTCACTCATCCACATTGTGATAACAGTAATAAAAAAAAAGTAAATACCAACCAGTAAACTAAACGGCCCAGATTACTAGCCGATCTGCTCCACGAGAATTCTGTATCCTACAACACCCCCCAAAAAAGGAAAAAGCAAATCACAGCACAATAGCCTGTGGGTAGCTTGTACTGACCTCCAACTGCATTGACAGCCAAGCACTTCTACACCTGCTCCATTTCGCTTTCATACCCATCCAGAAACTTTCTGCCCATGGCTCATTTCTCCCTTCCATGCTCAGTTCATACGGGACAGTGAAACTGCCCATCACCAATTTCAACTTGAGTGCAGGTTTAGTAAAGCATTTTGCAGTAAGATGCATAATTTCCTCGGTAAATAGTCTTAAGATTTCCTCATTTTTTTTGTCGCAAATAAGTCTAAAAAAAAACAATAATGGCAGTACACGCTAACACGGATGAAACAGACCAACATCAATAAAATTACCTAAATTAGACATGCCATAAAATTATAAAAATGAGAAAGCTGTTACCTCATTAATTCTTCGGGCTGAGATGCATTTTTGGTTTTAGCACCAACATTTCTGCAAGGAATTGAATACACAATAATCCAAAAAAAATGCATTCATTTTCCAAGGAGATCGGTGTAGAAACTTCTACAATCACACACATCTGACCACAGCCTAATTATTCTATGCTATCAGCAATAAGCCAAAACATAATGTATTAATTTTCCAAGTCCAACGAAGTAAAAATTTCTACAATCATACACATCAGACCACAATCTAATTACATTATGCCATCTGCAGTACAGGCAAATCGCATATTCTTAAGGATAATGAACTATTAGTCTATATTATCTAAAAGGCAGCTGGACATAAGAAAACCTATAAAAGAATGCATTTTTGAATTTTCCTCATCAAATTATCAAGCATACTAATCCACTGCAACAATGCTTCAATACTTTTTCGCAGCATCCCACAGCATACTCACCTCTAACTACTAAAGAGTGAATAACAGCAGAGACAAGAAACAAAAGAACACTAAAAGCATTCACTTTCTCTTCCTTTAACTTTTCAGTCTACCCCGTTGTGGTAGAATCCCTGATTAATTCATTTACATGGGTGATTGGGCTTCTGACCACTTAGAATAGCTATATCTTGCATTTACAAAAATCAATATAATATTTATTTAATCATATTATGATCTTCGCCCCATTGTACCTTCCTGAACAGAGATTACACAAAGGAGGAGCATAACCCACAGCAACTACGGTACTCGAGACTGATATATCAACAAACCTGCTAACCAAAACTTTGAAGAGACAAAGAGACTTCGTTGAGAGATTATAAACAGCTTCATCAATGTGTTCCTTGCTAAACATGTAAACCACTGGATATCCAAGAAGCCATCTGAGGAAATCAAAGCCAAGCATAATCATTAAGGGGCAGACATGTAACTGTCTTATGCCATAAATCGTATAAATAGAATAAAAACATTATTAACTTTTCTATAATCAAATTTTGTTGCACAGAATTCAACTGTTAACATACCGTGATACAAAATATAATTTTCACCCAGTTTCTTTACCAAAGATATAATCACAAGACCACACCATACATAAATATCAGTTGCGAATCCTAATACGCATGGACCTATTCTTGTGGATTCATAATGCTCAACTCAACATGCTATTTTGAAGATAGAGCATACACAATTGACAACATACCTTAAGACATATCAATTACTCCAAACTTAATGTGCTGGCACACTAATTGCAAAAAAGTTCTAGAGGCGTAACTTATTGAGAATGGCAGAAAAACAAAGGCGTGCACAAGCCAAGCTGACTTGCAAAATTTTACGGGGTCGGCTCAGCCAGTGATCTGACTATAGCAACAAGGAAAGGTTCGACCTTACGTTTTCAGATCAAAATGATGAGCCTTCCCAAGACTCATGAAACTTTTCACTTAAACATCCACCATTGAGCTTCGGTTTGTCTCATCATCTAGTCATCTAGACATCTACTCGCAAAATGTTCAAATATTGAACACTTTGAGTTCGAGGCTTTGTTTTAAGCTTTGTGAGCTTCAACCCAAACTCAATCCTGAAAAAGTAAACAATAGGGCTGAGCTCTAGCTTATGGCATTCCAGCTTGGCTCAGTTCATTAACATACTAGGGAAAGAAGCGCCAAAACTATTTCAATCACTGGATTATCTATACCAATGAGAGGCATCAGAAACCACTGCACTCAAATAAATAAAAAATGGATCCAGTATTTTTGCTTCCAATTTTGCCCACACTCAGATATTAGCATGCTCTTTTATTATACATCTATACCATAGTAGAGACTTAGTACACCTGCATAGGAAGACATTAGACCCCACAGAATGAATATGTTCTTCAGGATACTGATAATGTCAAAAGCAATTAGAAACAATATTCAACCTTAGGAATCGATAACATACATACACAATACGCCAGGATGTACAGCACATTTGTAATAGTACAGAAAATAGCCCTTCCACCCATCTGACGAGACATATAGCTAGAAGTAGAAAGATATCAGAAAGGTTTGCTTATACTTTATATAATTATCTTTGTTTCACCTTCATGCCTACTTGAGATCCTTAATAATGATCCACGATTTTTTTTATCTGCTTAAGCTGGAATACCAATTCCATTGTTTTGTTCAGTTTCTTTGGTGGTTTGAGGAGGCAAGAAGAATATGTTAGAGTTAGGAACGGGAGAAAAGAAAACACGAGAGAACGAGAATGAAAATATGAAATTTGAATTCAACCTTCCCCAAAAAGGGGCCCTCTCGAATGAGAGCAGAACCGCAGTTACAATTAGGTGCAAGAATATCGATGCCCCCTCCCTATTCCCTTAATGGCTATTTATAAGCTTTCTAAACAACTATCACTGGTCAACTTTCCACTCAGTATTAATATCTCTTTATTCCCTTAATAAAGACTATTTATAAGTTTCCTAAACAACCTTCCACCTTCCAAGCTTTCTACACAACTATCACTAGTCAACTTTCCACGCAACATTAATCTCTCTTTATTTCCTTAATAAAGACTATTTATAAGTTTCCTAAACAACCTATGACTGGTCCCCACCAGAAACATCTCTCCCCTTACGAGAATAAACTTTCCACTCAGCATTAATATTTCCACTAACAACACCATCCTCCCTTAAACACGCCTTGTCCACAAGGCGGGAATTTGGAAACTGAGCTCGAAACTCTGCACAAGAAAGCCAGGATGCCTCTTCCTCAGCACGGTTAGCCCACCTCACCAGCAAGTGATGGCAAGGGTAGCCACGAGGACGACGCTGCACCGCCACAATTTCCTCAGGTTCAAACAAGGGCCCCTCAGCCATCAATCCTTCAGGCAATGTTGGTTCTACCGAATGTTGTCCAACTGCTTTTTTGAGCTGAGACACATGAAACACCGGATGGACACAGGACGTGGCAGGCAGCTCCAACTTGTAGGATACAGAACTGTATTTGGCAACAACACGGAAGGGACCATAATAGCGGGGTGCCAGCTTAGTGTTAACACGAACCTGGATAGAGGACTGACGGTGCGGCCGGAGTTTCAAAAACACCATATCGCCTACCTGAAATTCCACTTCTCTGCGTTTCCTGTTAGCAGCCTTCACCATCCGTTGCTGCGCACGCTCCAGATTGTAGCGCAACTGTCGCAGGATCTCATTGCGATCCTGATGTTGCTGAGCTACTTCAGCCACACGGAACTCGCCGGGTAAGTACTGGTGCAGAGAAGGAGGTGGTCGACCATAAACCGCCTGAAAGGGGGTCATTCCAGCCGCCACATGGAAGTTTGTATTATACCAATACTCAGCCCAGTGAAGCCACCTTCCCCACTGCTTGGGCTGTTCAGAAGCAAAGCAACGTAAGTACATTCCAATACACCGATTAACTACCTCAGTCTGCCCGTCCGTTTCTGGATGATACGAACTGCTCATCTTCAGTTTAGTTCCTTGGGCAGAGAAGAATTCCTGCCAGAAACAGCTGAGGAAAACAGGATCTCTATCACTGATTATGGAACGGGGTACTCCATGTAAACGGACCACTTCACGAGCAAACAGGTCTGCTACTGCCTTAGCGGTATACGGGTGACGAAGGCCAATGAAATGTCCCTGCTTGCTGAATCTGTCAACAACCACAAAGATACAATCAAAACCACAAGACCGGGGCAGTCCACTCACGAAATCGAGAGAAATATCCTCCCAAACAGCAGCTGGAAGGGGCAAAGGCTGAAGCAGACCAGCGGGAGATAACGCCTCATACTTATGCCGCTGACAGACCAGACAAGCAGCTACAAACTTTTGGACATCCCGCATCATTCCTGGCCAGAAAAGATTCGCTGCCAGCCGACGATAAGTCCGATACGCACCTGAATGTCCCCCCGCAGGAGTGGAGTGAAATTCATCCAATAGCTTTGGGATCCAACTTGACTTGGGGCTAACAATCAACCTTCCCTTATGATACAAGCTTCCTTGAATGAGCTGATAAGAAGGCCTACTTCCTGGATCCTTGTGCAGATCCTGAAAGATCTGATGGGTAATAAGGGTCTTCTTGAGTTTCTTTAATAAGTTTTACCGCCTCAGGCCAGCAAGGAATAGATAACGCCGTTAGTACTTGCTCCTCCCCCATACGGGACAAGGCATCAGCCACCTTGTTCAAGCTCCCCGACTTGTATTCCACTGTGAAATCATATCCCAGCAACTTCGCCAACCAATTTTGCTGTGCAGGGGTTGTAATTGGCTGCTGTAACAGGTGCCGCAGGCTACTATGATCAGTGCGGACCGTAAACTGGCGCCCCACCAGGTAAGGCCGCCAATGTTGAATCGCAAGGACCAAGGCCATAAGCTCCTTTTCATAGGTTGACTTAGCCAACGCACGCCCTTGCAGCCCTTTACTGAAATAAGCCAATGGTTTTCCTTGCTGCATTAAAACCGCACCAATCCCCACTCCCGAAGCATCACATTCCAGAACAAATGGTTGCGCAAAATCAGGAAGGGCTAACACCGGGGCAGTCACCACAGCTTGCTGCAGCTGCTCAAAAGCTCTTTGAGCTTCCCCATTCCACTCAAACTTCAGCGAACTGTCCTTCTTGAGCAAGGCTGTCAGTGGTCTGGCTATTTCCCCATACCCCTTAATAAACCGGCGGTAATAACCCGATAAACCCAAAAACCCACGCAATGCTTTAACTGACCGAGGAGTAGGCCACTGTAGAATGCTAGAAACCTTACTCGGATCCATAGAAACCCCTTGAGCTGAGATGATATGCCCCAAATAGTCCACCGACTTCTTGGCAAACAAGCACTTCTTCTTGTTGGCAAAAAATCCTGCCTTATCCAAGGCACCCAGAACGGTTTCCAGGTGCTGTAAATGAACAGACCACGAACTGCTATACACCAGTATATCATCAAAAAAAACAAGCACAAACTTACGTAGGTAAGGTCGAAACAGATCATTCATAGCTGCTTGAAAGGTAGATGGCGCGTTGGTTAAGCCAAACGGCATTACCAAAAACTCATAATGACCGGAATGCGTACGGAAAGCAGTCTTGCAAACATCATCTCTTGCTACCCGGATTTGATGATACCCAGACCGAAGGTCTATTTTGGAATAGAATTCTGCACCCTTCAACTCATCCAACAACTCCTGGATAATCGGAATCGGATATCGATCCGGAATAGTGGCTTTATTAAGAGCTCTATAGTCGACACAAAACCTCCAACTTCCATCCTTCTTCTTGACCAGAAGTACCGGGCTCGAAAAAGGGCTAGTACTAGGCCGGATTATCCCAACTGCAAGCATTTCAGCTACCAACCTTTCAATCTCATCTTTTTGGGCGTGGCTGTACCGGTACGGATGGACATTGATTCCCACCGTGCCCGGAATCAGAGTAATACGGTGGTCCACAGTGCGTTCAGGAGGAAGTTCTGTAGGAACACAAAATAGTTTCTCAAACCTAGCAAGAAGCTGAGCCAGCTCGGGAGCAATTACCTCCTCTGGACGGTGTTCCTCCAGAACCAACAAAACCATGGTCTGTACTGCCTGCTGATGTAGGACCAGCTTCTGAAACGAATGAGCAGAGATCGCTGCTTTGCTCAGAGAAGCATCGCCAGCCAAGAGAACTTGTCTACCTTGCCACTGGAAACTCATAGTCAACTTGGACCAGTTGGATACCACGTCCCCCAAAGTCCTCAGCCACGCCATCCCAAGGATGACGTCCACTCCACCAAGCGGAAATCGGTAACAGTCCAAAGGCATAGACACCACCCCTAAATCCACCAAGAGCCCCTTACAAACTCCCTCCGAAATTTTTCTGCGTCCATTGCCCAAACGTACTCCAAATTGCGGCGTAGGCAAACATTCTATTTGCAGCTCCGACACCAACCGCGTAGCCACAAAGTTGTGACTAGCTCCACTATCAATCATAAGAACAATCTCCCGATCTCCAATCTTCCCCTTCAGCTTCATCGTTTCGGGTTGGTCAAATCCTTCAGAGGAAAACAGCGATAAATCCAACAACATCAGTTGCGCATCAGTAGCGGAGTGCCCACCCTCTTTACCTCCAAGGTCGAGCCCCTCCAGGGCATATATTTCAGGAGAGAGTTCCTCATCCTCAGCTAAAATCAGAGTACGTAGCCCGCGATTGGGGCACTGGTGAGTAGGCGAGTAAGGTTGCTTGCACTTAAAACACAACCCCTTTGCGCGCAACTCTGCGTATTCTTGATAAGTGCTCGGGCGAACTGGTTTAATGATTCGACCCGAAGCAGACCGAGCTCCAGCCACACTACCTGATGCCGCAGACACCGGGGCAGACAGAGAAGAAGATCCCTCCCCCGTGAATGAAGATCTTGGAGTGAATTTTCCCCCCGCCGTACCTGACGCCGACGTCGACTCCCCCTTAGACAACTCGATCTGATGTCGGTGAGACATGGAATAGGCGGTTGTGCCCGACCTGGACCCGCCAGAACTGATGCTCGGAGGCGGCGTGACCAGGGGACGGTCCCCAAGCCCAAACCGAAGCCCCGACACCACCTGTCTATTGTCACCTCCCTTTCTCCATCCTCCGATTGCTTCTATCTCTCTCTCAATCTCCCTCGCTAGATTCATCGTACGATATATGTCCGTGATCTCATGCGAGCGAATACGAATTCGGATTTCCTCCCTTAAACCGTTCAAAAAACACCCGATATAATGCGTCTCAGCCAGATCAGGAACACAAGAGGACCGTGCGATAAACTCATCGATGTACGTAGAAACTGAATCCCATTGCCGGACTGCCGCCAGCGCTTCATAAGGATTTACAGCAATTTGGGAAGCAAAACGCTGGACAAGTTCACCCTTCAATTCCTCCCAGGTCAGAGTCGGCTTCCTCTGCTGCAACCACCGACTCCAGTGTAGGGCCGGTCCTTCCATACATACCAAGGCCCATCGAATCTTCATCGTATCGACAGTGTTCTGAATCATAAAATATTGCTCCGCTTTTGCCAACCAGGATAGCGGGTCTTCCCCATTGAAATTAGGAAGTTCCACCTTCTTTGTGGCAATGAAGGAACGGTTGCTGCCGAAATTCTCTCCGCCGCCTCCGCCTTCGCTAGTTCCTGACGACGAAGTCTGCGGTCCTTGCCGTCCCGCGATCGCAGTAGCCATCATTTGCTCAACCCGTTCTAGATGCGCCTGGAACTGGCTCTGAAATTGGTCGACCTTACGACCGGTGAGGGCAATCTGATCTCTTAGTTCAGAGCTTGTTCTGTCGCTCTTCTCCAAGTTCCTCTCCAATGCTTCAATGCGAGCCTCCATTCTAGTGTTGGTCATGCCTCCCACAAGTATTCCACGTTCACCGCACCAATTTGTTAGAGTTAGGAACGGGAGAAAAGAAAACACGAGAGAACGAGAACGGGAGAAAAGAAAACACGAGAGAACGAGAATGAAAATATGAAATTTGAATTCAACCTTCCCCAAAAAGGGGCCCTCTCGAATGAGAGCAGAACCGCAGTTACAATTAGGTGCAAGAATATCGATGCCCCCTCCCTATTCCCTTAATGGCTATTTATAAGCTTTCTAAACAACTATCACTGGTCAACTTTCCACTCAGTATTAATATCTCTTTATTCCCTTAATAAAGACTATTTATAAGTTTCCTAAACAACCTTCCACCTTCCAAGCTTTCTACACAACTATCACCAGTCAACTTTCCACGCAGCATTAATCTCTCTTTATTTCCTTAATAAAGACTATTTATAAGTTTCCTAAACAACCTATGACAGGTCCCCACCAGAAACATCTCTCCCCTTACGAGAATAAACTTTCCACTCAGCATTAATATTTCCACTAACAGAATATTTGTCCCCCTAATGGAAAGTATGTTACCCAACAACATAACTATTGAAATGCATCAAATTCTTTACAAGATCTTTTCAGACGAGGGATTTGACAAATGACAATGTAGTCCAAAGAGGCTTGCTCCAAAATTAAAGCCACCTCAACTTTCTAGTCCTGTAAACAACTGTTTTCACATACACTTATCATACTGGGTTTCACCATCTATTATAACTAAAGTAGTTATAACTTTGAGAATTAACTCTTCCAAATTGAGAGTATGACTACATCACCCTCGGACATTACCCTGGCTGTTGTATACTAGGTATCAACTAGATCCCTCACGTGTCTGGGGGAGTGTCTGGGGGTAACTTGGATGCTTGAATACAGCATCTCAAACTCCCCAGATGAGAGGTATAAGTTCAAATAATTCAAGAAATGCGGAGTAGTAAAGTGGATGGACCGTTTTTATGTAAGTATAGAGGCAAGACAAGAAAGTTACCCATTTAAACTTGGAATTGTAACCTGAGAACCTTTCAGGCACACGGTAAGATCAATAACCTCCCGAGATGAGGCTGATGAATTGGCATTTTCCTTCTGATATATATGATGAGATTGTACAGCAGAATAATTCACCCCACCTACAGTAAACACCGACGAAAATAACTTCTGAATGGGTTGAAGCGCCAAACTTTTTTCTCCTCCAGCAGTCATCTATGATAGAGACTTAGTTTATTGAAGCATCATCAAGAAGCATAAGTGGATGTTAATGACTTCTGAATGCTACCTCAGGAGGATCTAGTTCAAGGTCTACAAACGCCTGTTTTGCTCCAGAACTTATGCTCCAATTTATATACTCCGCAAATTCACAGGCATTTACCATATAAATCATATCATCGACAATCATTACATGCAGCTGCTTGAAAAACGACGACACCTGAATCATGAAGCATAATTTCAATCTACAGACAAAAAGGACCTAGAAGCTAATCTTTACATAAAACAACAATTGGCTCCAATACCGATACATTTGTTGAATAAGAGCTTTTGTCTTCAAAGAGCTAGAAAGATAAAAAGCTGAGATTCATAAAATAGTTGATGAACATTGATCTAAGGTTCCTCTTACAAAGGAAGTTGTATCGCTGATCTAAATAGTTGACCACTTATTTCAAGGTATAGAGAACTAACTAGAATGCTCTTTAAACATATAAACTGTGGGAACCAACAGCATCTTAGAAACCTGGGCAGTGGGCACAATCAAAATGACCTCGCGCTTGTTGGGATGTAGCTTTCAATCAATCAGGAAAATCAAGCTAAAGATTACGGTAAAAGAAGAATACAAATATGAGAAAAGGTGATTTTGAATGGCCTGCGCAGCTTCTAAGTACAAAGAGTGGCTTCCATCTCTTCCAAGTACAGCTTATTGTGTGTGGCATGTTCCATTTACACACAGTTTCGAGTAAACAAAACACAATATATACTTACTAGTTTCATAAAGCACATGTTCAGCTTGTGACAATATGAATTATATTACTGCTTTTAATCCAAATTTTGTGCATAATTCCATATAATGCTAATATGCTGGTGAGATTCAGGAAGAAATTAGAATCAAACCACACTCCAGAGCGCAGACTATGGAAAGGTATTTCAGAGCCCCAGACAAAGAGCTTTTCTCTAGGATAATAACTCACTGATATTTAGGCGTCGTTCGGTGGAGAGCTTTATTTTTCTCTCTACATTAATCTGACACATGTTATATTATAATTGGTTGCTTTTTGCTGTTGGAACCCACTCCCTCCTCACTGACACACATTTTTCAAACGCGAGTATAGCTGCGTTTGAAATCAGTGGGAGATTAATCCCATAAACGAACAACGCCTTAATCTAGGAAACACTGATCTTTTGACTCTTTAAGAAATCATCCATAATTTAGCCAAACATACGACTTCAGTACATTCTTATTTAACTTTCATGTCTTTGCATAATTCCATTCTACAACATCACTGTCTTCCACTGTGATGGTAGGCCAACTATTGCCAAATATGCCAACAGACTAACCTAACCCATTATCTGACAATAAGGAGTTAGAAGCAGCACATCCACTCATACAAAGGTTTCTTCTAAGGTGCCAAAGGCTAAGCTTTAACTATTTTCACCTCACAGAAAACTAGATTGACGCGGACACGAAGTTGCAAGAGTTAGACACCATGACCAGGAGAAAAATCAGAATTCGCTAAACCAATATATAACCAACACATTGACTCAAATGCAATAAAAAGGGTAATACAGATACAAGCATTCAAGGACAGATAGGGGAAATAAAAACATCACCTTCTGAATATATTGAACAACACCACACAAATATCCTTGCAGTTCAGGCATCTTTCCACCATAATCAACCATCACAACTGGTCGCATTCCAGTACATAGTGCTAAGATATCTGTACAGGAAGAGGCCTGGGTGTCATATATTTGTCGAGGGAGCGCTCTTTTTCAATTACTCTTATGTTGTCCGTTCTAGTTAATGATGTCTAAAATTCCAGAAGCATAATTTAGTTCTATGTACAAACACCAGCTCACATTCTACAGTTACAGACCAAAATCATCACATATCACTCTAGTGTCCCGACAACGTTGCTATTGTTGTCAATAGAGAACTAGTTATTTAATCAACCTACCTGTTTGAAGACGTCGTTTAGACGATGGTTTAAGTCGCCACTTGGCGTGAAAGAGCGACTCATCCAACATCCTCAAGGCTAACTCTATCTCAGGGGCATCCATTTCCATTGAAGGAAGGTTTATTAATAGAAGACTCCGGTCCCTAGGGTTACTGAATTCCTCGAAGAAAGAGAGTGGCAGTGAGCTGCAAGATTACAGATGGAGTAAAGACTAGAGATGGCAATGAATAAAGGAGGAAAAGGAAAATTCTGCGCGGCACCGAGATCAACGATAGACAAGAGTCACAAGACTGATATATGCCCGCAGAGGAGACTAGGGGGAAAAATTGGGGAAAATTTACACATCGCTATTAAAATGTTTCATAATTCATTAGTAGTAGTATTTTTTAAAAAAAAATTCTCTTATATGTCCTCAAAACATTTCAAAACTCATAATATACAACAATTCGCTAATGGCCGTCAATTGTACCTTGGAAAACGATTATATTGTCTTTGATAATTTAATTTTTTAAAAAATTAAAAATTTTAATTAATGGTTTTTATAATGATTTTTTTGTTTTTTTAAGTTTATAATATGTCATTGTTTTTACAAAAAGTATACAAAATGCCACTTATTTTACAAAAAAAAACACAATGAGCTCGTTTGGGGAACAGCTTCCAGCAGCAGACAGCTTCTCAATTTCTAAAATCAGCAGGGTTCCACCAAACACCCAAAACCAGTAGCTGACAGCTTCTGCAAAATCATCAGCTAACAGCTTCTCAATTTTCAGCAGCAGAACCTAACAATTGTCTCTGCTTTTTAAAACCATCAGCAGACGTTCCACCAAACACCAAAACTAGCAGCTAACAGCTTCTACAAAACTATCAGCAGACAACTTCTCAATTTCCAGCAGCAGGACCCAACAGCAGCCCCCAGCAGCTGTCCCCAAACGAATATGCCTCTGTTTTTATAAAAACTTTATAATATGTCCATGTTTTTCTTTTAAGTTGTTGTAACCGCTATTGTTAGTTCAAATGGTTAGTTTGACTTCAAAAACTCTTTTTTTTTTCTTATAAGCACCCTCTTATTACATAAACAAAACACAAACTCCATACTAAAGTCATGGTCATGTTTACAATCATAATCAATGAAAAAAGTCAAACAATCTATTACAAATGTGGAGTCAATCTTACTCCCTCAAGCAAGAACACTTCAATTGGTAGGGCATACTACAACTGATAGGGTTATGCTTTCTTTGAAAATGTATCTTACTTTAGGATGGGGTTGTATCGATCCTGCATCACTATTGCCCACCAATGAAAAAGACCACAAGCCCAACAATTGTAGTATACCTTTCCGATTGAAGTGTTCTTGTGTAAGAGAGTGAGATTGACTCCACATTTGTAATAGATTGTTCGAAATTTTTCATTGATTGTGATTGTAAACATGACCATGGTTTTAGTATGAAATTTGTATTTTGTTTTATAATAAAAGGGTGTTTATATAAGGAAAAAAAATTGAAGTCAAACTAACCATTTGGACATAAAAATAGTTGTTACAACAACTTAAAAGATAAACATGGGCATATTGTGAACTTTTTTGTAAAAATAGTGGCATTTTGTGAACTTTTTTGTAAAAACAATGGCATATTGTAAACTTAAAAAAACATTATAAAAACCATTAACTTAAAAAATTATAAATTTTAAAAAATTAAAGTGTTAGGGGTAAAATGGTCATTTTCCAAGGTATAGTCAACGTCTGTTACTGAATCGTGGTATATTGTGAATTTCAAAACATTTTGTGGCATACGAGGGACAAGGTTCAAAAAAGGGGTATATCGTGAATTATAAAACATTTTAGTGGCATGTTGTGAATTTTCCTAAAAAATTATGAAATGAAAGTTGTTGTGTAAAAATATTATGTGTGCTAACACGCCTTTGAAAAGAATTCCTTAAATGACCCTCTTGGTGCTCTCGTCTCTTCGATTTCATTAATTCCCGAAGTTGAAATCTTAGACCATCGTTAACTTGGTGTCTCGGTCAGCGGCGAATGAATAAGGAAGAAATCATCTGTTTTCAAGAGACCATTTCACAAGTCGTCTTTCGAAACGACGAGTTTAGGCGGTTTATTATTCTACGCCTATCACTTGTTCCTTTCAAACAACAATCGTCTCTTAAAGAAGCGATTTTACCAGTTCATAACACTTATAATTTTTTTTGAAGAGTCGGAACACCATCATTGAAGCAAAACATAACCTGTCAATGCTTACCAACTTTGAAACACTTATTTTACTCTGAATTTGTACATATTTTCATAACTTTCACACAAACATAACATAAATAAAATAAATAAATTGAAACATACACCAATGGTAATTGCTTACAAGATGGAATACATAAATGAAAATTGAACAATCCTTAAGTGCAATTGTTTACAAAATGTAAGATTTCATCTACGTCTACGACGAGCATAAGTCCTAGGCCTAGTGGGTGCAGGATCCTTAACCGCTGACGCAAAAGTATGATATAGTGCACGACCACTAAGATCTTCTATATCATGGCAATGTTGTGGATCTCTATCCCTAAGTAGGGTTTCGGGGGTAGAAGTGAAAACAAACAAAGGTTTGACGCATACGTCAAGTAGTCAACATCAATGCTCGTGGCAACACCGAATGATGATGTTTCATGAACGTTTGAGCTGCTCCTATAGTAAGTAAACCCAATGGTGTCAACGTGCAACATAGGATCATTGTAGACCTATGATATGGGAAAGCTTCCAGCGATGTCGAACATGTCCCCAGCCTGATGTAGGTCCGGTTTAGTAGCTCGGTCATGTCCATGTCCTCTTCCTCTTCCTTGACCATGTGCACGACGGCCACACCCTTGTCTTCCACCTTGGTCTTGCGCCTCTGGTTCATGATCAACAGCTTGATCGGCGGGGACATTTCCAAGGTCCAGCGATGGTTGTGGGAGGACGTAGTATGTGATTTTGTACTCATTCATCATCACCGTAGTCTGGTAAGAGTGTCGTTGACTTGCATCACCTCAAGCGTGTTGATGAGCTCATTTGTGGTCTCCCCCCGCACCATAAGTTGTTAGATAATAATATAAAAGATATCCCAATAATTAACTAACAAAAAATATAACAAACTAAAGTAACGTTTACTGACCATGTACCCCAACAAAGCTCCAGTGCGCCCAATATACCATATGGTGTTCCAACCAAACCACTCATTATATGCGTCACCAGCGTCATTTTGCTGAAGCTCAACCACCCTCTATGTGTGTTGGTTCCACATGACGAGAAGTTTGAATGGTGAGTGGCCCATTTCCATGTTGTGCAGCCTCTTAGGTTTACATCGTGGAGGTCTACCCTAGGATCCTCCCTGTTTGTCCTGGGATCAGCTGGTGGCAACTTGATCTCGCCCAACTGGCGCATCACACAATCTGGGAGATGCCACTCAACTATATGAAAACATATAAGCGGCACAGGAGATCGTGCAATGTCACGACCAGCCAAACAATATGCAGGCAAGGACTAGACTACCTCCTCCGTGTAAGACTGCTATACAATTAGAAAGAAGAGAAAAAATATTATAATGAATATTAACAAAAGTGTGTGAGTGCAATAATGAATTTTTGAATAGAAAGATATTAGCCTGGTTGGAGTGTGCCTATCAAATGCCTGTTTGTGATGTATGAGCACGTGCATAGCATGGTTGGTCACATCAAACTCTATATTCCAACGAACGACAAGTGGAGATGGTGCAGATGGTTGTGCGTGTAGAATAGGGTGACAAATGGGAGCAATGTACTAAAATATATCCCATGCACAGATCTTTAGTATCATTAGTGCCCCACCGATGCCATTCTCACCAACATCAAACGCCAGACATAGCTGTCGGTACAACCATGCGAGACATGTGGGACCTTAGCTATACTATCCAGCCACATTGAAATCCTCTAGCAACTACAAAAACATAAGGTAAACCCTAGTTTCCTGACTGGTCAACAAATATAGAGCCACTGAGAAGCATGAGTATATACGCTTTAGTGTGCCTTATCACTATTTGCTCATCCGCATCAGGTTAGTTGCCCAAGATATACGGGATGAGCTTTGAGAAGATCATCACACAACGCTCCCAATTCCCTGTGTGTACTACCAGTCACTGGGAGTCCGTCTATAGGCAACCCATATAGTATAGCTATGTCGTCTAGTTTAACTGTAGTCTCCCCCGATGGCATATAAACGTGTGTGTCTCTCTGTGTCACCTCTCTACCAACGCTGTAATCAGATGTCAATCCAGCGAAATGAATGCCAGACTAGCAACACCCCGAAAACCAGATGACTTCAAATAAGATTGCATCTTGTCATCAAACGACACATGTGTGTTTCGTCGTACACTGACCTCAAACCGCCGACAGTGTAACACCTCATACTCATTCCCATTCCACACACCCGTGGATCTATAACTACACTGATGTCTAAGAATAGAGCCTGGCAGTGGACCAGGATTAGAGATCTCATAATGTGTCTAGCATGGTAGTCCAGTCTAACCTGGCCCGTAAAAGAAGCCCAACGGAGCCGAGCTGATTGGGCTTTTGGGCGGGCCTATACACAAAATCAAGCAAAAAAATTGGGCTGGGCCGCGACACATTTCTGAGCCCACGGGCAAGCTCGTCTCGGCCCAATTTTTATATATATATATATATTAAAAATAATATAATGTATATTAAATATAATTAAAATTTTATATAATATTAATCTATATTAATTATTGAAATACCCCGTAATTAAAAACAGTGATTAATTAGGCTAATTATATTTTTAAAGGCTTAATTACACTTAAATAAATACGATGGAACAAATCCCGAAGAAAACGGACCTTTAAAATGGGTTAAAAGCATAAATGGACCTTAAAGCGCGTTTTCCGAGGAAACCGGGAAAACGTGACTTTAAGCGGGCCAAATAGACTCGTAATAATTTTGGTCAACTAAATAGTCACTAATAAATATAAGTGAAGCTTTAGAACCAATAAAATTAATTAAACGAGAAAATTCCGGAAACGGGTATCGGTTAGTGGAAACTGTAACAACCGGTAAGTTGTGGGGTGAGAACGCAAATAAACAAAGTTAGTGTGTCCACCTTGCAAATAAAAAGTTAAAAGCTGTGTGTGTGTGGGTGTGGGATCCGATTTTCCCCCCTCCTCCTCACTCACTTAATGTGTCTTATTTACAAAAAGACAAACCTATTAACTAAAGCAAAAGAAAAAAAGGAGTCTCTCTCCTCACTCCCCTCACCCTCACTCACGCATCCCTCTCTCTCTTTCTCTATTTTCTCTCTTCTTCCTCTTGCACCTGCGACAGCCATGGAGAAAGGAAGGAGCTCTCTCAACTTCCTCCTTCTCTCCTCTCTTTGAGTGCTCAAACCTTCTCCAAACTCAACAAAAATTATACCATTGGAATCCCCTCGCAAAGGAGAACATTTTCATCCTTTCAAAAACCCAAAAGCTCCACTTTCATTTTTGTGGGTGTTCTCCATTTGAAGATTCAAGTCCACCATTAGAAGCACCTTCACCTCCTCTTCATCTTGAGGTAAAAAGAATTTCGAAAATCCATCATTCCTAGCTCTCATTAGCATTTTAAGAATTTTCAGTCTTTGAATGCTTTCTCCCTTGTTGCTTCAGCCGATTTTGGCTCTTCCTTGGGCTAGGAATATTGTTCTCTTGCTAGTCAAGAACTCCATCCATCCATTGAAAGGTAATACCCTTGTCTAAACCCTAAAACATTAAATTCTAGGGTTAGAGTAAAAATGAATGCTAAATGGTATGGTGTATGTATTATGTGTTGTAGCACTTTGTGTGTGGGAACCCTATTGGGACCGAGAACAAAGAGAAGAAAGGAAGAGAAGGAAAAGAAAGAAAAGAAAACTAGCAAAACAAGGTAAAGCCTCTTACCTTGAGCTAGTTTGTATTGTGTATTGTAGCAGTTTTTGGAGTAGTAAAATGAGTAGTGAATTGAGTAATGAGTAATGAGAATATTGTAGTATGATGAATAATGAAGTTGTAACAGTTTTGAAGTTTTTAAATGAAGTTTAAAAGCTTGGGAAAACCATTGGGTAGTAAGTGTATATGTGCAGGAAATTATGTTGTTGTAGTAGTGATGAATTGTGTATATATCGTGTGGTATAAACAGGTTGTGAGAATGTGAGATTGTGAGCTGAAATGGTGTGTGGAGAATGTTAAAAATATAGGGGAGACTATGTCAAATTTTGTGTAGGAGTAAGAGGACTTAAGTGTTTAAGAAGAGGAAGTATTTGGAGAGTTAAAAGGAGTGTTTTTGTAGTTTGCAACAGATTTTGAGAGAAGTGTGTGAAGGAAGGGAACTAGGATGTGAGTAATGTATTTTGGATGCTAAGAATGGCATTAGTTGGGAGAGTAATGGAATGTAGAAGATTGAGCGAAAATCTGTAGCATAAAGAGGAAGTTAAAAAGCATTAGAAGAGTAAGGGCTAGTGTAGGTGTTGAGAGAAGAATGATGAAAATGAGTGTAAGTTGTGTAAGGATTGAGTAGTAAGTTTAATGGATGAACTAAGGTGATTTAGAGTGTTAAATTAGTGCTAAATCATGTGGGGAAGCATAGGTAAAGATTGGGGAAGCAATGGGTAAAGAATGCAATTGAAAACAGATTTTAAAACTGAAAAACTGGGCCAGACCGACCTTAGGACCGAGCTTGCAAGGTCGGTCGAGCCCAGATTTACAAGACGGGAAACTTACTGGAATGGACCGACCTTGCGACCGGACTTGCAAGGTCGGTCGACTCAAAAATTTTCCGTCAAGTAAGCTACTGGAATGGACCGACCTTGCGACCGGACTTGCAAGGTCGGTCGACTCAAAAATTTTCCGTCAAGTAAGCTACTGGAATGGACCGACCTTGCAACCGGACTTGCAAGGTCGGTCGACTCAAAAATTTTCCGTCAAGTAAGCTACTGGAATGGACCGACCTTGCGACCGGACTTGTAAGGTCGGTCGGGCCAAAATTTTCAAATACGAAACTTACTGGAATGGACCGACCTTGGGACCGGACTTGCAAGGTCGGTCGGCCCTGGAATTTCACCCGAGGTAGTCTACTGGAATGGACCGGACTTGCAAGGTCGGTCGCAAGTCCGGTCGGGTCAAAAAAAAATGCTTTAATTATATGATTATAGTAATCATATATACATATATATGCCTATGTACACATATGCATATATAGGTAGTAATATACCATTAATAAGGTAATAATGGTAAGAAAGTAAGTAAGTTTGTAAGAAAGCAAGTTTATGAGGTAGTAAAGAAAAGAATGGTTTTATAACCAAGTATGAATGTAAAGAAGTAAGTAGGTATACATTGAAAGTATCAATGGAGGAGTAAGTTAGATCAATAATAGATCATTGATCATACTACTTCATGTATGTATAGGAATCAAATAGTTGATCTCCAAAGGAACCGGTAGTACGTATTCGACGGTGAACGGTATGATTTCTTCATGCCCTGTATCCTAACTTGGTTACCCCGATTTGTGTGCTTATGTGATCACCAACAAGATAAATGCATGAATCGGATTTATATTACACATAATTGTGTTTGAAGCTATATTGTTCTTGTTTATTGCTCTTGAACACTTAGTTTGTATAATTCATGAAATGAATGAATGGAAATGAAGTGTATGTGTAAGTATGAGTACTTGTGTATGTATGTATGTATGGAAGTAAGTATGGACTTCTACTAATTCCTAACAACCTAACTCCTAACATGAGTAATGAGTATAATGGAATGAGTAGAAGCCCGATATAGTTTCGGCCACGCGTGAGGATAAGGAAACACAAGAGGTTGGATCCGAATCCTGGATATAATCTTTTCCATGGACCAAATCCCTTGAATGGGTAGCATCCTGGATTAGTGGGCCACCCTAAAGCCCGGTGGTGGGATGTAGTAATCCTTGCCCGGAGGTCATACCGACTTAACTGGAAGTAAAGTATGTAAGAAGTATGTATTATATTTGTATTGGTCTTGACTATTGTAAGTCATTGACCCGGAGTAGAAGTATTGAACACCCGATTAACTCGGGTGTGTAATAAGGCTAACAAGACCTTGGTATGTATTGGAGAATTGTATCTCCGTGATGCGGTGAGTATGGTAAGTATGAATGAATGACTTGTATTGCATTCCTTGTATGTATTGTATGTATGTATGCTTGGTAAAATAAATGTATTGTATTGTATTGTATTGTATAAAGCATGTATGTATGTATGAATGAAACGAACCACATGTACTCGACCAAATAGTTGGCGTACCCTCGCTAGTACGCGGGGTATGCGGTTATCATATGCAGCGTAAGCTGACCCCCTAGGGGGAATGTTTTTACTCCACAGGTACCCGCGAGGCGTGAAGGTAAAGTAAGGTCAAGATGTGATTCTTTTTGGAGTAGTAGTAGGATTGGAATGGTGTACTGAGTTGTACACGGCTAAGGCCTTTTTGTGTAGCCGGTGTACCACGTGGTACACCTTTTTGGATATTGAATTCTTGATTGGATAGGAAGGAGTAGTTGTATAAACTCTTCATTTTTTGGAAGTAGTCTTGGAATGTAATTCATATACTTTAGACACTCGGTAATCAAATGTAAGTAAGTATTTGGTATTGTAAAGTAAGTAGTATGTATGTATTTCATTCTAATCATCAGACCGAAACAGTAAGTAATAGTAGCCTTGTTAACCGTGGAGGGTTAACGGCGTTGTATCACCCGCCGGGAGTAGGTAAGTATTCCGCTGCGAGAAGGGTAAGTATGGGATCGATTAGAGGATAATGGAAGGATTAGCGGTTGGGGTGTTACAAAAAGTGGTATCAGAGCGAAGTATCGCTCTGATGATTGGAATCTTAAGAGTAGTGATTACCGAGTTAGGATTTCAACCGTCTTAAGACGGATATTTAGAAACCTAACTAGGAACTACCGTTAGCAATAACGGATACCACTAACGTCTGCAAAGACGATACCATTGTTTGAATGAAGACCATGAGGTCATAGTATCACGACATCTAATGTAATCCACCCTTGTGCAAACGATTTATTTGGTGTATTAAATACTAAGAAATTATCCTAGAATTCAACAAATCAATAAATCGTCGGGTTGCAAAAATCCCGGTCGAAATAGTATAGTAATTAAAGAAGCGACCGGGGTGTCAATCCACGGGACTCGATGAGTAAGTCTAGCCTTAGGTATTGGTTAACTTAAAAAGGGGGTTTTTGTTTTGATTTTGGGTTGCAAATAAATAACAGGAAAGTAAATAGCAGATAAAGTAAAGTGATAGTTTTGGGAGTGTGAACGATACTCTAGGTTCAGGGAGTTGTTTCACTAGCTAGGTTCTGCATATTCTACTGCTTAAGTGGAGACTTGGATTGGCTTGTAATTCTCACTTATCTATTCTGTATTAAGTCTTAATTCCAGATAGCTCATCTAGACAGGACATGTAGTTCTAGTCTAGACCTAGCAAGTATATCTAGATGGCTTTAATGCACAGAATTACTAGTCTGGTTGGTTCAATCCGGACTAAAGCTCCTAGTGATTAAAGTAATCTATCCGATTGCAATTATCACAGGTAACAGGTTAATAGGACCGTCAATGCTAATCACCTTATCTGATCATAACATGATTCGAGGGCTTATAATAACTTAGCAACGTTTATTAAAAGCACTTAAAAGCATTAACCTGAACAATCCAAATTGTCTCAACAAGAAGCAAAATAATGCAGAGTTTAACTAATTACAACATCCCTTCCCCTAGAGTAAATCCTTTTAGCTAGACATAGCAATTATAATCATAAATGAGAGAGAGTTAGAAGAAATCATCTGTTACGAAGATCTTCTCGCTCGCTCCGTCCTTTGTCCTTGCTCCGTGCTAGCTTGAAGGTTGATCTCGGTGATAATGGAGTGGATTGGGTGAAATGGGGCGAAAGTGGAAGTTTTGGTGATTTTTGTGAGGTGTCCGGCTGAATAGGGTCGGACAAGGGTCGGACGTGAGATGTCCGGATCTGTCTGGGTCGGACGCGATCCGGACGTGGGTGGAATGAGCTTGTTCGGATCCGGACAAGGGTCGGACAAGGCTAAAATGCGGCGAAATGGATACGGGATGTGAGCGGAGGTTTACGAAGGTGTGTTTATAGATTTTGTGAGTGAATCGTGAGTGGGTTATGCAGGTTTATGGAGGAGATAGAAGAATGAATGGAGATGAAGCGTATGGTGAGTGAGAGGATTAGAGAGGAGGGAAGACTGTGAAGTCTGGTGCGAATTGAAATGAAAGGAGGAAGAGAGTTTATATAGGATTAGAATTGAAAACACAAATTAGTGGAAGTTTGGTAAAGGGTGGTTTGATTGAGGCATTGATTGAGGATGGAGCGTAGTGAATAATTGTTGCAGTGCGCCGCTCCCCTGTTTCCATGCCGACTGTCTGCTCGATAATTAGCCGAAAGGCTAATTATCAGTGCGTGCATTTTTATTTTTCAATTCTGTGTGACGTCCGGATCGTGTCCGGATCCGGACGTGACACAGAGTTTTAGATCTGAAACGCGAACTCTCGGATCTGGATTTTTAGTCATGTCCGGCTTGCGTCCGGCCCATTCAGATCCGGACAAGAGATGTCCGGCTTGCGTCCGGCCAAACTGATCCGGACAAGACCAGTTTTTGTCTCTTCTCCTGATTTGTTCCCCGTTTGTTGTGTTGTAATCCTTATGATGTATAATCTTTATTTCCTGGGTTTTTCCTGCATTTAACATATATAACACATCAGTTCTTATCAAAGCATCAATTTTAGGAAAAACACATAATAAGTGGGAAACATTGCCTGAATTGTTACAAATTATAAGGTATTTAAACCCTAAAAAGCCTATATGTTTCACACTTATCACCTTGTTCAGATGTCAGGACGTGGTCCAGGTCGTCCTAGAGGAGGGGGCAACGAAGGACCAAGCGCGCAGACGATAGCCGAAATCGTCGCCGCCACGGTAGCACAGATGCTACCGGATGTGATCACGGCTGTACAGCAAACACAGCAAACACAGCAGCAGCAGCAACCCGACCCACCTCATCCCCGTGAGACAAACTGGGTGAAAGCAGTCGCCGACCTTCGACCTCCATGCTTTAGAGGCGAGAGCGACCCCGCCAAGCTCGAGGCCTACCTCTCCGAGATGGAGACGGCCTTCGAGATACTTGAGACTCCTGCTGGAGTTCGAGTGAGGATAGCTGCGTACTACCTCAAAGACGCAGCTATGGACTGGTGGAAGCTCGTTAAGGCCGAGCACATAGCTGACCCTGCTTTCGGATGGGAAGCATTCACCTCTCTCCTCCGATCTAAGTACTACCCCGAGCATGTCAAGACCAAGAAAAGGCTTGAGCTCGATGCGCTAAAAATGACCGAGAAGATGACGATTGATGAATATTACCGCACCTTCACCTCTCTCCTCCGACTTCTACCCGACCTTGGGTATACCGGCCAAGTCTTGGTCGACCGCTTCTACGGTGGATTGAGCCATCGACTCCGGTATGGCATGGGCTTCACACGGTTTACCTCCCTTCAGGTAAACAAGTTGAACCCTTAAAAAGCCATGAGTAATGTGAATTAGTATTCCTGTATGTAAATGTAACCTAATGCCTAAGTAATTCAGGAGTGTTACCACGCTGCATCTCGAGTTGAGATCACCTGCCAGCTGAGAGATGAGGAACAAGCGCTGAAGCGCAAGGTAAGCGGCAAGGGTAACCCCTCCGATGATCAAAATCAATCCAAACCCTGGAAGAAAAGGAAGGGGAAGCACTCCCACCATAAGAACACTTCCGGAGACAGCGGGGCCCATGCTGAGAAGGGCAAGGCAACTGAGCCGTTACAGATTGCCTACACCGCACCAGTGGCAGCGAAGCCACTGAGGTCTCAGCCCTACAGGGGTAAGAAACCGAAACCGAATTAGTACACTTGTGAATTGTAAGTATATAGAGTATTGTAAGTATACCAAACCTTGCTAACTTGAAAGCTATAGGTTCTGGATTTGGCCAAGGAAAGAACCAATCTGATGGCCGCAGCTACATCTGCCGTAACTGCAACAAGGATCATCCCGGCACAGATTGCCAAGGAAGGGAGATCCGCTGCTTCACTTGTCAGAAACCAGGCCACCGTGCCAATGCATGCCCGGAGAATTCTAAGCCCAAGGGCAACTACCAGGGCTACAAGCAGCGTGAGGGCAAGGAGGTTGCATCTGGCGTGCATGCCCAGCATACCTCACAGGGACAAGGGACCCGCGAGGTCCGCAGAAGGGCGCACCGCAGAGGCAGCGGCCTTACACATCATAGACCGTGATGGGACCGGGACTAAGTCCGGCCAGGTAATAACTGAAACCTTTAATCCTTGAAGAGCATGACTAAGTATTAAAGTAAATTATGGATGAAAGCATGAATGCGCAAGTACTTGAAGTATGAAATTGAGCATGAGTAAGTAACATGGAAGTATGTATAGAGCATGAAATGAATTAGTAAGCCTAGAACTCACTCTAGATGAAATTTACCACCTTAGGGAAATTCCTATATCTGTTACCTACCCAATCCTTCAAACTCACCTCATGAAGAGATCGACATCGCCAATCACCACTTCAACAACGAACAGTGTCAGGTCATCCGCCCAGGTATGATCTTACTAAAAGGATACTGACACCCGAAGCACAAATTTCAATCATCCGACGATGCAACGAGTTAGGAACGGGTCCAGGAGGATTTTATACACCCGAATTCCCCGGTGGAGCTACAATGAAGCTGAAAATGATGTGCTTGGGAAAGGACTGGAACCCTTATACCAAGACATACCAAACAACGCGAGTAGGAGACGGAGCAACACCTCCAGCAATACCCCCAGAATTCCAAACGCTTGTCACACAAGCTGTAGAAATTGCACAACAGTATGAAGATGAACCAATCCCTGCACTTGAAGCAGATCTATGTATCGTCAACTTCTATGAGAAAGAAGGACGACTTGGCTTACACCAAGACAAGGACGAGACAGCGGAATCTCTTGAACTAGGGGTGCCCGTAGTGTCTTGGTCCATTGGTGATGACGCCGTATTTTTGTATAGCGAGCGGAAGCGTGTGGACCTCGCAGAGAAATTGGTATTGAGATCAGGAGATGTTCTAATCATGGGTGGAAAATCAAGGTTGCTGTATCACGGAATCCAGAAGATCAAGATGAATACGGCACCACCAGCAATAATCAATGCCACACACATGATACCAGGACGCCTGAACCTTACCTTTAGAAAGTATTAATCTTGTAGTAGCATGTAATCCGGTAGTAACGTGTATTAGAGACACAGTATGTATGATGGTTGGTTATTCAATAAAAGCAGTGTTGGTTATTAAATTCCACTTGTGTTCCACCATCTTTACTTATAATCTCATGAATCAATAGGTTGTGGACTCGGTACCGAAGGTAACCTGAGCATCCTCACCGAAGAACAAGCCGGCAAGAGCGGCACCATTTTAACGGGAACCTTCCCAGTAAACGGCATCGAAGCCTCAGTATTATTCGACTCCGGCGCCTCTCACACCTTCATATCGCCATCTCTTGCGAAGAAGTTGGGGCTAGATGCGGATGAGCTACCGAACTTCTTGGTTACTCTCCCATCGAAGGAGCGGGTACAGTGTACCAAGTATTACAAATCAGCACCACCATTCAAATCAAAGGTGAAGCGTTTCCCATTTCCTTCATTGAATTCAACGGATTGGGATTCGACTTAATAATTGGAATGAACTGGTTGGAGCGGCACAAGGGGAGAATCCTATGCGCCGAGCACCGATTGCTGCTCAAGAGTCCATCTGGGGTCACTGTTTCATACCGCCAGAGACCGAGAGAGCCTTCAACTACAGTCATCTCCGCCATGGCAATGTATCGGGAGCTCAGAAAAGGACATGAAGTGTATTTATGTCACGTGCAAGACCTGGAGAGAGATCCAGAGTTCAGTGACGAGGTAGCAGTAGTCTCAGAATTCCCTGATGTATTTCTGAAAGAGCTACCTGGTATGCCACCACAGAGGGCGATAGAATTTGAAATCGACCTTGTACCGGGTACTGGTCCCATTGCTAGGGCACCATACCGTATGGCACCGGCGGCGAACAGAAGAAATGGCAGAACTCAAAGAACAGCTATATGATCTTCTCGACAAAGGGTTATACGCCCGAGTGTATCACCCTGGGGAACACCGGTCCTCTTCGTGAAGAAGAAGGACGGTAGTCTCCGCTCTGCATCGACTTACCGCGAATTGAATTAGATGCGGTCACAGTAAAGAATAAGTATCCATTGCCACGCATCGACGACCTGTTCGATCAGTTGAAGGGAGCATCCGTCTTTTCTAGATTGATCTCCGATCCGGTTACCACCAAATTGCTATCAAAGAGCAAGACATTCAGAAAACAGCATTCCGAACAAGATATGGCCACTACGAATTCACGGTGATGCCATTCGGTTTGTCTAATGCACCAGCCAAATTCATGGACCTAATGAATCGGTTATTCAGTGATCAGCTAGACACTTCAGTAGTAGTATTCATTGACGAATTCTTGTGTATTCGAAGTCACCAGAAGAGCATGAAACCATTTGAGAAAAGTACTTGAGACACTACGCGAGAACCAGCTGTATGCGAAGTTCTCCAAATGCGAGTTTTGGCTAGATCAGGTATCTTTCTCGGTCATGTCATCTCGAGCGCGGGCATTTCAGTAGACCATCCAAATCGAAGCAGTGCGATCATGGCCTAGACCTAAGACTGTTACCGACATCCGGAGCTTTCTTGGTTTAGCCGGATATTACCGGAGGTTTGTAAAGGACTTCTCAAAAGTCGCTAAGCCCATGACGTCATTGATGAAGAAAGATGCACCCTTTGTATGGACAAAGGAGTGCGAGGTATCCTTCCAGAAATTAAAAGATCATTGACTTCAGCGCCAATTCTCACACTTCCAGAGGGCACAGAGGGATTTGAGGTGTATTGTGATGCATCGGGCAAGGGCATGGGATGCGTACTCATGCAGCATGGCAAGGTAGTAGCCTATGCTTCTCGCCAGCTGAAAAAGCATGAGGAGAATTACCCGACACATGATCTAGAGTTAGGAGCCATTGTCTTCGCCTTGAAGATATGGCGACACTATCTCTATGGGGTAAGCATCACCATCTACTCCGACCACAAAAGTTTACAGTACGTATTCACCCAGAAAGAATTGAACCTAAGGCAGAGGAGGTGGATGGAGTTCCTCTCGGATTACGACATCAACCTCCAGTATAAAGAAGGGAAGGCAAACGTAGTAGCCGACGCCCTGAGTCGTCGAGCACACTCGCTCCATTCGCTACTCGCTTCTTCTAGCTTGGTTGACGAGGTGCGAGACGCTCAGTTGAGCGACCCTTACTTCACAGAGATCAGACAGAAAATCACAGATGGTACCTTCGAGCGCCGAAAGTACGACTTCAAACTGCATGAAGATGGTCTGATCCGTTTGAATGGCAGATTATGCGTCCCCCGAAGCAATGCTGAGCTAAGGGATCGCATTCTGCGAGAGTCACATTGTTCGACATTGCATGTCCATCCGGGAGCCTCTAAAATGTACAAAGACATGAAGAGGTACTTCTGGTGGTCAGGAATGAAATCAGACGTGACTGAGTATGTTCTGAGGTGTCTCACATGCCAGAAGGTGAAGTTCGAGCACCGAAGACCGGGAGGAATGGTGCAATCCATGCCCATTCCGGAGTGGAAATTCCACGACATCTCCATGGATTTTGTTGTTGGACTCCCACCTGCTAGGGGAGGACTCAACATGATCTGGGTAGTAGTCGATCGCCTCACCAAGGTTGCCCGATTCATACCGATGAAGGACACCTGGAAGGTGGCGAAGCTCGCAGAGCTATTCGACAAGGAGATCATCCGACACCACGGAGTCCCAAAAACCATTGTATCTGACCGCGACACCAGATTTCTTTCGAGATACTGGCGAGCGACACGGGAAGGCTTGGACTGAGTTGAAGCTTAGCCCGCTTCCATCCACAGACCGACGGTCAGAAAGAAAGGACCGTCCAAACACTAGAGGATATGCTAAGGGCAATGTTGCCTTAGACTTCCAGGGAGCTGGATTGAGAAGCTTCATCTTATCGAGTTGTCGTATAACAATAGCACATGCTTCGATTAGATGGTCGCCATTCCAAGCTTTGTATGGTAGACCTTGTCGTACCCGTTGTGTTGGGACGAGTCAAGCGAAGCGGTCATCATGGACCGGAGTATTTGGAAAAAGTACAAGCTGAGGTACAACCAATCCGAGCCAATATGAAGGCAGCCAAGATAGACAGAATCCTATGCGGATGTGCGACGACGCGACTTGAGTTCGCCGTGGGCGACCAAGTGTTTCTTGCGTGTCTCACCTATGAAGGGGTCTTTCGATTTGGCCAGAAGGAAGGGCAAACTGAGCCTGAAATTTTGAGGCCGTATGCCATTACCGAGAGGATTGAGCCGTAGCTTATAGGCTAGCATTGCCTGAAGAATTGGATGTTCATGATGTCTTTCATGTATCACAACTCAAGAAATACATAGCCGATCCCTCTCATGTATTAGAACCCGAACATCTATCCCTAGAGCCGACGATGAGATATGTCGAGACTCCATTGCGAATCCTTGATACAAAGACAAGAGACACTCGCCATAAATCTGTACGAATGTGAAGGTCTTGTGGTCTAACCACGATGTCGAGGAAGCGACTTGGGAATTAAAGGACGCCATGAAGGCGAAGTACCCGAATCTGTTTGTAGACTAGATGTCTAGTATCCGTATAGCACGGAGGGTACGGGCGTACCCCTTTTAAGGGGGGTAGAGCCTTTTTGCTTTTGCATTGCTTCGGGTTAGCATTGCGTAGTATGTATGTATTGTAATTGTATTTTGGTTGGCACATGTAGTGCTAAGTGTATTGTATTGGCACAAAGTATGCTAGTAGTATTTTGGTATGTAGTACGATGTGTATGGTATGTATGTAATGAGTAATGCATGGGTGTCGTACGGTATATGACACGAATGACATTGCGAAGTATTGCGAATGTATTGTGGAATGTATAAGTTGGATGGAGCATTGTGTATGGTATTGAATGAAGTATTGCGTGTGTGGATGTATTGCGTATGGTATTTGAACAAGTATGTGGCATGGTATCTAAATTGCGTATATGCTGGTAGTGTAAGAATTGTGAACACCTTGTAAGGTGGTAGTAGAATGTATTGTGGCAATTTGCTTGCCAAAGAGTAGAAATGGTAAACTGTAACCTTGAGCAACTTTGAGGGCAAAGTTTCTTAAGGGGGGAGATTGAAATACCCTGTAATTAAAAACAGTGATTAATTAGGCTAATTATATTTTAAAGCTTAATTACACTTAAATAAATACGAGGGAACAAATCCGAAGAAAACGGACCTTTAAAATGGGTTAAAAGCATAAAATAAACGGACCTTAAAGCGCGTTTTTTCGAGGAAACCAGGAAAACGTGACTTTAAGCGGTCAAATAGACTCGTAATAATTTTGGTCAACTAAATAGTCACTAATAAATATTAGTGAAGCTTTAGAACCAATAAAATAATTAACGAGAAAATTCCGGAAACGGGTACCGTTAGTGGAAACTGTAACAACCGGAAGTTGTGGGGTGAGAACGCAAATAAAAAAGTTAGTGTGTCCACTTGCAAATAAAAAGTTAAAAGCTGTGTTGTGTGTGGGTGTGGGATCCGATTTTCCCCCCTCCTCCTCACTCTTCTTATGTGTCTTATTTACTAAAAGACAAACCTATAAACTAAAGCAAAAGAAAAAAAAAAAGGAGTCTCTCTCCTCACTCCCCTCACCCTCACTCACGCATCCCTCTCTCTCTCTCTATTTTCTCTCTTCTTCCTCTTGCACCTGCGACCCATGGAGAAAGGAAGGAGCTCTCTCAACTCCTCCTTCTCTCCTCTCTTTGAGTGCCTCAACCTTCTCCAAACTCAACAAAAATTATACCATTGGAATCCCCTCGCAAAGGAGAACATTTTCATCCTTTCAAAACCCAAAAGCTCCACTTTCGTTTTTGTGGGTGTTCTCCATTTGAAGATTCAAGTCCACCATTAGAAGCACCTTCACCTCCTCTTCATCTTGAGGTAAAAAGAATTTCGAAAATCCATCATTCCTAGCTCTCATTAGCATTTTAAGAAATTTCAGTCTTTGAATGCTTTCTCCCTTGTTGCTTCAGCCGATTTTGGCTCTTCCTTGGGCTAGGAATATTGTTCTCTTGCTAGTCAAGAACTCCTTCATCCATTGAAAGGTATACCCTTGTCTAAACCCTAAAACATTAAATTCTAGGGTTAGAGTAAAAATGAATGCTAAATGGTATGGTGTAGTATTATGTGTTTGTAGCACTTTGTGTGTGGGAACCCTATTGGGACCGAGAACAAAGAGAAGAAAGGAAGAGAAGGAAAAGAAAGAAAAGAAAAGAAAACTAGCAAAACAAGGTAAAGTCTCTTCCTTGAGCTAGTTTGTATTGTGTATTGTAGCAGTTTTGGAGTAGTAAAATGAGTAGTGAATTGTAGTAATGAGAATGAGAATATTGTAGTAATGATGAATAATGAAGTTTTAACAGTTTTGAAGTTTTTAATGAAGTTTAAAAGCTTGGGAAAACCATTGGGTAGTAAGTGTATATGTGCAGAAATTTGTTGTGTTGTAGTAGTGATGAATTGTGTATATAACGTGTGGTAATAAACAGGTTGTGAGATTGTGAGCTGAAATGGTGTGTGGAGAATGTTAAAATATAGGGGAGACTATGTCAAATTTTGTGTAGGAGTAAGAGGACTTAAGTGTTTAAGAAGAGGAAGTATTGGAGAGTTAAAAGGAGTGTTTTTGTAGTTTGCAACAGATTTTGAGAGAAGTGTGTGAAGGAAGGGAACTAGGATGTGAGTATGTATTTTGGATGCTAAGAATGGCATAGTGGGAGAGTAATGGAATGTAGAAGATTGAGCGAAAATCTGTAGCATAAAAAGAAGTTAAAAAGCATTAGAAGAGTAAGGGCTAGTGTAGGTGTTGAGAGAAGAATGATGAAAATGAGTGTAAGTTGTGTAAGGATTGAGTAGTAAGTTTAAGGATGAACTAAGGTGATTTAGAGTGTTAAATTAGTTCTAAATCATGGGGGGGAAGCATAGGTAAAGATTGGGGAAGCAATGGGTAAAGAATGCATTGAAAACAGATTTTAAAACTGAAAAATGGGCCGGACCGACCTTAGGACCGAGCTTGCAAGGTCGGTCGAGCCCAGATTTACAAGACGGGAAACTTACTGGAATGGACCGACCTTGCGACCGGACTTGCAAGGTCGGTCGACTCAAAAATTTTCCGTCAAGTAAGCTACTGGAATGGACCGACCTTGCGACCGGACTTGCAAGGTCGGTCGACTCAAAAATTTTCCGTCAAGTAAGCTACTGGAATGGACCGACCTTGCAACCGGACTTGCAAGGTCGGTCGACTCAAAAATTTTCCGTCAAGTAAGCTACTGGAATGGACCGACCTTGCGACCGGACTTGCAAGGTCGGTCGGGCCAAAATTTCAAATACGAAACTTACTGGAATGGACCGACCTTGGGACCGGACTTGCAAGGTCGGTCGGCCCTGGAATTTCACCCGAGGTAGTCTACTGGAATGGACCGGACTTGCAAGGTCGGTCGCAAGTCCGGTCGGGTAAAAAAAATGCTTTAATTATATGATTATAGTAATCATATATACATATATATGCCTATGTACACATATGCATATATAGGTAGTAATACACCATTAATAGGTAATAATGGTAAGAAAGTAAGTAAGTTTATAAGAAAGCAAGTTTATGAGGTAGTAAAGAAAAGAATGGTTTTATAACCAAGTATGAATGTAAAGAAGTAAGTAGGTATACATTGAAAGTATCAATGGAGGAGTAAGTTAGATCAATAATAGATCATTGATCATACTACTTCATGTATGTATAGGAATCAAATAGTTGATCTCCAAAGGAACCAGTAGTACGTATTCGACGGTGAACGGTATGATTTCTTCATGCCCTGTATCCTAACTTGGTTACCCCGATTTGTGTGCTTATGTGATCACCAACAAGATAAATGCATGAATCGGATTTATATTACACATAATGTGTTTGAAGCTATATTGTTCTTGTTTATTGCTCTTGAACACTTAGTTTGTATAATTCATGAAATGATGAATGGAAATGAAGTGTATGTGTAAGTATGAGTACTTGTGTATGTATGTATGTATGGAAGTAAGTATGGACTTCTACTAATTCCTAACAACCTAACTCCTCCTAACATGAGTAATGAGTATAATGGAATGAGTAGAAGCCCGATATAGTTTCGGCACGCGTGAGGATAAGGAAACACAAGAGGTTGGATCCGAATCCTGGCTATAATTTTCCATGGACCAAATCCCTTGAATGGGTAGCATCCTGGATTAGTGGGCCACCCTAAAGCCCGGTGGTGGGATGTAGTAATCCCTGCCCGGAGGTCATATCGACTTAACTGGAAGTAAAGTATGTAAGAAGTATGTATTGTATTTGTATTATTGGTCTTGACTATTGTAAGTCATTGACCCGGAGTAGAAGTATTGAACACCCGATTAACCCGGGTGTGTAATAAGGCTAACAAGACCTTGGTATGTATTGGAGAATTGTATCTCCGTGATGCGGTGAGTATGGTAAGTATGAATGAATGACTTGTATTGCATTCCTTGTATGTATTGTATGTATGTATGCTTGGTAAAATAAATGTATTGTATTGTATTGTATAAAGCATGTATGTATGTATGAATGAAACGAACCGCATGTACTCGACCAAATAGTTGGCGTACCCTCGCTAGTACGCGGGGTATGCGGTTATCATATGCAGCGTAAGCTGACCCCCTAGGGGGAATGTTTTTACTCCACAGGTACCCGCGAGGCGTGAAGGTAAAGTAAGGTCAAGATGTGATTCTTTTTGGAGTAGTAGTAGGATTGGAATGGTGTGTACTGAGTTGTACACGGCTAAGGCCTTTTTGTGTAGCCGGTGTACACGTGGTACACCTTTTTGGATATTGAATTCTTGATTGGATAGGAAGGAGTAGTTGTATAAACTCTTCATTTTTGGGAAGTAGTCTTGGAATGTAATTCATATATTTAGACACTCGGTAATCAAATGTAAGTAAGTATTTGGTATTGTAAAGTAAAGTAGTATGTATGTATTTCATTCTAATCATCAGACCGAAACAGTAAGTAATAGTAGCCTTGTTAACCGTGGAGGGTTACGGCGTGTTGTATCACCCGCCGGGAGTAGGTAAGTATTCCGCTGCGAGAAGGGTAAGTATGGGATCGATTAGAGGATAATGGAAGGATTAGCGGTTGGGGTGTTACAATTATAAATTTTAAAAATCTCAAAATTTATTTTATGTAAAAAATAAAAGAGGGCCGGCCGAGCCGGACTTTGAGAGAGCCCGGAAAAATCAAGGCGTAGCCCGGTCCGGCCGAAAATATAATAAAAACCGGGCCCAATAATTATAAATGGCCCGATGGGGCCTAAATTTTTCTCTACCCGAACCACCCACCCGAATGATCACCTATAATCGGGATTCATATATGGCTACATATTTGATAACAAATTGATATATATAAGAATTTAATTTAAACAAAAAAGGATAATCATTGTCTTAATATTTAATGAAACATAGCAATATCTAATTTTCACAAATAAACCCAACTACAACAATAATCAAAAGAGAATAAGTTCATAGCCATTTCAGTTAGTCAAATAACACTACAAATCAACTTCTACAACTTGAAACAAACGCAATATTCTGATTAAGATACCTTCTTTTATTATGCCTCTCTTACTCGCACTTGGTGCATCTAGTCTTCTTCTTCAAAAATCCATCTCATTACGAATACGATGAGTGGACCGAGGTCTTCTCTTCCTCACACACGAGATGGATCAGGAAGAATGATCAGATAGTCTGACGGAGGCCAAGAATACTGGTCACTAAATGAGACGAAGAGTCGGTTGTACAACTGAGTTGCTCATGCCAAGTGTACCACGGTACCATGGTGTATGTTTCAATTTATTATTTCATTTACGTTATGTTTGTGTGGAAGTTGTGTAAATATGTACATATTCTGAATAAATAAGTGTTTTGAAGTTGGTAAACATTGGAAGCTTATGTTTTGCTTCAATGACGGTGTATAACGCTTAGAATTTTTTAGTGTTTTGCACAAAAATTGTCCCTTCAAGTGGTGATTTCTTAAGTGGTAAGTGCAGAAGAATAAACCGCCTAAAATCATCATTTTGAAAAATGACTGGTGAAATCGTCAATTGAATAGACAATTTTGTCCTTATCATCTGCCGCTGACTCGAACACCGAGTTGGCACTGGTCTAAGGTGATTTCAACGTTAGGAATTAATGAAATCATTTCTTAAAGAGACGATTACATCAAAAAGCGTCATAGGAATTATTTTCAAACGTGCGCTAATACACACAATTTTATTTTACACACCAGCGTCATTTCAGATTTTTTTCGAGGTTATGCTGTCAACTTGTTTTGTCTTACAACAATAAAAAGACATAGTATAAGAATTTCTTTTTAAGATAAGTTATACTATAAAAACTGTAGAACATAATAAAACTAAAAAATATATAAGTATCATTTGATGGTAAAGCTAAATTGAATCTTAAATGTAAATTAAGAAAAGAAATATTTCTTACTATAGTTTATTTTATTTTATTTGCAATATGAAAAAATATTTAATTTATTATAACTAAGCAAGATTTTTTTATTATAATGAAATAATATCTTTTTTAAGATTAATAATAAAATAATATTTTTTTTATCTGTCTTTCTTTATCAATTAGAATCAGGGGGTGTCAATGGATCGGGTCGGGTCAGATGAAACATCATTCGCATCCGTCACCCGAATATATCATTCATCATCCAATTTGTCATCCAAATCCTATCTATCATTCGTCATCCTGTCACCCGTTCCATTTTCTTCCGTTATCCGTCCTTCCGTCATTCGCGGGTGATTCGAGTGGATCGGATGATAATACAGTGAATTTTTTTCTTCATCATAAACAATAGTTTTATGATAATGAATAAAAAAATTAATATTGCTAAAAGTAAAAAGATCTCCGTAGTTAAGATTATTAATAAAAGTATTGCACTAATATCAATTAGAAAATAAATATACAAAGTATGGTGTTGTGCGCTGTATTAGTTGTATAAGAGAGAAAATAAAAATGGACCATAATATTAATAACTACAAAGAAATTTTTTGGTTTTTTAACTTTTTAAGATCTATTTCAAATAAGATTTAACTTTAAACATATGACAGGTCGGATGATAAACGGATGACGGATTGGGTGATAGATGACGCGTCATCCGTCATCCATTCATTTCGGGTGTCCATCCATCTATTTAAATTAGATGAATCCGGATATGCGTTTAAAATTATCATTCGTACATACAATTATAAAAATTAGTAAATATCCTTGACTTTATATACATTTATAAATGTGAATATAATCATATTTTATATGTTTGAACTATTTGGGAGAAACAATAAATAAGTATTTATTTTATTTATTTTATTATTTTTTTGTAATATGGTGGCTTCGGGCCATATTTTATTTTATTTTATTTAGGTTACATACCAAGGTAATATAGTTCAATAAAAATATTGTGAAAAAACACCATTATTAGTACTGTATGCGAGCCGCATCTTTGTTGTATGCGAGCAATGAAACAAAATTTAAAACGAGAATATAATAAATGTTGTAAATGAGAGGAAGAGTAATTGCAGAGAGACACGAGATGGGGAGGCAATAGATATTCTTATTACGATATGAGTATACAAGACCTCTATTTATAGAGAGTGAATGGGGAAACCCTAATTACAGATGTGAAGTCCACTATACAATATATCTATTTATAACACTCCCCCTTGGACGAAACATCTTGTTATATGCTGCCTCGTTAAAAACCTCGCATGGAAAAACCCTGTGGGATAAAACCTCGGGCGAAGGAAAAAAAAGAGTACAGTCTTACAGTAACTTCACGTAGTTATAATATTCAATCATGTCATTCACAAACATGAATCTGTTGAATGATTTTCATCGATTGTCTCGTTAAAACTTTACCTGGAAAAAACCCAATGGGAAAAACACCACGTTGAAGGAAAAAGAGTACAATCATCATTGCTCCCCCTGATGAAAACATCACTTTATTACTTTGATTGTATGCATCCCCAATCTTTAATTGGTCCTGCACCTAGTTACTTGGGAAGCACTTGGTTGAATACATGCATCCATCACTTTTGCTCTTTAGCATATTTGATCTATATTAATATCGACGACTCTTTTATAAGTAGAACTTTTGATGGTATGCAATTTCTAATCAATATAGATGTAATCATCTATATCATCTGGGTATTAAGCCACAGATTCAATTAAACACACCCTCAATTAATCTCTTGGATGGTGGGGGTTATTTATATGTGTTCATCTATAGATACCATAACTCATTAATCATTCTGCTGCAATAGCATTAAGATTGGCACTTCATGATCATTGATTCAACGACCATCAGGAGACTCATAAGGAGTTTCAATTATACTCTTACACTACTACTATAGCAACATGAATTATCCAATAAAATTGGACTCATCTTAGAGATACCTTTTCAATAGTTTTCACTAAGGTAGTAATGCTACAATCACCTTTATCGTTGAGGTTTATGATAAGATTTAGTAACATGGTCACTGGGCATTCCCTTTCAGAATTCACTAAACTCCTCCAGGAGTTAATCTCTTTCGAATCTTATATAAATGCACTATCAAAGTTATCTACCTGTATACGGTATAACCATACAAATTAATCATAATTTCAACCATAGATATATCTTCAAAATAATCAACTGCTGGGGATAAAGCCTTTTATAATCAATAGCAGGGCTTTTGAAAATTTGTATACACCAATACAGGTTGTATATTAAAATAATTTTAAACCACACATTTCATTTTCATACAAACACTTGTTTGTATCCAGCTGGATTCACATCATTATGTGGACATCAAGTTTGCAACATTCACAACTTGAATGTGTTGAAATTCTGCTTCTCATTTGCGTCTTTCAAGTACTTTTGACAAATCAATTCAATGTCCTCGTCATCATTGTGACATGTAGCGCTACATACATTTGCATGCATATACATATATATATAAAATCAACGTTAATTTCATATCGGTTCCATTATATTATTGACATGACATAATATCTCGAGATCTTTATTATCATCAGGTACCTGATTACCTTATATACTGGTAATTTGTCATGTCTGACAGCTCATCTAGAGCTATACCCTTTGTAGTGTGACCATTTTAATTCTATGCTCCTTTTAAGGGCTTGTCATTGGAACCACATAGTCTACCATGCTTCAGGTTAGACTTATTTGTACTTGTCCTTACGGGAGACTATAATACAGGAGCATTAGACGTTGGCGCATATTTTTCACTCAACATCAAAGCAATTGGGTTGCCAACTTTTTGGAGATGAATAGTACTTGAACTTAAAAGTTCTTACTGACGAGGATGACGCAATTATATATTTCATATCATATCATCTCACCTTCCAATTACTTCTTTTCTCCCCCTGATGTTGGGAAAAATTACTCGCTTAAATGACAATCAAGTCATAAAGGTATCCTCAGTTGTTAGTTCAAGGTATTAAAATTTGAACTCAACATACAATACCAACATCTTCAAGGAATTGATCAATCCACTGAAGCACAATATATAAATCTTTCAAACAAAACCTTGTATGGGAGAATATTTTGCTTTTGACTCAAAGTCATTTATAAAGAGTGAGAGTCATCAACACTATTTGGCTTGATGCAAATCAATGTTGCTTCATGTAAATTACATGTCTTTAAATGAATATTGGAATTCTCACCAAAAGATCTTACAATTCATCACAGATCTTTGATCGATGGTTCTTCTTAACCATCAATTTCATCAATGAACATGTAAAAAGTTCATATTAAAGCATTTAACATTTCACCAGCATTGTCCAATCTTATGGACTTTATTATTCAATCTTACAACCTTTAGCTTTAATGACCATTTGGTTGATGCATCAATTTAAACCAAATCTTAATAGACCAAAATGGTCAGGATATGGTCCCCATAATGGTCCCCATATCTCACCTGAATTTAAGCGTATAAAGATCCAGGTTTACACATAATATCAACTGGTGATAGTCTCATAAAAAGTTTTTCAAACAAGCAAGAAATCATTTGGCTGAAGAATATAATTCTTCAGCAAGTGTTCACACGTACAGTGGATTTCAATTTGCATCATTATTGAATTGGGATGGTTAACCAGTCATGCCAAAAAAAAAATGGAAAACTATTGTTTTCTTTATCTATATATTAAGTTCTCCATTGTACCACACACATGTGATACAAATCAAAAGGAGAAAACAAGCAGCTATAATCATGACTTATATCGTTTCCAGAATATACATTGATATTCTCGTATTTGTAGCCTTAACGTGATATCTGCATCAGGTATATCAGTACCACTTTTGAGAAAACTTGTTATTTACAAAGCTTTCTCAGTACAAAAATTTCATTCTATATGTGGTATGTAGCTGCTCTTCTAGAGCTTGTTGACCCTTATCTTGTGTTTTTTTTTAAATCATGGAAAATCATTCTCACACATGAGACTAATGTGTCATCAGACACATGCATATGGCAATTATTCTTATAAGTTATCTAAGCTCTATAAGCTCTGCTTTAAGCAAGTGTTAATTCTTACTCTATCTAGAAATATTATTTATAGTTGTATTGTCTTTAACCATGTTTCTCAAGACATATGCCTTCCCGGACATATGCTTTTCATGACCCCTTTAAGGTCACAAATTATTTGTAAATGGATAAATCTCATTCAGAACATACGCCTTCCCGGACATATGTCTTTCATGACCCCTTTAGGGTGTACAAATTGTTTTTAAATGAATAAATCTCATAAATGTAAACGAACATACATATATATTATAAACAATCAACAATAATAACATAGAATATATAGAAACATAGAATAATATTTAGAAATTTAAATTTGTCATCCTCAACATAACTTCTTATTAAAAAAATCTGCATAGCTTCAATGTTTGAGCTAGCTTTGAAATAAGTCGAGTTATGTCCACAAAGACCTTGAAAGTCTTGCAATCATAATAACATCCAACCATGATAATTATTATACTTTATGTGATGTCAAATAACTGCTCATCATCTCTCACAATCTGGTCATGACTTTTGACTATTCATGAAAAACGTGGAATAAAAATGATCCAACAAGAACCATTCGATATTTATCATGCCAATTTATTTGGGTGATTCACCAGAGTCACTCATTTTGTGTTTTAGCACTATCTCAAAGAAGATGAATTTATGATTCATTGAGAATCATTTATAAAATCACATTCGAATCGAATTATTTATATGACATCTTATATATATCATCATAGAGGTCAAACTTGACATATGAATATTCATCATCATGGTATATCACTTACGTAGTTTTCCAAGAACTACTTCAAACGAATTTTACAAAATTTCTCCTGGTGCAATACCATCATTGATGTTTCACAAATCGTTGAATAACGTTCATCTTATACATAAAATAGATACTTCAGATGAATTTGCCAGGTGTTATACCATCTTTTAGATCAATGATATAATCAATACATTTTTTTTTCAAATATTGTTAATTTTCTAGCTCAATGCTAATACCATATTATATTAAATTCAAAAGTTTCCGGCACAATGCCAATTTCTTTGCTCATATTGTATAAAAGCATTTTAATAAAAAATCTGGCACCGCTCTTTATATTGATCATATTAACACTTTGAAGTGTGATGCATTTTTATAACATATGCAAATAAAACTTTCAAGCACAATGCCCTTTTAGCATATTGATGTCAAAGTTTCAGGCGCGATACCCTTCTTAGTGATGTCCAAGGCGGTAGTAGCTCAAGTTCGGCAATATTTGACATTGTTTATGATATATCAGAATCAAAGACTTTCAGGCGCAATGCCATTATTTCTTCAAATAATACTAAAATTAATTTTAACAGGTGCAATGCCCTATATATTGACGTAAACATTACAAATAGCAATCATAAAATAACGAAATATATTATACATCATAACAAAATAAATTAAATAACACATAATAAAAGTAGTGCAATAAATAAAATCTAGCATAATGCCTCAAATGATAATTTATATCTGGCGCGATGCCTCACGTGATACGAACGGGCACAATGCCTCACGTGATATTTAATAAATAAATAAGCGAAATGGGATAAGTGAAATGGGATGAAGAAAATGACGCATAATAAATCAAATAATTAACATTAAACAAGATCTGGCACAATGTCTAACGATAAATAATTAACATTACACAAGATTTGGCACGATGCCTCACATGATATTGAATTTTAGCACTATGTCTCACGTGATTATTATTCCTGGAATGATGCCTAACATGATTATTTTTTCTGACACGATGCCTAACATTATAATTAACAAATAATTAAAAACGAAACTGGATAAATTAAACAACATAGAATAAAAATTAACAGTAAACAAATCTGACACGTTGCCTCACGTGATATTGAATACTGGCACGATGCCTCACGTGATATGAATTTCTGGCACAATACCTTACATAATATTGATTTTTGGCGTAATAATAAAATTATTCATTATTGAAAATAATTATATAGATATGTTATAGGTCATTTCTTCCTTGTCAATCTCAACAGAAAAAAAACCTACCTCACCGACAGACGGATCCATTCCCGATCAGATTACCACCATGGTAGTTCTCATGAATCGCTCAATCAGTTCACCGAAGTCCCAGATATGAAGACTAGGCTGCGAAACCCTTGGATCACAATAGCATGGGTGATCTCACGCTTTATTGATAATTGATATGGCTCAAGCGTAACGAATTTGCCAAATAAATTGAGAGCGGTGGCGGCGTCATTGAAATCTGAAATGAACAAAAAATTGAACGGAAAAGATCTGTAAACTTTTTTTTTTCCTTTTTCACGCTGGAGCAAGCACAGGGCTCCCGCCGTGGAGTTGGGTTAGGGTTTGGGAAGAGAGTATTTTTTTTTATCAGGGTAGAGACTCGTGCTGCTGATAACGTGTTGTAAATGAGAGGAAAGAGTAATTGCAGAGAGACAGATGGGGAGACAACAGATATTCTTATTACGATATGAGTATACAAGACCTCTATTTATAGAGAGTGAATGGGGAAACCCTAATTACAATTGTGGAGTCCACTGTACAATATATCTATTTATAACAATAAAATCATTTTTGAAATAACAATAACAAGGAGAATCTGTTTGAGAGATAGTAATATGGGGAAAATTTAGAAAAAGAAAACAGGTGATTATAAGTAATTAATAAAATAAAATTTTACGTTAACCTCCCTTTTATCACCAAACGAAGAGTCCAGCATTTACTTTCCAACATCCAATATATTCCATGCTAGAAGAGGGAACCGTGCTAGTCCAATCTGGGCTTCTATCCATTCTGCTATCCCTTCCATTGCTATTGGTGCTAGAATCAAAATCGGGTCAGGTTTAGATTCTTGTATATGGTCCTCCCCTTGGTTCCTCAGATCCCCTTCCTTCAAACCAATTTCCCCTCCTACACCTGGATAGCTAGACTCCAAAGTTGCTAGCCTGATCAATGATAGAACCCGTTCTTGGGACCACGAGAAGATCGACCAACTGTTCCTTCCTGTGGATGGCAACCTCATCAAATCTAGTCCCATATATGTTGATGAAGATGACTCCTGGATTTGGCATCCCTATCCGAAGGGTGAATTCTCGGTCAAATCAGCTTATGATACCATTGTAGAATGTGATAACGCTGTCCATGAATCTTCCAGCTCTGAGACAGGGATTGGCTCGCGGTTATCCAGAATCCACAACTCTAAATGCAACCTAAGAGCTAAGTTACTCTTCTGGGAATTCCAATGAAATATCATCCCTTGCTTGGCTAATTTAGCTAGGCGCATTGGGGGATCCTCTTCCTGTTTCCTTTGTGGAAAAACTGATACTACTTTCCATACCTTTTTTTGGGTGTGTGATGGTGAGAGACTATTGGTCTCATATCCTCGAGATTGGGAATTCAAAGAAGGGCAATCTAATCCTCACCTTTGGATATTTTCAGCAGCAAAAAAATGGAAGAATGATAAACTTTGTGAAGTTGTTAACCATTTATGGGTTATCTATTCAGCTAAGAATCAAGTGAGACACAACCAAGAGCTGTCTTGGACAACAATGATTGAAGAAAACAAAGCTTTTATCAGGAACTATCAAACATATGCTAAAACGGTGGATGATTTTTTGGTTAATAGCTACCAGTGGATACCTCCTATGTTGGATTTTATCAAAATCAACGTAGCCATCAAGAATGTCAAAGGATGGTATAGAATCCTCGCAGGTACCTTAAGGGATCAGATGGGGAAGGCCATCATGGTTTTTAACAGCAAGATGGCGGTTTCGGCCTCTATAGTCAACGATGAGGCTGCAGGTCTTATTTTGGGATTAATTGGGTCGTGGAAGAGGATACACGAAGATAGAGATAGAGACAAATCAAGAGGACAACATTCAGTCATTTATGTGCTGCTATTGAAGGTGGTTGCCCTCCTAGAAATTGGAACCCTTTCCTCTCTTCTACTGCTCGTTGTGATAGTATTAAAGTTAGTTTTGATTCTAGTCTATGTAATTTTCCTGCTTTATTAGTGATTAGTATATTTAACAACTCTAATAACTTCTTATTCTGGATTGGGGATTACATTCCCATTAGGATTCAATCAGCCTGCTCCTTGGACTGATGCTAGCCTGCTCCTCTTTTATTTAGTTGTAATTTTTCTTAGTATGAAGTATCAAGTTTATGATAAAAAAAAAAAACGAAGAGTCCAGCGATGTTCGCCCCGATTATCATTTAAGGGCCCGTTCTTTTAAAGCATTAACCTGATTTTTTAAGATTAATGTACTTTTTGTTGAAAAGTGAGACAAATGTCAAGTTTTAATTGGTGTACATCTAACCATAATACACTTGTCAAATTAACATTTGTTAACTAAGTGACATTTTCCATAAAGCTAGAAAACCCAGCTTTTTGGACCCCGAACGCCCCCTAAAAGCCCACCGCTCAAGTTCTCCACTTTCATCATCAACCGCCACCGCCCTAGTCTTACCGGTCCGTCCCACACAGCCGGCTTGACCTCAAGCCTCCACCACCGTCAAGCTACTATTGTACCACAGTTCCTTTCTTGAGATCCTCGGGGACCCGTTTTTTTTTATCCCGTGGCCGTGGGCTATCCCCGCGCTCAAGCATTTGTGTTTCCTTGTACCTCAGAAGGATGGATCATTTAGCAGCAGCGGAAGAGCAGATAGTGAGCGAAAGATTGAGGAGGAAACTTAATGAAGTTAACGAAGCTGCAAAATCTGAACTCTCTGGCATACAAGATCATGTCAATTTCACTATGCAGGTCTGTATTTTCCCAGTTTTCTGCCTGTGTTAATACAAGTGGAAGAAGATTTGTTTCTTTTAAACTTTGGTCTGAGTTTACCTTAAATACTTGCTTACTTTCAAAAAAAAAAAAACTTGCAGCAAGCGTATTTCAAATGCGCGTACGAGTGCTTTGACAGGAGTCGCAAACAAGACGAGATTAGCAACTGTGTCGAGCATTGTAGTGCTCCTGTTCTGACGGCCCAGAATTTTATTGATTCTGAGATGGCTAAATTTCAGGTTCTTATCTCTGCGCCTCCTCTGTCTTACTCTCGTACCCGTCATGCATTATTGAGCTCACAATCTTGACATTTCCTTTATAGCTTCTTTTTCGTTAGATTACCCAAAAATGATGTGCGTATCCATCCGCCTTATTTTCACGTTTTAAAGTTAGTAAATGCGTTTGAATTTGACATCCTACATGAATACTCGTAGAAATTTCAAAGAATGTTTATGTTTACTTCCACATTTTTGGATATCAACAGATGCCAACTTGTGCCTTCAATGGTCTAGAATTTGTAATATGCGCAGGTTGAGAAAGGGTTTCTAATGGGGACAGCGATTGTACATGCTTTCATTTGCACTATTATATAAATTTTGCGGTTGATTTCATTTAAGCATTACTCTTATTGGTATGCTGCTAGAGGTTAGAGTTGAGATTGGCACAATAAGTAAGATCTATAATTTGATAACATCTTTGTTTCATCTGAGTAAAAACTCTGGCTCCTTTTTCTAATCTTTGAAAGTGCAGTAAAAATTCACGGGACCAAGATGTTAAAACATCAACTTTTGTTCACGAAGAGCTTTGTCTATTGGGGTAGTATGATGGTTTGTCTTCTATTTTCATCAGAAAGCAGGGTTATTCTGCGATAGGCAACTTTTGATGGAGGGCGTGGTGAACTTTTATCGCAACTGTATAGGTTTGCTTGAGCTAGGATGTTGGACTTGGGCTTGGTACTATGGATTCAAGGAACAACACAGTTTTGGCAGTACTTGAAGCACAAAAAGCTGTGCTAAAGAAATGCTTGGAATCTTGAATCAGGATTATGTACTATTGTATGTACTTGGAAAGTGGAATTATGGGATGGGGGTATGGAAAAATAGAGATCAATGACTTGGATTTTGAAGATAAGGTAGGAGTCTCTTGCCGGAGGATTTTGTTTAACTCTTTTTGGGCCGAGATCATTCAACCATTTCTTTTTGTTATGTTATGGTTCATATGAATAGTGTCCAATCTCGAATTCAAATATTGCATGCTCAATTTTGTGGTAATACTTGAGTTTTGAAGAAGACTAAGCAGAAGTAGTTTATAAAATCTTAGAAGTCTGCTCACCAATTGTCCAACCTCAAATTCAAATATCGCATGCTCAATTTCGTGATAATATTTGAATTTTGATGAAGACTAGCAGGTAGTAATTTATAACATCTTAGGGTCCGTTCTATCAGAGCATTAATGCTCTTGAGTTTGAAACGCAGGTTTTGCTGCGATTCCGTAAAGCTACTTCTGTGAGAGAGAAATAGGACCCAGCAAAAAGAAAACCAATAACAATATAACACCTGTACATTCTTCTTCTCGGACGCCGTGCTCATTTTCTCTCGCGGTGAGCGAACGGGTCCTTAGAGTTCAGTTCACCAATTGGCTGGTGCAAACGACATGATGCCATGTTGCTTTTGTGCAGCTGTTGTACACAAGTATTTTTCTTATAGTGTGTGTAGGTGGTGGTGGTGGTGGGTGGGGGGGGGGGGGGGGGGGGGGGAGGGGTGGTGGGGTGAAGTTTAGTACGCTTATTTGGTGAATGATTTCCTGTTATACTTGTGGATATACTGCAAGGTTGACTTCAAAGTTGATGTTATAGATTAGAAAGGTGATAAGGCAAGCGAATGCTTCCCTATGATATTAAAATCTCCCAGGAAAAGTCGTAAATGTCATGAGAGACTTACAAGTGTGATGTTCTCGTCGAGTTATTATTACCCAACGTCTGTTTAGTTTTCTTCATTGCAATATGAAGAACCAAGGACCAGATCATTATGATTGCGACCAACTGTCGGTCTAATTGGTTTTCTTCCTTAGGTAGATTCTGAGCAGACAAAGATATGGAGAGTATTTCTTTCTACTATATGATTTACATGAAGGAAAGAACCAAATGTTTGTACCGAAGACTTTAGGTTGTTGGTGTATGGATAAAATGGCATTTTCTGATAACTTAGGACGGCTGGAGTTGTGGTTACTGTTGACTCCAGAATTTTTGTAAAAATCGACCCCTGCATGTACCATTTCAAATTGACTTGTTGATATTTCCTCTTACAGTTTCTGTACAACTTCTAAATCGTTTTCCATCAAACATTTGGGTTCCGTTCATATCTTTTGTTGACTGATACTTATCAAATCAAATGAACATTCTATTCCGTGGTACGGATGATCCTTTTGATTCTTTGTAAATTGAAGGATGACCCATTATGGAAAGAGAATGGCTGTCAGTATGCTGAATAGTGAAAGATGTCAGAAGTAGTAAATGGGGAGGGGTGTAACGACAATGCTTAACATGATAATATGCCGTACCCAGTTAAGGGAGCAAATTTATTTTATTTATTGTTTATTTTTTTTTCTCTAACTCTATTTTGTCTATTCTATGTGCCTGCTAACACGTTTGAGAGTGAGAACAGGCATAGGACTTAAAAAAGCGGATTATGCTTAATGTCATTGGGCCATGCTTGTCTGTCATGAGCATCATAAATCTCATTTTTTTGACGTATTGATCTAATAATTCTGTAATACAGTGGTGATCATGCTATTGGAATAACTTGAAATTCCCTTTCTATTGAATGGCTGCAGGAGCGACTGCAGAGATCATTGATGGTGTGCCAAGATAAGTACGAGTCTTCAAAGCTTCAACAGGGCAGAGTTAATGCATTGAGTGAGATGGAATCGTGTGTTCATGATTCGATTGATGATGGAATCAAGACTTTACCTCATCTTGTTGGTAAACTAAAGATGTCACTTGGCATCCGTAATTGAAGTGGATTTTCGCTCGCTAGTTAGTTATACCAAACTTGAGATATTTTATGACTTGGGTTGGATATATAACAGGTGCCTCCTCTTTGGACGGGTGAGAGATGGGTTAAACATCTTCTGTTTCTTTGTCTTTTTGAGGAGGTTGTTACATCCTGACATTGCTTTTGTAATAATAGTAGAAAAATTTGCTAGGGCAGTTGAACCTGCAATGCCACTCTGTTCATTTGTTGATAGGTGGCAGTGGGTAATGATACATCTCACATTACTGATCTGATGGTATGGGATTAATGTTGTTCCGCCAAATATGTGACTTCCTCTTGATAAGCTATATGTTAAATATTTAAGCCAAATAAATATTCAATAGTAAATAAGATGGCGGGATGGAGTTAGTATGATTTAGTAGAAGCATAGTTGAATATAAGGATGGAATTCGATCGTGGAGCAATTATGGGAGGGAGTACAAGGGAGGGGAAACCGATGTGCCACCAGGTCGATCCCAAAGTTGATTGTTACAGGCTGCTATTGATTTTTTCGGTTTATTTTACTAGCTCTCATGCCTGGGCAGCTAATAATCTTAAGGAAGAACTGCTCAACGGTTTTTGTGTAACAAAGCTGATAGGCCTTACACAATACTATGGAAAAGAGCTTGAATCAATGTTAACAATGGTTCAAAACGGTCATCCCTAACTGTTCCTCAGCTGGATCTCAGTTCGAATCTACAACCCACTGAATCAATGCAGTAAACAATATTCTCATACATCAAAACCGTATAAGAACTATAGGTTTGCCTTGTTGATGATCCACTTGATGATTTAGGGTAATGTTGAACGGCTCCAAAACATACATTCCATAAGCTCAAAACTCTGGTCAGGTTTGTAACAACTCTGTTCAAGTCTCTCAATCTGATGGTATGTCAGAATTTAGTCAATTGCAGTGATGTTGCCCTGGCGGTGGGGGAGCATTGAAGTGGCATTGACAACTGTGACTAGGATGACTGAATGGTTGTGATGCACTGCATGTCCGCCTCTCTTCTCGCATATGTTGACAGACGTTCTGAGTTCCTCCTGGGTAAAGAAACGTCACACTGCGTTTTGGGTTCACGGTGGCATGTTTGTAGCATTTTCCTTTTGGAAACTAGTAAGAAAAGGTGTATTGAAAAGGATGTTCTCACAAGCAGTACCAAAGTATTAGAGTAGCAAGATTCGGTAGACTAAATCCAATTACAAACACTAAGACCTTGATGCGAATGAGGTGTAGTCGACCGACAAACACAAGATGGAAGTTAAGCATACAAGGCTGGGTGGAATCGACATACTACTCAGGAAAGGTGCACAAATCAATGTAGTTACAAAGATCCAACTTCGATTTTGAGATTGGGGAAGGGGACCAATCTCCATAGGATCATTGAGAACAAATGAATGCTGAACATACAAAGGGGATAAGTTTCTTACAGATAGAGAAGTAGATCAATCTAAAACTTTGCGTCAACAATTTCTAGTTACTTTCTTCTGGCAAAAACATTATTTGTCTTTTGTAGAGATCTTCTTTTCTATCTTCATAATTTGTGATGTGTATTGATCGATTTAAGTTATACAATTATATAGATAAGAATCATTTATTTGTTGAATAATGTGTAGCTCTACTCATATGTGAAACATTGTGAGAGAAATATATACAAGGGGTCAATGAGAAGTAGCAAGATAGATGAAAAATTGGAGCAAGAGTGTCGCATCAATAAAAAGGGAATGGAAGAAGGTTAAGGAAAAATAATGTCAATGCCTTGTGAACTCATTTATAGTTAGATGTTCATGTGAATGTTTTTCTATATAACATTGTAAAGTTTTTTTTTCAATCAAACGAAATAAAACTTAAGTTCAAATAAAGTTCTATTTGAACGGAAGAAGATATATAGATCTCACCTAAAAAGGTGGTAAATAAAGTGTGGTGGTACAATATTGTGACCATTTTCACCCTAAAAGCACGACTAGCTATTCTTCATGGTTTTAGACCAAAACTAAAGCACAAAAAAAAAGTGTTTGTAATTAAGGCAAGGAGGAGAGAGAGAAACTTTTAAGAACACGGTTCTTAATAAACTATAAGAGAGACTCTGCACTGCATCTTCAATCTTCACCAATTGATTCACATACAACTCATGCGGGCGCAGAAAGTCAGACCCATTCTCACACCAGTGACACAGTGTGGCTCCAACAGATAAAGAGAAAACGTGACTAAACGTTGACATCGTCAACGGTCTTCACTTTTTATCGTGAGAGACAGAAACAACAATAGATACAACTACAAACACGGTTTATAATCATTCTCATTTCCAAGCATTAGGTGAACCTATAAACGAGTGAACCTTTAAAACTGAACAAGAATACGAAACAAATTAACTAAACTTCGCAGATTTCTAAACCAGTTCGTTCAATAATCACCCACCCATCAAATTCAAAACCATGGATCATTTACAAAAGGGTATATAATGATCACCAAAATTACTGAACCAAACCGTGTATAACTAATTAAACTCTTTACATCAATTCTCCGGCCACCGGGAAAGAGAAACCACGGTGATAAGGACTAGACGGCGGTGTAGCACGGTGTGGAGAACGAGGAATATCATCAACTCTCTTCCCACTACTATCATAATAAATCACACCAGAAAATTCAAGAGGTCGACATTTATCCCCCAATAGTATATTCTTCTGCCAAACCCCTTCTTCTTCGTACAATTCTTCTTCATCACTAGTAAATCCATCAGGATCATAAATCTCACCACCACAGCCGCCTCTTTTCTTCCCTCGAAATAAAGGACTGATTGCTCTATCATTTATTGTGGTAAAAAACCTCTTAGGTGATCTCATTAATGGTGATCGTAATGGTGATGTTAGTACTGACCTTAGTGGTGAACGTGGGAGGTACCACTAAGCGTAACTCCTGTGGTGGTGGTGGTGGTGTTTCCCTTTTTTCTGAATTATCCATGGATGAAACTGGTGCGACTTCTTTGACTGCCGGTGTATTGTTATGATTACCATTCTTCTGTAACTTGCTTTCTAGTCCGGTCTCATGGCTGCTGTAGGTAGATGTCGTCGTTGTACTCATGATGTAGATGTCTTTGTCTCCCTTGAGCTGCTTCTCTCGCTGCTGTTTCTTGGAAGTGGTGGAACCTTTAGTAGACTGTGAGGTGGAGCTACGACTGGTATGGTGGTGAGCACATAAGGAGACTACGGCGGTGATGGTGAGGAATAACCCAATAGCTGTTAGTAGTAGATGCGGTGACTCATGATACCATATGTGGTGGTTCTGGTTCATGTTGTTCCCGGAGTAGAAGTATTCTGGGATAGGGCGGACCATGGTTGGTTACTCTCTATCACTTCTCCTTAATTGACCTTTCTCTTAGAAGAGTAATTAGTGTTGAGGGACGAAATTCAAAAGGTCAATTCGAGTGCGGAGAGAGTCAGTCCCATGTGTGTGTTTATATATTGATTCATAAGGGTTTTGTTATTTTGGGAATATGTTGACCTTTGACTTTTTCTATGAGTTCAGACAAATAGCATTGATTACTTAATTTGATCGATTCATATCTTCATTAGTCGCAACTAGTGGTTGAGTTGAGTCCGTGATATTACGGTCTCTTTCCATCCCGCCGGCCGTCTCAATTGTATGTAAGTTGATAACGGAACAGTATTAATTTCATTGTCAATGTTTTTTTTTTTTGAAAAAGGTAAGCTATATTAACAACCAACAAAACAAATTACACTCTGACAGAGCAACCAACTAGTACACTGCCAACAGCCTGCAGCTATATCCAACACAGAACACTAGCACACCCACCCAAGCAAACAAAACCACTACAACCAACTACGTATAACTGTCCATCTTTTACCAAAGAACCCCATTAGCCCAAAACATTACAAATCCTAAGATTTCTCCTAGAAACCGGAAAGGCAAACTTCCCCCATCTCATTTTCAGCTCCTGTTTGATGCGCGTCACACAGCTCTTCGCATCTGGGACAATCCAAAAAAGAAAAGACCATTCATTCCTTGCTTTCCAAATATGATAAATCACCACACAACTGCAGCACCCTCAAGTTATATACCAGCCCAGATTTACCCTTAGACATCCACAAAACAGGTCATGCAATCTGAGAAGATAACCGGCAATTTACATAGCAACCAAGAATGCAACACATCAGTAAACACCCTCTTACTGAAATCACACTAAAAAAATAGGTGATTTCGAGTTTCTGCCAGACCACAGAACACACAATGTGCACAAATGCTTTGATTCCAGATCCTCAATCTATCCTTACTTGCTAACCGATTATAGCAGGCTAGCCACCAGATGAACGACGCATGTGTGTACAATACTTCGACCACAAGATTTTATCCCATTCTCCCTCAGACAGCATAGGGTGGATAATATCATAAACCTCACGCACTCCAAACGTACTACATTCACCCATCCTTCTAACCAGCACATCCTGCAGCCCCCGACTCACCACTTCATCTCTCATTTTCAAACAATTTTTCCACCAGGATGCGTGCGATCCCTTAACTTCACGTTCCAAATATCACAAGCCCCCAGCAAATACTCCTTACACCACTTAACCAAAGCTGACTGATAAACTCCCTCAAGATTTAATCGCAACAACACACATAACATGGATGCTTTATTCCACGACAGGACCTCCTTAATTCCAAACCCCCAATACATTAGGCCTACACACCTTGCTCCAAGCCACAGGGGCTTTCCTCCCCTCGTCATCTCCACACCATAAAAACCTCCTGCACTTCCTATCAATCCAGTCCACAACAGTTTTAGGAAACAAAAAAAATATTCGCCCAAAAACCGTTGTATGCTTACCAGAGTGCTTTGAACCAACTATAACCGTCCCGCATAGCTCAGCTTCCTGACAGTCCAGTGGGATATGCGAGAGGTAATTCTGTTAATCAATGGCAAAAACTCCTTACATTCCAATCTGTGAGAAGAGAGCGGCACTCCCAGGTATTTAACCGGCAATGTACCAGCTTCAAATCCCAAAACCTCTAAGATTCCTGTTGATCTTCATCCTTAACACCACCAAAATAGACTTTACACTTCTGTTTACTAACCATCAGCCCAGATGTAGCAGAAAAACTCTCAACAAATCTTTAACAATACTAACCGACCCCACATCCCCTCTACAGAATATTAACAGATCATCCGCGAAACACAGATGGTTCAACCCAATCTTCTCACACTTGGGATGAAAGTTGAAGTCAGGATTATTACAAGCACCAGCCAATGATCTACTCAAAATATCCATACACAGTACAAAAAGCAGAGGAGACAAAGGATCTCCCTGACGAAGTCCTCTTTCCCCCTTGAAAAAACCCCTACTTTGGTCATTCACCAGAATAGAGAAAAAAGGCGTCGAAAACAGCACATGATCAATCTAACAAACTGCTCATGGAATCCAAAACCAACCAACACCTCCTCAAGGAACTCCCAACTAACACTATCATAGCTTTGTGGATATCAATCTTAATGCACATCTCGGGGAAACATTTTTCCTCAAATAGCCCTGGATAATCTCCTGGCACAATAACACATTATGTGCGAGAGATCTTCCCTGAACAAACGCCCCCTGGCACTCATTAATAATTTCAGGTAACACCCCCTTAAGCCTAGCTGTGATGACTTTAGGAAAATGATCTTATAAATCACATTACACAGGCTATGGGTCTCAGATCATGTCAATGTGTTTTCCTGCTTCAATGTAGCTTCGGTTAATCCAAGTGGTGCGTTGAATTAAATTTAATTTGCCCGGTTGACTAGCTAATGCAATTAATTAAGCAAACCCAACGCCGTCTACTTATATGTAGTCTTAATTAACCCATACTATATATTATAACAATGACGACAACTATCCCAAATATGCAGTAATTCATTACTACTACACATTATCGTTGTAACTAGGTTATGTCACAATTAATTACAGACGTCGCACTCTCACTCGACAATTCCCTTTTGATGGCAGCTTTAGCGTTGAATAACGCGGTCTTGCGCGAGGTATGCCGTTATCACATTACCACATCAGCAGTCCTAATAAATATAAAGCCAAAAATATGAATCAGGTAGTTATCCTGATAGTATATAAGTTTCCCTATCAATAATTGTATTGTGTCTCGGTCAGAAATTATAGACGTACGTCTTTAAGTATTATATGCAAAGATATTATTGACTGACTGTTGCGTCTGAATCTTGGATAAAATAGATGATGCAGAAAGTTATATAATACTCCCTCCTATTCTTTTTATTAGTCGTTTAAGGTTTCTCTACTTTGTTCTTATTATATGTTGTCGTTTTAAAATATTGTCCCCTCACTTCCACGGCACACCCCTATTTAATTACATGTATTTATACTTCACCACTTCATATAATTACTTTTTGTAGTTCCCATGCCAGTATTGGCTATACCGAGGTAGAAACAACATAGCGATTGGCTGAAAGGGAAAAGAAAACAAATCACATACGTTTGTAATAATGATGATAGCTCTGTAAACATCATGATGATGGGTATTTTGGAAGAAGCTTTTCACCTTAATTAGTGTGCAATATGGTAGAACGACTAATAAAAAAATAGGAGGAGAGTAGTATTATTTCTAGTTTGGTTGAATAAGGTCCGCTGATTAGCCTTCGGATAGGTGGAAGTAGAATGTGAAGTGATTGACATCCGACTGGTGGAGGACTGGAGTAGGGGACGGAAGGTCATGAGTTTGAATCGTCTTACCACTCACTTTGGTGGAGGAATAAAGTTTACACTCCTATTACCCATCTTGGTGGAGGAAATAGAGTGGCGAGAAGGACGGTCTCAAGGCTACCCACACAAAGTGCAAGTTCCATAGCAATTTTTCCTGCTGTGATATAAGCCATCTGCACCTGAGAGGTGCTAGTAAACATCTTGTTGAAAGCTATAATTGGTCTTCCTTCATCTTGATGAGACCTTCGAGTTTCAGACAACCATCTGGACTTCTCCTAGTGCACAGGTTACAGAATTGCATCTTTCTGGATTCTTCCTTCTTTCTTGTTGGACTTGTCGCACATGCTATGTAAGTGCACACAATTTTCATAAGCATCAATGATAGCTTTATTCTGTTCAATGACCGACCACCAAGTAAGATCAGCATTATGTTTGCATTTATTCCTTGCTGCATATATAACCCACATCAGGTTAGCCACCCTAGACATCTTATTCCTTCCCCAAGAGTTGGAAGCTTTGATAAACCAGTCTATAACTTGCTCACTTTCCCCTTCCGGTATCTCTTTATGTTAACCAGGTTTCCTCAGATCTTCTTGACAACACAACAAAGAAGAAAAAGTGAGAGAGGGTATCATGGTCTCACAAAAGAAGCAGGTTATACTTCCCCCTATTCTTCTTCCTATGTTACCCTGACACAGGGTAATATTTTTAGGAATTTCCAAAGGGTTAGTCTGGCTCTCGGGGTACATATACTGGGAAGAGTTTTTGTGCAGATTTGTGACTAATATTTGGGCTAGAGGATTGGCCGGTATCAAAGATTCTAAGAATCTGGGTGTAACCAGATTTAACCAAATATTCATGGTCTTTGTTGAAATGCCTCATCCACTTGTCTGGAAGTAGGGTCTATATTTATGGATCAAATACTATCCCTTTCCAGGGGTGACACAAGGTTACTGAGTTTATGTAGGTCCCAGTTAGTCTTATCATCGGTAAGCACCTTAGAGACTTTCATTAAGGGAGAGCTGTTGGGGGTTTTAGTGCTTGGACTTTGAACAGCTAGGCCATCTCTAGAAATCTAAGGAGAGTTCCAAAAGAGAGTTGAGTTACCAGAACTAATATGTTTCCTCACTCCCAAATTCAAAAATCTGATATTTAGAGAAAGGGCTCTCCAAATGGGACTTGCTCTCTTTTGTTCTCTCTTGCTTCTCTTAAGCAAGAGTTAGGGTAGTACAAAATTTTCATAGTCATAGCAACAAGAGATTCTTTGTTCGAAAGCAGTCTCCAGAGTTGCTTGACTAACATAGCCTTATTGAAGATATCAACTTCTCTGAACCCCATGCCCCCTTCATTAGAGGGGTTACAAATCTTTTTCCACTTAATCTAATGCATAGGCTGAGAACCTTTAAAACCTCCCCACCAGAAAGCTGAAATCATCGAGTTATCTTTGTGATAATATTTTTAGGAAGTTGAAACAAGGACATTGAGAAACAAGGGACTGACTGGAGCACACTTGTCACCATTATTGACCTAGCTGCTTGGGACATAGGCTTAATCCAAGAAGAGATTCTTTTTGAATGGATCTAGGGAGGTATTTGAAAATCTCTGATTTTTCTGCCTAGTTTTAGAGGAAGTCCTAAGTACTTGGACAGATTGGGGACTTCTTGGATATTTAGGCTGTCAGAAGCTGATTTTTAATGATAGGCATCAATTTGTGGCTGAATTTTATTTCTGATTTGTCATGATTCATAATGTGGTCCGAAGAGAAGAGGAATTTGTTCAGAACTGATTGTAACATAGAGACATTTCTTTGTGAGGCAACTCCAAAAAAGATAATATCATCTGCGAAAGCAAGATGAGTAATTGAAGGACTTTCTTTTGAGATCTTGATACCCCTAAAATCTCCTTCTCTATCCAGCTTGTTAATGTAAGAAGAGAGGGTTTCTTGTACTAGAATGAACAAGAAGGGGGGGGGGGGGCAGAGGATCTCCCTGTCTAATACCTCTTGTTTGCTTGAAATACTGCCCTGGTGCACCATTCACTAGGATATCACAATTCACCGTAGTTACACAATTCATCAATGACCTCATCCAGTTTTGAGGGAACCCCATAGCTATTAGGATTCTCTTAAGGAATTCCCACTCAATTCTATCATATGCCTTGCTTAGGTCTGTTTTAAGAGCAAAAAACCCTCTTTTTTGCCTGACTATTCTCTAAGAAATGGTGTAGTTCCCCTGCTAAAATAACAGTATCAGTTATTAGCCTACCCTTAAAAAACCAGCCTGATTGCTAGAAATCAGCTTAGGTAAAATATCTTGCACTCTAAGAGCTAGCACTTTTGAAACAATCTTGTAAACGAAATTACATAGAGCTATAGGCCTGAACTTACTTATGTATACCACTCCTTTTTCTTTTGGAAATAGAGCTATAAGATAGTCATTAAAGTTCCTAGGCATCTGGCCCCCTAAGTACATTTAGAACCTCTTCTATTACATGATTACCAACAGAAGTCCAGAAGATTTGTCAGCCCCTAAAGCCTTCACTGCTGCTACAACTTCCTCCCTGGAATACGGTTGATTCAGCTTCTCAATGGACATCCTCTCCAGTTTGCCTTCAATTGCTGCTTCAAAACACGTGTCTATCTCTGGATTAGTAGAGGACAAAAGATCCTGAAAAAACTCTCTTGCAGTATCTTCGATCTCTTTCCAGTTGTACTGCATCTTATTCTCCTTGTTCTCTAAGCCAAAAATGCAGTTCGCTCTTTTAGTTCCAGAAGCCTTAGCATGGAAAACCTATTATTCTTGTCTCCCATGTAATCCACTTATCTCGGGCCCTTGTTTTCAATAAATCTCCTCCTTGAGAGCTAGCAGTTCAATTTCCAGCAATAATCTCTTCCTGTTTGCTTCTGAACTTGGCGAAGCTAAACCTATAGTAACTACAAGGAGCTCTTTCTTTTTCTGATCTCTCTTCCACTTAATTTTTCCTAGAGTCCAGCCCTTCCACTCAGCTAGCTTTCTTGCACATTCTTCAACCTTTTGAGGCAAGGATGAAGACTCTTTTTTCCTAAACCTCTAGAATAATCTCTTTACGTTTTTTCTCCGTGCTCCATATGTTCTCAAATCTGAACAATCTTTTTGGGGAGAAGTGTTTCCTAAAGAACCTAATGAGAAGTGGATTATGATCTGAGTTTCTTGAGGGAGATGCTCCACTGCTAAATTAGGAAAAATTTCTAAGACCTTATGACAACATAGAACTTTGTCAAGTTTACTCTGTGAATTAGTCTGCAACAACAGACTATTAGTGAAAGTATAGGGGTCACCAAAATAGCCTGCATCCTGAAGTTTACAATCCCTCACAACCTGTCTAAAGGGCTCAATCACTGACTCCCTTCGTGTTTTGCCTCCTTTCTTCTCATAGCATACATAATCTGGTTGAAATCACCTGCTAGGATCCAGAGATATTCTACTTGACTCTTCAGAGTAGAGAAGATTCTCCAAGTTAAGTACTTCAGCCTCCAGTCATCCCACCCATAAATCCTTGATAAGTGGAACTTAATTCCTCCTGGAAAGCTAATTACAAAGTCCATATGATGAGGGGAATAATTTAAAAGTAGCCTCTAGTGTCTATCATTTCTTTTCTCCCACATTCTGTTCGATCTGGAAAGAAGTAACAGAATCAAGTTCCATCTGGGGAGACTGAGCCATATAAAATCCTTGGGACCTAGTCAGCTCTAGGTTAGCATCTCCCAAACCCTCTTGAGTTGACTGACCACCCGTGTCAACTTTTTCCTTAGCTGATTTGAGGAAGAACTCATCTGGGATGGAAGCTGTAGAACTAGCAAATTCCAATCTCAACCAGGGACTTACTTCTCAGGTTCATCCATATTTTTCTTTTTATACTGACACTCCACCGTGGAATGAGTCATTCTTCCACACCTGTAACATAGAAGTGGAAGATTCTCATACACTACTCTGCAGCATCGGTTCTTACCTCCACTATTAACCACCAGAAATCTGCATAGTGGCTCCTCCACACTTACTTCTACAGAGATTTTTAGAGTCTTAGACGCTAGAGGGTTGATCTTTGAGTTGCAAGCCACAAAAGTCCCTATCTTATTACCCAAGCTAAGTGCTGACTGATTGTTGAATAAGGCTAAGGGAAGATTTAGGATGTGAACCCATATCTTAACCCTTACAAGGTTATGTTCTTCCAGACTGATAGAAGAGTCTATTTGTAACACCCCTACCGCTAATGCCGTCATTACCGTCCAATCTCCTCCAACTTCCATACTCACGCAGCGGATGCATACTTACACAACGGAGGATGATACAATGCCGTTAGCCACCCACGTGACTAACAAGGCTACTACTACATACAGCATCAGTCTGATGGACCGGAATATCCGAGTACTACACGATTACAATACACACTTCAATTACCTACAAGTACTACAATGCTCCATTTCATACAATGCTCCATAAGTTCAATACAATATAATACACCGAGTTTACTAAGATCCTTATACAAATACAATACCTTCTTCAATTTCATACATACTCACTAAGAGTCTACCATCTACCCATTCCTCACAAGTTACTTACTTTCCAAGTACTAAGGGGGGGGGGGGGTACCACTTGGTACACTTCTATATCGAAGGCTACAAGCCTTATACCATTTACTACTTCCTACATTCCATTCCTAGCTGTCCAAGCGTAGTCGCCGGTCTCTTATTGTGATCATATCCGCTTCGGGTACCTGCACACTAAAAACGTTGCCCCTAGGGGCTCAGCTTTCGCTGCATATGACTTCCGCATACCCCGCGTACTAGCGAGGGTACGCCGACCACTTGGTCGGATACATGCAGTTCATTTTATTCATACACACATGCATACATGCTTTCATACATAATACTACAATACTTTACGCAAGGAATACATACATACACTTCAATACATACAAGGTAAACCATACAAGCCAACCGATACTTACTTACCTTTCCCAAAGTACGCATACACAATACATATACAATACATACGCAATACATACACAATACACTATACTTGTTAGCTCCATTTGCCCACCCGGGTTAATCGGGTGGAGATTACTCTTTTACTCGGGGTCAATGACTTACACCAGCCAAGACCATTACTCATACAATACTTTACTTTACTTACTACTTACTCAAGTCAAGTCGTCGGGCTACACCGTCCCACCACTGGGATTTACTTGGTTCACTAATCCAGGATGCTACCCATTTAAGGGGTTTGGGCCGTGGACAAGTTTAAGAACCAGGAATCGGATCCAACCTCTTGTGTCTCCTCATCCTCACGCGTGGCCGAAACTATATCGGACTTCTACTCATTCCAATTTACTCAATACTTACGTTAGGAGTTAGCTAGTTAGGAATTAGTAGAAGTCACACATCCAAGCCACACACAAATACATTGCTCATATACACATCCATACAAGACACAATACAATACACAAGTACAATACAAGGTACGAATTCACTTCATCTTCATCCATATATTTCATGAATTATACAAACTAGTGTTCAAGACAATATGTATCAAGAACAACCTAAAGCAAGCACAAGTAAGTGCAATATAGTCCGATTCATGCATTTATCTTATTTAGGTGATCAAATAAGCACACAAATCGGGGTAACCAGGTTAGGATACAGAGCATGAAGAAATCATACCTTTCACCGGGATTTACTTTACTGGGTGTTCCCTTGTTCCTTGGTTCACTCTCGTTCCTCGAGTCTTATTCTCGAACCAATGACTACATGTCAAATGATTCCATTAATACTAAGCATTACAATACATACATAGTTACTACTCCCGTTACTTACCCCGTTGTCCCGTTATTTCGGTTTAACTTAATGTCCTTAAACTTACAACTTGCTTAATCACTTCTCACACTTGTTTACACTTCTTAGGGCCTTTAAAGGTCACCAAACAAGGCCTTAACAACTTCTAAAACCATTACCAATCAATCCCCATGTTTAGAACCCTTAAAAAACACTCTCTGCTGAATTCTGGGGGTGGTCCGGGACTTGGTCCGGACCCAAAGTCCCGGACCAATACTTCTGTGTACTTTCGGCTCATTTTTCTACCTGGTCCTGGACTTGGTCCTGGACTTAAGTCCCGGACCAATTCCTGCATTCACTCTCGGGCCTTTTTTTGAAGCGGTCGGGACTTGGTACATATCCTAAGTCCCGGACCCTGCTAAAACCTGCTATTAAGGTCATTTTTCAACCCCTAATCAACCCTTAATCCACCTCCAATCATTCCATAATCTTTCCACATATTTTATACATGTTTAAACACACTAAAACACACACTAAAACTCCTTAAATCCATGGTCCAACACTTACTCAACTTCTTGCTCATTTTCTACAGATTTCCATTCTCATTTTCACACTTTGCACACTTGTGCATTCCTACACTTCTCTTTGCATTTTGCACTTTGTCCTAATTTACCATCCAATTAATTTCCAAGCAAATATAATATCTATACCCAAGTCCAACACTCTTTTCACCAAATCTTGCACACTAGTTTTTCCAAGATTTTACAAGGCATTACTACACCTCTTGCTACAGATTTTACCCTCTTATGTTCTCATACTACAACTACCACTCCATGGTTACTAAACATCTCTACTCAATCCAATACATACCTTGGTTCTCCCATTCACCAAGTCATCCAATAATGCACAATTCCTACCAATATTTTGCCATAGTTCACCTACAATTCTCACTTATTCACACACATACCTTCTCACCAAATTCATTCCTAATCTAGCCACACCCATACAAGGGTCCTACCAGCACTCAAGGCAATACCAATACATCAATACTTCCTTAAACAACAATACTAATACACATACACAATTTATTTGGCTCTAGGGCCCACAATTCAAATACTAGCTCACAAATACTCAAACCTCCATAACTACAATACTAATACAATATTTAGGGTTCTTTAATTAGTTTACCCATTCCCATTACTCTAATGCATTAAAATTTAGCATTAAGAAAGAGCTCTTACCTTGAGCTTATAATTCCTTCTTTCTTTTCCAATTCTCCTCCTTCTCTCTTTCTTGCACAAATCGGCCATATGGGGAATGGAGTTGCCAAACTCCATTCCCATCACCCAAAGCACACATAAACAAGTGTAATTAAAATACTAACCCTTAGATTTATACTAATTCATTGAAATGTTTAAAACACAAATTCTAGGGTTTACCTTTGGAGTGTTTTAGGAGGGGTTTTAGCCCTTGGTTCAAGAAGGTGATTCCACCACCATTGCAAGGTTGAATTGATGCTCAAAAGAGAGAGGAAAATAGAGCATTACAAGAGGGGTAAAAATCGGCTACAAGGAAGATGAAGAAAACATTAGTTTGTCATGTAGATTTTACCTTAATGGAGAGAGGAGACTCCAAGCTACCCATTGATGCTATTTTCTCTTTGAATGGGGAAAACCCATGGGGATGAACTTCCTCATTTTGAGATTTTGAAAAGATAGAAAGATAGAGCTTGGAGAGAGGAGCAAGAATATGTAATTTATTTTACATTTGGAGCTTAGATGAAGCTTGTACAAGGGAGGAAGTGAGGGCTGCCATTGGAGGCTGGTGAGGAGCTCCAAAATCACCCATAATCAGAGAAAGAAGAAGAGAGGAAACAGGAGGGGGGATACTCACGGTGGGAAAAAGAAAGAATAGGAGAGAGAGAAGAAAAAGTGAGGAAAGAGAGTATTTGTTTTACTTTTTGTACTTTATCCCACTTTTGCTTTTGACTTATTTTAGTAGCTAACTAGTCATGTGAGAGGGCTGCTTTATTTAATTAAAACCGGTCCCCTATGTACACAAGAGCTGGAGCGTTTTTCATCTTTTACAGAAAACGCTCATTATTTTACCCGGTTTCGGTACTATTCACTAACCGGGCCCGTTTTCCAGAATTTCCTGTTTCTTTAATTTTACTGGCTATTAAGCTTCCATTATTGCTTTATTATTTTTATTTAATGATTATAATTTTTACGGCTTCGTTTGACCACTTAAAGTCACGTTTTCGAATTTTCTCAAAAAACGTGCGCTAAAGCTCTATTAGCGTTTTAATACATTATTTGGATCTGTTTTCTTCGAGAGTTGTTCCCATATATTATTTAGGCCTTATTAATCCTTTAGAATCCATATAATATGCTAACCGAGGTCTCATACATCCTATGGTTATTTAACGCTTATTTCACGTTTTTCGCTTTTTAAGCGTTTCTTTATTTCTTTTGGATTATTTTTCCTTACCAATATTACTTAGGCACCATTAGGCCCTTAAATACCTATTATGATAATTTTAATCGTTATATTTAAGTTCGGGATATTTCAAGGCATAACCACCAGGAGTCTATTGTGGAAATGCCACGACCACGACCCATTCATTAAGATGTTCTTAATATCTCCCTCATGAGAAAACTGGGAAGTGGACTTATTATATCCTACCTCATTAACCTTCAGGAAGGCTTTTGGTTTCCATACCTTAAGCAGAAAGGACTTCATGGCCTTCCTGATATCTTATTTTGATGCCAGAGTCTTCCAAACCAAGCCACTTAAGTATCTTGAGTAGATACTCCCGACACCAAACTATCACCATCCAAAGTTTCCTTCTCAGCTGGGTGAATCCTAAGTTCCTCGTACTTCCTCATGAAACCATCCATAACAGGATACTTTTTCTTCTTGTTAGTCCTTTGGTTCTTCAGCAGAGAGAGAAAACCAGAGAATACTTACGTACTCGAGGTGGAGCTTTCTTCTTTGTATTTGTAAACTCTTGATGAATCTCTGTGGTATCTTATTAGATTTTTGACTCTCCGTAGGATAAAAAAAAAGGAGGCAAAGAAATTTTGCTTGAATTGTGAACTTCCACCGAGGAGATCGAGCTGAGGGTATTGTGGGAAGTATCTGCCCAGCTGTTAGCATTACCCTTAACCACTATACTTTTGTCATAACTCCTCCCCCTGCAAAAGGAATGGTGCGCTTGTACTATGGTACTTAAAGGACTTGATTTGATTGAATTCTGACAAGTTTCTAACTTATTCCCTCTCAACCACCTTTCTTCCTTTCTCAATTACTAGTGGAATATTGGAAATCGCCTTCCAAATCGCCACTAACTTCACTCGCTACAGAGAGTATTTTGTTTCCATCTCTCCCTGTTATTTTACTTCTTGTTACTGCAAGAATCTATCACTTGTGCCCCGATTGTTGGTTTGTCACCTGGGTATGTGTGATCAAGATAGGGAAATATGATTAGTGCTCTTAACAATATGGATAAGGTAAGACTAATTATATCATACCAAAAAAATATGTTGAACTTGGTGACAACTCGAAATAGGTTTACGTTAGTTCACGTAGGGATTAAGGGTTTAAATTTTAAACTTAGCTTATCTTAACGTTTTAAGTTAACTTGTAATATGATCTTAGCACACTTAGAAAAAGGTTCAAACTCGATGCGCACAATTCTCTATCTAGTAAACTAAAATTTGAGTTCATTATTGCTTAAAAGAACCTTTTTTTTGAGTCAAAATAAAAGAACATCTTCAATCCCTCTTAAATACAGCAATATGTAGCTATCTTTGGTTACATTTGTAGTAGTATAGTTTCTATACAGTAAAAATACATGTTTTATAAGCACATTATACAGTTGAAGAAATCAGTATGTACATTTAGTACAATTTCAGCAATATATGAATTCAATGTATACATTTATATACGTTCGTATAGTTTTATATAATAACAATTCATTTTTTATAAAAGAAAAGTACGAGTATGTAGCCATTTATAACTGCATTAGTATACAGCCAAATTGAGTTCGAGCATCTTTTAACATTAAGATGCAATTTTTTTTTCACATCGAAAATGATTTGCTTAAAACATATTTATAATAAGGTAGCTAGACAACATATTAAATATGACAAGAAAATGGCTGAAAAAGTAGATAACAACCATCTTCTCTATTTGTACTGTAAGGTCAGTTTATGAAACGTTGTACTGAATACACTTTGTCAAAAGTTTTGCATCTACTGAATTAGTGTTATTTTTCTTGTTCTGCAATGATAGTTTTACCCATCCTCTTTATTAGGTGAGGTGGTGAGTTTTGATAATATATGAAACTTGTATATTTCTAACATTTTTTTGAACTACAATCATAATTAAAATATGGCTTATAAAGATGGGGTGTTAAAAGACACACTTTTTTTTTATATCAACTCTTACCAAAATTCCATTACTCTTCTACGCGCCTCACGCGCGTTTCCCTGCTACGATTCCTGCCCTTCGTTCTTCCTCCGCCATTTCTATTCCTCCGCTCTGTTGCTCCGCCGTGGTCTCGCCTGAGCCGCCGTCGTAGGCTCTGCCGCGCCGCCATGGCTAGGCCCCTTCGTCGGTAGGTCCTTCCCCCCTCTCCGGTTTTCTGGTTGGCGGCCTCTCCCCCGATGGTTCGCACGCGAGCTCGCCCGGAGGTCCAAACTGGAGTGTCGACGGTTCCCCCTCCGTCGTCGTCTTTGACTGTTCCTTCGCCGCCCATGTCTGGATCGCTGCCCGCGTCTGGATCTCCCCTTCCCAAGTCATCGGCCCTGCGCCTTCTAATGGAGCGTCTCTTTCTGTGGGTGCGCCATCCTCTGTTGATGCTGCTCCTCCCAAGTCTGGTTTCCGGTCTGAGGCTCCAATCTCTGGTGGAGTCGTCGCCTCAGTCTCCGCGTTGATGCCTGTGCTTCCTGGAGGTGGTGCTTCTGCCAAGTCCAAGTCCAGTGCGTGCGATGTTTCTATTTTTCCAAGATCTGGTGCGCACCCCATCTCGGTAGAGGAGGCTGTCTCCAATGTCTCTGGTGAGGCTATCCCTGAGCTTAATCTGGATACTCCGATTGGTTACAACCTGGCGGCCTCTATTATTAGTGCTGCCCAAACTGTGAATTATCCTGCTGTTAGTAGTGGTGGTTAGACCTGTCAAAAGTAACCCGAACCCGAAAAACCGAACCGAACCAATCCGATCGAATCCGAATGTCAACCGAAAACTATAACTTGGAAAAATGACCCAAAATCCGAAATAAACCGACCCGGACCAAACCGAACCGTATTATTGTAAAACCGAAAGTAAACCACAATCCACAATCATCCGAACCGAAGTCATCCGAACCAAAATCAACCGAACCGAAGTCACCCATAACCCGACGATGACCCGAAAACCGAAGTGACCCGAACCGAAACCAACCGAAAACCAACCGAACCGAACCCGAACCGAAACTAGTGTGACCCGAACTAATATATCCGATGTGACCCGAAAGAATGTATTTCATTAATTATAGGAGACAATGAGAATAAAACAGAATGTTTATACCCAATATCTAGTTTAAATACAAATCAGTATTTAGCATTTGTATCATACAACACTAAATAATGCCCCACAATACTTTTACAATTAATCATTACTTAGTTAGTGGCGTACCTATAAAAAAAAGTTAATAAACTTATATACACGAGAAATTATTTTAAATATACCACAAATATTTTGCACTATAAAATTTTAAAGTAATTAATTATCAAGCATTTTCATTAATTGCACAACTAATAATGAATTAATGATAATGCGTTACTCATCAATGATAGATTGGTAAAAACCAAAAATATTTGTATATTAGACTCAAATTTTATCACTAATTCATATCATTATTGTATTAATTATTCATATATTGAAGGTGTTTTTATTAATTAGAATTTTTCAAGCCTTTATCCAATCTTGTGAATAATTCTCCCGCATTAGCAATTTAGCATAAATGTTTAATATACTTGAAGGTTTTTACCTATGTAGCAAAATTCTCATGCTTCTGAATAGTTCTTCATCATTAACAGTTTTAACTACCGTAAAAAAATCATCAAAACTTATTAACTAATTCCATTCGCTAACTATTAATAGATTGAAAATACAAGTTACTACACTTTGATACAATTTTAATAATTATCCACAAACATACCTTATTTATACTCCTCTCAAAATAATGAAACTATTAAATAATCTAAAGCTACATCAATAATAATGATAAGTTCAGAGTTAGTTGCTAAAGTATAACATGATACAAATTATAATTATTTGTTTAAATTAATCTTTTATATACATTTATACGTGATGAGATTGATTGAAGTAAAATTTGCATATCATGATGATTGAGTTGCGGGATTCTGTAATGGCAACCGAATTTAACCGAATAATTGATCCGAATTTGACCCATAACCCGAAAAAACTGAATGACCCAGAGGCTAACACGAACCGTAAGTTACCAGGCCTGAAGTCACCCTAACCGAAAGTCATCTAAACCGAAAATCAACCAAACCGATCCAAACCGACCCAAAATTTCAACAAACCGAACTCAACCTGAACAAACCGAATTCAACCGACCCGATCCAACCCGAACCAAATATTGAACGATTTGAAATCGACCCGACCCGAACCGAACCGAACTGAACCCGAACTGATTGACCCGAAATGCCACCTCTAGTGGTGGTACTGCTGCTGGTAATAATCCTGATGGACCGAGCAATCCAGTTGCAACCCAGTCGATTGTGGAGTCGGGTCTCCCAACCAGTGACCCTCTGATTATTTTTCACAAGAATGGGAGTGTTCAGGGACTGACTTATAATTCCTCTGGACCCTGGCTCTAGATTTGTTCGTGGAGCTTTCAGGTCCCCCCCCCCCCCCGGACTTGGCTTTGCAAGACTATCTCAATCGACCAGAACCGTCCGCGTCGACAGCTGTGGACGAGGCCTTCCCGCCTCTCTCCAAGGCCCCAGGTCCCAGTGGGCAATCTATAGGAGGTAAAGGTGGTGACCGATTTCCGTTTGCGAAAAGATCCTCTAGGCCTATCGATCCGGCCAAAGTGAGAAACCCTAGCAAAACAGGTACTAAAACTAACCCTCCTTTCTTGATATGCTTCTTGCAAAACAAAAGTCGAATTTTGGCATGTCTTTGCGCTCAGATAGTAATGATAATATAGACCATGATAGCCCATTTGTCTCTATTGTGGAGGATGACTTAATGCCTGAAATCGACTATTGGAAGAATGCGTTAGTTGGCCATATTTGGGGGAAAAATTTGGTTTCAATGTGGTTAGAGAATTTGTGAAAAGAGCTTGGAGCTTCGTAGCTACCCTCAAATTCTTCTTCATGATGAAGGATGGTTCCTGTTCAGGTTTGATAAGGAGGAGGACCTCCAGCAAGTTCTGGACAAGGGCCCCTGGCTTCTGTACTCGTCCCCTCTTGTTCTTAAAAAATGGTCCCCAGACTTTTCCTTTAACCCTAAAGATCTTAATCGCATCCCCGTTTGGATTCAACTCCCTGGCCTTCATACTAGCCTTTGGTCCTGAACTAGTCTTACGAAGATCTGCGCTAAGATTGGCTCACCTCTTCATACTGATCAATCTACAGCAGCCAAATCTAGGATTTCCTATGCTCGAGTACTCGTCAAAGTGGACTTCAACCTTGAGCTGGTTAGAGAAATAGAAATCCGCGCTCCCAGTGGCTCCGTGGTTCAGCATGTTGTTTACGAATGGGAGCCAATCACCTACTCTTCCAGCAATCTTCTTGGGCATTCGTCTGCTCGCTGCCCAAGTACTGCCCGCCCAGGTCCATCCCGACCAGGGCGCTCTCAGGTTTCTAAACCGCCCTCCCACGTTCCTCTCCTTCACCCCCTAGCCTTGTCCTGAGGGGAAGGCCTCAATCCGTGTTAGGCTTCCCCTCCCAAGCTCTGAGGCCTAATTCGCAGACTTCCTTAGCTCAGGCTGCCCATACCCAGGAGGGGCCCCTTAGATTCCCATTGTTAAGACTCCTGATCCCCTTGCTTCGAAGTCAACGTCGCAACCTGCCATGATCCCGTTGCCTAGTCCCCCTTCCCCGAGTCTGCCGTTCAGCTGGTCTCTGCCCAGGCTTCTAGCCTTCTCCCTGGCCCTCTCGACCCTGATCCCTCAGGTGGATTGATTACTCCCCCTAATAATTCTGAGTTAATGATGTCCCCCTCCCTCCAGCTTGTGCTCAACCCCATCGTTGAAGAGCCTTGGCAGGAGGTCCCCACTAATGGAAGGAGCCCCCCTGTGAAGGCTTTGACATCTATTCCCGAGGACCTTTCCCTCCAGTTGACTAATTCATTTGCTATCTTTGATATGGGCAATGCCCTTCCCGCCCCCTCCTCCGCCCCTTCTCTATGAATCTGGCTGTTTGGAATGTTAGGAGTTGCAACGACCAACCCAAGCTCCTTGAGATCCAAATATTTGTGGCTAACAACAAGCTTTGTATGTTTAGCCTCCTCGAAACCAATGTTTCAATCCATAACCACCAGTCTATTCTAGCTCGTTTCTTCCCCGCTTGGAGCTTTGTCCACAACTATGGGGCGAACCAAAGCGGCAGCATCTGGATCCTCTTCAACCCCTCCATCATCACTCTCAACCCCCTCCATTACACAGATCAAATCCTTACTTGCAAGGCGTCTATCCTAGGCAGTTTTGATTTTACCATCTCGATTGTCTACGGGAGGAACAACCCCAACCTCAGGACCCTCCTTTGGGAGGACATCATTAATCTCACCCACTCAATTATTGGGCCTTGGGTTGTGGCTGGGGACTTCAATAATATCCTATACGCTCAAGATAGGATCAGCACGCGTAATCCTCAGCCGAGTGACTACCGTGACTTTGCTGATTGTGTCTCTAGAGCTGAGCCGCAGAACCTCTGCTTTTTCACCTGGTGGAATAACCAATTTGACCATAGGCGCATCCTTGGGAAAATTGATCAAGTCTTAGTCAATGAGGAATGGATTCTGAGGTTCCCCACGAGCTTGCTACCTTCCTTCCACCCCTGGTCTCGGATCATAGTCCAATGATCATTACCCTCCCCACTCCCTCCCCCCGTAGGAGAAGCTTTAAATTCATCAATCTTTGGACCAAGGACCCCTCCTTCCTCCCCTTGTAAGGGAGCATGGGATATTCCCTTTAGGGGGAGCCGCATGCACACGATTATTCAGAGACTCCGTCATCTCAGACCCGGGCTCATCTCTCTCCATAAAATAGAGTATGCCTCCATTGGGGACAAAGGTCAAAGCCTCAGAAATGACCTTGCTGACATTCAAAATCGCTTGGACCGTGATTCATGGAACCCTACCCTAATCTCCCAGGAGAAATCTATGAGACATAAGCTTCTTGCTAGGGATTCTCATGAACTTATGTTCCTCCGCCAGCTCTCAAAAACCCACTGGCTAAAGCTCGCTGATTCTAACTCTTATTTATATCATAGAGCCATAAAAGCGAGAAGGAACAAAAACTCCATAGCGTCCATTACGAATGATCGGGGGATGTTCTCAACCCCCTCTGACATTGAGAAATGTCTAGTTGACCACTTCCATCATACTCTTGGCTCTAGAGCCCCTCCCTGTCGTTCCCTCTGATCTTAACTTGGACAACTGTAGACTGCTAGACCAATCCTCTTGGGCTCCCCTAATCCAGCCGGTGGACAATAGCGCTATTAAATCAGCTCTCTTTTCGATTGGTGATGATAAAGCCCCGAGTCCAGATGGTTATTCTACCAAATTCTTTAAAGCAGCCCGGCCCATAATTGGTGACGACGTTTGTGATGCTATAAAAAGTTTCTTCCATAACGGAAGGCTTCTCAAAGAGATTAACGCCACCCTCATCACACTTATTCCAAAGACAGACAACGCCTCTTCCCCTGGGGACTACAGACCTATCTCCTGCTGCAAAACCCTCTATAAAATCATTAGCAAGATCCTTGCAGAGAGACTCAAGTTTGTCCTCCCCTCTCTTGTGAGTGCTAACAAGGGGCTTTCATCAAAGGCCGCCTCATCTCAGACAATATTCAGCTATGCTCGTGCATAATGAAGAACTATCAAAGAGCTCACATCTCCCCTCGTTGCATGATGAATGGACATTAGAAAGGCCTTTGACACTGTTGATTGGATTTTCCTCCAGGACACCCTCTCCTTCCTAAACTTCCCCCCAAAATTTAGGAACTAGATTATGCAATGTGTTACCACCACTTCCTTTCTATTAACATCAATGGCTCCCCTCCAGCTTCCTTCAAAGGGGAGCGAGGCTTGCGCCAAGGAGACCCCTTTCTCCTTACCTATTCACCCTGGTGATGGATATGCTCTCTCGTCTGCTTGACAAACTTCAATGCTCCCAGGCTTCCATTACCACCCATCTTGCAAATATCTTTGTATCACCTATCTTTTCTTTGCTGATGATGCCTTACTATTCTGTAGAGGTGATCAAATCTCCATTACTCTTATGCTAAAAAAAATAAACCTTCTTTCTGATGCCTCCGGGCTTATGCTCAACCCGTCCAAATCTGACTTATTCCTTGGGGGGGTTACCCCCACGCTTACGGATTCGCTTATCCAACTCACAGGTTTTAATCGGGGATCTTTCCGCTTTCGCTATCTGGGCATCCCCATCACCGCTAGGAAGCCTAGAGCGGCTGATTTCAACCCCCTAATGGACAGCATCCGTAAAGCTATCTCTTTTGGGGTAGTAAATCTCTCTCGTTTGCGGGCAGGCTTGCACTCATCCAAAGTACTCTCTTTGGTATTGTTGGCTTCTGGGCTCTTGTATCGCTTTCCCTAAGCATGTCATTAAAAGGGTCAACAAATGCCTACGTTCGTTCTTTGGTCAGGAGAGGCAGAAAGCAGCTCCGCTCCTCCTATGGCTTGGAGCTCCATCACAAATACAAAAAAAAATGGGGGCCTTAGGTTGAAAGACATCCACAAATGGAACATGTGCTTCATGCTCAAAACTATATCAGCCATCGCCCACGACCCAGAGCGCCTTTGGATCCAATGGATTCATAAGCTCTTCCTGCCAATCTTACTTATGGACGGCTTCTGCTAAAGGGAATGATCCATGGACCTGGAAAGCTATCCTTCATGCCAGGGACTGGTGGATTTAACAATGTGGGTCATCCATTGATGCCTATTCCCTCTTTCACTCCTATCCCAGCCGCCCTAGGGTTAGCTTATTCTATAATGATATCATATTCCCTACCTGGACCTTTCCTTGGTTCAATGTCTGCTGGAACACTTGGTCTGTCCCAAGGCTAAATTTATCTTATGGGTATCTATGAAAGGTAGACTTAAAACATGTGATAAGCTCCAATCGGGGGCATTTGTATTGCTAACAGATGCTGGCTCTGTGAGCGCGCTCAAGAGACTAGCGACCATCTCTTTTTCCATTGCAGGTACTCGAGCAGAGTTTGGTGGAGCACTTGTGACTGGTTGGGAATCCCTACAAACAGGAGAAGCCTCCGTAGCTGCTTAGCCTGGATCAACCAATACTGTAAGAGACGGCGCCCAATTGACTTAGTGAAGAGAGCGGTTATCGCTAACATTGTCTATCATCTCTGGATTGAACGATGCAAACGAGCTATGACCAACCAAGCCAGAGATCCCTCTCTTATTATTGCTGATATCAAGGCGGCCATGAAAGCTATCATATGGACGAAGATGAACACAGCCAGCACAAATTTCGACTGGCTTGATAGGATTCTCTGCTCTTAGGAGAGACTTGTATTTTGATGTCCCTTTTTGTATATCTCTGAGTTTGTATATTGGCAGTTGGCCTTGGGAACCTCTTGTCGGTGTATCGTGTTTTGTGTAGGGTTTAGGAGGTGTTTGTAAATGCACCCTCCTTCGCTCTGATGGCCCCCTAGTTGTCAGATACATAGGCCTCCTATGTATCTATCTATATTGTAACAGTTTACCATTTATATATTCATAATTCTTTCAAAAAAAAAAAAGATGGGGTGTTAAATCTGTAACACATTGTCACAAGTGAAGACTAGTTCACTAACTCGCTTTCTAAAAAATGTTGCAATTTCGTTTTGTGAAGTCAAAGAAGATGGAATATTCAATTACCTTACGATTGACTATAGCATTTTCTTCCCTCAAGCTTCCACGTAAACAAGAAGAATTAGAAATCCTATCTTCTCTATCTAATTTCATATGCATAGGGTTAGTCGATGATGTTTAGAATGTTGTTAATGGTATTATTATAACTTGAACAGACCATATCTATTTATTAGCAACCTACCTACCCCTTTTTGTATTCAAGACAATACTAGTACATTAAATTCTTCTTTTGACCAATTCAAACAACAAATACCCACGGCTAGCTTTGCGGTATTTGAATGAACTGTTCTACTGCGACGTGCTTTACTATCTGTTGTTTTTTTTTTGCGTTGGAGTGTGTGTGTCAACTCCATCTTGGGGGGCGTTGGTTGTCCACGATCAGAAGTTTAAAATAAAGTTGGAACAAGTGTCCAATAATATCTGACCAAAGCTCACATAACCACACTGGTATTTATACAGAGGCAACATAGGTTCCATTTTATTGTGAGCTGAAATGTTTAATTGATGTTAATTGTGAGCTGAAATTAGAAAAAAGTAGAGAGAAAAATAGTTGATATGACAATTGATGTATGCGACATACATAAAGAATAAACTAACTGATCAAATAAACTCGTCTGATTAACTAACAAAAGAATGGGGCCATATTCTTGCGTTAGCAAGTCGCCGGTGAAGGAACCCAGTTGCAACAATCAATATTCATATTGGTCAATTTATTCAAACAATTAATCTTATCACTAAGTTTTGACTTTGTTTTATATTGATGTCATTTGACAAAATATTTCGAGCTCTTGGGTTGATGTCCAAGTTGCGATCTCAAGTTTTCATTAATTGTTCCAGGAAGCCACAATTACAAGTACAACAAGGTACAATCCGACAATACAATACCCAAGTACAATACAAGGTACGAATTCACTTCATCTTCATCCTATATTTTCATGAATTATACAAACTAGTGTTCAAGACAATATGTATCAAGAACAACCTAAAGCAAGCACAAGTAAGTGCAATATAGTCCGATTCATGCATTTATCTTATTTTAGTGATCAAATACATAAAGCACACAAATCGGGGTAACCAGGTTAGGATACAGAGCATGAAGAAATCATACCTTTCACCGGATTTACTTTACTGGGTGTTCCCTTGTTCCTTGGTTCACTCTCGTTCCTCGAGTCTTATTCTCGAACCAATGACTACATGTCAAATGATTCCATTAATACTAAGCATTACAATACATACATAGTTACTACTCCCGTTACTTACCCCGTTTCTCCGTTATTTCGGTTTAACTTAATGTCCTTAAACTACAACTTGCTTAATCACACTTCTCACACTTGTTTACACTTCTTAGGGCCTTTAAGGTCACCAAACAAGGCCTTAACAACTTCTAAAACCATTACCAATCAATCCCCCATGTTTAGAACCCTTAAAAACACTCTCTGCTGAATTCTGGGGGTTCCGGGACTTGGTCCGGACCCAAAGTCCCGACCAATACTTCTGTGTACTTTCGGCTCATTTTTCTACCTGGTCCTGGACTTGGTCCTGGACTTAAGTCCCGGACCAATTCCTGTTCATTCACTCTCGGGCCTTTTTTTGAAGCGGTCCGGGACTTGGTACATATCCTAAGTCCCGGACCCTGCTAAAACCTGCTATTAAGGTCATTTTTCAACCCCTAATCAACCCTTAATCCACCTCCAATCATTCCATAATCTTTCCACATATTTTATACATGTTTAAACACACTAAAACACCCACTAAACCTCCTTAAATCCATGGTCCAACACTTACTCAACTTCTTGCTCATTTTCTACAGATTTCCATTCTCATTTCACACTTTGCACACTTGTGCATTCCTACACTTCTCTTTGCATTTTGCACTTTGTCCTAATTTACCATCCCAATTAATTTCCAAGCAAATATAATATCTATACCCAAGTCCAACACTCTTTTCACCAAATCTTGCACACTAGTTTTTCCAAGATTTTACAAGGCATTACTACACCTTCTTGCTACAGATTTTACCCTCTTATGTTCTCATACTACAACTACCACTCCATGGTTACTAAACATCTCTACTCAATCCAATACATACCTTGGTTCTCCCATTCACCAAGTCATCCATAATGCACAATTCCTACCAATATTTTGCCATAGTTCACCTACAATTCTCACTTATTCACACACATACCTTCTCACCAAATTCATTCCTAATCTAGCCACACCCATACAAGGTCCTACCAGCACTCAAGGCAATACCAATACATCAATACTTCCTTAAACAACAATACTAATACACATACACAATTTATTGGCTCTAGGGCCCACAATTCAAATACTAGCTCACAAATACTCAAACCTCCATAACTACAATACTAATACAATATTTAGGGTTTCTTAATTAGTTTACCCATTCCCATTACTCTAATGCATTAAAATTTAGCATTAAGAAAGAGCTCTTACTTGAGCTTATAATCCTTCTTTCTTTTCCAATTCTCCTCCTTCTCTCTTTCTTGCACAAATCGGCCATATGGGGAATGGAGTTGCCAAACTCCCTTCCCATCACCAACCATCACACACTAAACAGTGTAATTAAAATACTAACCCTTAGATTTATACTAATTCATTGAAATGTTTAAAAACACAAATTCTAGGGTTTACCTTTGGAGTGTTTTAGGAGGGGTTTTAAGCCCTTGGTTCAGAAGGTGATTCCACCACCACCATTGCAAGGTTGAATTGATGCTCAAAGAGAGAGGAAAATAGAGCATTACAAGAGGGGTAAAATCGGCTACAAGGAAGATGAAGAAAACATTAGTTTGTCATGTAGATTTTTTACCTTAATGGAGAGAGGAGACTCCAAGCTACCCATTGATGCTATTTTTCTCTTTGAATGGGGAAAACCCATGGGGATGAACTTCCTCATTTTGAGATTTTGAAAAGATAGAAAGATAGAGCTTGGAGAGAGACAAGAATATGTAATTTATTTTACATTTGGAGCTTAGATGAAGCTTGTACAAGGGAGGAAGTGAGGGCTGCCATTGGAGGCTGGTGAGGAGCTCCAAAATCGCCCATAATCAGAGAAAGAAGAAGAGAGGAAACAGGAGGGGGGAATACTCACGGTGGGAAAAAGAAAGAATAGGAGAGAGAAGAAAAAGTGAGGAAAAGAGAGTATTTGTTTTACTTTTTGTACTTTATCCCACTTTTGCTTTTTGACTTATTTTAGTAGCTAACTAGTCATGTGAGAGGGCTGCTTTATTTAATTAAAACCGGTCCCCTATGTACACAAGAGCTGGAGCGTTTTTCATCTTTTACAGAAAACGCTCATTATTTTACCCGTTTTCGGTACTATTCACTAACCGGGCCCGTTTTCCAGAATTTTCCTGTTTCTTTAATTTTACTGGCTATTAAGCTTCCATTATTGCTTTTATTTTTATTTAATGATTTATAATTTTTACGGCTTCGTTTGACCACTTAAAGTCACGTTTTCGAATTTTCTCAAAAACGTGCGCTAAAGCTCTATTAGCGTTTTAATACATTATTTGGATCTGTTTTCTTCGAGAGTTGTTCCCATATATTATTTAGGCCTTATTAATCCTTTAGAATCCATATAATATGCTAACCGAGGTCTCATACATCCTATGGTTATTTAACGCTTATTTCACGTTTTTCGCTTTTTAAGCGTTTCTTTATTTCTTTTGGATTTATTTTTCCTTACCAATATTACTTAGGCACCATTAGGCCCTTAAATACCTATTATGATAATTTTAATCGTTATATTTAAGTTCGGGATATTTCAAGGCATACCACCAGGAGTCTATTGTGGAAATGCCACGACCACGACCCATTCATTAAGATGTTCTTAATATCTCCCTCATGAGAAAACTGGGAAGTGGACTTATTATATCCTACCTCATTAACCTTCAGGAAGGCTTTTGGTTTCCATACCTTAAGCAGAAAGGACTTCATGGCCTTTCCTGATATCTTATTTTGATGCATGCCAGAGTCTTCCAAACCAAGCCACTTAAGTATCTTGAGTAGATACTCCCGACACCAAACTATCACCATCCAAAGTTTCCTTCTCAGCTGGGTGAATCCTAAGTTCCTCGTACTTCCTCATGAAACCATCCATAACAGGATACTTTTTCTTCTTGTTAGTCCTTTGGTTCTTCAGCAGAAGAGAGAAAACCAGAGAATACTTACGTACTCGAGGTGGAGCTTTCTTCTTTGTATTTGTAAACTCTTGATGAATCTCTGTGGTATCTTATTAGATTTTTGACTCTCCGTAGGATAAAAAAAAAGGAGGCAAAGAAATTTTGCTTGAATTGTGAACTTCCACCGAGGAGATCGAGCTGAGGGTATTGTGGGAAGTATCTGCCCAGCTGTTAGCATTACCCTTAACCACTATACTTTTGTCATAACTCCCCCCTGCAAAAGGAATGGTGCGCTTGTACTATGGTACTTAAAGGACTTGATTTGATTGAATTCTGACAAGTTTCTAACTTATTCCCTCTCAACCACCTTTCTTCCTTTCTCATTACTATGGAATATTGGAAATCGCCTTCCAAATCGCCACTAACTTCACTCGCTACAGAGAGTATTTTTGTTTCCATCTCTCCCTGTTATTTTACTTCTTGTTACTGCAAGAATCTATCACTTGTGCCCCGATTTGTTGGTTTGTCACCTGGGTATGTGTGATCAAGATAGGGAAAATGATTAGTGCTCTTACAATATGGATAAGGTAAGACTAATTATATCATACCAAAAAAATATGTTGAACTTGGTGACAACTCGAAATAGGTTTACGTTAGTTCACGTAGGATTAAGGGTTTAAATTTTAAACTTAGCTTATCTTAACGTTTTAAGTTAACTTGTAATATGATCTTAGCACACTTAGAAAAGGTTCAAACTCGATGCGCACAATTCTCTATCTAGTAAACTAAAATTTGAGTTCATTATTGCTTAAAAGAACCTTTCTTTTTGAGTCAAAATAAAAGAACATCTTCAATCCCTCTTAAATACAGCAATATGTAGCTATCTTTGGTTACATTTGTAGTAGTATAGTTTCTATACAGTAAAAATACATGTTTTATATAAGCACATTATACAGTTGAAGAAATCAGTATGTACATTTAGTACAATTTCAGCAATATATGAATTCAATGTATACATTTATATACGTTCGTATAGTTTTTATATAATAACAATTCATTTTTTATAAAGAAAAGTACGAGTATGTAGCCATTTATAACTGCATTAGTATACAGCCAATTGAGTTCGAGCATCTTTTAACATTAAGATGCAATTCTTTTTTCACATCGAAAATGATTTGCTTAAAACATATTTATAATAAGGTAGCTAGACAACATATTAAATATGACAAGAAAATGGCTGAAAAAGTAGATAACAACCATCTTCTCTATTTGTACTGTAAGTCAGTTTATGAAACGTTGTACTGAATACACTTTGTCAAAAGTTTTGCATCTACTGAATTAGTGTTATTTTTTCTGTTCTGCAATGATAGTTTTACCCATCCTCTTTATTAGGTGAGGTGGTGAGTTTTGATAATATATGAAACTTGTATATTTCTAAACTTTTTTTGAACTACAATCATAATTAAAATATGGCTTATAAGATGGGGTGTTAAAAGACACCACTTTTTTTTATATCAACTCTTACCAAAATTCCATTACTCTTCTACGCGCCTCACGCGCGTTTCCTGCTGCGATTCCTGCCCTTCGTTCTTCCTCCGCCTTTCATTCCCCTCTCTGTTTCCTCCGCTCCGTGTTGCTCCGCCGTGGTCTCGCCTGAGCCGCCGTCGTAGGCTCTGCCGCGCCGCCATGGCTAGGCCCCTTCGTCGGTAGGGTCTTCCCCCCCCTCTCCGGTTTTCTGGTTGGCGGCCCCTCCCCCGATGGTTCGCACGCGAGCTCGCCCGGAGGTCCAAACTGGAGTGTCGACGGTTCCCCCTCCGCGTCGTCTTTGACTGTTCCTTCGCCGCCCATGTCTGGATCGCTGCCCGCGTCTGGATCTCCCCTTCCCAAGTCATCGGCCCCTGCGCCTTCTAATGGAGCGTCTCTTTCTGTGGGTGCGCCATCCTCTGTTGATGCTGCTCCTCCCAAGTCTGGTTTCCGGTCTGAGGCTCCAATCTCTGGTGGAGTCGTCGCCTCAGTCTCCGCGTTGATGCCTGTGCTTCCTGGAGGTGGTGCTTCTGCCAAGTCCAAGTCCAGTGCGTGCGATGTTTCTATTTTTCCAAGATCTGGTGCGCACCCCATCTCGGTAGAGGAGGCTGTCTCCAATGTCTCTGGTGAGGCTATCCCTGAGCTTAATCTGGATACTCCGATTGGTTACAACCTGGCGGCCTCTATTATTAGTGCTGCCCAAACTGTGAATTATCCTGCTGTTAGTAGTGGTGGTTAGACCTGTCAAAAGTAACCCGAACCCGAAAAACCGAACCGAACCAATCCGATCCGAATCCGAATGTCAACCGAAACTATAACTTGAAAAATGACCCAAAATCCGAAATAAACCGACCCGGACCAAACCGAACCGTATTATTGTAAAACCGAAAGTAACCACAATCCACAATCATCCGAACCGAAGTCATCCGAACCAAAATCAACCGAACCGAAGTCACCCATAACCCGACGATGACCCGAAAACCGAAGTGACCCGAACCGAAACCAACCGAAAACCAACCGAACCGAACCCGAACCGAAACTAGTGTGACCCGAACTAATATATCCGATGTACCCGAAAGAATGTATTTCATTAATTATAGGAGACAATGAGAATAAAACAGAATGTTTATACCCAATATCTAGTTTAAATACAAATCAGTATTTAGCATTTGTATCATACAACACTAAATAATGCCCCACAATACTTTTACAATTAATCATTACTTAGTTAGTGGCGTACCTATAAAAAAGTATTAATAAACTTATATACACGAGAAATTATTTTAAATATACCACAAATATTTTGCACTATAAAATTTTAAAGTAATTATTATCAAGCATTTTCATTAATTGCACAACTAATAATGAATTAATGATAATGCGTTACTCATCAATGATAGATTGGTAAAAACCAAAAATATTGTATATTTAGACTCAAATTTTATCACTAATTCATATCATTATTGTATTAATTATTCATATATTGAAGGTGTTTTTTATTAATTAGAATTTTTCAAGCCTTTATCCAATCTTGTGAATAATTCTCCCCGCATTAGCAATTTAGCATAAATGTTTAATATACTTGAAGGTTTTTACCTATGTAGCAAAATTCTCATGCTTCTGAATAGTTCTTCATCATTAACAGTTTTTAACTACCGTAAAAAAAAATCATCAAACTTATTAACTAATTCCATTCGCTAACTATTAATAGATTGAAAATACAAGTTACTACACTTTGATACAATTTTAATAATTATCCACAAACATACCTTATTTATACTCCTCTCAAAATAATGAAACTATTAAATAATCTAAAGCTACATCAATAATAATGATAAGTTCAGAGTTAGTTGCTAAAGTATAACATGATACAAATTATAATTATTTGTTTAAATTAATCTTTTATATACATTTATACGTGATGAGATTGATTGAAGTAAAATTTGCATATCATGATGATTGAGTTGCGGGATTCTGTAATGGCAACCGAATTTAACCGAATAATTGATCCGAATTTGACCCATAACCCGAAAAACTGAATGACCCAGAGGCTAACACGAACCGTAAGTTACCAGGCCTGAAGTCACCCTAACCGAAAGTCATCTAAACCGAAATCAACCAACCGATCCAAACCGACCCAAAATTTCAACAAACCGAACTCAACCTGAACAAACCGAATTCAACCGACCCGATCCAACCCGAACCAAATATTGAACGATTTGAAATCGACCCGACCCGAAACCGAACCGACTGAACCCGAACTGATTGACCGAAATGCCACCTCTAGTGGTGGTACTGCTGCTGGTAATAATCCTGATGACCGAGCAATCCAGTTGCAACCCAGTCGATTGTGGAGTCGGTCTCCCACCAGTGACCCTCTGATTATTTTTCACAAGAATGGGAGTGTTCAGGACTGACTTATAATTCCCTGGACCCTGGCTCTAGATTTGTTTCGTGGAGCTTTCAGGTCCCCCCCCCCCCCGGACTTGCTTTGCAAGACTATCTCAATCGACCAGAACCGTCCGCGTCGACAGCTGTGGACGAGGCCTTCCCGCCTCTTCCAAGGCCCCAGTCCCAGTGGGCAATCTATAGGAGGTAAAGGTGGTGACCGATTTCCGTTTGCGAAAAGATCCTCTAGGCCTATCGATCCGGCCAAAGTGAGAAACCCTAGCAAAACAGGTACTAAAACTAACCCCTCCTTTCTTGATATGCTTCTTGCAAAACAAAAGTCGAATTTTGGCATGTCTTTGCGCTCAGATAGTAATGATAATATAGACCATGATAGCCCATTTGTCTCTATTGTGGAGGATGACTTAATGCCTGAAATCGACTATTGGAAGAATGCGTTAGTTGGCCATATTTGGGGGAAAAAATTTGGTTTCAATGTGGTTAGAGAATTTGTGAAAAGAGCTTGGAGCTTCGTAGCTACCCCTCAAATTCTTCTTCATGATGAAGGATGGTTCCTGTTCAGGTTTGATAAGGAGGAGGACCTCCAGCAAGTTCTGGACAAGGGCCCCTGGCTTCTGTACTCGTCCCCTCTTGTTCTTAAAAAATGGTCCCCAGACTTTTCCTTTAACCCTAAAGATCTTAATCGCATCCCCGTTTGGATTCAACTCCCTGGCCTTCATACTAGCCTTTGGTCCTGAACTAGTCTTACGAAGATCTGCGCTAAGATTGGCTCACCTCTTCATACTGATCAATCTACAGCAGCCAAATCTAGGATTTCCTATGCTCGAGTACTCGTCAAAGTGGACTTCAACCTTGAGCTGGTTAGAGAAATAGAAATCCGCGCTCCCAGTGGCTCCGTGGTTCAGCATGTTGTTTACGAATGGGAGCCAATCACCTACTCTTCCAGCAATCTTCTTGGGCATTCGTCTGCTCGCTGCCCAAGTACTGCCCGCCCAGGTCCATCCCGACCAGGGCGCTCTCAGGTTTCTAAACCGCCCTCCCACGTTCCTCTCCTTCACCCCCTAGCCTTGTCCTGAGGGGAAGGCCTCAATCCGTGTTAGGCTTCCCCTCCCAAGCTCTGAGGCCTAATTCGCAGACTTCCTTAGCTCAGGCTGCCCATACCCAGGAAGGGGCCCCTTAGATTCCCATTGTTAAGACTCCTGATCCCCTTGCTTCGAAGTCAACGTCGCAACCTGCCATGATCCCGTTGCCTAGTCCCCCTTCCCCGAGTCTGCCCGTTCAGCTGGTCTCTGCCCAGGCTTCTAGCCTTCTCCCTGGCCCTCTCGACCCGATCCCTCAGGTGGATTGATTACTCCCCCTAATAATTCTGAGTTAATGATGTCCCCCTCCCTCCAGCTTGTGCTCAACCCCATCGTTGAAGAGCCTTGGCAGGAGGTCCCCACTAATGGAAGGAGCCCCCCTGTGAAGGCTTTGACATCTATTCCCGAGGACCTTTCCCTCCAGTTGACTAATTCATTTGCTATCTTTGATATGGGCAATGCCCTTCCCGCCCCCTCCTCCGCCCCTTCTCTATGAATCTGGCTGTTTGGAATGTTAGGAGTTGCAACGACCAACCCAAGCTCCTTGAGATCCAAATATTTGTGGCTAACAACAAGCTTTGTATGTTTAGCCTCCTCGAAACCAATGTTTCAATCCATAACCACCAGTCTATTCTAGCTCGTTTCTTCCCCGCTTGGAGCTTTGTCCACAACTATGGGGCGAACCAAAGCGGCAGCATCTGGATCCTCTTCAACCCCTCCATCATCACTCTCAACCCCCTCCATTACACAGATCAAATCCTTACTTGCAAGGCGTCTATCCTAGGCAGTTTTGATTTTACCATCTCGATTGTCTACGGGAGGAACAACCCCAACCTCAGGACCCTCCTTTGGGAGGACATCATTAATCTCACCCACTCAATTATTGGGCCTTGGGTTGTGGCTGGGGACTTCAATAATATCCTATACGCTCAAGATAGGATCAGCACGCGTAATCCTCAGCCGAGTGACTACCGTGACTTTGCTGATTGTGTCTCTAGAGCTGAGCCGCAGAACTCTGCTTTTTCACCTGGTGGAATAACCAATTTGACCATAGGCGCATCCTTGGGAAAATTGATCAAGTCTTAGTCAATGAGGAATGGATTCTGAGGTTCCCCACGAGCTTTGCTACCTTCCTTCCACCCCTGGTCTCGGATCATAGTCCAATGATCATTACCCTCCCCACTCCCTCCCCCCGTAGGAGAAGCTTTAAATTCATCAATCTTTGGACCAAGGACCCCTCCTTCCTCCCCCTTGTAAGGGAGCATGGGATATTCCCTTTAGGGGGAGCCGCATGCACACGATTATTCAGAGACTCCGTCATCTCAGACCCGGGCTCATCTCTCTCCATAAAATAGAGTATGCCTCCATTGGGGACAAAGGTCAAAGCCTCAGAAATGACCTTGCTGACATTCAAAATCGCTTGGACCGTGATTCATGGAACCCTACCCTAATCTCCCAGGAGAAATCTATGAGACATAAGCTTCTTGCTAGGGATTCTCATGAACTTATGTTCCTCCGCCAGCTCTCAAAAACCCACTGGCTAAAGCTCGCTGATTCTAACTCTTATTTATATCATAGAGCCATAAAAGCGAGAAGGAACAAAAACTCCATAGCGTCCATTACGAATGATCGGGGGATGTTCTCAATACCCCCTCTGACATTGAGAAATGTCTAGTTGACCACTTCCATCATACTCTTGGCTCTAGAGCCCCTCCCTGTCGTTCCCTCTCTGATCTTAACTTGGACAACTGTAGACTGCTAGACCAATCCTCTTGGGCTCCCCTAATCCAGCCGGTGGACAATAGCGCTATTAAATCAGCTCTCTTTTCGATTGGTGATGATAAAGCCCCGAGTCCAGATGGTTATTCTACCAAATTCTTTAAAGCAGCCCGGCCCATAATTGGTGACGACGTTTGTGATGCTATAAAAAGTTTCTTCCATAACGGAAGGCTTCTCAAAGAGATTAACGCCACCCTCATCACACTTATTCCAAAGACAGACAACGCCTCTTCCCCTGGGGACTACAGACCTATCTCCTGCTGCAACACCCTCTATAAAATCATTAGCAAGATCCTTGCAGAGAGACTCAAGTTTGTCCTCCCCTCTCTTGTGAGTGCTAACCAAGGGGCTTTCATCAAAGGCCGCCTCATCTCAGACAATATTCAGCTATGCTCGTGCATAATGAAGAACTATCAAAGAGCTCACATCTCCCCTCGTTGCATTATGAAGATGGACATTAGAAAGGCCTTTGACACTGTTGATTGGATTTTCCTCCAGGACACCCTCTCCTTCCTAAACTTCCCCCCAAAATTTAGGAACTAGATTATGCAATGTGTTACCACCACTTCCTTTTCTATTAACATCAATGGCTCCCCTCCAGCTTCCTTCAAAGGGGAGCGAGGCTTGCGCCAAGGAGACCCCCTTTCTCCTTACCTATTCACCCTGGTGATGGATATGCTCTCTCGTCTGCTTGACAAACTTCAATGCTCCCCAGGCTTCCATTACCACCCATCTTGCAAATATCTTTGTATCACCTATCTTTTCTTTGCTGATGATGCCTTACTATTCTGTAGAGGTGATCAAATCTCCATTACTCTTATGCTAAAAAAAATAAACCTTCTTTCTGATGCCTCCGGGCTTATGCTCAACCCGTCCAAATCTGACTTATTCCTTGGGGGGGTTACCCCCACGCTTACGGATTCGCTTATCCAACTCACAGGTTTTAATCGGGGATCTTTCCGCTTTCGCTATCTGGGCATCCCCATCACCGCTAGGAAGCCTAGAGCGGCTGATTTCAACCCCCTAATGGACAGCATCCGTAAAGCTATCTCTTTTGGGGTAGTAAATCTCTCTCGTTTGCGGGCAGGCTTGCACTCATCCAAAGTACTCTCTTTGGTATTGTTGGCTTCTGGGCCTCTTGTATCGCTTTCCCTAAGCATGTCATTAAAAGGGTCAACAAATGCCTACGTTCGTTCCTTTGGTCAGGAGAGGCAGAAAGCAGCTCCGCTCCTCCTATGGCTTGGAGCTCCATCACAAATACAAAAAAAAATGGGGGCCTTAGGTTGAAAGACATCCACAAATGGAACATGTGCTTCATGCTCAAAACTATATCAGCCATCGCCCACGACCCAGAGCGCCTTTGGATCCAATGGATTCATAAGCTCTTCCTGCCCAATCTTACCTTATGGACGGCTTCTGCTAAAGGGAATGATCCATGGACCTGGAAAGCTATCCTTCATGCCAGGGACTGGTGGATTTAACAATGTGGGTCATCCATGATGCCTATTCCCTCTTTCACTCCTATCCCAGCCGCCCTAGGGTTAGCTTATTCTATAATGATATCATATTCCCTACCTGGACCTTTCCTTGGTTCAATGTCTGCTGGAACACTTGGTCTGTCCCCAAGGCTAAATTTATCTTATGGGTATCTATGAAAGGTAGACTTAAAACATGTGATAAGCTCCAATCGTGGGGCATTTGTATTGCTAACAGATGCTGGCTCTGTGAGCGCGCTCAAGAGACTAGCGACCATCTCTTTTTCCATTGCAGGTACTCGAGCAGAGTTTGGTGGAGCACTTGTGACTGGTTGGGAATCCCTACAAACAGGAGAAGCCTCCGTAGCTGCTTAGCCTGGATCAACCAATACTGTAAGAGACGGCGCCCAATTGACTTAGTGAAGAGAGCGGTTATCGCTAACATTGTCTATCATCTCTGGATTGAACGATGCAAACGAGCTATGACCAACCAAGCCAGAGATCCCTCTCTTATTATTGCTGATATCAAGGCGGCCATGAAAGCTATCATATGGACGAAGATGAACACAGCCAGCACAAATTTCGACTGGCTTGATAGGATTCTCTGCTCTTAGGAGAGACTTGTATTTTGATGTCCCTTTTTGTATATCTCTGAGTTTGTATATTGGCAGTTGGCCTTGGGAACCTCTTGTCGGTGTATCGCTGTTTTTGTGTAGGGTTTAGGAGGTGTTTGTAAATGCACCCTCCTTCGCTCTGATGGCCCCCCTAGTTGTCAGATACATAGGCCTCCTATGTATCTATCTATATTGTAACAGTTTACCATTTATATATTCATAATTTCTTTCAAAAAAAAAAAAGATGGGGTGTTAAATCTGTAACACATTGTCACAAGTGAAGACTAGTTCACTAACTCGGCTTTCTAAAAAATGTTGCAATTTCGTTTTGTGAAGTCAAAGAAGATGGAATATTTCAATTACCTTACGATTGACTATAGCATTTTCTTCCCCTCAAGCTTCCACGTAAACAAGAAGAATTAGAAATCCTATCTTCTCTATCTAATTTCATACTGCATAGGGTTAGTCGATGATGTTTAGAATGTTGTTAATGGTATTATTATAACTTGAACAGACCATATCTATTTATTAGCAACCTACCTACCCCTTTTTGTATTCAAGACAATACTAGTACATTAAATTCTTCTTTTGACCAATTCAAACAACAAATACCCACGGCTAGCTTTGCGGTATTTGAATGAACTGTTCTACTGCGACGTGCTTTACTATCTGTTGTTTTTTTTTTGCGTTGGAGTGTGTGTGTCAACTCCATCTTGGGGGGCGTTGGTTGTCCACGATCAGAAGTTTAAAATAAAGTTGGAACAAGTGTCCAATAATATCTGACCAAAGCTCACATAACCACACTGGTATTTATACAGAGGCAACATAGGTTCCATTTTATTGTGAGCTGAAATGTTTAATTGATGTTAATTGTGAGCTGAAATTAGAAAAAAGTAGAGAGAAAAAATAATTGATATGACAATTGATGTATGCGACATACATAAAGAATAAACTAACTGATCAAATAAACTCGTCTGATTAACTAACAAAAGAATGGGGCCATATTCTTGCGTTAGCAAGTCGCCGGTGAAGGAACCCAGTTGCAACAATCAATATTCATATTGGTCAATTTATTCAAACAATTAATCTTATCACTAAGTTTTGACTTTGTTTTATATTGATGTCATTTGACAAAAATATTTCGAGCTCTTGGGTTGATGTCCAAGTTGCGATCTCAAGTTTTCATTAATTGTTCCACTTGGGTCTACACCACATTGAAATGTAAATGGCTCGGCATTGACTTAAGCAACAAAAATGATCAAATGAAAATAATTGCGAAGACTAACCTAAGAAACGGTCCAACTTCACGGGTGTAGCGAGGTTTATTTCAGCAGGAGACTTAGGTTTCGTTCGCTTTTGACATATTTGATAGTATATTTATGGTATAAATGGGTGGGTTTTGCATGAGTCTCACGTAGACCCAACATTTTCCTTTAATAATATATTGCAATATATAAAACAGCTACAAATCAACCGGCTAAGCAACTGTTTATAGATTTTGAGATTCTATCATTACTCCTTCCACTAAATGTTGGGGGAATTTAAATGATGTGAGCAGTCATGAAGTGAATACTAAGTTGTAAAGTTGATTGGAATTATAGAAGAGGGAAGCTCCGGTAATGTAGACTTGTAATAATTTATTAATTATAAGGAACATCTAGAATATAAGGCACAGAAGATGGGAGGTACGGAGACTTCGGTGATGGACATATTGAATTGTGTTCAGTTCTGATAGTTACCGATTTAGGTTACGTCTGATTATTTTGAATTTATAGGTTTAATGTTGAATTGATTTTAAAGTGATTCTTGTCAGTTTTTTTTTTAAATGTCTTGTCAGGTTATTTTTAGTTTCAGTCATTCAAATACTTTTGGGTGTGTCTGGTGATGATAAGATGCGGTAAAATAGTGTTGCGACTAGGGCTGCCTATGGTAGGTTAACCGCCTTATTCGGTTAACCGCTTTCGGTTAACCGGGTCTTCGGTTTTCTAAAATCTAATTCCGTTACCATTCCATTTAGATCGGTTAACCGGATTCGGTTAACCGTTTAATTCGGTTTTCTAAAATCCGATTTCATTACCATTCCGTTTAGACCGGTTAACCTTTAGTGCGGTTCAGTTTTATCGGTTAACCTTGTAACCGTGTATTTTTTTTATTGATGAGAACCATATCATTAATATTATAGTACAACATTGATTATTTACCTAACTCTTGAGTGATAAATCAAACATATGTGACAAAAAATATAATATTGTGCATATTCTCTCAATAGCTAACATTAATTATTATATAAGATGAACATTAATTTTTGAAGATTTTTATTGTTTATATAATCAGTTAACCGTTCTGGAAAATTCAATACCGTTACCGAAACCGAAACCGATAAATCTACACGGTTCGGTTAACCATACCGTAAGAACCGGTACGGTTAACCTGAAAACAGGTACGGTTCACTTCAGTTTCGGTCGGATACCGCGGTTTCGGAATTTTTAAGGCAGCCCTAGTTGCGAGTTTCTTGTCATATAGCGTTTAGTGCTAATTACATGTTTAAAAGTTAGATAGACATATATTTAGATTGTATAAAATAAAATAAAAAAGTGTTAAGAAAGTGAATTAGGTTATAAGATGATGTTTATTAACTAGTTTCCTGACCTGAGTAAACTTCTTAGAGCGAGTGTAACAAACAATTTTATCAGATGTATAAATCAGAAAGTTCAAATAAGATTCATGCACGGGCGAGAGTATGTGCACTGAACAGACAAGATGATAATGGGCAAATCTTATCTAACTCTGACTTGGTTGATTTCTCGTATGGGTTGGACCGGCAGCGGGAAGAAATTAGTGGGCTGGAAAGTGCACTCCCATTTTACGCAAGGGAACTCAAGGAGAGCTAGCAACAGTTTGGGCCAGTAAGTGGACATGGATTATTAGGGTCTGGGGGAATAGTCAATATTTGGATCGATAAGTGCTCCACAACAACCAAAGGTGAACAAATTCGAATGGTTAATATCGCTCCCTTTGTTTGTGGTCAGCGGGCAGGCACATTAAAGTTGAGGAGACGACATTAATATTGATGACAGTTATTAGAACAGTGTTTGAATATTATATTTGAATAAAATAAAGGAGAAAAACACAAACGTATGATTCATCTAGTGCTCATCTTCTCTTCGTTGGAAACTGAAAGAGATATATGATATAACGTTTCAGGCCCAATGGTCATCTTCACTTAGCGTAATGACTTATCATTTATTACTTTTGAGATGACTAAGACATATACTATACATACAAGGTCATGAACTCAGTTTTGACTGTATGTTGGATATGGAGCAATTGAGGCTCTTGCAATTGGCATGATTTTTTTAGTAGTTAATTTTCAAAATGGATTTGACAACATACAAGATTCCACACTTGGTCACCCTGTATAATAGTAATAATTATTACCCGCAAAGAAACATAATTAAAATAATCAAGAGATTATGAGTAAGAAAACAGAAATGTTTGGCTATGTCTATAAGTAGGCTTAGCTTCAAATATCTCTTGTTTGTTTGTTGTTGTGCTGTTGTGCCGTGCCGTCACGACTACTCATGTCTCCATTAATAGTGTCACGGATATAATGTCAATCCGATTTTTTTTCTTCTTCATTAACTAATATGTAAATATATATAATTAATGCATAATGCTCACGAGAAATATCAATTAAAGTGCAACAAAATTGAAAAATTAATACCAGACCAATAGAGGTAGGAAGAAGGACAGTGGTCAATGTTAACACAAAACTCTATCACAGACGAATTCAAATCTCTGTTAGACAAGAATTTGAAGGAACCAAATTAGATTATTACAAACAAATCAATGAATCAAAAGGAAACAAAATTTTTTGTAGTAGTTGGTCTGGTATATCTCAAAATCAATGAAAAACAATTGAACTAATTAATATGTAATGTATATTACATACAACATTCATATACATAAGTGGGATACATCAAACATTCGAGGAAGAATTCGAAGAAGAATAGTTAAAATCATCAATACTAATGATGTAGAGGATTCGGACCCGTCGGCACCAACCGCTTCTCCACTCCATAAACACGATCAACTTCATTTCCTCGAGAGAATTGCTGTTTGTAAAACGGAGAGAAATCAAAGATTGGATCACTACTGTTATTGTTAGGAAATGTAGCCGCTGGTGTAGTCGATGAGAATGAAGAAGGGGTCAGAAGAAGAAGCCTTCTGTAATAATACTGATCAATTTTACCATGGCGGATGACAGGCGGAGAGCGATGATGGAGGTAGTTAGTGGCTGGTGCTGTGGTAGTGAAGGTCTTGTGGACGTATTGAGATTGATACAATAGAAGAAGAATGATCGAAAGAAAAGTGAATAGAATTATGTAAAAAGGACATGATTTCTCGAATGCCATGATGTAGGAACAACACTAGTAGGTTTAGCAGAAGAGGCATTGTTATTGATTCATTCGACGATACAATAGCCAACAACACCGGATTGGCTGGGTTTCTTTGCTTTGCTTGCTGGTGAAAAGTGTCGACTTTGCCTTTGTTTTATCGCTTTCTTCTGGTAAACCCAGAGATACGAAATGTATGTGTGCGTGTACAAGTTTCTGTATTGATCTTAGCTAGGGTTGTTGTAGTTGTAGTGTAATGGAAATACTCGATTGATACTCGACCATATTTAGAGAACTACAATGGAGGGAGGGATCTACTCAGCTCACTTGATCTCCGTTTCCGAAATAAAAGGGAGCGTGCATCCATTTATAAAGCAGGAGGAGAGAATAAGAAAGGAAACTATCTATCAAAAAATGTTAAAAGATTTTATCAAAAGGTCAATATTATAACTTCTTTTGTACTAGTATTAGATTATTAATGGCCGCAGATTAGTGTAATTTACGTCCATGAGTTTTCCCTTGTTCAAATTTCCACCCCTAAAAAATCCTTTGTATATAAACAGTTATGTATAAAAATCTGAAGAAAATAATATATAATTCAGTAGAACAAGCATGTTTCTTCAACAACCCATACGAAAATGTCGTGTGTATATACGTTCAACTTTGTCCTTTTCCCCCTTTTCCCTCATGAAGAGGCAAATTGAAACCGAGCTAGAATCGATATGCTAGACATTTAAAGGGATAATTTCAGTTAAACTCCGTATATATTTTTTGGTTATCGGTCTATTTTTTTATACAATATTATTGTTGGTAACTTGGTTCTTTTTTTAATAAAAGGCAAGTATATAGAGTTTTTTTTTTTTTTGAAAGGCAAGTATATAGAGTTGTACAACAAGTTTTTTTCTTATTTTTGGAACATCAGTCATGCATCGATAATCGTGTGGATTCCACCCTATTAGATAAATAAAATAAAATAAAAGAATTGATGTAGTTGTGTGGATTCCACCCTCTTAGACAAATAAAAAAATAAAAGAATTGTTACAGTGGCATGGAATCCACCCCAAGTCTCTCCCATCGTTGCTTCGCTTAAATAAGCACCGCTCTGCAAATCAATCTTATTGGGTATGACATTGCAACGTTAATAAAAATAAATAAAAATCCTAATATCTTCCTAAAGTGAAAATTACGGATAAGAGCATAGAGGATGTTAAGGAACTCTACAATTGTAGAGATAATAGTTCCTTAGGACATCCACAGTGGTGTGGATTCCACCCTGTTAAATAAAAATAAAAAATAAAAAAAGTGCTGCAGTAGTGTGGAATCCACAACGATTCTCTCCCATCGTTGCTTATTTAAGCAACGCTTTCTAAATTAATCCTATTGGCTATACGTTGCAACATCAACATAGATAAATAAAAGTTCAATATCTTACTAAAGTAAACATTATGAATGATAGGAGAGAGAATGTTAAGGAACTCTACCACTGTAGAGATTAGAGTTCCTTACATAATAAAATAATACATTTTATTGACGTGGCACCTAAAAAGAAGTTAAGAAACTTTCAATCACCGTGGATGCTCTTATATAATAAAATAATACATTTTGTTGACATGCCCTAAGTCCATACAGTGGCAGGTGGTATAACACAAAACTACAAACTAATTCATCTAAAACCAAAAGATCATTAGTTGTTAAGGACAACTTAATCCTTGAAGGAGGTTGAATAAACAGCATAAGAAAAGGCCAAGCAACACTACAAACTTGATCTTAAGAACTCCCAACCACCAACCCAGTCACATGCCAAATGGAAATTGCACAACATCCCACATCTCCAAAACTAGACATTTATTAGTTCAACTAGATAATAGAAAACGAAAGGGTAATCACTGCTAGAAATCCCCTAGAGACAAAAAACGTGCCAACCTGTGACACAAGAAAGGACTGAAGACCATAAAAACTAACACCAAAAGAACTAAACTGGATGAACAAGAAAGACATCAGCAAATATAGGAAATGGTTGCAAAAACTAATTGCATGAGAGGTGCCAATTCCCATGCAACTAGGAACCAAAAGTGTCATTCCCCGTGACAACTCTGAGTCGAGCCTAGGGTCACCTGCAAACTGTTGCACAAAAAAGTAATGAAGCTATCTTGCTGCCTATGACAGTGAACCCAGTCATAGTAATACAACAATTATTGTATCCACACGGACTTCGCAATTATCTAACTAACTATAAGCTTGGTAAATGCAAGAATATAAAAAAAATGCATAAATGTAAATTGAGGGTTTTGTTTTTTGGTTTGATTAAGGAAAATAAGGAAACAATAAAGCTAAACTAACGAATTTAGGATAGGTGTACCCCGGGATGGATATTTTCACCCACCCAAACTTAGCATTAATCCTAATTCATTCTAGTTGTTTATTAGAACTATGCTAGTGGCTTTCTAAAATCAAAGAACAAGCCAACCCTTATCTAGCTCGGTGAACCCTTCGGTTAGGCTAGGTCTAAATTACTAGATAACACTAAGCGCAAGTCCTTAGCAATAACAATAGATCCACCAACTAATTAAAGAAGGCAAAATCTCAAGTTCAACTCTCTCTTGGCCAAAATCCCTAAGTCACAAATGTATGAATTAGGAGAAACCACAAAAGCACATAGGTGATCAATCTATCTATTTATCTTCTTCTTCTTTTCTCTTTCTTTTTTTTTTCTCGCCCTGGCCCTAATGGGTCGTGGCTCTCCAGTCTCTCTCCTCTCCCCTTCTTTTTTCCTATCTTAAAAAGTGAAATTTGCTTTTTCTGAAGCCATTTCTGGACTCGTATGTCCGGACATAAGTCAAACTCAAATACTGAACTCTTGGCATGTGTCCATACATTCAAGGTTGGACGCATGTCCAGACACAACTTGTACATGCCTCAGGTTCATCGTTATAGCTCCGATTTGAGATCCGTTTGCGCCCACGCGTTACTCTTTTCATCTACTATGCTCATAGCTAGTTTTTCCTCACGTTTAAGCAATTAATACTTAAGATAACCAGCAAAACACAAAACTAGATGAAAACTAACTGAAATGGAGAAATGAACATGAAAAGTGTTGATAAAACATTGATAAAGCACATGAATACACCTCTAAAACATATTCACTTCTTCACTCATCACAAACCAAACCCTTGTTTCCTAACACGTTCGCTTGCCATGCAAGAAGATTTGGGTGCTAACGAAAGCATTACCTTCTTGTATTTCCTACCCGCTTCATGAAGGCACAAATCCCAGAACTCAATCTTGGTAGCAATTAGCTAGGACCTACTCAATAATACGCTTCCTAGATCCAAGAGAAGGCCCCAAGTGATCAGTATGCATAGATTCATCTTGAGAACTGTCAGTCGCCAAACCATGCTGGCCGAAGAATTCAAGAAAACCCTTCCCAAAAGATCAGACGCCACCATACACATAAACTCTTCCAAATGTGGCTCTGCATAAAACTCTCTAGATCATGCCCTGGAGCCACATTCCATAAGGCGAAGCCTCATTATCAGGGAGTCTTCTAAATGGGCACAATTCAGAGGCATGCAGAAACCATCCACGATTTGCACAGATTGCAGGCATATTATCATACGTAATGTAGATAGTCAGATCCATTCCATAAACAACATCGGTAAAAAGTGCAATATCGGCAGCTGAATGTTTAAAAGAACTTTGAGACGCATGTATCGAAAGCCTCATGCCAATGCATCCTCCATAAGCCCAATAAACCTACCAATCTTCACCACCGCCTTCTCAGCAAAACTGATGTTGTTGTATAATCTTGGTGTAACACCCCTACTAAACCGGTTCCTAATAATCCTATAGAAGTCGCGCACAATAATATCTCGCAGCGGTAAATAATAAACTATCGCCCTACTGGTGTCACTGTTACCACTCGCCCATACGGGTGATAACGATTTACCTGATAATCAACTTGCGAAACGTATTCCCGCAGTGACCACAAGAGATAGATAGTAGAACTTAAACAACTTAAAACAAATCTAACATCAACAATTATTACAGACCGTGAGCATCTAAACCAAATACACCTCGGTTAAGCAACCCGAGTCCAAAACAACCTGAGTATCACACCGTACCAAGTCTAAACCAACTGTAATATCACAATGGTCACGTCTCGCTGCGACCCACCAGCTAATCACCTGAAATAAAGATGGTTTGTGGTATGGAATCAGCCCTGCTGAGTATGTCATCACATGCCCCGTCATGCCCCCAAAGACCCCTCAATTATTTGGTCGAGAGCATGAGGTTCATTACATGCAATACCATTTTAATATATAAACTGTAAAATAAACAACAGTAATCCATACAACAACACAACCATCAACACACATAATATACCACAAGTATAACCAATGAACAATAAGCGAAACAACGAGAGTAACAATAAGTATTAATTCTCGTCCATGGTGTAGAAGCCAATATTGCTCGCCACTGTATAATTCTCAAATGTATTATTGTTCAGTTATACCTAGTGACATTGTCTCATTAAAACGACATGTCTCTAGTTACCCATATATTATGGCGGGTCACCCACGGCAGTAGCCACTCCAACGGTTAGAGTCTCCGACCAACGAGCCATTCTAGCTCACGGGAAATTTTCTTGATACTTGCGGACCCGTACGCGGACATCCTGGTATCGTTTTTGTGATCACAGCGCGCACCAAGAGCCACATCCTCTTGGCTTTACTTCCATTCATTAATTACTTAATTATACCATCGCATCGCATTACCAAATTTTCTCCACAGCAGACCAAGATCATTAGTCCAATCCGGAGTCTGTAAACTCGGGATCCAGTGTTAGATACGAGAGGCGTATAGAAAGGCCAATGCTCCGTATGAAAGTCTTGGATAATATATATGTATTATTATCCTAGTGCTACAACGTTTTCTGACGTTCCTTATTTTTCGTATAAGATAGCACCATAGCCGCTAGTTCGTTTTATATATAGGTTCTTATATACGAACAATACTGTTAACTCAACAACAGTAAATAATGAGCAGCTATAAATACACAATTCATGCATATTAATTATCACATTCAGACAAACAATCTTATCACAGATCACACAGAAGTCTGAACTGAGGAAGCCCTCAGAGACAATCAGAGACACCCATAACAACATACCGTTCACCCCGATGTATTACGGTGGAGTATGAATCAGCGAGATCCTATGCTCCTTGTGTAGTCTCTAATAATCTAAACAATACATAATGCTACTGATTAGCATACCGTATACAACAATTCTACGGTACCCCGTACCATCACTAACAACTCCCGGTTAACCCCCCGTTATTAACTATCAATGTTTGTCGGGTTTGGTCTAACTCGAGATTGGAAAAGTGTTACATTACATGCGTAGTTTGCCTTGCATAATAATATACTTATTGTTGGACTTGTTATCGCATGTAACTAATGTATATTTGTAGATTGTATAGTTTGTTTCATTATCGTATGTGATCCTTTGTCATGCACTATGCATCTTACCTTAGTATTTATTTTTCTAAGGTTTGTCTCTTTTTTTAAAATTCAATGTGGTATAATTCATTTGTGAACTTATACTTTTAATTATATGGATTCTCATTATCACATGTACACTCTCTTTATTAGAATTCCCTATCCAATGTTTATAATTCTTTTTCCTTATCTATTATCATTTTAATTATGATAATTATATTTATTGAACCTTATCACATTTTCTACACCATTACATAGGTTTATTTATATGTGTGTATTATGGAACTATTTATTATATGGTAAGTCTTGTAATCTATATTCATTCTTTTTAATGAATATCTCTTATACTATAAATGATAATATAAACATTAAAACCATATTGTAAATTCCATTTAAAAATGTTAATATTTTCGAACAGCACCTATGTTCTTAAATATTTCCAAAATCTTCCACTTAATTGTAATGTTACATTATAGTTATATAACATACCTTATGACATTTAAGTCTTAAAACAATTATAACCTATAGTCATATTTTGTTTATAAAATACCTAATGGCCCTTAATATTTCGGCTTTCACCTATAACCACTAAACTTCTATAAAATCACAATTCAATCCCAATTTATAATACATAGTTTTCTAATTCCATTAAAACTATATATTATACATATATCTTTATAAAACCTTATTACATAATTCCAAAAATTACCCAAACTATACCAAAAGGTTATAAACATTATTCTTAACCTTATTTTTCCTCTAAGTCTCGGTTTCCATATATTTGTTACCTATTTATAACAATGTCATAAAATACCATATATTATACTTATATAATTCTTATGAACTCCAAATTTACCAAATAAACTTCTAAAATTTCTAATAACTTAAGGACCTTACTAAACTCCACCATAGCCCCTTAAGTTTCGGTAATTACATTACTACCCCAAGACTTATAAATCTTTTACAATTTAATAAGTATCTTATTATAAGGTAGTATTTTAATTTCTTAATTTTATAAATTTGGGTCAAAGTCTCCTATATAGTCAACTTTGACTCCTAATACCAAATGGGAACCAATTTTCGGTAATTACAAATAATAACCTATACTTTTCTATTTTTACAATTTTGACCCAAAACTTATAAAATGTTATAATTTTATTAAATTCATTTAAAAACCCTAAATTTTCTAAATTACGCCCACGGCTTTCTAAATTCTTAATAATTACGAATTGGCCCCAATTTAATTATAAGCATAAATAAAAACTAAATAAGCTTATAAACTTAAAATAAAATGGCCTAATGACATGGCTTATTACAACCTTGAACTTGCAAAATAAATTACACAATAAATGTCTCAAAATATAGCATATATATTCGGCCTCACTTAGGTTTAATTATTTTTCCACATAATGTCATAATTTGACCATTATGTTAATTAAATCCCTTAAATGACTAGCTTAATTTATCTTAGCCATTTTTTACTTTTTAGGTCAATATGACCTATATTTGTATATTCACTCTCGGCATATATATATATATTATATATATATATACTTAAAGATTACAAAAATCATAAGTTTAAGGTGTTTATACCTTGTTATCCTTGTATAGGCTCGGTCAACTTGTAGGAAAAAATCACCACATGATTTAGACATGTTTAATACACAAAAACAAGATAGGTTACACTCCAAGCTGAGCTAACATAAGGAATAATTGATGTAAGATTTAAGGCAAAAATTACCTTAAAAATGCAAGGGAAGTTCTAGGTATTTTCGACCTGAACCAAACACACACAAGGTGTTAGATCCACCATATTAACATAGGAAATAGCTAGATCTCGAAATATTACCTTGTTATTAGGTTTACTTGGAAAAATGCCTTAAAGAGAGTATTTCTCTTGGATCTCGGTCACCCTTGCTCCCAAATGGCTAACCAACAGATTCCACATGAAAAGGAGAAGAAGATGAGGCTATGACCAAAGTTTCACAGCCAAACTCGAAGGGAATCAAAAGTTTGATGAGCTTAAAGCACTTTTTACCTTAAAATGTAGATTTGAACAACCTTGGTCCCTCTACTGGTCTCAACCGAGTTTAGCTCTTGTTCTAACCTTAGAACACTGAGAATAAGCCATAGGAATTGTTGAGCACGAATTAGGTGTTGGTAGTGAAGAGATGAAGAAAAAGAGCTAAAAATGACATTAAAACACTTACATTAGGAGCTTAGGAGCTAGGCTTGCCTTCCATGCTCAAGAAAAACTTTGAGAGCTTGAGAGGAAGGGATAACTTGGCTGGGAAGGAGAGGATCGGACAAGGAAGGAAGGAGAAGGTGGGAAAGCTTGTTAATTTGAAAAAAGTAAAGTTACTATTGCAAATTGAACATTAGGTAATGATTTGTCTCCAAAATCATTGTATGCTGTCTCACTTATTGCAGCCGGCCTCCATGGTCCAAATGAGTCAATTAATTGACCATTGACCATGCTTGGTCAATGTTGACTCATGTGGGCCCCACTTTAGGGTTTATTAATATTTTAATATTAAATTAGTAAAAATTCGTAAATTTCTGGAATTAAATTCCTAATATGATATAATATGATTAAATATCATATTTAAGGGTAATTATAATTTTTAAGCCCATTAAAAATCAATTTAAAAGGCAATCTCACAAAAACGTTGCTTTAAGGAGTTTAGCGCACATTTTTGTGTCACAGGGTGTTCCTGAGCTTAGTTTCCTTGAGAATGGTTTTATTGTGTTCCTTGCTTCATTATAATACTTAGGAATCCACTTTGGATCTTATTTGAGGTCATACAACCTTTATGGTGTCTTAAAGCACATTTTGGCTTTACCGATCTTAAGGCGTGTTTGCCTTGTTAAGATCTTTTAGATTGTTTCTCAATAATATTTAGATGTTTAATAATCATCTTAGATCATTAATAGATCATTTAATTATATTTTAAAGGTTAGGGGTATTTCACTTGGGACTTCAAAAATACTAACCCAAAATGGAAACCATTTGAAACCGTGTTCCTCTATAGCCTTATCAATATCAAAACTTTGGACTGCAAAGAGGCGATTATTAACAACCCAAGGCCCATGCACTAGCACTTCATGCATAGCTCTGCATGCATAGCTACCAGCCTCTCGAACTCAATAAGTGAAAAGATCAGAGCCAATCTTACTAAATTGGAAGCCACCAAAATGACTCCAATTAGGCAGAGAGTAGCACCTAAACAACTGTGACTCAGCTGCTGGGGAGCAAACAACTTGCCCAGAAGACACCAGTCGTAAGCCAGGAGGGCTCCATTAATCTCCAGTACTCGCATATATACTAAACTTGTTTTTGGTGTAGGTTTAGAAGAAGATAAAGTACGAAATTGAAACTAAAATGTTAGATTAAAAGGTGAGAAGGAAGCGAAGTAGAAACCGAGTGAAGACTAAGAAATAAACAAAGAGAAGGAAAGTTGACATGCAAGAGGCCGGAGAAGTTGAAAAGATAAGACAAAAGATGCTAAAAGCAAACCTTAACTGACACTAGAGTAAGATAGTTTACATGCAAGAAATCTAATCGAGATCACAATGATGAATGAATAATTGAGCATGTTTTTGGGGTTTGTTTCATGTGTTTTCTCAATGATAATCATTGCTCATTTCTCCACTTTAGCTAGTGTTCCTTTAGTTTTGTGTTTTGTTGGTGTTCTTACAGATTTCTTGCTTAAGCATGAAGAATAACCTAGCTAGGAGCAAAGTAGACAAAGAGAGTAACATGTGGGCCTAAACGGAACTCAAATAAGAGCCACGACGAAGAATCTAGGCCATGTACAAGTTCGGAAACCGGGGCAACAACATTAGCTATAATTGTCGGGGTACATGTCTGGATGGACAGACCTAGACAGCTCACATGACTAACTCTCACCCAGAAACAGAAGACTCTTGCACCGATAGGCCTTCTTCTCGCTCTGACAGCAATGCTTCACCCTTACAGCACTCAGCCTCACCCATCTCGACCGGATAGGGCATAAGAAGCAGTAGATTGACCACAATAAGAAAGGAAAGAGAAAGGGGGAGTTGACATTCGACATAGAAAGAAGAAGAAAAAGTAAAAGAATAATAATAAATATAATAATAATAATAATCTAATAATAATAATAATAATAATAATATAATATAATAATAATAATAATAATAAGCTACCATTGAAGCTCTTCTCAACCTCTCATGTGGTTATTTATTCCCCTTATCTTTTATATATGCTCTAATGGAGAATTTTCTTCTTGTACCTAGGGATCAGAATTTTGTCCCAAACCCTAAAACTCAATTGTTGAATCTGAAATTCTTACAAATAAATTCTAAAAAAATAAAAAATATAAAAAAATATAAACATTAAAAAACAATATAACACTTGAGAAAAAGAAATAAAAAAATATTGAAAAAAAGAAAATATTTCTTAGATTTTTAAAAATTATTAAGTACCGTAAAAAAGAATATAGAGTTTTAAATACATAATTTATCATAATTTTTTATCCAATTTAAACCAATTAAGTACCATAATTTATACAATAAAATTTTAAATTATCTTTTTTCTACCAATTTAAACTATTTATTCAAAATAAATTATATTATATTTTTTTAACAAATATTTAGATTTTTTAAATTAATTTCTATTTTGTAGATAACAAAAAAGTAAAATTTTGTTAGATTTTTTTAAAATTATTCAGTACCATAAAAAAGAATATAGTGTTTTAAAAACATATTTTATTCCAATTTCTACCAATTGATACCAATTAACTATCATATAGATAATTTGTACCATACAATTTTAATTTTTTTTTGCCAATTTAAATTATTTATTCACAATAAATTATTTTATGTTTTCATTTAGAAGATTTATTTTATTAAATTTATATTCCATATTGCAGATAACCTTATGACATAAAGTTATCTACAAAATAGAATATAGATTTTTTTTAAAAAGCTATCCTGAATATTAGCTAAAAATAATAATATAACTTATTTTGAAAAAAATAATTTGAATTGGTAGAAAAAATATAGTTGAAAATGTACGGTATAAATTATGGTACTTAATTTGTATAAAAATTGGTAGAAAAATTAGTATAAATTATGTGTTTAAAACTTAATATTATTTTTATGGTACTAAATAATGAAAAAATCTAAGAAATATTTACTTTATTTATGAGTTTTTTTTTCAAACTTTCTTTTGTATTTTTTTTTGTGAATAATTGTGAATTTTTAACATTGGCATATTGTGAATTTCAAAAGTACTATATTAACTAGTAGGGTTATTTTTGGCTTTTTCCTTTTTGGTCAATAACTATAGTGGTATTTCATGGACTTTTGTAAAATTGTAGTAACATTTTGTGACTTTTGCATTTCATGAATTAGCAAACAATATAATGACATTTCATGAAATTTTCCTTATTTTTTATTTTTTCTATTTTCTATAATTTTATATTTTCTTTTGTATTTTTACAGTATTGTGAATTTTTTTTGAATTTTTAACACTTATATCATATTGTGAACTTTAAAAATAATTTGTTAACTAGTAAAATATTTTTATCTTTTTTTCCTTCTCGTTCTTGTTCTTGTGAATGACTATAATGACACTTTATGTATTTATATAAAAATGTAATAATATTTCGTGACTTAATTTTTTTTTTAGAACATTTCAATAATTATCAAAAAATATTGTTTTTCATGAAAATTTCTAGTCTGTTTATACTGATCTGTACGGGGTCATTCAATCTGCGGGTAAGTGGGAGTCACGTGAAGGAGAGGGAGAGGACTGATAATTAGAAGCGACTATTTTTTTTTTTTTTTTTTTGGTCAAAAGGACGGAGGCAGAGCCTACATTTTATTCATATTGAAAACTGATAATTAGAAGCGACTATACTCGTATTCGAAAAGGTAAATTTTACAAAAATCGTGATATATACCCCTCGTCGAAGAGGTGGATGACGGCACTTAACAGCTACATAGTATAAGGGCTATCATTGACAAAGCAACTTCTTTTATATGAAACAATGAGCTTCCACACCCCCCCCCCCCCCCCCCCTTTAAAAAAACAAAAATGAGCTTACTCCCCCCAAAAAGAAAATAGCTAGGATGTCTCAAAATTTTCGTCGCTCTCTGGAGAAAATTACTACTACAAAAGAGGGGGAAACTAGAATTTGATATCTCACGGTTATTAATGTATGTTTTAATTTTCAAATTACAAAGTTTTTAATAACAGGTTTTTAAACTATTAACTTTATTTTCATAGTGATAAATTTTCAGTTCTCATTTCTCACACATCCATAGTGAACAATACGCCTTTTTTATATATATAAATAAATGAGTTTATTTAATTCACTTATTATATCATTTTTTTTTTTTCTCTTACATACTTTTTTTTCTCTAATTGTGATACTTAAACATCAATTCCTGAAACAATTTGACCCGAAAAATAACCCAATTCGCAATTCTCACTCACTATATGTCTCTATCATTAGGAGAATCAAGCTCTTCCTCCGGTAGATATGAAAACTGGTTAGGGATATATTTCAGCTCCCTATTCAATCCTACCAGATCCTCCTTCGCAGTTCTAGTTTTTCACTGGGTCAATAAAGTTATTCATTTTAAATTTTTTGTTCCAAGAAATAAAAAAGATATATCTCTTTTTTTCCTTTTCTATTATTTTCTCATATCAACATGAAATTGACAACTTTCCATTTTGAGAACTAGGTAGATCTGTAACAACCTCGAAATCGGCCTAGTTCTAAGGTCGATACACGTCGTGCCCTTACTAACTAAGGCACACAAGGCTAATAAGTCTGATACCCAAAACTGAAACGTATTACTCGATAAATGATATATTCAAATGCTTACATAGCCCGGTCAAACAGTTTAGCAAAACAGAAAGTAAGCTGAAAGGCTACAAAACACAGTCAGTTTGACAAATACAAATACGAACGAAATAATATAAGGATGAAAAGTAGAATACCTCCAACTGGTCGACTAATCAATCTGCAAAATGGTGAATTTGAATAGGGGTGAGCAACTATAGCTCAGTAAGTGATAAACTTCATCAACATAAGCATGCTTAAAACACTTTTACGTAACATAGCTTATATAGATATAAGTTCACAAAATCAGAACGAAACCAATGGAGAGCACTTCAAAATGATCGAAGGCCAAACACAAAGCAGAACGGAATAGAAGTCACAAAAGTAGTATAATAGCGAAATAGCATATACTGAAACCATAGTCTTTTGCAAAGTAGAAGTCACTTGCCAACACTATCAAATGTATGAAAACAATACGGAAGCAGAGATTGCATTTCTCAGAACAGATCAATGAACACAAAACAAAGTGGGACACTAGCTCAAAGCATACAGAGATGGTCAAAGATCAATGGATCAGAAGATTCTCAACAACACAAAAATGGTCCGAAGACCAATGGATCATAAGATCCTCGACAACGTAGAAATGATTCGAAGACCAATGGACCCTTCGGTCCCAGAACAAAAATGGGGATAGTACCCGTCTAACTAACATAAGAAGTCTTATGCAGCATGCTACGGGATAGCTTGACCCAGACATCCACGGCTCATAAGGCAAAGTAACAAGGTTCCAAAGCAGAAGCTTAACTTTCAGATCACAATGTGATTCAATGAGTGAACATGTAACACCCTGGATTTTGCCCCATCTTAAAGTAGAAAACGATACGAATCCAACGCCGCACAGGGATTAAAACGGATGTCAAACGAGACTTAACACTAAGAAACAAGGTCTGTCCGAACATTAGTCCGAACATGTAAGTTCGGACATGTGCCGAGACTTACAGTTCAGACCCGTCTCACATGCTGTCCGAACATGTAAGTTCCGATAGATATTCGGACACACTAATACTGTGAAAAAAAATTACTCTCGGGGCCTGTCCCAACGTGGATGTCCGGACGGACGTTCAGACAGGTCCAAATTTACGAAAATCAAAACGAAAACAGGATTAGAAGGGTACAAAATGACCATAATATTAATACCAATGGGAAGTGAATGTTTTATAAGCATGTGTAGTGAATGTTTACCATAAAAACACAGCAGAAAATACTTTCAAATCCAGAGTGCTACCGCCACACTCAACCCATGAGTGCTCAGGCTAATACTTAAACAATTCAACATAATATAGATATCCAAAACATCGCAATTTAAATATTGTATCTCAGTAACAATTAATCATCTCTAGAACTATGTGGTAGCGTGTTCCCAAACCCCAAACTTCAGTAACCATTACCTGCGATCAGAAAACAATAGACAAAAACACGAAGGGATCGCGCAAATCAGAAAAACTGAGTAATCCTACCTCATTGTGTAAAATACATTTTAAAGTTCCTTTTATCATTTGTTAATCGGACAAGAAGGAGTGTTGAACATTAAAATGATTTTCCCAGAAAACACAGTAACCAACCAAACAATAGTAGGGAGCTTTCAACAGGAGCCAACCACAATTTCCAAACACGGGGTCACCTATGGAACCCCAAACGATAATTCCAGGACAGTCACCTATGGGACCGTCAAACAACCACCTCACCCTAAGTCCTTAAGTGTGCACACCCCCTATGAAACAACAGTAACATATGGTAGATCATAGGGCTTAACTGCAACATTGTGTGCAGCGCTAATAATAATAACAATGGGGAGCACCTACGGGCTCCCAAGACATGATAACTATCCCTGTGAATGACTCCCAAAATCCACAACCAAATCATCACAAAATATTCCAATTCCACCATTCTCAACACATGGGAAAAATCCCAATTTGCAAAACCTCAATCAGAGATTTGAAAATCCTTCAACAATAATGAAATCGAAGATCCAAAATATTTTCCTCCAATTTGTAAATCACAAAATCAACATCCATGAGCATAGAGATTTACCTGATTAGACAAACAACTTCAGGAGAACAATCCAACGAAATCACTAGTAGCGCCCGTCGATGTAATCGGGGTCTAAATACATATATAATCAGTAGTCAGGATCTACTAAACACAAACAGAATAATTTAGTATACTATCTAAGTAATATACTTTACCGACGTAATCCTAATTGGCACCAGGGAAGGGATCTGACAACAGCAGGATGAAGAACGTGAATTTTGAGAGTTTGGGGAGAGAAAGAGCTTAGCGGCGTTGCGTTGAAGACGATCATATATTGAAGAGGATCGATGATTTAAATAGAATTAATTTGTAAAATAAAAGGAATGCTAGTAATTTAAATAAGTAATAATCAGTTTAAAGGAGAAAATAAAATAATTAATATTATGAATAATTCAAAAGAGAGTTTAACTGATTAGTGTTGTAGATAATTAAAAGGATATAACTATTACTTAGTGTGATGGAAATCCGGAAAGAGAAACGAAATCTCTAACAAATAGTGGTTTAGAAATAAATAAATAATTCTCTATTCAAAATAATAGGAGGAAAGTAACTCAGCGGTTGTAACGAGATAAGGAAGAGAGTATAATATATAGAGAAAGAATTAATAAACATTTATTTGACATAGGAGTGAGATAGGAATAAATAGAAATAGAGTAACACAACACCAGGAATTCTAGCAAGAGAAAGATAGTAACGTTAGAAGAAGAATCCAAATACTTATAATGAAAATATTGGGAGAAGAATAAGGGGTTTAACATATTATTAATTTTGAAGAAGTAAAGTTAGATTTGAACTCTTAAAGTTAAAGATATTTTATAAGAAGAAGTAAAATCGAATTTGAACTCTTGAGAATAAAAAATAATTAATTAAAGGAGAAGTAAATTCGGAATTGAACTCTTTTTTTTATCCAAAATGACTTCTTATTTATAAATCACCCAGGATGGGAACAATCCTGAAACAGCCAAGGAATACAACACTCAGGGGGCAACCTGTACAGTATAAGACCCCTATTACAATTTAGACCAAATTTAGCTATGCCATCAGCAGCCTTATTACATAACCTATTAACTTTCCTAATGCTGCATGTATCAAACCATTCACATAAACTTCTACAACCTCTTAGTATCCCTTCTAAGGGGGAAGTCTCATCCCCTCTCTGTAGAACCATATCGACTGCTAACTGGGAGTCAGATTCTACAATAATATTCTTCTGATTAAGCATCTTTGCTGTTTTAAGTCCATCATATATTGCCCACGCTTCAGCCTCCAAGATCCCGGTCTTTCCCATGAAGTGGGTGAAACCACCCTTCCACTCTCCTCGATGGTCTCTGATGCAGCCTCCAGCTGCTGCCATCCCTTCCAAACTCATTGCAGCATCCACATTGACTTTCATGAGGCCATCAGAAGGAGGAACCCATGCAATCTGGCCATCCTGCATATTCTGTTCCTCCATCCGATCACGCCGAGCTTTGTCAACTAAGTACCGCTGCAAATTACCATGAAACAAATTCAGGGGCATATCCGAAACAGTGAGTTTATTATGAAAATTTTGATTTCTCACTTCCAGAGAGAAAAACAGGTCACCGCAAATATATTAGCCCAGTTAGAATTGAAGTCACTCATCAGGACAGCACATTTAAGATTATTAAAAACCCAATCCTCAAAATTCAGAGAGAAGAAGCGCTTAGCAGGACTATTATCATTTAGAAGGACATTCCAAACTTTTTTGCTAACCTTACAATCCCTAAGCACATGAAGAGTATTTTCAACATCCCCACAATCATCACATGAGTTAGACAAAAGTACTTTCCGGTTATAAAGGAGATCTTTAGTTTTCAGGCCCTGATGAATCATCAACCAGATAAAAGTTTTAACTTTCTCAGCAACCTGTAGTTTCCAAACATACTTCCAAATGGGACTTTTCCTACCCTTGTTCCTAGCCATCTCATATGCAGAAGAAACAGAAAACTGCCCATTTTTTGTTGTAGGCCAAATCACTGAATCTGCAAGGTTCGGATCAAAGATCCCTTTACTTGCAATTATATCCAATATATCATCAGGAAGGTAACTATTAAATAAATCCCATTTCCAACCCTCTTCCTCACACCAATAATTTGCCACCACCCTCTCTTTGTCTATACTCTCGGGCTGATTAGCAAAACTTATAAGAGGCTCTTCCAACAGCCAACTGTCCAACCAGAAATTGATGGTTTCCCCATTACCCAGTTTCCATCTAGCACCCTTGTCAATTAATTCACTGGATTCCAAGATATTTTTCCAAGTGCAGGAAGCATTTCTGGAGTTCAGATTCCTATATTTGGCTTTTAAAACCCTTTGCTAGAAACCCTCCTGATTCTGAATTAACTTCCAAGAAAGTTTAGCAAGAAAAGTTTTATTCATAGGTCCAAGCCCCCTTCCTGTTTATCCTTAGTTATTACACTCCAAGCAACAGTATGAAGCTTTCTCTCATTGCTACCATGACCCCATAGAAAATCTCTGGACAATTTCTCCAACCTATTACAGACTGCATCCAGAATTTTTTGGGACATCATATTATAAATCGGAATTGTGTTTAGGACAGACTTAGCCAAAGTTAATCTACCAGCAAAGGAAATGGATTTGGCCTTCCAGCCACTGATTCTTGTTTGGACTTTTTCTACCAGATCATTAAAATTCTTAATCTTAGATCTACCCTCAATAATATTAATACCTAAGTATTTTCCAAAGTTATCAGCAAGAGGGATTCCCACTTGCCTGCTTATCTCAATTCTCCTACAAGAACTGACATTCTTAGAAAACAGAATCCTGGATTTTCCTAGATTGAGCTGTTCTCCAGAAACATTACAAAAATCTTGAACAATATTCATTATGCTCAAAACATTGGCAACATCAGCACTACCAAGCAATAACAAGTCATCTGCAAAAAACAAGTGGGAAAGGGCTGGACCCCCTTTGCTCAGTTTAATGGGACACCATACTTTACTGAGAACAACATTGTTAATCAAATGAGACAATCTTTCCATGCAGATAACAAATAAATAAAGAGACAGGGGATCACCCTGTCTTAGACCTTTGCTAGGACAGAAGCTTTCAGATTGGGAACCTTCCCATAAAACCCTCATACCCACAGTACTCACACAGCTCATAATCAAATTAACAAAATCAGCTGGAAGATTAAGACACTCAAGAGATTCCTGAATAAAACTCCAAGAAAGTTTGTCATATGCTTTCTCAAGGTCAATTTTCATGATTACCCAGCCATCCCTACATTTAGTTCTTTTCATAGTAAAGATAATCTCCTGCATAAGAATATGGTTGTCTTGTATATTCCTACCAGGAACAAAACTACACTGACATGGGGAGATAACCTTAGGAAGAAAAGATTTAATCCTATTAGTTAACAGCTTAGAAACGATTTTGTAAGAGACATTGCATAAAGCAATAGGTCTGAACTGCTTCATATTCACCGGACAAGTTACCTTAGGGATGAGACAAAGCAGAGTGGAGTTAGAATCCCTATCTATAGCTGAGGTCTCAAAGACTTTCCTAACAAACTCATAAACAGAATCCTTAATCAATTGCCAGTGGTTCTTAAAAAACCATACTTGAAACCCATCTTGGCCAGGAGCTTTAAAATTATCCATACATTTAATAACATTCCATATTTCATCCATAGTGGGAAAGGAGGAAACAAAAGACTTATCAGAACTCTCTAAGGCTGGGAAATCATGGCCAATATGATCTAAAGGGCCCTGATGTTTCTCCTGAAACAAATCATTATAATAGTCCTTAGCTAGATTACAGAGATTTTCCTCTCCCTCAATAATAGCACCATCACTGTCCTCTAAACTAAGCACTTTCGATCTGGCTCTTCTTAAAATAACCTTTCTGTGGAAATATTTAGTATTTTTATCACCAAATTTAATCCACTTATCCCTAGACTTTTGGAACCAAAAAATCTCTTCTCTATGCAAAATAGCCTCATATTCCTTCCTAAGAGTGACTTCTAACTCTCTCAGAAAAGGGCTTTGCTTCTTTTCCAGAACTCTCTGGATGCCCGCCAATCTAGCTTCCAGCCCTCTTTTAATAGAAAAAATATTACCAAAAACTTTCCTATTCCAATCAATCAGGGTAGAGCTCACGTTCTTTAGATTTTGCTGCAGATGCCAGGAAGGGTTCCAAATATTAACCACTGTCTCCTTATACTCAGGATGATCTGCCCAAGCTATCTGGAACCTAAAGGGTTTAACCCTATGAGACACAGAAGAGGAGGTACTGAACAGAGAAGCTATAGGAGAGTGGTCTGAGCAAGTTCTAGGCAAGATAGAGACCCAACTTAAGGGAAACAATTCAAACCAATTAGCAGAAACAAGGGTCATGTCTAGTTTCACAAAGATGGATTTGTTAGTCCAGGTGAAATTCAAACCTTTAGAAGGCAGCTCTCTTAAACCACAAGAATGAACCCAATCCCTAAAGGCTAGGCTACCCTGATTCAACATTCTAACACCACCTTTTTTATCTCTCAGAGAAAGGATAGAGTTAAAATCACCAGTCAGAAACCAAAACTTATTTTCAGGAGGAGCAATCTGGTTCAAACAATTCCAAAGCCTAATCTTCTCACAAACAGGGGGTTTAGCATAGACAAAAGTGCCAAGCATACTGAATTTACCTATATTAATACAGGTATGAATAAACTGATCCTCAAAATTAAGAATATGAATATCCACATTACTGTTCCAGAACAACCAGAGGCCACCACTGAATCCTCTAGCGTCAACTTTAAAAGAGTGAGGGAAACCAATTTTCCCCATAATACTATCAGCATTAAGTCCACTGACTCTAGGTTCACAGAGAAAAAGCACATCAGGTTTTTGCAAGACCAACAAATTTTTAATAGAGGGAAGAAAACTACTCTTACCCGCTCCTCGCACATTCCATGATATAATTTTCATATTACTAATCATAAAGACACAAGAAACAAAAAGATACTGACATAACAACAACTCAGATGCAAATAAATATAAAGCATCGTGACATCAGGCATCATCCAAAGATAGATCATCCATATTAGGAGGAAGTTTCTCCACATTTTTATCCGTGCATATAGGAGCATTTTCCAAAGAAAGATTAGAGCTAGAAGACTTAGCTGGGCTGTGAAAACATTCTTCAGACTCATGGTCCTCCTCAGATAGCCCTTGGCCCGCCTTCTTCTTAGCTGGATCACCAGGTTTCCCTTTCACTTTGAGTCCTCTAGGATCTTGAAGTTTCATACTTGCAGTTTCCTTCTCCTTTTCCTCTTCCATCTCTTTTGTAAGAGTTTCAAAACTGTTCTTGAGGAAATGAGTTTTCTGAATGCCCTCCTCATCCTTTCCCCCCCTGAGTTGATAGGTTCTTTTTCTTAGATGAAGTTTCTAGTTGTAGACTCTCCTTTTTCCCTCCATTTGGCTCCTTCACCCCTGGTTTATCCGCAGGTTTCCTGGATTGCTGTTTTTTCCTCCTAGTAACCTTCATCCATGGCCCAAACTTTTATGTAACAATCGAATCATCCCTTTCCGCAATTGTTTGGACCATCTTGAAACCACCCTCATTGACAAGGGCCTCCTCATTATCTATCATCGGGCATCTCTCCTTATGATGTCCATATCTCCCACAGTTAAAACAAAGCAGATGAAGACCAGTGTACTCAACCCTCTGAATACCATTAAACATCCTAAACTTCCCAATAAGTGGCCGAGACAAATCTATGTTAATGCACACCTTGCCACTCAAAGGGTTTCCCAAGCTAGTCTTAGTAATATCGACCTTACGAACTCTCCCCAATTTACTTCCTATTAGAGAGATACACTTCTCTGTCAAGAATTCAGTTCTCGAGTCTAGGAATCTGACCCACACATCTAGATTTGCAAAGGCCTCAGATTCGGTATCGAAATTCTTAACCCATCTTCCCACCGTTAAGTAGTGATCTGCAATAAGCCAGGGGCCTCCATAAAGCGCCATATCCCTATCTTCTTTCAGCTCGAATTTCACCAAAAAATACCCGTTTCCCACAAAGAAAACCTCAAATTTACCCCTCGTCTTCCACCTCTGATTCAATCTTTCGGATAGTATTTGAATTGGAAAGGTTTTACCTAAGAGCTTGACAATTACCGCATTTCTCCACTCCTTATTGATTTCTTGGATCCATTCTTTCGGGACCGTCACTCTAGGGCATAAAGGATCCTCTTCTGTTGGATCTTCCTCTTCCTCTTCTTCTTGGTCCGAAACTTCATCCTCAGATAGATCCATGTCATTCCCTCCGTCCTTCTGTTGAACCGCTTCACTATAGGAACGCCTCTCCTCTGGTGCTGAAGACCCAAGATCTCCAGGTACATTGACTGCTGGGAAATTTCTATCAATCTCCCAGTCTGAAACCGTCCTTTTCTTCTTTGTAACCTTTACGACTTCTTCTGTCTCCTCCGCTTGAAAGACGAACTCCATATTTCAGTTTTGCCAAACAATTCGCTGATCGATCAGGTTTTCCACGATGAAACACATAAAGCGCCACCACTCGAGTCGAAGAAGGAGAAGCTTGCTCGATAATAGAATTGGGTAAGAACCGGCAATGGAGGTTAGATTCAGAGACGGGAAAAGGAGGGATTCGCCGAGGAGGCGAAAACCCTAGAAGAAGAGAGGAACGCGCCGCGTGTTCTTTTCTCTCATGTCTTGCCTTCGGAATTGAACTCTTGAAATTGGAAAGACATTATGACGTCTACAAAAGGTTGAAATAATTACTTATATAATATAATATTGGTAAGAATAAAGGAGTTGTAAATAATTATAATCATTTTAGGTAGAGAGGGGAAAATAATATAAGAGCATCATTTAACTTCCATGTGCCCACTATTAACTCTAATCTTGGACTATCCACCTGTACCATATTTTTCCTAATATAATGATTAACTTACTCACGTCGACTATATAATATATTTATCCTAACTCAAAAATTTGTGGGTATTTCATCTCATCCCCCTTAAAAGAAAGCTTCGCCGAAACTGAAACTAATTTAAAGCACACCAGTCGAAAGACAAAGGACTGCGTGGTCCTCAACCCCTTGGACAACCATTCCAATACACAAACCAAAATTCAAACCAATTTAAATGGTTCGCCTCATAGATTGAAGTCCAAAACATTACACCAATCCAACACATAGGACTGAAGTCCAAATCAACTCAACCGTTCCATATTCATCACATCGCATTAATAGCATAACTTCAATACCAACACACATCACATCAATCCACGCATTTACTACGGCAGCTACCAGTTCTAGGTCCACCTATAGTATAACACCCACTATATCCCATGTCTTCCTAGAAGTACGGATCAGCACCTTAACATTCATGTTTTCAAGATTCCGATCTTTAACCAAGGATGATAAGCAAATTAACCCAATACACACCAAACGCAAGTAAACATTTAAAGGAATTCATGAAACCAATCTCCAACTCGTCTCTTAACCACTACCGAATTTACCAAAGATTAAGCTCATTCTAAGACTTTTATTAGCCTTCCTCAGAGAAATTCTCCTAAAACTAAATGTTATCTCTTGAACTGGAATCCTAGATCCCTACCAGTTATATCTTGTAATCCTAAAAGATACTCCTACCTCCAATATTCACATTACATTAACATTCAACCCAAGGGTCACAATTCACCAGTTAACCTACTCCCCCATGCAAAAGTCAATAGCTAAAGACTCAAACACTAACAATTGCTTACCAAAATAACCAAGATCCGTATATAAGCTCCCAACTACAATCTTAAAACCTAAATGAAACACCACCCCTTAAAATCACAAAGATATTACACTTACTCTTCTAGCCATGATTATATCATTTTTTTTATTCCACAAACATAACACCAACCATGTGATCCGGAACAAATCTCTCGCAAATCGTCATTTTAATTATTATTTTTTTGTATAGCAGTTGATTACCTCTCAAATCAAAGTACCAAAACTACAATTACTCATTGACCACCAACGACTCAAATAAATAGTATAATGGGTACTATTACAATCAAAACGCAGTTAGCCATTTAACAATCAACAATGAGGACTCATCATAAGTCATAATCTATCACACCTCTCCAAATAATTTCCAGTCAGCCTGGACACTAGTGTCTCCACCACACTTAGCACAAGGATTAACCAAACCATCATCTTAAAATAGATATCCCTCGCAAAAGATCTCAACAAATCTCAAGTTAAGCAATAACCATAATACATGCATCCAAAGCATAGAGAAACAAATACATCCAATCAATGAACTACCTAGCCCAACGGAAGAGCAAAACACATATTTGTAATTTCAAATCAACCGAAAGGTTAATATTATCATATTTCACCTCCTACAAGTTAGTATAAATTCATACAAGGACATAACATGAATCACAACAAAAGCATCCTCACAACTCATTCCCTTAACCCTTTTCCAGTTTAATCCTAATTCCAATTTAGACACTCCCATTAGCTCAAGTCAACCTCTCGACCCTATAACAGAACCAATAAGAGAACACAACAATTCCATCACTAATTTCTACAATAATCTCCAGTTACAAGGATCATAATTCTAATCCTTCCTCTATCTACTTAATGCTTCCTCTATTAAGCTTACAATACTCAAGTTATTTCCAAACACCGAATGCTCAGTTAAATACTACCCTTTTTACTGTTGTACAACGAGACATAGTTAATCAATTTGTAACGGGCTATGAGAATTCACCAAGATTTATAATACAAACAATTACGAAAATAAAATCAATAAATCAGGACACCAGGGTCTCTTCAATACTTAGCATGAGATTCACCAAGAATACTATTTCATTATAAATATTTATCACAAAACTTCTTGAAAAGCTCAACATGAACAATCACTTTAATATATACATCTATAAATACACGGAAACAAACACATCAATTGCCATATACTTTGCCTAACTACGAACCTTACACATACTCACAACTTAACCCTAACCACTACAAATTCATTTCTAGCTCCATCAACAATTACCGCGTTATAAGAATCTTACCCACAAATCATTTTCTAACCAACTGATTATACTTCAAGACCAGCAGAAGAACCTTTATTAATACTGACAATCAAATGTTCCATCACTTAGTACACTTCATGCTATTATTCAATATGATACTGCTAACCAGTCCGTCAACATATAAATGGTACTCAATCAAGAATCTTGATCTCAATTTAAAGCTCAATATTTAACCAAATAATTTTCAATAAACTACTATACTAGCGTTTGTCCGACTTAGCACACAGATTGACCCCAAACCATCATATTAATAAAAAAAATTCAACACAAAAGGGTCTACAAAACCCAGCTCAAAGATTAACCAACATGTCGCGTCCATAATACATGTAATACCTCGCGCTATACCCTGGTACGAAATACTACAAAAATGTTGTCATTTAGCAAGACATGTAACATCCCCTAGCCTATCTTAATATAAACAATATGGGAACCCAATCAGCAAGAGTAGTATAATGATCCTAAATTACATAAATATCTAAACACATCCATATTTTATCAACATTGGTCGAGTCTGTTAAGACAAGATCCTTTAGTTTTGATGATAGCAAACCTTGTGTTGTCTATCTAATGTTTGTCAAGATTCATGATTTCAGATAGACAGGTGAATAAGTGGCTTAGCACGCAAGGTTGCAAGCGCACTTAAGTCATGAGTGTCTTAGCACGCAAGGTTGCAAGCGCGCTCAATCCACGACATGTGCTCTACCAGTCGGGCACCTGTCAGCGAGAGCTCCGGAGAACTTCTAGCAAGATACAAGCAGTCAAGAACCACACCAACACATATCTCTAACATCAGACATTATACAAGGACCAAAAGGAGTTAGCAACGTCGACAAACTCACTCAGATTATTCACAACCACACAAACAACTTGCTCATGACAAACACACGACAAAAGGTGTATCTCATTAATGTGCAAGATAACAAGATAAACAAAGGCTATTGATGAACATCATTACATAGCCGTAATACTTCAGAAGAGAGCCCTTATGAGCATTAATGAGCCAGACAGGTTCAGACAAGTTGAAGTGTGCAAGTGGTGACCGACCACTTGGGAAACGCGCCGCCAACTTGCCCATTCACAAGGCAACGCGTGTGCTGGTGGCTCCAGATCAAGTTGGACGAAAGTCTGCAGTAGGTTGCGGATATTATATTCGTAGAAGAATGAGTATTCTACTCTTAGAGTCTACAACTCCTAGGTTGTTAGTTGGCATCTCAACTAACTTGTATAAATACGTGCTGTAATGTTCCTTGTAACATATATAATCCCTGTACGAGAGAAAAGATAGAGATAATCTGGGCAAGTGTGGATTAGACTAAGGAGTGTGTGTAAGTGCTAGAGAGTTGGTGAGCTAGGGAGGACTGGGTTAGAGTATCAATACATTGGGTATTTGATAGGATGACAGGTCAAGGAACGGTCGGTGAACCGTAGGCCGATAGTCAGGAGAGGGTAGACGACTTTAGGGGTAAAGTCGAAACTGTCCCGGGAGTCTGTGTATGGGGCAAGGGAGGTTGAGTGAATTTCGTGTGTGTAAATTCTCAATCAAAATGTGTTTTCCAGTTTAAAGTTATCTCTCGTCACTTCCTAAACTATCAAGTTTTATTAGAGTCCACGATACGTCCACGACACATTGATGACGCATCAGGAGCGCTTGTGAGTTTCAATTGGTATCAGAGCGGGTCTCTTCTAGAAAGCTAACTGCTTTGGAAGACGATTAAGATGTCTTATGCAAGCATTTTGGCAACAGAAGAAGGTTCAGCACCGAATTGACCACCACTCTTCAATGGAGACAACTACACTCACTGGAAGAACAAGATGGAGTTTCATATCAAGTCTGACGATCTAAGAATGTGGGGGTGATAACACATGGAGAGTACACCTTCTAGAATCCTCAAGGACAAGACATATCTATCGCCAGCATGACGGATGAGCAAATCAAGAAGCTAGTATTCAACGCTCGAGCTGTAAGAATACTTCACTGTGCACTACTACCTGAGCAATACTCAAAGATTGCTTCAGCTAAAACAGCCCAAGAGATTTGGAAAACTCTTGAGGTCACCTATGAAGGGAATGATGAGATCAAAAAGACTCGCATTGAGTTACTACTCACTCACTGGGAGCTATTCAAAAAGGAAGAAAAGGAGAGCATTTCTGAAAGGCATACAAGGTTCACTAAGCTGATCAATGAAATGTTGGTGCTTGGAAGAACTATCTCTAACGAGGATCAAATTCAGAAGTTCCTCAGATCTCTTCCTGCCTCCTTTGATAGCAAAGTTAATGCCATGCACGAAGTGCATGATCTCTCTAAGATGTCTCTGGCAGACATGCTAGGATCTCTAATGGCTTTCGAGTTAAAACTACAACACAGAAACTCGGAAAGCTCATCAAGAGATAGAGGGAAAGGCATAGCCCTTCAAGTAGCTGAAAATGAAAGGTTCGAGTCAGGAGATGACAATGATGAAATGGTCCTCTATGCTAAGAGGTAAGTTCGAAAGTTCATAAGAAATAAAATGAGGAAAGCATGGAGTCCAATGAGTCGGATGATCAGAGGAAGAGCAATGACAAGTGTTTTGGGTGTTCAAAACGCGGACATCATATCAAAGACTGCCCTCAGCGATCACGAGAGGACAACACAGGGTCAAGAAGCCAGTCCGACGATCATTCAACAAAGGACCAAAGAAGGAAGCCTTCGTTGCCGCATGGGGAGATTCTGAACAAAGTGATGACAATCAAACCTCAGACAGCGACACCTCAGAAGAGGAGAAGGCTCACCTATGCCTTGAAGATGTGTGCCTGATGGCACAAGGCAATGATGTCTCAGAATCAGAAGGAGAAGAAGAACAACATAAGGTAAACTATTCTAAACTTAGAAGGAGAATTCAAAAGGCTGAACTTCTAGGACTTAGAAAGTTTTCTCTTATATTAGTTGATCACGTAGAGGCATTAGAAACGGAAAATGATGAACTTTTGGAAGAAAATGAAAAATTGAGAAAAACCTCAGATAAAAGCAAGGTAGATAATCTCATGAGGGCATTCATGAAATTACAAAGAGATTATAGTGAAATTCTCACCGTTAATGAAAAGTTGAAGCATGAAAAACAACCTGAAATCGATGAATTGATTGTTGCTTTTAACACTAAAGAAAAGGAACTAGCTACCATCAAAGAAAAATATTCTAAGATAGATGCTGTTTCTAAGACACCCATGAGGAGAAGAAAACGACAGGTCAGATGCTAGTTAGAGACCAGTCATAGATGTCTACAGCTTATGCAGACAACCCGGTCATCATGAGTCCAATTGCCATAGAACGAGTTTTATGAGGCATTGGCAACTCAAGAAACTAGGACTAAAATGGGTAGTCAAAAATGAACTTAGAATATTAAATGGTGGAAATGGGTCCAACCTTTCTATGGACCCTAACCCCACACTAACGTGTTAAGTGCAGAATCGTGAGAATGGACCCCTGCTGGTACATCGACAGTGGGGCTCTAAACACATGACAGGAGACAAAAAGAAGTTCTTCTCACTCGAACCAGGAAGACAAGGAACCGTTTCCTTTGGCGACAACAAGAAAGGAAAAATCATCGGTAGGTAAGGTTGGTATTACATCTGACTATGTCATAGATAGTGTAAATCTAGTTCATGGTTTAAAATTCAACTTGCTTAGTGTTTCTCAAATTTAAGACAAAGGGAATTCAGTTCACTTCTATCCTACACATTGTAGCATAGTAAGTCAGAACAATGGCAAAGAGTTGTTAAAGGGAAAAAGATGGAAAAATGTTTATGTAACAAGCTTAGAGGATATTGACAGTCCAAATCTTCCATGCTTGACTGCTTCAATAGATGACTCTACTCTATGGCACAAAAGACTAGGGCATGTTAGCACTTCTTTACTAAGAAAACTTGTTAAGAAACAGTTGGTAAGAGGTCTTCCTGAGATTAAAGAATCTGAGACCAATCTTTGTGATGCTTGTGTTAGAAGCAAACAGACCAAGACTTCTTTTAAATCAAAGAACTCAGTTAGTACATCCAAGCCACTTGAATTACTTCACATGGACTTATGTGGACCTATGAGAATCAAAAGTTTTGGAGGAAATTGGTATGTGTTTGTAATTGTTGATGATTACTCACGGTTTGTTTGGACACTCTTTATTGCTTCCAAAGACGAAGTCTTTGAGAAATTCCAAGCCTTTGCAGGAAAAGTCCAAGTACAACTCAATCTCAAGATCAAGACTCTTCAGTCTGATCATGGGTCAGAATTTGAGAATCAACAATTCATGGATATGTGTAAACAACATGGGGTTAGTCACACATATTCAGCACCAAGAACACCCCAACATAATGGGGTAGTTGAGCGAAAGAACAACACTACAAGAGGTAGCCAGGGCCATGCTATTAGGGAGTAGTCTTCCTCAGGTCTTCTGGGCAGAAGCGGTGGCGAATGCATGCTATATCCCAAACAGAACGCTCATACGACCGATCCTCAACAAAACTCCCTATGAGTTAATCAAGGGAAGAAGACCAAACATAAGTCACTTCAGGACATTTGGTTGCAAATGTTATGTCCACAACAAAAAAGAGTCCCCTTGGAAAGTTTGATGCCAGAAGTGATGTGGCCATCTTCCTTGGATACTCTGAAAGAAGTCGGGCATACAAAGTATACAACAAAAGGACACTGAAGGTGGAGGAAAGTGTGCACGTAGTCTTTGATGAGCTGACGCACACAAGGTCAAGGAATCTGATGAAGATAAAGAACTTGGATTCAATCTAGCTGATCAAGATCACATAGATAATCCCAAAGATGAATCACGACTGAAGAAAACTTGCCCGACAGGTCACGACAGGTAAAATAGGTCGAAGGAAACAATGATGTCGAGGATCCTCTCTCTCCATCAACCATTCATCAATCTCGTGCTTTGTACAAATCATCCATTGGAGAATATCATATCAACATATCCAAAGGAACTCAGACAAGAGCACAAACTCGAGATCTTCTAGCCTTCTCAACGACAGTCTCACCCATCGAGCCCAAAACGTCAAGAAGCTCTTTGAGACTCAGACTGGATCAATGCAATGCAAGAAGAACTAAACCAGTTTGAAAGATGCAAAGTCTGGCATCTAGTGCCTCGTCCTACTCATCAAGGAGTACTTGGCACAAAATGGGTCTTTAGAAACAAGCTGAATGAAATGGGAGAAGTTGTCAGGAACAAAGCTCGTCTGGTAGCTCAAGGATATCGTCAACAAGAAGGAATAGACTTCCAAGAAACCTTCGCTCCAGTAGCAAGGATGGAATCTATCAGATTACTAATTGCATTTGCTGCACACAAAGGAATCAAACTCTTCCAACTTGACATCAAGAGTGCCTTCCTAAATGGGTACGTCAAAGAGGAAGTGTATGTTGAGCAACCTCCAGGTTTTGAGACACAAGAAGGAAAAGACATGGTACTCAAACTTGACAAAGCTCTTTACGGGCTCAAACAAGCTCCAAGATCATGGTATGATCGCCTGTCCTCCTATCTATTGGAAAACCACTTTAAAAGAGGTAAAGTAGACAAAACTCTATTTGTTTACAACAACAAAAGAGATTTCCTAATTGTGCAAGTATATGTTGATGATATAATTTTGGAGCCTCTGATGAGAAATATTGCAAAAGTTTGAAGCATTGATGAAAAAGGAATTTGAGATGAGATCTGGGAGAATTGAAGTTCTTCCTAGGACTTCAAGTCAAGCAGAATGATGAAGGGACCATCATATCCCAAGAGAAGTACGTAAAAGACTTGCTGAAGAGATTTGGAATGGAGGGATGTAAGACGTTTGACACACCAATGGCAGTTGGCACCAAGATGGGTATCATGACTGGTGACCGATCGGTCGACCAGCGATCTTACAGAGAGATGATTGGTTCTCTACTATATTTAACGCTAGTAGACCTGGCATCATGTATAGCATTTGCTTATGTGCCAGGTTTCAAGCAGATCCAAGAGAAAGTCACCTCACAGCTGTAAAAAGAATCCTACGTTACTTAAAAGGAACCATGAATCTTGGTCTCTTTTATCCTAAGTTCAATAACTGTAATGTTGTAGGATTTTCAGATGCAGACTATGGAGGATCTATCACCGATGGAAAGAGCACTTCAAGGACAACATTCTTTGTTGGGTCATGTCTGATTGCATGGGGATCAAAGAAACAACAAAGTGTTGCAATCTCAACAGCTGAATCTGAATACATTGCTGCGGCAAGCTGCTGTGCTCAACTCCTATGGCTTAAACAACAAATTGGTGATTATGGCGTTAAAACAGGTACTTTACCAATTATGTGTGATAATACAAGTGTCATCTATATTTCCAAAAATCCTGTGCATCATTCTCGAACCAAACATATTGACATTAGACATCATTTTCTTAGAGATTGTTGTGAAAAAGAATTAGTTGGTTTAAAGTATATTTCTACTGAGAACCAACTAGCTGACATCTTTACTAAGATTAAGTAGAGAAAGGTTACTAAGATTGTTCATGATCTTGGAATGATATTCATTAATCACAGTTAAATTGCTTTTATTTCCCACGATCGGTCAACGACATGTGAGCAACACCTGTTATATTGTCGTTCAGTAGTCAACGATCAGTTTAATGCATAGAAACATGTCAAACGACTACTTGAAGCAATATGTCATTTTCCAAAAGTGAGATTAGGTTAGAGACAGTCCAATGGATAGAAACGAGAAAACTTCTCAACGGATCACTGACAACCTCACGACCGCTGCCCGTTATGAATAGTACCGTTAGGACATGTCAGCGAGCGGACGAGGAGCGGTCGCCAACCGTTACTCGATATCTATAAAAGGGCGATAGGAGTTTTACTCCTGTCACACTATTGCCCTCACTCTCTCTAATCTCCTTAAGTGATCAAAGCATATTCTCTTCTCTCTCACAAAATTTCCTACGAGATTCAAGTGCAAAGAACCTCGCCTCACGGCAACTCTAAAGAGCTCTATAGCAAAAGGTTCACAAGAAACTCCAGAAATCCTTCGACTAACAATGGCACCCAAATCCTCTCTCCGCAAAGCTGCGCTCAAGGAATCGTCCTCAGGACAAGTGGTCGACATAAGATCGACAGAAGCTCACACAGAATCACCACCTCCTCGACTTTCCAAAGACCTAGAAGATCAGCTTGTGCGCCGGGTAACTGACGAAGGCGAACTTCTACATAAAGAGGTACACTATTTAAACCACTATTTTCTCAAGCTCCATCACCTTATTCAAACAGAAATCCTCAAGCCGAAAATACTTCAAGTTCCTACCTCTACAGAAAAACCAAAAATGTCTTCTCCTACCCCTCACCTAAAACCTCCAAAACACCACAAAGAAACAACTAAGCTACATTCTATCTCGATTCCCTCCCTCAACCGCCACAGCTAGTCGAGTAACTCACGCATCTAGGCGCGCCCAAAAACTAACAGCACCACAAAAATCTCACTCTACCCCAGAAAAGACCACACGACGACTGCTCTTCTCTGATGATGAAGAAGCAACAATCTCAGCTGAAATCGAGGCAGTTGTACGACAATTGGAAGAAGAAGAGGTTCAAATCAATGAACCAGCGCAAAAAGACACTTCAGTAGAGGAGATACTTCAAGAGACAACAGCTGACTCCGAGGAAGAGGCGAAACTCATCACCGAGTCTGGGGAACCACTCGTCGATAGGTCTTCAACACCTCAACGACAGCCTCAGGTTGAAGACAGTGACATAGAATCGCCATCACATGTCACACTCATGCACAAGGAGCGTGAGCAACTAAAGGAGGCAAAAGGCAAAAAGAAGATGGTCCTTTCACCACATACTGAAGAACTGGAGGAGCTCCTTCAAGCTAAGAAGGCCGTTGCCAAGTCTCAACCTCCTCAATCTCTAAAGCGACTCAAGAAACTAAAGGAGCTTGAGCCAGCCTTGATCAAGGCTGAGAATGTCAACGACAGATCTTGTCCCGTCCTACCTAAGACGTTGGACATAGAATGGATGGAAAAGATGGGCCTAGGAGAGATCGTCGAGCTACTGGAGTTCCAACGATGGGTAGACTTCTTCCAGAAGCCTATCCCTGTCTACACAGAGCTGCTCAAAGAACATATGAGACACCTTGGACCACTCCAGAGTGACGAAGATGACGACTATATCATCTCACAGGTTCAAGACACCGAAATCACCATCTCCAAGTCTTGGGTCTCCAAGACTTTTGGTTTAGAATCAGAAGGATTGGTCATCCCAAAAGAAACATCATGGAGCGATCTCGGTCATCTGGGAGGAAAAATGGTAGGCTTGCTCAACAAAGGAGCAACATTGAAGAACTTTCCTGCAGCAGAAATGTCAATACCTGACAGAGTCCTTTTAAGTCTGCTCACCCACAACATAACTCCACAAAATCAACGAACCCACATTGTCAACGCAAGAGACGTAAGGTTACTCTATGCTCTCAAAATCAAAGAGAAGATTGACCTTCCTGCCATGATTCTCCTCACTCTCGATGAAAGCAGACATGTCAATCAAGGGTTAGTACATGGGGGAGTAGTAACCACGACTCTATTAAAAGTGGAGTGGACATCGACGGGGTCCATGAATGTACACAACTGCTCAAGACAGCATCTGCTCAGAGATGTTGTCAAAATTAGGTATAAAGACTAAGGGAGATCAGTTAGTGGTTGTCCAGAAGCAAACCAAGAGTGAAGGTTCAAGGTCAGAACTCGTCTAACGGCAAGAGCATCAGCACTCAAGAGGAAGAGAAGTCTCTCACCGGTCACGACATGTCGGGGACTAGTCTGGATACCTCAACTACAGATATTCTGAAGAGGGTGAGAGTCACTCTCACAGCTGTGCAGGCTGTCTCCACTGAACCAAGTGTTCATCACATGGTTCAAGGAGCAATAGATTTTATAGATTCTCACATAGCCTGAGCGTTCTTTGTCTCCTAGAGACTCGAGTGAGACCATGAGAGTTAGAATTAGGACTAGATTTTCTTTTTCATCAAATGTTTTATTTGCCTTTGACTATCTGTTTCAAAGTATCAATGAAAATGCAACTGGTTTTTTACTTGAATGCTTATGATGGGTACGAAATAATTTATTGTCTTGGCTGCTTCTTCCTTGATTAAAAATTACAAAATGATCTGAGATATTTAGTCTCATCCATTCCACTAATCCAAACTCTGACCTTGACACCTAAAAAGCCTACAAACATAGCCCACAAGACGTAGCACCTCATTAAATGCCACTCACCGATCAGTCGTTGAGCATATCCAAAGTGTCTATAAAACTTGCTTACTCCTTTTACCACTCACAATCATCTCACGCAATGGCTCAATACCCACAAAGCTCATCCAGCTCAAATGAGCAAACCATTCACTCCACCATTCGTAAGTTTATGACCACCAAACACCCAAAGAAATACGTCGCCCAAAGCTATGTTCAGCCAAACCTCGACTTCCTTACAGCTTGGTCTGTCACCTCAAGCATCACTCTATCACAATCACGTTCTCCACACTGCATGGAGTTCTCCATAGATTCTAATGAGTCTGACCTTTCTACCACAGCTGAATCACCTTTGATCAACCCAACCAACGCCAAACCTTCTTGGATCAAAGCTGGTTTTTCGAAAGAAAAGCCTACTTGCTCAGAGGATTATGAATGGGATACCAAACTACGTCACTCCATCTAGATTATCTTGATCATATTTTGTAGTTTGTAATCTATGGAATGTCATGGCCTTTACAACATCTTACGTCGTGTAGTTGCTCCCTATTTTGCTGTATGGCAAAGGGGGAAAGAAAAGTTATACGTACTTGTAAGAGTACTTGTGAGACTATGTCTATCGTCCTTGTATTATGTATCATCAGAATGAAACTTTATCTATGATATAACATAAAAGCTGTCAATTGTCACTTACTATCATTCGTTCAAATTTTTCATTCTTAAAAACCCTTAATAAACTCAGGGGGAATCCTTCTTAGGGGGAATCTCTCAATTTTGAATTGCCAAGTACATATGAGGGTATAGGTTGCCATCATCAAAAGGGGGAAATTGTTAAGACAAGATCCTTTAGTTTTGATGATAGCAAACCTTGTGTTGTCTATCTAATGCGTTTGTCAAGATTCATGATTTCAGATAGACAGGTGAATAAGTGGCTTAGCACGCAAGGTTGCAAGCGCACTTAAGTCATGAGTGGCTTAGCACGCAAGGTTGCAAGCGTGCTCAATCCACGACATGTGCTCTATCAGTCGGGCACCTGTCGGCGAGAGCTCCGGAAACTTCTAGCAAGACACAAGCAGTCAAGAACCACACCAACACATATCTCTAACATCAGACATTAAACAAGGACCAAAGGTTAGCAACGTCGACAAACTCACTCAGATTACAACCACACACAACTTGCTCATGACAAACACACGACAAAAGGTGTATCTCATTAATGTGCAAGATAACAAGATAAACAAAGGCTATTGATGAACATCATTACATAGCCGTAATACTTAAGAAGAGCAATGAGCATTAATGAGCCAGACAGTTCAGACAAGTTGAAGTGTGCAAGTGGTGACCGACCACTTGGGAGACGCGCCACCAACTTGCCCATTCACAAGGCAACACGTGTGCTGGTGGCTCCAGATCAAGTTGGACGAAATGTGCAATAGAGTGCGGATATTATATTCGTAGAAGAATGAGTATTCTACTCTTAGAGTCTACAACTCCTAGGTTGTTAGTTGGCATCTCAACTAACTTGTATAAATACGTGTTGTAATGTTCCTTGTAACATAAGCCCTGTACGAGAGAAAAGATAAGATAATCTGGGCAAGTGTGGATCAGACTAGGAGTGTGTGTAAGTGCTAGAGAGTTGGTGAGCTAGAGAGGACTGGGTTAGAGTATCAATACATTGGGTATTTGATAGGATGACAGGTCGGGGAACGGTCGGTGAACCGTAGGCCGATAGTCAGGAGAGGGTTGACGACTTTAGGGGTAAAGTCGAAACTGTCCCGGGAGTCCGTGTGTGGGGCAAGGGAGGTTGAGTGAATTTTTGTGTGTAAATTCTCAATCAAAATGTGTTTTCCAGTTTAAAGTTATCTCTCGTCACTTCCTAAACTATCAAGTTTTATTAGAGTTCACGATACGTCCACGACACATCGGGACGCATCAGGAGCGCTTGCGAGTTTCAGAGTCTCCCACCAACACGGTCATTTAACAAGGCAAACAACTATTAATATTAAAATAGATACATCTACACATGTACACCCATATAAATACACTAACATTTTACTTTCCACAGCCAAGCATATCGAAATCAATTGCACTTATCACATTTTTTTGAACAAAATCCTAACTGTAACAATTCGCAACCACACTTCCTATACTTATTTATCAAACCAACCAATCACAACAATTGTTGCCAAAAATACATAGTGAAAATATATATACTTATGGGCAAAGAAAGGCAAGTGCACCTAGTCGATGTAGTACAACAAGTGTCGTATCCATAGAGAAATTGGTTCAATTATCCTAGTCTCGGTATTTAATAAAAACAGGAAATAGGGGGTTTAGCCGGAGGCAAGCTTAATTGTTTAGGATCAGTGCAAAAATAATAAACACAGTAAAATAAGGTGAATTAATTGATATGGATGGAAAAAGGTATCCTAGGATAGCGGGGGAATTGCCTAAATTACTTAAACAAATTTATAACCATGTCTCAATTATTTATTGTCTATTAGAGTTAATAAGGGTAAGTTACGAACTCTTAATAATAGCCTTAGTATTTTCCTACTCAATCCGGAGTGTAAATACCAAGGTTTATTCCTTTGTGGTACTATTGACTATCTCAAAATCATATGTTGATAGTTACCATAAAAATGCAGTAGTTTGTCGCGTAAAGCATTTAACAATATTTATTGAAAGGAATAAAAACAAGTATAATAAATGAGACAGGTAAGAAATATTTATTTAAGCAATATTAGGGTCAAACCCCATCCTAGGATCCAAATAAAATGACTCAGCCATTGACAGAAATAAAAACAGAGTAAAGATAGACATTAAACAGAGTAAAGTTTGAGGAAAGAAAGAACTCTATTTTTGTTTCGCTTTCGGCTTGTCTCCGTGATTATGTGATAAGTGTCCAAATGAGCATGTTTTATAGGTGTATTTCATATATAATATTAGCACTTTTCTTGCTCATTTCTCCACTTCGGTTAGTTTTCCTCTAGTTTATGTTTTATTGTTTATCTCACAAATTATTGGTTTAACATGAGGAAAACCAAGCCGGGAGTGAAGTAGACGAAGAGATGAACGCATAGACGCAAACGGCTCAGAAAACGGGGTCCAAACGAAGAATCTAGAGCCGGTCGAAGTTTGAAGGAAAATAGGTCACGGTCACACTTGTGACCGCCTACACAACCGCCTAAACAGAGGCGGTCAGGCTTACAGCCGCCTACACAACCGCCTATACTAAGGCGGACTGCAGGCGGACGTGAAGGAAAGGCGGAGACAAGGGAACCGCCTAGTTTTAGGCGGTTGTTCAGGCGGACACACATAAAGAACCGCCTGTTATGGGGCGGACATGTAGGCGGTCGTGACTAAAAATCAGTCGCGCCAGTTTTCTTCTTCGCGTCGACTTCGCCCGTCGACTTGTTTCTGCCATATCCATCTACTTCGCCCGTCGACACCTTATTTTCCTCACGCGTCATCAGCTCTGTTCCCTGCAATTAATGAGCAATCAATGCTCTTCCACCTCTGTCTGCAATCGATCTTCTTCTTCCTCTCCTCTATAAAAAGCCACTGCTACTTCATCAAAAACTACTCACGCTCACACACGTTCCACCCCAAACTCAACACTCAAAATCTCTCATTCCATTTACAGAAATCCTACGTACTCGCTCCACTCTTCTTCCTCTTCATTTTCTCCATTCATCATCCACGCATCTCGTATTGTTATTACGTCCAACCTCTGTCTGACTTATTACCAGTTAATATGTCAGGCTAAGGAGGAATTGCTCCGGGCAAGGGTTTTAATTATGGTTTGTTAGCTGTGTAATATATTTCTACCGGTTAAAATAAATTCAGTTTGTTACGATTAAAGTTTTGTTTCTCTCCCTTTTTAATAAATTTCATCGATTTATTAAAAAGCCTTACTAAGTCTGTTTTTAATTTCATCGGTTAGAAACAGATGGGTTAATTAAGCCGTAAAACTGTAAGAACTTATTTTCATCGTTTAAGTTAATACATGTTGCAAGAATAAAATTCCTCACACTCCTCTGCCGTTTACACGCTTTTTGCTTGAGTTTTCATCGGACCTTGCATTACAGGTAAACGAGTTCTTATGAGTTTTCATCGGACCTTAAGAAAATAACAGGAATCTTGCCAAATTATTTTATTAAACCGGTAGAGATAGCACAATTAATAAAATCATATTAACCTGAACCCGAAGTTCCGTTTAATTCATCTTCACTTCACTAAATTAATCTGTTATTTACTTTTCAGAAACAAGTCAATTAATCCCCCCTCTTGTGACACGCTTAGGTACTACTTATTTCACTATAAGTCCCACGGTTCGATAATCCGGTCGCTTACACTTTTCTATACCACCACGACCGGGATTTGTTTGCAGCCCGACGTTTAATTTGAGTTTTAATTTCTTTTATTTTAATTTTACACCAGTTTAACCACTCACTTTACAACGTCTGCATTATGCCGACCTCAAAACGATGATAAATAGGTAGAACGAAGAAAAATGAACAAACAGGCACAAGTTGGTCCTGTCCGGGTAGGGGCTACGCGGACACAAACCCGGACAACACCTGTCCGGGTAGGGTCTACGCGAACACAAATCCGGACACGGCCTGGTTTTGTGCAGATCGTCTTCTTCGTCTGGTTTTCTAAAAATGGAAGTGTTAGGCTTATTTGGTGATGGGAAATGATGGAAATGAAGTGGAGATGTGGATGTATGGATGGAGAATGGAATTTGGATGGAGGGAGAGTGAATTTGATGAGCGTTGTGGTGATCATGATGGGAATTGATGAAGAATGAGCGTGGGTTTTATAAGAGAAAAAGGGGAAGAAGACAAAGCTTGGAGCAGGCGTGGGTGAAGAATTTAAGGGATGCGGCGCCTGATACAATTGATGTAGTAGATAGATATGTTTGTAGGCGCCGTAATTGAGGAAAAACAGCGAAGGCGGTGCAAAACTAACAGTCGCGTGATTTCTGGATTCAGCGCAGTCATTTACACGTGTCCGGATTTGTGTCCGGATAGGGCCCATCCGGACGTGAGACGTCCGAGTTTCTGTCCGCGGTAAGGACACAGATGTCCTGGCGAGATTTGTACGTGTTCGAGTTTCTGTCCGTATACGGACACACTTATAATTTTTGTCCATGTTTGAGTCCTGTATACGGACTCATTTTAGTCGCGTCCGGGGATGTGTCCGTGGTACGGACATGGTACGGACGTGGGTAATTTGTGTCCGCGTTGGAGTCCGCGTTGCGGACGTGCTTTTATGAGTGTCCGTGGTTGAGTCCGTATTACGGACTCCCCTGTCCGGGTTTGTGTCCGTTGTACGGACATGTGTATTCTCGTCTTGTCTTGTCTTGCAAACTTCGACAGGCTCCAGATTCTTCGTTTGAGCTCCGTTTTTAGATCCTTTTGCGCCTATGTGTTCGTCTCTTTGTCTACTTTGATCCTAGCTTTGTTTTCCTCATGTTTAACCAATAAATCCGTAAGATAACCAATAAAACATAAACTAGAGGAAAACTAACCAAAGTGGAAAAATGAGCAAAAAAGTGCTAATATAACATATGAAATTCACCCATAAATCATGCTCATTTGGACACTTATCACACTCCCACACTTACCTTTTTGCTTGTCCTCAAGCAAAACCATGTACCCAAGCAAGTAGGGAATGCTCAATACTAACAAATATTATTATGAAAGGTACGATAAAGTGGTGAACAATAGGCGATTTAAACTTTTTGAGGAGTGTGAACCATCACCTACTGGTGGCATAGGTGTGCTTAGGGTAGAAATAAAATATAGAGTTTTAGGGTATGATCCGGAGTGCTTCAATGCTTCTCAGTTTAGGTGACTTTGAGAACTTTTACCACGGCCAACTTCTCTCAAGAATGGGAATTTGAGGAGAAAAAAAAGGAGAAATAGATTTATGCATTTGCTTCACTTTTGCATAAGAGATGAGAAGATAATATGTAGGCATCAAGCCTTTGTATGTAAGAACACTCAACTCTCATTTGTTGGTTACCAATGGCGTCTCGCAAGTTCCTTGTTTATTTATTTATTTTAGACAGAGAAGCACCCCTTAGCAATCCCTAAGAGAGAAGACATAAGGAACCCCTGAGCGATAAAAATTCAACCATTTCAGATCATTTGGTCATACCGCATAAAAATGCTCCTCAAAAGTAATCAAAATGAAAAATTTTGTACCATTTATTTTGTACCATTTATCCCACAATTCATAATAGTATTTGTTTTTAAAGAGAACAACCCACATATAAAGGGTCCACGATTTTGAATTTGGACAAACGCAAGATAAGTAGAGAGATTAAGCATTTTAAGCAATGTGTCAATCAAGAGAGACTTAAGACGAGCGACAGAGAAGTGAGTCCTCCCCTACACTTAGACTGGAGCAATGTCCTCATTGTGTAGGAAGAATTAAATTAACGAGGACATGCAATCTACCAGAGTACCTCACACAATGCAAAGCAGTAGGGAGTATGTAAAAATTTGAAGTGCAAAGCAAAGAGAGTGTACTCCCCAGAGTTCGCAGAGTGTTAAGCAGAGCTCCCCACACTTGAGTTCAGCTGTAGAATGACTTAATATGTTCTTGGAAAGAATATTCTATACAGCCAGAAGAACTCAAGTGAAACCAAAACTCGCCATATTTATTTAAAGGGAAAATAAACACATAGAGTGAAAACCGAATAAAATAGAAGTACTGTAAAATGATAGATAGTGGGAGAACTTCCCCCATACTCGATGTTTAACCTCAGAGTAGCGGAGCTCGGTAGTGGTGTGGACACGAAGTTGCACCTGCATAAGATACTAAAGGCAGCCAAACCAATACCGGGGCTAACAATGAAATAAATGAGCATTTTTTTCTTTTTTTTTAATGAAAACAAAATATAAAAATATTGAAATATAGGGAAATAGACTGTAATAGAAAGTGAAATAGTGATTGAAAATTTGGGTTGCCTCCCGAAAAAGCTGCCCTTCTTTTTAAGGTCTGTGGCTAGACCGTAGTAGGGGTTAGATCAAACCTGGGGGGTGGTTATGAGGAGGAGATCAAAAGTATGACTTGAAGGCATTTTTGAGTTTCCACCTGGATGCATGTTTACCTTTCTTGTCCCGTTTTTCTTCAGGGATTGGTGGTGGTGTCTCTGTAATGGACATTCCGTCAGGAAGGGTGACAAAGAGAAGTGGGGAAGATGGTGATTGTGTGTCCTTCACAAGCTTGAGATCCTTGGAGTTGTTGTCTGAAGTTCTTCCTGATGGATATACCAGTTGTTCCTTATAAGCTTGAAGGGTGATTGTCCCTTGGGCCACCATAACGTGCGCATCGGCTGTGGCAAGGAAAGGTCGTCCAAGGATGAGAGATGATGTGGAGTTCTCTTCGATGTCCAAAATGACAAAATCGCTTGGGAAGTATAAGTGTTCCACTTAATGATACATCCTCCACCACTCCGCTTGGGTAAGCTACCGAACCATCCGCCAGTTGAAGGGTCATCTTGGTCTTTTTCATTTCTCCAATTCCCAACCTTTTGAAAGTGGAGAGGGGCATCAAATTTATGGAGGCACCCAGATCGCATAGGGAGTATGGAAAGGAGGTGCTACCAATTGTGACTGGAATGGTGAAGCTGCCCGGATCATTGCATTTCAAAGGTAGTGGTTGTTTCAGAATAGCTGAGCAAGCTTCATTGAGTGGTATGGTACCGACTTCGACCAATTTTGTTTTATTGGAGATAAGGTGCTTGAGAAATTTTGCGTAGTTTGGCATTTTGGCAATGAGGTCTACAAATGGTATGTTGACATTTAATTGTTTCAGCACTGCCAGAAACTTCCCATATTCAGTATCCAATTTCTGCTTTTGGAGTCGGTTGGGAAATGGTAGAGGCGGTTTTTGTGGAGAAGGTTTTGGAGCTGGTGGAATAGTGAGAATGCCGAGAGATGTCTTTTCTACTGGAACCTCAACTCTTTCTTCATTATCCTCTTGGGATTCTTCTGACCTTTATGAGATGTGAATCTCGTTGGTTTTTCTACCGCTTCTCAAGGTTATCGACTTAACCTCTTCATCTTCTAAATCGAACTTTTCATTTTCATAGCTGGCCACCAACTTCTTAAGGTAGGTCTTCTCGGAATGAATGTGATTTTTAAAGATTGTGGCCGAGGTTTCCAGTTCAGCTATATTCCCTTTGGATGTTTCGATTGCTATTACCCACTCTTGAAGGGAAGGGTGAAGTTCTGGAACCTCAACTGTTTTGGCCACCTCCATCTTTTCTTCCTTATGTTCCTTCACAGAGATGCATTTGGCTTGCTCTTTTGGATTTGGCTTCGGTTGGCTTGGGAAAGTCCCTGGCGGTCTTTGAGCAAGTTGTTCTGCAAGATGATTGAATTGACCTTCAATTTTTTTGTTGAAAGCTTGTTGTGCATAGAGCTGGCTTTGAGTCATAGACATGAATCCCTTCATCATCTCCTTGAGTTCCACGTTTGGATCAACGGGGGATGAGGACGGTTGTTGTTGGTGAATACCTGGAGGGGCACCTTGTGTTCTATAACCCATATTTGCATTTGGTTGGGATCTATAACCTTGTGTTGAGTTGGAAGTATTACCCCCTCCTTGGGTTTGATCATTGTTTCTCCATGAGAAATTTGGATGATTTCTCTACGGGGCGTTGTTGTTGTTGTAGTTGTAGTTGTAATTGGGGTGGTTACCAATGTAATTGATGTCTTCTTGTTGTTGGATGTTGTTTCTTCCTTCGCACAGATGGGTATTGTTGGATGTGTTAGATTACTTATTTAGAGATATGTTTAGTAATAGTTTAGGTCCATTAGTTTAGGCCCACTTCTGTTATTAGGCCCATATTAATTAAAGGGTTCTCCTCTAGAATTAGGGTTGTATTTCTTTATAAATAGTGGCTAGGCTATGTACTACTGCAACTCATTCTACTCTCTATCAATACAATCAGCCTCCCTCTTCTGAAAAACTACATGGTATCAGAGCCTCGTTGACAAAAGACCCTAAATTTTCTCTTTCCTCTTTGCTGCCGTAGACGCTCATCATTCTCTTCACATTTCTGTCCATGGCTTCTTTCTCTCCTGGCTAGCCATGGCAGAATGATGTTTTCTTCATTCAACGAATATAAAAATCCTAGCTGCCCATCAAACCCTAACCCTAGCCTCCCTTTCTCAATCCCTAACCCTAACTAGTACCGAACTGACGACACCAGACTGACGCCATGACGACGACGCGCTGATGATGCCAGACTGACAGCGTGCTGACGACGCCGGACTGACGACGCGCTGACGATGTTGGACTAACGACGTCGGACTGACGACGCTGCTGATGACCTGCCTACTCAACCTTTGCCACTCTTCATTGGCTTCTTTGTCGTTGTGTGAGCCTCTCCACATCGATTTCCTATCATGGAGAAAGAATCTTCTTCAGCTGCTGGTGTTACTAACACCTCCCATTAAACTCTAACCCTAGCTACTTGAGAAGTTGTTGCTACTCTGAAGAATTGTGCGAGAAGTTATTGCTGCTGCATATATCCATCCTCTTTCTCCTTTATCACAGGGTGTCTCTGCCCTCTCTCTGCTGAGAATCTACTACTGCTTGCGGTGCTGAAGATGAGTCCTTTTGCACATGTGGCTAAACAGATCTACGTCTTCTTCACTTATGTGCTCGAAGACAATGATGGCAGCCATCAACAAAGGCTATAACAGATCTTTCAGTCTCAGCTTCAGGAGCAATCTTGCAAGCGTCCATCAAGCTCTCATTGAGTTAAACCCACTCCGCCACAAGTCTTCTGTGATTGGTGTCTCCACCATCAGTCTTGGATTAATCTCACTCACTCCTGGTTGATGTCTCCATTATCAGGCTCTTGGTTAATCCCTTTATTATCCAGTAGGCGTCTCTGCCGCTGGTTTTGGGTAAAGCCCACTCTTTTCTGGTTGGTGTCTCCGCCTCCAAACTTTCTCACGCTTGGCATCTAGGACGCCTCTCACTCTTAGTTGGTGTCTCCACCAGCACTTTCTCTTGGAAGGTGTCCAAACTTTGTCTTGAAGCTTTCATGTTGAAGACTCAAGGCTTTGAAGATTTGATAAAGAGTTTCACAGTAATCAAAGAATTCGATTCCAATCTGATCATCCGTTCTACTCCTGCTCAGCTTGCGGGGGAGTGTTGGATGTGTTAGATTACTTATTTAGAGATATGTTTAGTAATATTTTAGGTCCATTAGTTTAGGCCCACTTCTGTTATTAGGCCCATATTAATTAAAGGGTTCTCCTCTAGAATTAGGGTTTTATTTCTTTATAAATAGTGGCTAGGCTATGTACTACAGCAACTCATTCTACTCTGCCCTTGTTTCTTGACCATTGTCGTGTGTTGCTAGTCATGATTTCAAGAAGTTCCATTCCTTCTTGAGGAGACTTGGTCATAAAAGTACCTCCAGTTGAAGAGTTTACGAAGAGTCTGTTGGAGTCATCCAACCCGTTGAAGAAGGATAGGTAAAGGGACTGGTCATCTAACCCTTGGTGGGAGCATATCATCAACATCTCTTTGAATCTGTCCCACACATCACACAGAGTCTCCCCTGGTTCTTGAGTGAAGGTGTTGATCTCTCCGATGAGTTTTCTTGTTCTACTTGTGGGGTAATATTTGGCAAAACATTTCTTGGCCATTTGTGCCCATGTTCGGATTGAGCTTGAAGGGAGGCTTCTATACCATTTTGATACTATCGGACAATGAATGAGGAAACAGTTGTAATCTAATTCTTTCATTGATGGTACCTGTTTTTCCAAATGAATTGCAAAAGTCAAGGAACGAGCTTAGGTGATTGGGAGCATCATCTGGGTTTGAACCACTGAATTTTCCCAAATCACGGACTGTTGTGATGAAGTGGGTCTTGAAAGTCCATTGTGCCGCTTGTGCCGGTGTTAATTCTGGTAGAATTATGGCTGAAGCTTGTCCTTTAGTGTCTGGTTGGTGGTAATCAGAGAGGGAGCGTAGTTGTTGATTTTCGTGATCCATCTCATCTATGACTTGGTTATCGCCCATGTCTTGATTTTTCTGATTTCTTCTTGTGTTGAATAAAGTGCGCTCGGGTTCGGGTCTCGGACTGATAGGTGGAGAACCTTGGGTTCGAGTGTTTGGCATGCATAGAAGAAATTTGATTTGTGACGATTTGTGAAATTAACAGTAAATGGATAAATAAAAGAAGAAATATTTAAATAGGTGAATAACTAAGTTAGACAAAAAATTAAAGTACCGAAAACTAGGGAAATTGATTCCATCAATTTCCCCGGCAACGGCGCCATAAACTTGTTGGCCAAAAGTACATAGTGAAAATATATATACTTATGGGCAAAGAAAAGGCAAGTGCACCTAGTCGATGTAGTACAACAAGTGTCGTATCCACAGAGAAATTGGTTCAATTATCATAGTCTCAGTATTTAATAAAAACAACAAATAGGGGGTTTACCCGGAGGCAAGCTTGATTGTTTAGGATCAGTGCAAAAATAATAAACACAGTAAAATAAGGTGAATTAATTGATGTGGATGGAAAAAGGTATCCTAGGATAGCGGGGGAATTGCCTAAATTACTTAAACAAATTTATAACCATGTCTCAATTATTTATTGTCTATTAGAGTTAATAAGTGTAAGTTGCGAACTCTTAATAATAGCCTCAGTATTTTCCTACTCAATCCGGAGTGTAAATACCAAGGTTTATTCCTTTGTGGTACTATTGACTATCTCAAAATCATATGTTGATAGTTCCCATAAAAATGTAGTAGTTTGTCGCGTAAAGCATTTAACAATATTTATTTAAAGGAATAAAAACAAGTATAATAAATGAGACAGGTAATAAATATTTATTTAAGCAATATTAGGGTCAAACCCCATCCTAGGATCCAAATAAAAATGACTCAGGCATTGACAGAAATAAAAACCGAGTAAAGATAGACATTAAAACAGAGTAAAGTTTGAGGAAAGAAAGAACTCTATTTTTGGGGAGAGTTGTTTCACTTCCGGGCTTGTCTCCGTGATTATGCCGACATCAAAATGATGATAAATAGGTAGAACGAAGAAAAATGAACAAACAGACACAAGTTGGTCCTGTCCGGGTAGGGGCTACGCGGACACAAATCCGGACAACACCTGTCCGGGTAGGGTCTACGCGGACACAAATTCGGACACGGCCTGGTTTTGTGCAGATCATCTTCTTCGTCTGGTTTTCTGGAAAATGGAAGAGTTAAGCTTATTTGGTGATGGGAAATGATGGAAATGAAGTGGAGATGTGGATGTATGGATGGAGAATGGAATTTGGATGGAGAGAGAGTGAATTTTGATGAGCGTTGTGGTGATCAGATGATGAGTATTGATGAAGAATGAGCGTGGGTTTTATAAGAGAAAAAGAGGGGAAGAAGACAAAGCTTGGAGCAGGCGTGGGTGAAGAATTTAAGGGATGCGGCGCCTGATACAATTGATGTAGTAGATAGATATGTTTGTAGGCGCCGTAATTGAGGAAAAGCAGCGAAGGCGGTGCAAATCTATCACTCGCGTGATTTCTGGATTCGGCGCAGTCATTTACACGTGTCCGGATAGGACCCATCCGGACGTGAGATGTCCATGGTAAGGACACAGATGTCCTGGCGAGATTTGTACGTGTCCGAGTTTCTGTCCGTATACGGACACACTTATAATTCTTGTCCATGTTTGAGTCCTGTATACGGACTCATTTTAGTCGCGTCCGGGGGTGCGTCCGTGGTACGGACAGGGTACGGACGTGGGTAATTTTGCGTCCGCGTTGGAGTCCGCATTGCGGACATGCTTTTATGAGTGTCCGTGGTTGAGTCCGTATTACGGACTCCCCTGTCCAGGTTTGTGTCCATTGTATGGACATGTGTATTCTCGTCTTGTCTTGTCCTACAAACTTCGACAGGCTCCAGATTCTACGTTTGAGCTCCGTTTTTAGATCCGTTTGCGCCTATGCGTTCGTCTCTTCGTATACTTGACTCATAGCTTGGTTTTCCTCATGTTTAACCAATAAATCTGTAAGATAACCAATAAAATATAAACTAGAGGAAAACTAACCAAAGTGAAGAAATGAGCAAGAAAAGTGCTAATATAACATATGAAATACACCCATAAATCATGCTCATTTGGACACTTATCAACAATCCCTTCAATTAATATCAAGACTACACTAGTGTTCCAGCCAACAAAATAATTGCTACAATTTATTGTTCATGAACATATAAAATAAGACGTAAATCGTATATCTTTACTGCAAAATATCTACCAAAAAAACGTAGTAATAATCTCAAACAACACTCTATGGGCTATATATAATATTTTTGAGAAACTGGTTAACACGTAACTATTCATTTATTGAATACTATTAAGTCCATTTAGACCAATCATAAAAAAATAAAAATAAAAAATAAAGAAGACCGCTTATAAATCCAACCGCCAACAACATAGATGACAATTAAAGTTAACAATTTATCCCCACGTTGTAGGTAATATAATTAACAGATTTTATGACTTGCAATGACCTTGGTTAACCCAACATGAACTACCATAGTAACTTTGAACAGACAATAATAAATAAAGATGTTAGGTTTTTTTTTCACAAGCTCGTCACACATAGACAAACGTATTCACACACAACCATGGTGACAAAAGTAAAACATTTTCCCCTAGTTTAATACAATTTAAAATCGCCATCATTCTAAAACTTTCCTATAACTAACACCGATATCATACCCATATTTCTTTCATTACATATTTCTATATATGCGTGTATATATGTATATATATATATCCTCAATATCCGATAGCCATTGCTAGAGTATATCTATATATATGTTTTTCTCCCCTTACAAATTCACAACGGTAAATTAGTCTATATATTGTCACCGAAAATCCTTGTAAACAGTTACCACAATACACACATTCATAAACAAGAGAAGAAACACATCCAACCATTGGACTATATTGTCCGTCCGGCACATCACTTAGAGACTCACTACTTCACAGCAACCATAGACACTTATAATACTACACACTTCAGCACGCGTAGATTTGTAAATTCGTTCATATAATAGATAAAGAAACATAGTGTCATTAGGAAGAAGCAAGAACTCGCCAGAAGGTGACACACAAGTCATCATTGAAAATATCCTCACGACCAATACTTGCAGCTCTTATTCCAAGCAATCTAATTTTCAGCATTCCGCATAATTGATTTCCATACCACACTGATGTCTAATGCAAAAAATCCCCTTATAGCATATATAATAGTGTATATATAGATATATATGTACTACCACCCAATAATTGGATTTCTATCCCATATTAAGAACTAATACCATAATCCCATTTTGCGTATATAATAGCAGTATTGTCCGTATGCATGCAATATCATCCATTATCAACAACTCATTTCAAACATCACAATTCACACTCCGAGTATGTAAATCAGCATATCCAGCATAATATAATCAGTCACATAACAATCACACAATGACAATTCCCCAAAGACGGCTTACCCCAAATTTTAATCCGTTTTTAATCCAATTCTTATCTTATTTTGAAAACCTGGATCTGATACCACCTTGTATCACCCTGGATTTTGCTCCATCATAAAGTAGAAAATGATACAAATCCAACGCCGCAGACGGGGATTAAAACGGATGTCAAACGAGGCTTAAAACTGAGAAACAAGGTCTGTCCGAACATTAATCCGAACATGTAAGTCGGACATGTGCCGAGACTTACAGTTCAGACCCGTCCTCGCATGCTGTCCGAACATGTAAGTTCGGACAGATGTTCAGACACACTAATACTGTGAAAAACAAATTACTCTCGGGGCTTGTCCGAACATGGATGTCCGGACGGACGTTTGGACAGGTCCAAATTTACGAAAATCAAAACGAAAACAGGATTAGAAGGGTACAAAATGACCATAATATTAATACCAATGCGAAGTGAATGTTTTATAAGCATGTGTAGTGAATGTTTACCATAAAAACACAGCGGAAAATACTTTCAAATCCAGAGTGCTACCGTCACACTCAACCCATGAGTGCTCAGGCTAATCCTTAAACAATTCTACAGAAATAGATATCCAAAACATCGCAATTTAAATGTTGTATCACAGCAACAATTAATCATCTCTAGAACTATGTGGTAGTGTGTTCCCAAACCCCAAACTTCAGCAACCATTACCTACGATCAGAAAACAATAGACAAAAACACGAAGGGATCGCGCAAATCAGAAAAACTGAGTAAATCCTACCTCATTGTGTAAAATACATTTTAAAGTTCCTTTTATCATTTGTCAATCAGACGAGAAGGAGTGTTGAACATTAGAATGATTTTCCCAGAAAACACAATAACCAACCAAACAATAGTAGGGAGCTTTCAACAGGAGTCAACCATAATTTCCAAACACGGGGTTACCTATGGGACCCCAAACGATAATTCCAGGACATTCACCTATGGGACCGTCAAACAACCACCTCACCCTAAGTCCTTAAGTGTGCGCACCCCCTATGAAACACAATAACATAGAGTAAATCATAGGGCTTAACTGCAACATTGTGTGCAGTGCAAATAATAATAACAATGGGGAACACCTATGGGCTCCCAATACATGATAACAATCCCTGTGAAAGACTCCCAAAATCCACAACCAGATCATCACAAAATATTCCAATTCCACCATTCTCAACACATGGGAAAAATCCCAATTTGTAAAACTTCAATCAGAGATTTGAAAATCCTTCAACAATAACGAAATCAAAGATCCAAAATATTTTATTCCAATTTGTAAATCACAAAATCAATATCCATGAGCATAGATATTTACCTGATTAGACAAACAACTTCAGAAGAACAATCCAACAGAATCACTAGTAGCGCCCGTCGATGTAATCGGGGTCTAAATACATATATAATCAGTAGTCAGGATCTACTAAACACAAGCAGAATAATTTAGTATACTATCTAAGTAATAGACTTTACAGACGTAATCCTAATTGGCACCAGGGAAGGGATCTGACAACAGCAGGATGAAGAACGTGAATTTTGAGAGTTTGGGGAGAGAAAGAGCTTAGCGGCATTGCGTTGAAGATGGTCAAATATTAAAGAGAATCGATGATTTAAATAGAATTAATTTGTAAAATAAAAGGAATGCTAGTAATTTAAATAAGTAATAATTAGTTTAAAGGAGAAAAGAATAATTAATATTATGAATAATTCAAAAGAGAGTTTAACTGATTAGTGTTGTAGATAATTAAAAGGATATAACTATTACTTAGCGTGATGGAAATCCGGAAAGAGAAACGAAATCTCTAACAAATAGTGGTTTAGAAATAAAAAAATAATTTCTATTCAAAATAATAGGAGGAAAGTAACTCAGCGGTTGTAACGAGATAAATAAGAGAGTATAATATCTAGAGAAAAAATTAATAAACATGTATTTGACATAGGGGTGAGATAGGAATAAATAGAAATAGAGTAAAACAACATCAGGAATTCTAGCAAGAGAAATATAGTAACGATAGAAGAAGAATCCAGAATACTAATAATGAAAATACTGGGAGAAGAATAAGGGGTTTAACTTATTATTAATTTTGAAGAAGTAAAGTTAGATTTGAACTCTTAAAGTCAAAGATATTTTCTAAGAAGAAGTAAAATTGAATTTGAACTCTTCAGAATTAAAAATAATTAATTAAAGGAGAAGTAAATTCGGAATTGAACTCTTGAAATTGGAAAGACATTATGACATCTGCAAAAGGTTGAAATAATTACTTATATAATAATAATATCGGTAATAATAAAGGAGTTGTAAATAATTATAATCATTTTAGGTAGAGAGGAGAAAATAATATAAGAGCATCATTTAACTTCCCTGTGCCCACTATTAACTCTAATCTCGGACTATCCACCTGTACCATATTTTTCCTAATATAATGACTAACTTACTCACGTCGACTATATAATATATTTATCCTAACTCAAAAAATTGTGGGTATTTCAGAACAACACAACAAAATATCACATATAGTCCATATCTTCAAAGATTAGAGCCTTCAATGACTTCTAAAGTAGCAGAAAAGTAATACAATTAACATTAGCAATCATCAACCATAACTTTACCATTCCCATTATCTCTAACCCTATAATTTCCTTAAGGTTTGAATTCCATCTTTAAGGGTTCCAATCATTAAAATCTTGGTCTCAATATCATTATAAATTATCAATAGGTTTAGAAAGCTAAAACACATATTTTAATATCAAATTCGAAGTCAAACCATGGATATGGGTTTTGACCAAACTTCTTCGAATCTCATTATGTTTGGTTCAAACGGATGACAATGAAGAATGAAGAAGCTTTTACAAAGGACTTAAGCTAATATCCAAAAGGAAGTTATAGAATAAGAGAAAACAACCTTCTACCTTGAATAGTAACAATGAAGGAAGTGGAAGGATCCAACTCTTGAAAACCATGCTCTAAAGAACAAAATCGCTTAAAATTCTCAAGGAAAGCCCTCGGTTTAGCTATTCAATGAAGTATTTAAAGGAGGATTTGTCATGTTCTTCCATGGATGAGAGGGAACGACCAACATGAGAGAGAGGAGAGAGAAAATATGATTGAGGAAAAGGAAGAAGAAGGATGAGGAGAGTGAGAAGGAAGTCTCTCCCCTTTAAATACATTTTAAACCCTTCTTTTAAAATTCCATAATTTCCTATAAATGGACAATACATGTTTTTGTCATTTTAGGAAAAAATATGCTTTAAGCCTATCTCCAAACTTAAACCAGAACTTGGCTTTTGTTTTTCAAATTCTCTTCTTCATCATCAAAATAGTTTAAAAGTTTGTAGTTAGTGGTTAGAACTCATCTTTTAAGTTCAAAGTATTACAAACCCTCAAAATTACCAAAATTACACTTAAGGTAAAAATGTGAAATATAGGCAAACGGTTTCTGGAAGAATCCTATGCCCTAGAGTCCAGAAGAATTGTTCTAGAAGCTTGGCTCCTGTTTGGAAGGATTACTGTGGAATGCAGTATTGGCTTTGAACCAGCTGACCAGAATATGCTTTAAACTAATTTATTCATAATTCTTGAGCTCTTGCCTTATAAATACTATTTAAAACTCTTTTAAAACACATAATTTAGGTGTAAATTATAATACTAACCTCATTAAATTGGGGTATTTCAGATGGTATAGACAGTGAAGGAGAAAGTAGCATGAACAACCCGTTTTCATAGTTGCTCAAAATTTCGGTGGTGTTAGCTTGGAAGTGGAATGTTGTTTATGGACAAGGATCACTTTGATGAAGTGTTAAGGCAGTATGATGTGCAAGGAGGGCTTGACATGGTGAAGGAGAAGATAGATAATTGAAGATTTAGGGGATTGTGTGCCGCTCCTAGTTGTAAGTGGCGGATTGCTCCTTCTGTCATTGAAGATGAAAGGACTTGGCAGATTTAGAACATTGAAGGCAAGCATGTGTGTGAAGATGACCTCAAACAAGATGGCTTTATACACTTGGTTGAATTTATATGAAATACTCATTACTTCTTGCAGATACATGTTATAACAACTATTACTACCATTTTTCTAACACACCAATGCTTGAGTGCTTTTTTTTATTTGCACCTCTAGCTCTTTCTTTATCTCTTGCATGAGCTTGTTGTTATCATGCAACGAAAGTTCCAATTTTGCAGTCCTTTCTTCTTGAGATGGACTATGATAAACAACAGATCCTGTGATAGAGTATTGTTGTGTAGTAGTGTGTGAAGCTGCCATCACTTGAGAAGTTAAATGGGGATCATCCCGATTTACCATAACCGACACCCACCATTGGAAGAACCCAACTCCAACAGTTATAATTAGTCCTTCTCGTAGATTTTTGATTGCATGAGACATTAAGAAAAACAAGAATTCGACACTTGCAATGTATGATTTGAAATCTTTCATCGATTGTGGTTGTATAAGTGGGGGATACATAGGTAATGTGCAATGAGTGAGTAGAGATGAGAGATGGTCATTTTATAGGGCGGTAATGAGTATTTATAGCATTAGACAACTTTTGAATGGCAACAACTAACTTTTAGAAGAAAAAGTGCTATTTTTTTAATATGGGCATTTTCTTGACCTTTGGCATATTGGCATTTCATAAATTTTTGCTGAATTTTACAAAAGTAGTCGTTGAAACAAAAAAAGTAGCCGCTAAACAGTAACCCGACCATTTAAAGCAGTAACCAAAAACAAATGTCCGTTACCACGGAATGACATTTCACATATTGCGTAAAAAATTAGGGGGTGTTTGTTTCAAGCAGGGGAAACATAATGAAATCAGGAAAATGAATGGAGAGGAATGAAAAGGAATTTCCTAGTTGTTTGTTTGAGCTGGGGAAATGAAATAAATAAACGGTCAACGACCACCGATCAATGGTCAGCGGCTGCCGGCTACCAGTCAACAGTCATTAATTATTGGTCAACATTCACCGGTTATCAGTCAATGGTCATTAGTCATCGATCAATGGTCATATTTCGCCGGTCGGAGTGTAATGGGAAAAGGAATCTCATTGCCTGGTAGAAGGTGGAAAATCAAGATACACTATTTTGGGTAATTCCATTCCCTTTTACTTTTCTAAAAATAGGAAAAACTGGTCAAACAAACAGCAGGAAACCTGATTACCCAAAACCAACGTCCCCTTTATGATTTCATGATCAATTTATGCAATAGTAAAAAAACTCATGATATTTCATGATTTTTTTGAAACGACGACGTATCTTATCCCCTTCTCGGCTCATCAGGATTGTTTTGTTCCGTAAATCGACCGCACAAGGCACAACGGGAAGGTTTGCCATTCATTCCCAACTTCGGAAGATCATCAAGGAAACCTCGAAGCCGAGCTGGTGAATAGTGAATTAGAGAAGCGCCCCGTCGAGTAATTCGAAAATGGTACAACAGAGAATTCAATCTCTTATTGATCGGCCTTTCTTCATCTGTCGCAACGGTGTTTAGGGTTTTGTTTTCTGCGGTGATTGTGATTTAGGGTTTTCCTATTTGAAGTAAAGATTTAGTTAACTTGGTCATAATCAGTAACTTTGTTCTGCCCCTTTTTAATATTTGATTCCCTTAATTGTCTTTGCTGAAGCCTCAAGGGCGAAAAAATACCTACGGATCCATACGCATGATTTCATAATTTACCTGTGGCGACATTATATATCGCTTCTTGCTGATCATCGATGGTTGTGTTGCCCGTGCTGGGCTTAGAAAAATATGAAATGACGTTATTTACCTGTAGTGACTGCGCTATGATAAGTTATTGTGTTGTAAACGTTGTTCTCGTTTCATCCGAAATTATATTAGCGCCGACATATAGATTTGGTGTTTAGCTAACTCTTTTTTAGCAGATATTAACCACTGCATATTTCCTAAAGAATTCGTTATTGATCTTTGTATAAGTTTCTGACTATTTTTCTCTTGTTTTCCAGTCATCTCTTGCTGCTGCCCGAGCAGACAACTTCTACTACCCGCCAGAATGGGATCCAAGTCAGGTATGTTCTTCATCTTAACTTGCTGAAATCTGTATGATGTTTACAAGAGAAGGCATCCTTTTTTGGAAGATTTATTCACCTATAGATTTACCGCTGCTTATTTTTCTATTGATAGGGTTCTCTCAACACGTTTCATGGTCAACATGCTTTGAGAGAGAGGGCAAAGAAAATAGACCAGGGAATTCTTATTATAAGGTATCGGATACGTGTCTTTTTGCTAATCATGGGCTGGAACTGTGTTTGTTTATCATTATCATATCTTGAGACTGTATTTCTTTTTTCTCTCTGTTTTGTGAACTTTGAGTCAACCTGGACATCTTATTAGGATACAAATTAATATTTGGGGATATAAATAGGTCAGGTACCATATGCATAGATATCACTGGCTTCTTGGTAATGCTTCTATGTATGACATATATCCTTTGGAATTGTAATGGCTAGATATATTATATGTCAGATTGTTATTGCAATAGCATGCAGCAATCCACCTAATGCTAGAGTTATTCAAGTTATTTACTATTTAACAGAGTAAGATTTGCAGATGATCTGGGGCTTGTTCTGTTGCCTTTGTTAAAATGAAAATCTCATACTGTGTTTACTCGTATGCATCTATTTCGTTTTTCTTGGGATTACTGATTAGAAATTGTAACCTAGGAAAATATATTGGTCTTGGAAGTGTGGCTGGCTCTCGCTCCTAATTTCTGGCTCTCTTGATCAGGTTTGAAATGCCTTTTAATATATGGTGTGGAGGATGTGAGTCTATGATTGGCAAGGGTGTAAGGTTTAACGCAGAGAAGAAACAAGTTGGAAATTACTATTCAACAAAGGTAATGTGCTCTGCTCTACTCTACTCTACTTCTATATGTGATATTCCTTTAAAGTACTGCTGTTCTTTTGTGATTTTTGTTGTTCATATTATATTATTACTCTGGAAATGTGGAGGATTATTGTTCTTTGTTGCATTACAGTAGCAGTTTTTATGACTTGTTAAGAGACTTCCGTCTTAGATGCAATTTTTATTGGGTCATCTGCAACTCTGTTGTGTGTCTCGGTTTGCACTTCAGTTTGTGGTTCATAAGTTTGATTTTTATCTTAAGATCGAAAAGTGTGTTGGTGAAGTTTTTGTATACCTTAATTTTTTTTAAAAAAATTGTTCTGCTCTTCAGATATGGAGCTTTTCTATGAAGTCTCCTTGCTGCAAACATCAGATTGTAATACACACTGACCCCAAAAACTGCGAGTATGTGATTGTAAGTGGGGCACGCCAAAAGGTAGAGGAGTATGATGTTGATGACGCAGAGACGATGGCTCTTCCTGCTGAGGAAGGTACTATGGAGTTTATATTTAAATACAAAATTTATCGAGACTCCTCTTCCTAGTGATAGCATTTTCTAAATATCTTTGCAGCAATGCCTAACTTGTTCTTTATTTTCCTACTGCCAGAAAAGGGTAAGCTCTCAGATCCATTTTATCGGCTAGAACACCAAGAGGAAGATTTGAAGAAGAAAAAAGAAGTGGAACCAGTTCTTGTTCGTCTTCAGCGGTTGTCTGATTCAAGGCATTCAGATGACTACTCCATTAACAGAGCACTCCGAGCTCAACTTAAGGTATCAAATCTTATGGTTGATTTCTTTTTGTCTTATTGCTGTTCTGTTGCTCAGTTTGCTAAAGTCAGATGACTACTCCATTAACAGGCCCAGAAGAAAAGAGTGGCCGAGGAAGAGAATGCTTCTAGGAAAAGGGGTCTTCCTATCAGACTTTTACCTGAATCCCTGGAAGATAGACAGACAGCATCGAAAGTGAAATTTGCTTCTAAATTCGAGAAGAGTAGGAGGGAAAAGCGAGCTCTCATATCGTCAGGTTCAATATTTGCTGGCTCCTCAGCTTACTTGTCGTCTGATAACAGACGGTCAGAGCTTGAAGCAAAGAGGAGGAGGATCAGTGCAAAGGAAGCTTCTAAATTGTTGTCGGGAGGGTACGCTCCTTCCGCATCCCAGAGTAGGCCTTCCCAACGAAGGAGAGCCTGACAATGTTTGTGATATTTTGTACTTCGTTATGCCATGTGGAAAGAGCTGTGCGCTAATTTGTTGTTTCCACATGTGAATGTACATAAGATACCATGCGAAAGAGGCTATACTGATTCCTTTTTCTTTCTTTATCATGATGTAAGATATGTAATTTTGTTTGATTAATCGGCCCATATTGCTACCTAGTCGTCAGGTAAAACCAACCCCAGGCTAATAGTGTTAATTCTGTTTCCTTCCTAGACCCTAGGAACGATAATAATGTTTCTGGAGCACCTCCCTATTTTACCTATCAGCTCGTTTATATGTCAGTTTTTGCTTAACATATTCTCTCCTTGTTTATCATGCTTTGTGTGGAAGGTGGATTGTCCCATGGGGTACAACTCTTGTGAGAAAAGGTTTGGAAGGAGAGTGATTCCTTCACAAGCGATGACGTTAGCTTTTGTCAAGGACAGAACTTTCATCGCTTAAAAGAAAAATCCTTGTGTTCTTGATCATTCTCCGGGTAACGTATTGACGTGTCGGTGGAGGCGTCGAAGGCCGACGATGCTCATGACATGCTTACCTCAATGTCCGAGGGATGAAGACTTCCACAGTGACATGTTGTAGATATGGAGAATGAGTAGGCGACGGAGAAGCAAGGTGAAAACATAGCTACTATAGCTAGAAAGAGGATGAACACCTAGTCACTAAAACTAGAAAAGGATATAACAAGAACAATTGGGGTTGAAGATGAGAAGCAGGACAAAGTAACCACAAGGTAAGCACACTTTCTTACCAAACACTGCTCGTTAGCGAACAAAGTTGAATAAAGTTTCATTACTAGCAACCATCCCAACTAAGCAAACCAAGGCTCAAGCCAGCAAAAGAGGTTAGCTGTGATGAATAGTCACCACCAATTGTACCAAAGTCCAACATGAGACGTTACATGAGCAGTACTAATGCATTATAACATGTTAACTAATCACTAATTAAACTAGTAAATACAGTCAACCAAAGTCAAACAACCAAAATTAACCCCCTAATAATGAACAAACACAATAGTTACAACCAAAGTCCACAACCAAAATCAGTCTTAGCAAGAGCAAATGATCATATCAACCTAAGCGATCTAAGCCACCACCAAAAACCAAAAGAAGCTGCATGTATCCCAACCCACACATGTAGCAGAACATCCCTTCACTAAGCCGCACGATGTGGCGGCTTCCTCAAGGCCGCACTTCCTCCCACTAGTCGAATTTTCTTGCCGCTTCTTGTATTCCTAATAGTTAATGTCCCCGTGCTGGTAGAAGCAACCTTATGCGTCTTGGTCTTGCACTGCACTTCAGGTAGGAATAAGTCCTAGCTAGGAACCGCCGAAATAGGTGTCTTTTTTTAGACATAGAATTTTCGGGCCCCTATTTTTAGCCATAGAATTTTTGGGAGCCTGTTTTCCCTTTTTTTTTAAAAAAAAAAATTGTACCGTGGGAAAGTTTCAGTCTATTTTGGCGTTCCTAACTAGGAACCGTCGAAATAGGGCCAATTTTTAGCCATAGAATTTTCGGGAGCCTGTTTTCCCGGAAAAAAATTCGGACCACAGGAAAATTTCAGTCTATTTCGGTGGTTGTTAGTAACAACCGCCGAAATAGACTTTATCATTTTATATATCATAGCTACTCTTCATCCTCTCTTATTTCACGGTAATTTCGGCGCTCCTGTCTTCATCCTTATCTCTTTTGGTAATTTTGCAACTTTAACTGGCAAATATGCATGCTCTACGCTCCTTTTTGCATCTCGCTCACCAGATTGAAGATGAGGCTGAAGCAGTTCATTCCGGAACCGATAATATACTCGAACTTATTTTTTCTCTCTGGAGAAAAAGGAACATACATGTTCTACGCCTTTTCATTCTCATCTTTGTGTCTTCGCATCTCTTCATTCTCCTCTTGTGTCTGCGCCTATGCAGTGATAAATAATTGGAACCGCTACATCTCGCTCACCAGATTGAAGACGAGGCTGAAGGAGATCATTCCGAAACGTACCAGTAATATACTCGAACTTATCTTTTTCTCTCTAGAGAACAAGGAACATACATGCTCTACACCTTTTTATTCTCTTCTTTGTGTTTGCGCATCTTTTCACTCTCTTCTTGCGTCTGTGCCTATTCTATTCTCTTCTCACGGTAATTTTGCTACCCTAACTGCCAAACAAGGAACATGCTCTCTGCGCCTCTACAATCTCTTCACTTACGGTAATTTTGCAAGGTGAACAAGGAGCATCCATGCGCTGCGTCGCTATTCATTCTCTTGCGTTTGTGCCTCTACAGAGATGCATCACTGGAACTGCTGCATCTCGCTCCCGAGAATGAAGATGAGGCATCTAATTTTTTTTAAAAAAATACATATGGCGGCGGTTGTTAGCTAGGAACCGCCACCATAGGTGTGTTTTTTTAAAACCACATATGGCGGCGGTTGTTAGCTAGGAACCGCCGCCATAAGTGCTCTATTTTGACCGTTGTACAACCGCCAAGATAGGGTCTCAACCCTATTTCAGCGATCTTCATTTCGGCGGTTCTAGAACCGCCAAAATAGGCCTTTTACAATCGCCGAATAGGCTCTTTTTGTACTAGTGTGCGCTCCGAGAGGAGAGACAACCCCAAAGCTGTATAAACTGATGAATCACCAAGCCCCAAGATGTTTGGCAACATCCACGTCTCCGGCTGCTGCGCTATCTCCTGGAGGTTATATTGAGCCAGGATTATCTCGGTGGACAACCAAGGTCCAAACGGTTCCAACTTTTCTCCCTTTAGATTACTAGGGCATAACTCAAAAGCATGAAACAATCCGCATTTTGCACAAATTAATGACAAAATACATACAACTTGCCATCCACCTGATAAGGCATGCACCTAAGGATTGGACGAGTAATATCCAACATAATCTTCAAACGAACATACTTAAAATCCAAAGAAACCGGATCATCAATGATGCCAAAAAAACGGCCCATCTTCGATTGAAGATTTTCCATAACAAAGCAAAGGTGGAACATCAAAAGTCCTTAACCCACCTAAACTCTTGATGAGGGGATTGTCACAACTTCCAGGCGTTGAATGACGAACAGAAAGCCATTGACTAGCCACGACCACGAACCAGGACTGCATACAGGGCTCCAATCAACTCGTATTCAATGATAAAAACATCGGACTCCACTTTGGTAAACATAAATTAAATCCACTAAATACGCGCCACAAGCGAAAGAGTATGTGCCGGAGAGTGATCGGGTGATTTCGGGGTGAGCGAACAGCTTGCAAATAATAAGGCAGCTCTCTAGCGTAAGGGGAGAAGTGAAAAAGGGGTTGGTCACCATGTAAGTGTAGAACTCAAGAACACAGCGGAACAGGGAGAGCGTGGTGAAAGGAGAGTAGCAGGCGCATCCAAGTTTAACCGGGAGCGAGGAGATGAATTTGAGTGGGTGAAGGTTAGGTGATTCTATCTCTATAACACAGGAAGAGTCGGGCCAGACTTCCTCATATTATGGGCTGTTATCCCACCTAAGGGAGTAAAAAGGGGAGCATTTGACCGCTTTTAGCTTCAACTATCCGTTAGAACAAATATTTACACCTCCTAATACATTCTCGTGTTCTGTCTTTACAAAACACGTATACAGGCCAGTCTATGAGATTCAAATACGGACGGGCCGGGGTTTGCCCATTACTGTTGCACACGGAGACGGAGAGGGGAGATAAAGAGGAACAAACGTATGTACGGGGAGACAAAGGGCGCTCAAATTACGGCTGGACTTGAAGATTTTGCATACCAAAAGCGAAGCCATATAATTTTGTTGCAGGATTTTTTTAAAAAAAATTAAGGACCAGAGAATGCATTTATCCTCCCAGCTGATACCTCTACGACACACCATGGTCCCCGTAGAGGGAAGGACGACAAGCCAGCTAGAGGAAAGGAAGAAGAACATCAAACAAACTATATACTATTATATTATAGGGGAATAAAAATCTGTCAGCTCCAGATCTTGTCATATAGTGTAAGCTAGTGTGCTTGGAAAATCCTGAAAACCCTATAGGAATGAAGTTCGTCAGTTCCCGCCTTAACTATTAAATGCTACTATATTGAATTTCCATCCTCATGTCTCCTTTGTGGCTACATAACTGTTCAGCACGATTCTGTTCAAACAATAGGAAAAACAAAATGAATGGAGGGAAGGAAATAACAACAACTGATGATAGGGTAATTAAAATTGAAGAAATAAAAATAGACATACAAAGCAAGGTTCAAATAGTAGTGGAATTGTCAGAGAAAGGGTCTATGATGAGATGACCATCAAATGAAAACTGTTCTGGTTATTTTACTTATAAGGGTCTCGTCGCGCGACCAAGAATAAGGTATTCAGGGTCTCTGCTTCCTATAGGGGATTTTAAGTTTGGAGAGGAGATTGTTTATGTTGCAGATCTATGCTTAAAGACCACTACTATTCGTACGTACCAAAGACTCCGTAAAAAGTAAGGTTCAAATAGTAGTGGAATTGTCTTTACTGGGAGAAACAGGAACATGATATAATAAATAAATGCAACTAGCTTCCATATATGAACTAGCTAGTACATACATATATATCTCTTAATTTTCCATACTATCTATTACACTGAAATTAATTAGGGCTTCTTTTAATATATTATCGTACATAAAATTGAAACTCTCTTTTGACTTTTGTGGCGCGCGGTTGGTTCACTATATAAAACAATTTGGGGGGGTATTGTTTTGTTGCTTGTGGGTGAATCGGGCTTTTGAAGAACTTCGGCGGGAGTGATGAAGGAGAAGAGCGCGCTGTTTCTTCCTTTGATGAAAAGTGGGCATAAATTGATGAAACCAGACACCGTGCGTGCTGTCGATTGTGTCTGTCATGTTAATGAGTAAGAGTTTAATGTTTATATTTCGTGTCACTACTATCTCTCTCAATTAATATTGCTTGTTGAAATAGGTCTGCTCATAATAATATATATATAAACTTTCAATTGTTCAATTTAATGAACTTAGCGGCTGGTAGCAGATGATGATATATTGAAAGTGAAATAATTTAAGTTTTGTTGTATATTTTTTTGATAGTTGACTGGATGTATAAGTTTTGTATGACATCATTTGTAATATTGTAAGAGTTTTGTTTGAAAAGTTTGGGGATGTACACGTACATTCTTAATTTATAATTGATCGGTGGTTTTGGGTGTGGAAGTAAGTAGCTAGGAATTAATTGATCTTGTGGAGAAGATTGATTTGTTGGGAAGGACACGGTCTCGATCACGAAAATTCAGAAGTATATCAATTAATTACACATCATTTATTTTTCAAAAAAAAAAAGAAAATTAGAAGTATAGAGAAGTTTGAGAGGATGACGTTAGCCGTATGTGATGTAAGCTGAGAAAGAATGTGGGATTGCGTAAGAACATGCACATTTCCCACATTTGTATTGTAGTGAGTGTAGTGGCAATATTTCAAATTAGTATACTTACTCTCTGTTTTGATGATCGATCACTTCTCCGGACACACGGGGTTGGTCATTAAATTCTGAAGACATGACATAATATATTCAGCGCCGACATTGATTTTGTATGTCTACCGTGAACATATGTCATCCCAAAGTATTAACTTTGTATGTCGATAGATATATATATAGATGATGCATGTGTTCCTGAAAACTAAGTGATGGTATCATTGTACTGTGTCGACTATTGAATTTTGGTTTTTTCTCCTCTTTTTTATGCAGATATTAATTCCATCAATTCCTTGTGTTTTATTACTATATATGTACTTCATGTTAAAACATTTAAGTCTCATACCTATAAAGAAAACATTTTTAGTATCGTTTTTTTTTTGGCGGGAATACTTGATGATACAAGCAAATTAAAGAGGGGTAAGACTGAAAACATATATAGCAAAATTCATTACCATGATGAATCTATTGGTTTTCTGTACGTTATTCCTTAATTATATAAACAAAATCTATCCCTGATTAGTATTGTGCTTGTTGGTTTGGTTATCTTGCTTTCTTTTTACAACTTTAATTAGCGGCGGTATGAATTCATATTCTTTTTTTTTTTATGAAAAAAAAACTACATAGTTGATTATGATATGGCTCTATTATTAAGTCATATTCTTTTTTTTTTTCTGAAAAAAAAGTACATAATTGATTATGATATGGCTCTATTATTAGAGCACCACTGTTGACGGTGCATATAGTAAAATCTCATGAATAAGGATCAATCGATGCACATAGTTGGTTTGACTCATCATATATAGGATTTACCTAATACATACATTGAAGCCTTGAAGGTGGGCAACATGTGTGTTCGTTTTTTTCTTGATTTTCATTTATGGTGTTTGGTAAACCCTAAGATAAGATCTACTTTAAAAGATAAATTAGAAATCTAAATGACAGTGACGAAAGTAAGTTGTATTAGCCTTCGCTACAAATAAGCAGTTTTGTATTTGTTTGATGGAGGGTTTCTTATGTACAGGGGGTGGGATTCAAAGAGGTTTCGCGTAATTGTTTTTTTTTTTTAAATAATAATTCATATATAAATGGTAAAGAATTACATGATAATTAGATACAACACTATCTATCACGTAATTGTTTCGAATTCGTTTCAATGATTAAACTTACTAGTCTCAACAATAAAATAAATTAAATGAGTGGTCAATCTTTTTCCCCATCTAAAAGCATGGTTTTAGTGATATTTATATCATAAGCATGCATCGCTGAGCCTGAGCAAGTAATAAGCATGATCACTCACAATAACTTGCATGTTTTTTAAGTCATACAAGTAGGTTTTTGATCATATTAGAACGAATTAATCTAAGTGAACTGAAGTCATAATCAGTCATATCAACATATATAATAAATCTTAATGTTTCAATAAAAACAACTCCAAAAAAATTAAAACAGCTGCTAAACAACAAAATTCAGAGTGCAGAAAAATTCGTAAAAATCCAACAACAACAACAACAACACTTAAACAGAAAATTACAACAATAAAAGTGATCAATCAACCAAACCGATCGATGATCAAACTTAATTTATTCATACCTTTTCATCAGATCATAGTAACCCTGGATCTGAAGAACTACCAGAAAACTGATTCTCGAAATACTGTGATTGCAGATACAAACCAGAAGCTGAGAACATAGAATGATTAGGGTTTTGCTGTTGAAGAAGCATGGATGTTGGATCATGTAAACAGCTAATTGCACCATAGTCGACAGTAGTACTACTACTGATTAATGATCTGGTGTTACTATCCATTCCAACCCAGTTTGTGGAAATCCCATGTAACCACTATAATCATCATAGATTGAAGATGAAGAAGCTGATGAACTCCCACCTCCACCACCAAGAAGTTTCTCAATTATTCCAACAGAAGCCATTTGATTCTCCAGTGAAGACTGTTGCAACTGAGAAGTGCAGTTCTCAAACATATCATGATGATGATAATAAGTGTGAGAATGAGTAACATGACCACCACCACCACCACCACCAGATTCCTCTTGTGGATCAGTACTGCTACGTGTTGGTTCTGATGTACTTGATGAACCCAACTTCTCAAACCTATTATTATTATTATCATCATTATTGATCTCTACCGAAGGAGATGACATCTCTTTCTGTTTTTTCTTTTCCATAGTTCTCAATCTCGCTCTTGCCCTAGCTTTCTCTCTACTTTCCCTAGCCGCCATGGATGATTTATTACTGACAGATGATGATGATGATTTCTTTGCTTTTATCTTATTATCCACACCATGATCTCCTTCCGAATCTTCTCTAACAGTAACCTTACCATTACCAGTAGGTTCGTCCTCCTCCTCCTCTTCCTCATCTTTGTCTTTTATCAAATTCGATGAAGAGACGATACAGTTTGAGTTCGTGTTGGCTGACGACAAGCTAGCGCAACTTGTTTGTGGTGGTAACGTAGCGGTGAGATCTTTAATGGCGGTTTTAGATTTAGAGAATAGCCACTCAATGGTCTTGCTAGCCTTGTCAAACCCAAGCATATCTTGTAGATCAAAGAATTTTCTTGCAATCTGAAGTGATAGTCTCATCCTTCTATCTCTTGGACCTTGTGCTGTGTGTATCTTGCTATGGCGGTCTTTCTTTCCTGCCCTTCTTCTTGGTGGTCCTGTCCTTGGTTGTTTGGTTCGTACACCGCCACCGCCGCGTTTCCTTTTCATGGCTGCAGCTGTCTCTGTAGGTGGTGGTGGTGGATGTGGGTTTGATGGATTAAGGTTGGTTATAATATCATCATAACTGGAGAGATTTGTGTTTTCAACTGGATTGGTTTGATACTCATCGTTTTGGTTCATGTGATCATGGCTGGTAACTCCTCTGTCTTCTGTTGGAGGAGTACTGGTGGTAGTGGTGGTGGTTGTGGTATTGTCGGTGGGGGTTGGTAGTTGTAAGCAGGGTTGATTGTTGTGGCGTAAGAAGTGATCAAGGAGAAGCTCCTCGTCATCCAAGAGAGAAGCAGGGAAGTTGAAGAAGCAAGACGAAGGACTAGGGTTTTCAAAGGAAGAAGCAGCCGCATGGAGATTCTGAGAGTAGTTATCAAAAGGGTTATTTGAAGGAAACATTTTAGCAAATCTCTATTCGTCCTCTCCTTCAATACTACTACTACTAAAACAACAACTACTACTACTCTCGATCTTTTTTGCCCTTTTCCACCGTCCTCGATCTTACTCCCTTCTGTGATGAATCTTTTTGTAGATCCTTCTTTTTGTTTTTTTGAGGCTGTGGCTGTGGGTAGTTGCTTTTCTTCTTCAAAAGAGGATATTAGGGCGGGCGGTTGATATACATACGAGAGTGATCGATGCTGGCTGGATGTTTTGAGTATGAAATGGAAAAGATTGCACTGTTGTGATTGCGATACTGATAGAGTGAGTGAAGGGAAGAAGAAGGAAAAATATCAAATCAAAACATTCAAATTAGGTGAGTTTTTGTTTTATTTTGCAGCCCTTGCTAGCTAGCTAGGTTTTGTAAAGAAGAGAAGAGAGTGCTCTAGTATGGCGGAAAAAAAGAAAGATACTTTTGGTTGGAAGAAAGTAAGAGAAAGCTAGATAATCAGAATTCTCAAGTGAAGAGAGAGTAGTAGAAGTAATAGCTAGGGATTGAGGAATTGACACATCACGAGGGGTAGCTGATGTAATAGCAACACGTCCAGCCTTTTCTTCCTTTCTTTTATCTTTTGCTATCCAGTGAATCCTCTGGATATATATGAGGGGAAATGAGTGTGTGGATATGAGAGGAGAGGTACCCCAACGCGATTGTGTGTGTAAGAAACAATGAGCTTTTTCTGCCCTTTTATTTTATGATCAGCTTTTAGGGCGAGGATATGGACATGTCCATGTCCGTAGGGAAGCTATAGCTACGGTAATAAGGAGAGGTGGGCGGGAAAGAGAGCTATTATTTCGATAGGAATTCTCTGAGAATTGTATTAAAACCCTACATTATGACCATGTAGGAAAATGCTTGTTTGACTGACCATCCGTACCTGCCCATTTCCCAGCTACTATACATATCAATAATAATAAAAATATTTCCAGCTACTATACAAATTTTCAAATGTTTCAAAAAAAATGCCGCAATATATCATCTAAGAAAGTAGAGGGAACTACCCAAAAAAAATGTAAAGGAATTTCCAAATGCCGACCGCTCTATTTACAGCTATGGCATATGACAGTTGTAATATTTACTCAGCTTTTTGTGCTTTTATATTTATATGACAAATTTATTCTTCTGAAACAATGATCCATTTAAAGTTTCCACTTCTGAAACTTTCGTCCACGCCATGTATAAAATGGTATCTATTTTTTTTTAAAAAAAACAACATTAATATTCCATTATAATATTCCAAGATAACAAACTACTAGAATATAATTGTTTGGTAACAACAAAAAATCATTACTAAAAATCAAAATCGTTACTAATCTAATTTATTGTAACGACTTTTGTCGTTACATATCGTTACACGAGATGACGTAACCAAAGATCAATTTATTTATCGTAATGACTTTTATTTGTTACTAAAAGTTATATCGTTACTAAAAATATGATTTCGTAATATTTATATCGTTACTATAGTCTTAATTTTTTTTAATCTTTAGTACTATCTTTGGTAACGAAAAACTTGTCACTAATAACAATTATGGTAACAAATTTAAGTCGTTATTAGAACCTTTGTAACAAAAAATCTGATTTTTACTAGTGCACATAGTGTGCAAAATACATTTGTAGAGAACGATCGACATCCCCAATATCCTAACTTGGGATTTTTTTTTGAAATAAATGGATGTATATATTTATCAAGTAAAGAGAGATAGTAACATTAGATACATAGAAGCCTTACATATTTGATAACTAATTGCGGGCATCTCACTTAGGGGATGGTAGATATCCAAAGCCCTCCCTAGGGGTGAACAAAGCAGCAGTGTGTAGCTGACCAAAATAGCATAGTGCTAGTACAACACCAATCCCACCTAGTGAACAAAAGTAGCGTGAAGCTGACCAAAATAGCATGTACAACCGATATCAAAACAAGATGCTCCTAGAAGCAGAGCACCCTATCTAGCCAGTTGAAATCTGCGCTGGATCGTTTTATCTTAGTCCAAATGATGGCTTTAATGGCAACTTTGATGTCAACAATGACGAGAGTGGGATCTCTGGTTTGGTTGGCCATAGGTCGCTTGCACCTTTCTATCCAGATAAGATAGACCACATTGGCTACCACCGCTCTTTTCACCAGATCAATTGGTCGAGGCCTCTTGCAGTAGCAGAGGATCTAGGATGTGCAGCTACGAAGACTTCTCTGGTTGGTAGGAATTCCCAGCCAGTCGTAAATAGTCCACTAGACCCTGCAAGAGTACCCGCACTGGAAAAAAAGATGGTTGCTTGTCTCTTGAGCACGCTCACAGAGCTAGCATCTGTTAGCAAGGCATATACCCCATGATTGGAGCTTGTCACAGGTTTTAAGTCTACCTTTCAGAGTAACCCACAAGATAAATCTGGCTTTAGGGATAGACCAATTTTTCCATAAAACATTGTACCATTGAAAGATCCGGGAAGGGGGTGGAGATGTCCTTGTAGAATGAACTAACCCTATAGGGCGGGAAGGATAGGAGATGAAAAGAGAGATGACATCATTGGATGAGCCACATTGCTTTATCCACCATTCTTTGGCATGAAGGATAGCTTTCCAAGTCCAGGGATCATTGCCTTTAGCAGTGGTCATCCAGATACTGCTAGGGGTGGGCAAGAAGAGCTTGTGGATCCATTGGATCCAAAGGCGCTCTAAGTCATGAGTAAAGGCTGAGATGTCTTGAGCATGAAACACATATTCCATTTGTGGATGTTTTTGAAGACCCAAACCACCATTTTTCTTGGTATTTGTGAGAACGTTCTAGGCCACAGGGGGGTAGTATTATTGTCAGCCTTCTCTGACCAAAGGAACAACCGGAGGCAAATAATGACTCTTTTGATGACATTCTTAGGAATGGTGATGCAGGAGACCCAGAACCCAGTAATGCCATAGAGAGTACTTTGGATGAGGGAAAGTCTGCCCACAAAAGAGAGGGATTTGCTACCCCAGGATGTGATTGCTTTACGAAAGCTGTCAATGAGGGGGTTAAAGTCAACGACTCTAGGCTTCCTAGCAGTGATTGGGATGCCGAGATAGCGGAACGAAAATGAGCCCAGTTTAAACCTCATTAGATATACAAGTGATTCAGCAAGGGTGGGTTTAACTCCTCCTAGGAATATGTTAGATTTAGCAGGGTTAAGAGCATAAGACCTGAGGCTTCAAAGAAGAGACAGACTTTGTTGAGCATGGTTGTTTTGGAGCTGTGGTCATCTCTACAGAATAAGAGGGCATCATCGGCAAAGAAGAGGTGGGAGAAATGAAGAGATTTGCATGATGGGTGATAGTGGAAGTCAGGGGAGATAAGGAGCTGGTCGAGCAGCCGGGATAACATGTCCATAACTAGCGCAAAAAGATAGAGGGAGAGGGTCGCCTTGGTGCAGCCCTTGTTCCCCTGTGAAAGATGCCGAGGGAGAGCCGTTGATGTTGATCGAGAAGGAGGTGGAGGTGACACCTTAAGAAATCCAATTACTAAATTATGAGGGAAACTTCAAGAAGAAGAGAGTGTTCTGGAGGAATTTCTAGTTGAAATACCCTGGAATTAAAAATAGTGGTTAATTAGGCTAATCGGTATTTTAGAGGCTTAATTACATCTAAATAAACATGAGGGAGCAAATCCCGAAGAAAACGGATCCTTAAAACGGATTAAAAGCCCAAACGAACCTTAAAGCGCGTTTTTCAAGGAAACCGGGAAAACGCGACTTTAAGCGGGTCAAATAGACTCGTGATAATTTTGGTCAACCAAATAGTCATTAATAAACATTAATGAAGGTTTAGAACCAATAAAATCAACTAAACGAGAAAATTCCAGAAAACGGGTTCCGGTTAGTAAAAACTATAAAAACGAGAAGTTGTGGGGTGTAAACTGTAATAAAGCAAAACTAATGTGTCTACTTTTGAAAATAAAAAGTAAAAATATGTGTGTGTGAGTAGTGTGGGTCGGTTGGGTTATTCCCCCCCTCTCTCACTCTCTTAACTCTTTTCTTATACACATAAGACAAATACAATAAAGTAAAAAGCAAAACAAAAACACTCTCTCTCCTACCACTCTCCCTCACTCACGATTTCCCCCCCCTCTCTCTCAATTCTCTTCTTCCTCCCCAAGCTCTAATGGTGATTTGCTAAGCCACACAGCACCCCCATCTTCTCCTTCATTTTTCAAGACCCAAACCTTGTCCAAAAATTATAAAAACTACATCATTGGAATCCCCTTGTCAAGGAGAGCACATTCCTCTTTTCAAAAATCGAAAATACCCACTTTCATCTCCATGGGTATTCTCCATTGGAAGGTTTGAGTCCACCATTGGAAGCTTCTCCTTCTCTTTGATGTTTTGAGGTAAAAATAATCTTGAAACTCCATCTTTTTCCAGCCCTTACTTGTAAAACGAAAATTTCAAGTAAGCCCTTGTTGGTGCCTTGTTTTTCCAGCCAATTTTGGCCTCTACATTGGTGCTGGAATCTTGCTCTCTTGCTAGCCAAGTACTCCACTTAGTGGTTGAAGGTAATACTCTTTTAAACCTTAAACATATATAAACCCAAGGCTAGTTAAGGATTGTAGGATCGGAACAAATGCTCTGAATGATTCTCTTTGGAAAGCTGCAATGAGAAACGAAATGACAACTCTCTTATATAGTGGAGCCGGTGAGGGAGTCTGCTTCCGAAATTTCTGCCATCTGAACGTTGTAGTTGCTTAAAATTCGGTCCTAACTTCTTTATGAACGTTGCTAAGCCTTGGCCCTTAATTTTCAGACAATTACCAATCCATTGGACGACTTGGCAACGTTCAATTATGACTTTCACGTCTGATGTAGTAGACTGACTCTGTCAGTTCCGAAATTTCAGGAACCAATGACTCTTTCCTTGAATTTCGGAAGCTGGAGCCATATTTCGGAAGCTGAAGCCAAGTCTTCTGATTAGTGCCATGTTGAGAGAATTTTGGTCCAAGTCTGAACGTTGATGACCGTTGTAAGTCAATGTAGTTGCTGTACTTGCTCCTTAATTTTCGCAACTGACCGACAGACTCCTCGAATTACCAGAAAGTCAAGGCTTTGGATTTTGCTCACATTTTGCATGAATTTCGGCCCAAGGATGATAGTTGATGACTGTTATGGTTTAGTGGACGTTGCTCCTTGAATTTCGTTACTGATTGATGAATTCACATGGATGGACTCTCTCACTCTTTCGGTAAGGACAGAGACTCATTCGATCTTTCAAGGTTGACAGACTCTGTCTTGTTTTGAGAAGTGTGATTGACTCATTTGATCTGGTTGACTATCTCAGCAACACCTTCATACTCCAACAGTTTCCCCCTTGTTGCTGATGATAGCAAAACTCTTTTTGTGAATCCCGAATGAGTCAATCTGCAAAACAAGACAAGGGAAAAAAGTATTTTGGGGAACCGACCCTGTCCAAGTTCCCCCTTAATCACAGCATAGATTGAGTAACTCTTGTTAGAGTTCCCCCTAAATCGATGAGTACAATTTGGCAAACCACAACCTACTAAGAGCGATTGGAAAAGGGAATATATGACTAAGTTAAGAAAACTGCAACCAACATGATCTAGTACCAACAGAGTAAAAACGAAACAGAATATCCAAACTTCACCTAAGACCTAGTCGCACAGAGATAGAGTCAATCCAGAACATAACCAGAGTGACTCGTTCGTGAGAGACAGGATTCACTACTTCCCCCTTTTTGCTGTCATCAGTAAGGGAAGTTTGCAACAGAGTCTAAGTCAATCCGTACATTAAAAAACAAATAGACTGTATCCATAACGCAAACATACTCATGGACGACAAGGGGCAAGAAGTATTGTCATATTCCACAAAACCTTTCATTGCCATATACTCATAACTTGTAATGATCCCTGTTGCATTGCATTGTATTTTTGAAGACTTTATAGCTCTATATTTGCAATGCATAGATATTTAACAAGTTTGAGCACACAGGGACTGTCTCCATCCCCCAGACTTTTCTCTCCACCCATGTAACAGCTTTGGGCCAACTTTCCCAGGTTTCGCATCCTTAGGAAGTTAGGTGATAAAGCACCCTTAAAGGCTTAATAACCGAGTGGACGAGGTCTGTTTTGGTTCAGGAGAAACAAGTTAGCGGAGTACCTTGCCTTTGTCCTCTCCCTTCTTCTCTTTTTTTTTTTAAATGAAAATCGCTAAGGGATACAAAGAACAGACACAGTCTATCGATATGAGAACACGGATTGACTCAAACAGTATGCAAACAACACATACTAATTATTACAACCAAGGGATAAGAGAGATTACCGTCTTCCATTGATTGAGTCATTCTGAGTGCTGAACGGAGTGCCTCGAATCAGGTGGTAGGAAGAGGCTTGGCAAAGATATCTGCTAGCTGATCCTCTATTGGAACAAAGTCAAGTTGAATTACCTTTTTCTCAACACAGTCCTTCGAGAAATGAAAACGTATTTCAATGTGTTTGGTTCTTCAATGTGTTTCCAGAGATTTTAAATGCACAATTATTATCACAGAAAATACCAATTTGATCTCAGCAAAATTTTGCTTTGTAGAGGACCAAAAGTCTAAGCATAGACAAAGGAATTTTGCATTGCTAGATGTACTCTTTCGATCATGGAGAGAATCTATCCAGTCAAAATCACTAAAACCAGATAAAGTAATATAGGGGAACGAAGGTACCATAGATGAAGTGACTGGTCCTTTTAAGTATCGAAAGATTCGCTTGACCACCTTGAGATAAGACTGATTGGGTGCTGCTTGAAAGTGAGCACATAGACAGACTTGGTCGTCCGAATTGATGGCATTTAGACATTTCTTGTACATATTACCTTCTTTACGTCCTGTGGCTCTAGAGATCCTGTACGTTCATCAAAAACTTTGCAAACAACATATGAGAGAAGTACTAAATTGAATCTTTCACAAATTTGAAAAATGCTTAACAGACTAGGTTGAAGTCCAGTGACCAGATGGACTCCATCTACCTTAAACTTGGAGGGGTTACCTATGGTGCCAACTCCCACGATTTCACCTTGGTTGTTGTTTCCAAAGGTGACCTTACCTCCTTTGTAGGATGAAAGCGAGCTGAATTTGTCGGGATTTCCAGTTGTGGAGCACCCTCTGTCCAAGTACACATAGTCCATCTCCACGCTCGCTTCCACCTGCAAAAAAAATCACTTGGTACTTTTGGGAACCCAAATATACTTGGGTCCCCTTTTTGAACCAGATTTTTTCAGCTTTTCTCGTGCCTCAAGGATAAGATTGAGTCGCTTGATATTAAATGACACATCCTTGTGAAGCTTTTCACAGGCACTATCTCTATGTCCAAGACTCCCGCAATAACCACAAATCTTAGTGGGAGGAAGATTGACGTATTTTTGTTGTCCTTTCCACCAAGAATCAAAATTTTCTTTTTGTTGTTGGCGCTTGGGTTTGTTGTTGGATTTGGACATATTTTTAGGGATATCGAATTTACCTTTATGCCACTTGGGCTTCGATTGAGTGGATCCAACTCCAGATCGTATATTGACTATCTCTTGGGAGAGTTTTTCAACTTCCTTTTGAAGATTATCACGATCTTGACTAACTTCCTTGATCTTGGAGTTGGCCCACTCGGGCAATTCTGATGGAGTGACCTGCTTGATGAAATTGACTGGTTTGAGAGAGAGTGCATGTTCCTTTTCTTTCAATTTTCTAGAGAGTTGCTCAACAGAAGAGGTTAGAGAGATAACTTGAGATTCTGAACTATTTAGCTCATTCTGCAAAGAACAACACTTGTCAGCGAAAACAGTGAGGTCATGTTTGAGAGAGTCAATCTGAGTGAGTGACTCTTCCTGTTCCCTTTGGTTGGATTCAGTAAGACTCTTGGTTTTGTCGAGCTCCTTTTTAAGGGAGTCAACACGACGCCGAGAGTCTCGCAAATCCAATCTAAGTGAGCAGGAAATAGTCTTATGTTCCTCAGCTTCATCTCTCAAAGCATACATAAGACTTTTTGAGATCTCAAGTTCCTCACTTAACTCGGAGATTTTTCTGTTAAGATCAACTTTAAGAGAGTTAGTTTCAGAAGCCATTTTAGCAATTAAAGTCATAAAACCCATAAGAGTTATATGATAAAGGTCTGTTTCAAGATGGGAACGAGTTACCTCATTGTCGGGGATCATGGACTCCGTCGTATCATGTGCCATGAGACATACCAAGCCGCTGGACTCTGTGTCTGGATCGTCGAGTCTGAATCACCCCAACCGACGGCTGCCATTTCTCGTTGATTGACTGTCAGCCTAAGCAAGGCTCTGATACCACATGTAGGATCGGGTGGCTGACTCAAACCAACTCAAGGTGTGAGTCTAAGAGTTGGTTTGACTCAATCGGTCTTTGAAAGTAAGAAACACTCTGTGATGTAGAGGCACTCAATCGAACTTCGTATGTGAGAACACTTGAGACGTAGAAACACTTAGTCGAACTAAGTGCGCGGAAACAGTTGCTCAAGGTAGTAAAGTAAGATAGACTTAGCGGAGCTAAATGGATTAACCCTCGAAAGGTGGAGGACTCTGTCGAACTCAGCAGGATACACAATATAAGTTATTTTATTTCCTGGTAAAAAAAAGCAACTTACAAATGCCCACTAAGTAGAAAGGATCTACTTAGCAGTTTTTCACTCACTCACCCAACACACTTTCTAATCAGAACAATGGTAAGCGTAGTGAAACTAGGATCTTCCTAGGTTGAGTCTTTCTAGAGGTGCCAACTAACTTGGTACGTATTCTCTCTCTTTATAGCTTATGATGCGATTCTCTTTCTCTCTCTAAGCTCTGAAATAATACTCAATGAAAGCACACCTAAAACTGACTATTACATATCTTATTTATACTCTTAAGTACAACAGCAGGTCGAAGGAGTTAGTTCCGAAAATACCGGAACTAACTTAGTGGGCAACTTCCAACGGCTCTTACGTGGTCTTCTTACTTGGGCCGCGATCTTCGGATGTTGAGGAAGAACTTCATGACCGTTGGGGCACTTAAGGTGTTCCGAGTTGACTCCTGATTTTCCACAACAGCACGAGAGAGTCTATGGAGTCTTCTTTGTTGCGCGGACTCTCTTGTAGAGGCTCACTCTTTGTGTCTGTCAAGTGATGATTGACTCTGTCGCGGTGAAAGGCTTTTCTCCTCTTCGGATTGTAAGGTTTATGATGAGTTTACAGGTTCATTAAAAGCTGTGGGACGTCGAGAAGGGAATCTCTACAAAATGTGCTTAAACTCCATTAATCCAGACGATCAAGTCTGTCTCAACGTGCATTCCAAAAACTCACTGCTGTGGCACTCCAGACTTGGTCACGCAAATCATAGGCTGTTGAACAAACTCAAAAGCAAGGACTTGGTGTTTGGTTTACCCGACACAACCTTTGACACAGACTCCGTCTGTGAAGCATGTGTAAAAGGTAAACACACCCGGTCCTCCTTCAAAAGTAAGCCTACTCTCTCTACTAGCTCTCCGCTAGAACTGCTACACATGGATCTTGTTGGCCCCATGCGCACACAAAGTAGAAGTGGTAAGAGGTACATCCTGGTCATAGTCGATGACTATTCCAGGTGGACCTGGGTCATTTTTTTATCTACTAAGGATGAAACTTTTACGGAGTTCGTCAAACTCCATAAAATGCTTGTCAACAAATTTTCCTTTACTCTAAAAACCCTGAGAACGGACCAGGGTACTGAATTTTGCAACAAGTTGTTTGATGAGTTTTGCAGGGACAACGGAGTTGATCACCAAATATCATCCGCACGTACTCCAGAACAAAACGGAGTAGTTGAACGCAAAAATAGAACTTTGGTAGAAATGGCTCGCACCATGCTCATTGACAGTCAACTCACTCCATCTTACTGGGCAGAAGCTGTTAACACAGCATGCTATGTGTTAAACCGTGCGTTGATTCATCCATTTCTTCACAAGACACCCTATGAACTACTTCGTCAACGAAAACCAAGTCTTATACATCTCAGGCGTTTCGGATGTAAGTGCTTTATCCACAATAATGGTAAGGACAACTTGGGTAAGTTCTCTCCTAAAAGTGATGAAGGTATCTTTCTTGGCTATTCTTCTAAAAGCAAAGCTTATCGTGTTATCAATCTGAGAACTCAATGTTTAGAAGAAAGCCCACATGTCAAGTTCGATGAGTCCCACAACGTTGGCTCATCTTCTGATCAACTTGACTTTGCCCCTGATGATTTTCTCACCGATCCACACTTCATCACTGTACCAATAGGAAGACTCCCTGAGTCCCACTCCATCACTCCTCATGATTCCCCAGAAAAAAAACAATTCATCAGAATCTACTGACTCTGACCATAACCCGGAGACACCTTACCACAAAACTTGACTTTTGACTCCTCTGACAAAGACACACCCCCCTGCTTCACGTCGACAGTTCCAGCAAAAATCTGCTCACCCTCCTGAAAACATCATTACAGACCCAAACTCCGGTGTTCAAACACGCCTACAGGCTATGCAAAACCTCTGTGCCTTTGGTGCTTTTCTGTCTAGCACTGAACCAAGAAACGTCAAAGAAGCACTCCTTGACAGTGATTGGGTTACTGCTATGCAGGAGGAACTCAATTCTCTCCAGCGACATGCTGTCTGGGAGTTAGTTCCTCGCCCCACGCATCAACAAACAATTGGTACATTGGGTCTTTCGTAATAAACTTGATGATGCAGGACAAGTTTTCAGGAATAAAGCTCGATTAGTCGTCCAGGGCTACAATCAAGAAGAAGGGATTGATTATGATGAAACCTTCGCTCCCGTAGCTCGTCTTGAAGCAATTCGCATGCTAATTGCTTTGCTGCTTTCAAAGGTTTCCAACTATATCAAATGGATGTTAAGACCGCCTTCCTCCACGGCTACATTGATAGAGAAGTCTACGTCGAGCAACCACCAGGGTTCACAGACTCCGTCCATCCCGACTACGTCTACAAACTGTGTAAGGCCCTTTACGGATTGAAACAGGCTCCACGTGCCTGGTATGAAAGACTGTCTACATATCTATTGCAAAATGGTTTCTCTCGAGGTAACGTAGATAAAACGCTCTTCATTTTACACTCATCACATGACTTACTTCTAGTACAGATCTATGATGATATCATTTATGGTTCTACAAGTAACACCCTCTGTGACCATTTTGCTAACCTTATGAAGCAAGAGTTTTCCATGAATGAGTTAGGTGAGCTCAAGTTCTTCTTAGGATTACAAATTCAACAGGAAAAGGACGGGATCAAGATCCATCAACAAAAGTACATCAAGGAACTCCTTGATAAGTACAACCTAAAAAATGCAAAGAGTATGTCCACACCAAGCTGTACATCTGCCAAACTGCATCCTGATGATGACGGAGTCGGCGTCAATGCCACCGAATATAGGGGCATGATAGGGTCCCTCTTGTACCTGACTGCCAGTCGCCCAGACATTCTTCACGCAGTCTGTCTTTGTGCTCGCTTCCAAGCAGCACCAAAACAGTCTCACCTCAAAGCAGTCAAGCGTATCTTCCGCTATCTCAAAGGTACAAGTACACTCTATCTATGGTATCCACGATCTCCTACTTTTACTTTATCTGGATATAGTGACTCTGATTGGGCTGGTTCTCTCCAAGATCGAAAGAGTACTTCAGGTAATGCACAGTTCTTGGGTCTTTGCCTTGTTTCATGGTCCTCCAAAAAACAGAACTCTGTAGCACTCTCTACAGCAGAGGCAGAGTATGTTTCTGCTGCAGCCTGTTGCTCCCAACTCCTTTGGATGAAACAACAACTTCAAGACTATCATGTCACCCAAGAACAGATCCCCATCTTTTGTGACAACAAAAGCACAATCAAAATATCAGAAAACCCAGTCCAACACTCAAGAACCAAACACATCGAAATTCGCTTTCACTTCTTGAAAGACTGTGTCGAGAAAAAGCTTATCCAACTTGACTTTGTGCCCACAGAAGATCAACTTGCAGATATTTTTACTAAACCCTTGTCTACAGCAAGATTCGAAGCACTGCGATCGGCAATCGGATTGACTCCGTCTACCTAGACGGTCGCATCTCCTTGCCCCTACCGCAATCTTCAGCAGGTACTCCCTCATGTCTCATAGAGTCTGTCTTTGTTTGCACTTGAATCAGTGAAATGTGTTTTATTACTTAGCACGCCTATTACTCTAGCGCTACTATCCACGTCATCCATCCGCACCGAACCCGCCTAAATCGTCGCCCTTAATCTCGCCCTACCCTGACGTCGCCGCATTAATCTCACCTGACACACGCCATCTCTGCAAATTCCAGCCTTTATATCTATCACCCGTCCACTCCATCTCTCTCACTTCAACTCCCTTTACACCCGAGCTTCCTTCAACTTCCAAATGGCCGGCATCAACTTCTCTGGAATCAACATCCCAGCCGATATTTTCGCCGATCCCATTCGCCTTCAGGCGTATCTACAAGCGATGGCAAACCCTAATCCACCTACACTCACCACCACAAACACTACATCTCCCACTAAAACCACCGCTACTTCGTCTCCCACACACTCCTCCACACCACCACCTGAAACCCGCGACCCATCCACCCATCAAACACCGCCATCCGCTGCAAGAACAGAGATTCTTGAAACCGACATTGAGGAAGTTACCCCAATCCAAACCCTACCACCATCCCCAACCCCACAAGCAAACAATCCTCCCGCCGAAAACCATCCTACTGATCAGCCACAAGCCCTGCCAGCAAATCACCCACCAAATCCCCTACACCAACCCCACCAGCATCACCCGCTAAATCCGCAACACCACCACAACAACCTCCACCCAAAACCCGCAAGCGAAAAGGCCAAACCTCAACCCGACCCACAGCAAAAAGAATCCTCCGCTCCTCTGTCAAGGCCCAACCTGTCTCCTCCGGTTCCGGTGAATCGTCTCCAGTCCAAGAACTGCCCACAGCCAGTCACGATGCCTCTACTGGTGCTACCTCCGCCAAAGATCAAAAACCACCAAAACCGCACCGACGGAGTGTGAAGGTCGACCCATTCACTCAACGGTACATGCTCGGGGACCCTGCCTCAGAACGTAATATCGTCAGGGGTAAGTTCCTCGACTTTTCTTGGGCTCTGTCTTCCAACTTAGGGGAGTTAGTCACCATGCTAGAAATTCAGGGGTGGAAACACCTCTTCTGTGAGATTACAGAGTGGTATCCCACAGAGTCTGTCGACTTCTTCCAAAACCTTGTCATCCGAAACGGTGCTGCACAGTCTGTTGTTAATTCCACCCCAATCTTTTTTGATCTTGCAAAATTGTCCGAAATTCTTGGCGTCCCTGCTACTGGCCTGTCATTCTATGAAAAAGGAATCCTTCCTGAGATCCCCGGGGTACCACAAAACAAAATCTATCGCTTTTTCTCCTCCAAGAAAAAGATTGGCTCCCCCATACCCCGTGGCGATCTCTCCATCTTACACCAACTCCTCCACATTTTGGTCATCAAAAATATTGTCCCAAGAAAGGAAGGAAACCTTATGGTCAACTGCTTGGACCTAACCATTATGTACTGCATCATCAATCGTCACTCTATCAATCTGGCACACATAATTCTCCATCACCTAGCCCAGTCGGTCGACACCCCGAAACACTCCTTGGGGTACGTGTTCTGGTTGCCTCGCATATTCCAATTCTTTCAGGTACCCTTGGCGACTTCGACGCCAGAGTCCATCGAGGAGGCAGACACCATCAACCTGCGGTATCTGAATCGGCTGACTTCAATCGACAAATCAAAGCTGCTGCCCCCACCATCTACTCCAACGACGGCGGGGACATCCACTTCTCAAGAGGCAGTCCCTCAAGCTTCACTCCAACCCCTCCTGGAGAAAGTGGAGCGCCTCATTGCGCATGCAGCCGAGCTGATTCAGGGCCAGAAGCGGATGATGGACCGACTCGCCGGGATAGAGACGACAGTGACGGCCTTGCAAGACCAACTCCTTGACATCCAATCCACCTTAAACCCAAACCCTTAGAATGACGTGTGTGTGTAGTGTTAGAACTTAGGCTGCTTTTAAGTTCTAAACACTTTTTAATGGTTTTTTGTGAATACTTTGACTGACTTTGTGATACTGTGGGCTTCCCCTCTGATGAAAGCAAAAGGGGGAAGCGGTGAATCCCGTCTGGTGTACGGGTTATTCTGTTGCTTGTTTAAACTGCTTTTTGGATTGCGCTGCTGGACCATGTGGTCTAGTGTTTTTGACTGCCTTATATACTATCCTGCCTATTACACTGCTTATTTATCGTTTGCTTGCCTGGAGTCCCTCTCCGATCAAGGGGGAACCTAAATAGAGTCCTTGAATTTAGTTGCTACTGCTGCTATTAAGGGGGAACTTTGACAGGGTCGGTTCCCCTAGTCCTTGTGTTTTTATTTCAGGATTGACTCCATCGGGATTCACGAAGGTTTGCTATCATCAGCAACAAGGGGGAAATTGTTGGGACATCGGAGTGTTGCAGAGATAGCCTTTCACCGCGACAGAGTCAATCATCACTTGACAGACACAAAGAGTGAGCCTCTGCAAGAGAGTCCGCGCAACAAAGAAGACTCCATAGACTCTCTCGTGCTGTTGCGGAAAATCAGGAGTCAACTCGGAACACCTTAAGTGCCCAACGGTCATGAAGTTCTTCCTCAACATCCGAAGATCGCGGCCCAAGTAAGAAGACCACGTAAGAGCCGTTGGAAGTTGCCCACTAAGTTAGTTCCGGTATTTTCGGAACTAACTCCTTCGACCTGCTGTTGTACTTAGAGTATAAATAAGATATGTAATAGTCAGTTTTAGGTGTGCTTTCATTGAGTATTATTTCAGAGCTTAGAGAGAGAAAGAGAATCGCATCATAAGCTAGAAAGAGAGAGAATACGTACCAAGTTAGTTGGCACCTCTAGAAAGACTCGACCTAGGAAGATCCTAGTTTCACTACGCTTACCATTGTTCTGATTAGAAAGTGTGTTGGGTGAGTGAGTGAAAAACTGCTAAGTAGATCCTTTCTACTTAGTGGGCATTTGTAAGTTGTTTTATTTGACCAGGAAATGAAATAGCTTATTTGTGTATCGCTGAGTTCACAGAGTCCTTCTCTCTTTTCATCGTTTCGCTATAATTACCGCAAAAGTCTTCCGCACCCTCAGTTTAGTTAATTCGATTGAGTGTCTCTACATCACAGAGTGTTTCTCATTTACGAAGGCTGATTGAGTCAAACCAATCCTTAGACTCACACCTTTGATTGGTTTGAGTTAGCCACCCGATCCTACAAGGATGAAATTCTAAGTTAGTATTTGTGTATTAATGGGATGTAGCATTGCTTAGTGACTGAACAAGAAAAACCGAAAACAAGAAAGAAAGAAGGAAGGAAGAGAAGGAAAAGAAGGGAAGAAAAACTAACAAGACAAGGTAATTACTCTTACCTTGAGCTATTTTTATGCATTTTATTGTAACAGTTTTTGAGTACTTAAAATGAGTAATGTATATGACCTTGAGTAGTAACTATGTAGTAGTATAATGAAGTAGAGAATGTAACAGTTTTGATACTTGTAAAAGATATTTAAAAGCTTGAGAGAACATTGGGAAATGAATGTGTAAGTGCAGGAAATTATATTGTGTGGGTAGTGCTTAAATGGATGTGGAAAAGCTGGGAATGAATGTGAGCTGAAATAACATGTGGGCAAAGTGAAAATTATAGGGGAGACTATGTCAAAATTTGTCTAGAAATTATAAGACTTAGTTGGGTAAGAAGAGGGAACAACCTACGTGGTTACTAGGTGTATTTGGAGAGCTTAAGTGAGTGGTTAATCACTTAGAAAACAGATTTGAAACGGAGCTAAGTAATGGGAAGAGCTAGGATGTAAAGTAGTGGATTTAGGATGCTAGGAGAGGCATTGGTAGAGGGAGTATTGGAGGGTAGAATATGGAGTAAAAATCTGTAGCATTGGAGGAACTAAAACTGGTATAAGTGCTCGAATGGAAATAAGGAAATTGTGTGAATCAATATAAGAATGGGAAATGAATTGAGTAGTGAGTTAATGGATGAACTAAGGTATTTTGGGAGGTTTAAATAGTACTAAAACATGTTAGAATACATGTAGGGAGATTGGGGAAGAAATGGGTAAAATAATAGAACTGAAACAAAGCCAAATACACAATTCTACTCTCGACCGACCCAGAAGGTTGGATCGGTCATGGGTTAGTCGGGGCTAAAACTACTGGAGGGTAACTTTCTGACTTCGACTGACCCAGACGGGTGAGTCGGTCGTGGGTCGGTCGGGCAAGAATTTTGAAGTCGAAGTTTCTGACTTCGACCGGCCCAGGAGGTTGGATCGGTCCAGATAAATTCCAGAGTCGAAATCTTTCTGACTTCGACCGACCCAGAGGGTTATGGGTCGGTCGGGTCACACTTGGGTCAGTCGGGCCCCAAACAAAAAAAATGGTAATCATATATGTATATATATAGGTATATATATGTATATGGGGCCTTGGTCACACACCATTAAAAGAATAAAAATGGAAAGAAGTAAGCATATAAGTAAGAAAGTAAGTGCAAGAAGTAATGAGTAACGAATGATTTTTGAATCAAGTATGGAAAGTATAGAACTAGTAAGTATGTAATGAAAGTAGTAAAGTAAGGATAAGTTGGGTCAATAATAGATCATTGACCATACAACGTCATGTATGTATAGGAATCAAATAGTTGAACTCCGAAGGAAACCGGTAGTTCGAGTACGATGGTGAACGGTATGATTTTTCATGCCCTGTATCCTAACTTTGGTTACTCTGATTTGTGTGCTATGTGATCACTCAAATAAGATAAAGCACGAATCGGACTTTTATTGCACGTAATTGTGTTTGAGCTACATGTTGTTGTTGTATTATCTTGCACATTTAGTTTGTTATAATTCATGAAATGAATGGATGAGAATGAAGTGTATGTGTACCTTATGGAGTACTTGTGTATTGTATTAATCCTTGGTATGGGAGTAATGACTTCACTAATCCTAACCACCTAACTACTAACTTGAGTATGAGTAAAATGGAATGTAGAAGTTCGATATAGTTTCGGCCACGCGTGAGGATAAAGGAAAAACAAACGAGGTTGGATCCGAACTGGCCTTAATCCTTTCCACTGACCAACCCCTTAAATGGTAGCATCTGGACTGGTGAGCCACCCTAAAGCCGGTGGTGGGATATAGTAGTCCCTGCCCGGAGGTCATACCGACTTGACTTGAGTAAGTCAGTCAGTAAGTAAAGTATTGTATGAGTAATGGTCTTGGCTAGTGTAAGTCATTGACCTTGAGTAATGTGCACCCGATTAACCCGGGTGTGTAAAGAAGCTAACAAGTACCGTGTATGTATTGGAGAAGCGATCTCCGTAACGGTAAGTTGGAATGGTTGACTTGTCATGTCTTCTGGTATGTATGGGATTGTATGTATATATGCTTTGTAGTGTATTGTATTATTGTGTATAAAAGCATGTATGTATGTGTGAGCAAATGAACTGCATGTATACGACCAATTAGTTGGCGTACCCTCGCTAGTATGCGGGGTATGCGGATTTCATATGCAGCATAAGCTGAGCCCTTGGGGCATTATTTTTATTCTTACAGGTACCCGTGAGAATTGAAGGTCGAGTAAGGACCGGATGAATCCCTTTTTGAGTAGTTAGTAGATGTGAATGGGTGTACCGAGTGTACACGGCTTGAGCCTTTTTGAGTAGCCGGTGTCCCATGTGGTACACCCTTTGAGAAATGAATTGTGCATTTTAGTATGAATGAGTAGGTGTAAAACATAAGTCTTGGAGTAGTCTTGTAGACTTGGAATGTAATTCATATTATTTGGATGCTCGGTAATCAAGTGTAAGTAAGCATTAAAAATTGTATTGTAAGTATTTCGTCAATCAGTATATTCTAATTTTCAGACATGACTGGAAGTAGTAGTAGCCTTGTAGTCTTGGAATGGTTGTGACGGCGTGTATCACCCGAGGGAGTAAGAATGTATCCGCTGCGTGTAGGAGTAAAGTATGGAGAAGACTAGAGGATAATGGAAGGATTAGCGGTTGGGATGTTACAAAAGTGGTATCAGAGCGAAGTCTCGCTCTAATGATAGAATACCGAGTTAGGTTATAAACTGTTTTATAATGGAGAGTTAAGACCTAACTAGGAATACCGTTATTGAAAAGATACCTTAAACATCTGCAAAGACGATACCATTGTTGAATCAAGACCACATGGTCACGTATCTAATGTAATCCAACTTGTTCAGATGTCAGGAAGAGGACGTGGTTGAGGCAGACCCCGGGGAGAGTAGGGATGTGGATGGGCGCAGATGGTCACCGAGATCGTCGCTGCCACCGTGGCACAACTGATGCCCCAATTAATGACTGCAGCACATCAGCAAGTACAGCAAAACCAACAACAACAGCAACAGCTCGACCCGCCTCAGCCCCATGAAACCAATTGGGTAAAGGCAGTCGCCGACCTTCGACCTCTCTACTTTAGAGGCGAGAGCGACCCCGCCAAACTCGAGGCCTATATCTCCGAGATGGAGACGGCTTTTGAGACTCTCGAGACTCTCGCAAGAGTTCGAGTGAGGATAGCTGCGTACTACCTCAAAGACGCGGCTATGGATTGGTGGAAGCTCGTCAAGGCCGAGCACGTTGCCGATCCCGCATTTGGTTGGGAAGCATTCACCTCTCTCCTCCGCTATAAATACTATCCCGAGCATGTCAAGACCAAGAAACGGCTTGAGCTCGATGCCCTAAAGATGATAGAGAAGATGACGGTAGATGAGTATTATCGTACCTTTACTTCTATTCTCAGACTTCTACTCGACCTTGGGTATACCGGCCAAGTTTTGGTCGACCGCTTCTACGGCGGATTGAGCCATCGACTCCGGTATGGCATAGGATTCGCATGGTTTACCTCCCTTCAGGTAAACAACGTTGAACCCTTAAATACCATGAACAATACAAAATAGTATCCCCATATGTAAATGTGTAACCTAATGCCGAATACTTCAGGAGTGTTACCACGCTGCATCTCAAGTTGAGATCCCCTTCCAGCTAAGAGATGAAGAGCAAGCGCTGAAGCGCAAGGTGATCAACAAGGGTAACAACTCCGACGATCAAAACCAGAACAAACCATGGAAGAAGAAGAAAGGGAAGTACTCCCATCAAAACCAGAAGAATACCTCTGAAGACGGCAGTGCCCATGCTGAGAAGGGCAAGGCAGCTGAGCCGTTACAGCTCGCCTACACTGCACCAGTGGTAGCAAAGCCACTGAGGTCTCAGCCCTACAAAGGTAAGAACCCGAAACCGAACTAGTAAACTTGTGAAGTAATGTGTATGTGAATTAGTGTAAGTATACCGAACCTTACTAACATGGAAGCTACAGGTTCTGGTACTGGCTATGGCAAGAGCCAAAATGATGGTCGAAGCTATGTGTGTTGAAACTGCAACAAGGATCATCTCGACACTGATTTCCACGGAAGGTAGATCCGATGCTACAACTGCCAGAAGCCGGGGCACCGTGCTAATGCATGCCCAGAGAACTTGAAGCCCAAGGGCAACTATCAGGGCTACAAACAGCATGAAGGCAAGAAGGTTGCAGCTGGCGATGCTCAAGCCCAGCAGACCTCACAGGGACAGGGGTCCCGAGGTGCTCAGAAGGGCGCACCGTAGAGGTAGCCGGCCTTGCACATCATTGATCGTGACGGGACCGGTACTAAGTCCGGCCTAGGTATTAACCGTAACCTTTAATCCTTGAAGAGCCATGTCTAAAGTAGTGAAATACCTGTATGAATGGATGCATGAATGCGTGAGTACTCGCAGTATGAAATTAAGCATGAGTAAGTAGAATTGGAGTATGTATTTGAGCATGAAATGAACTAGTGAGACTAGAACTCACGATAGATGAAATTTATCACCTTAGGGAAATTCGGTATCTGTTACCCAATACCTTCAAACCCACTTCATGAAGACACCGACATCACCACTCACCACTTCACCAACGATCAGTGTCAGGTTATCCGCCCAGGTATGATCTTATTAAAAGGATACCTGACACCTGAAGAACAGATTTCCATCATCCGACGATGCAACGAATTAGGAATGGGTCCAGGAGGATTTTATACACCCGAATTTCCGGGTGGAGCAACAATGAAGCTGAAGATGATGTGCTTGGGAAAGGATTGGAACCCTTATACCAGGACATACCAGAAGACGAGGAGACAAGACGGAGAAACGCCTCCATCAATACCCACTAAATTCCAAACGCTTGTCACCCAAGTTGTAGAAATCGCACAACAATGTGAAGATGAACCAATCCCTGCCCTTGAAGCAGACTTGTGTATTGTCAACTTTTATGAGAAAAAAGGACGACTTGGCTTACACCAAGATAAGGACGAGACAACGGAATCTCTTGAATAAGGAGTGCCCATAGTGTCTTGGTCCATTGGTGATGACGCCGTATTTTTGTATAGCGAGCAGAAGCGTGTGGACCTCGTAGAGAAATTGGTATTGAGAACAGGAGATGTTCTAATCATGGGTGGAAAATCGAGGTTGCTGTATCACGGGATCAAGAAGATCAAGTTGAATACGGCACCACCGGCAATAATCAATGCCACAAACATGAAACCAGGACGCATGAACCTTACCTTTAGGAAATACTAGCCTTGTAGTAGTATGTAACGTATTAGTAACGTGTATTAGAGACACTGTATGTATGAAGGTTGGTTTATCAATAAAAAACAATGTTGATTACTAAATTCCACTTGCGTTCCACCATCGTCACTTATAAATCTTATGAATCAATAGGGTGTGGACTCGGTACCGAAGGTAACCTGAGTATCCTCACCGAAGCACAAGCCGACAAAAGCGGCACCATTCTAAAGGGAACTTTCCCAGTAAACGGCATCGAAGCCTCAGTACTATTCGACTCCGGAGCCTCTCACACCTTTGTGTCGCCATCATTCGCGAAGAGGTTGGGGCTAGACGCAGATGAGTTACCGAACTTCTTGGTTACTCTCCCGTCGAAGGAGCGAGTACGATGTACTAAGTACTACCGAACCGCCACAATTCGAATCAAGGGCGAAGAGTTTCCCATCTCCTTCATCGAATTCAATGGGTTGGGATTCGACTTGATAGTCGGGATGAACTGGTTGGAGCGGCACAAGGGGCGAATCCTCTGCGCCGAGCATAGACTGCTGCTCAAGAGTCCGTCTAGGGTCACTGCTTCGTACCGCCAGAGACCGAGAGAGCCTTCGACTACAGTCATCTTCGCTATGGCAATGTACTGGGAACTTAGAAAAGGGCACGATGTATATTTATGCTATGTGCAAGATCTGGAGAGAGATCCAGAATTCAGCAATGATGTACCCGTAATATCCGAATTTCCCGACGTATTTCCAAAAGAACTACTCGGTATGCCTCCCCCGAGAGCAGCAGAGTTTGAAATCGACCTCGTACCTGGTACTGGTCCCATTGCCAGGGCACCGTACCGTATGGCACCAGCAGAAATGACCGAACTTAAAGAGCAACTTCGTGATTTACTCGACAAAGGGTTTATACGCCCGAGCGTATCACCCTGGGGAGCACTGGTCCTCTTCGTGAAGAAGAAGGATGGTAGCCTCCGACTTAGCATCGACTACCGCGAATTGAATGCGGTCACGGTAAAGAACAAGTATCCACTACCACGCATCGACGACCTGTTCTATCAGCTGAAGGGAGCTTCAGTCTTCTCGAAGAGTGACCTCCGATCCGGATATCACCAAATTGCTATCAAAGAGCAAGACATTGAGAAAACAGCATTCCGAACGAGATATGGCCACTACGAAATCACGGTGATGCCATTCAGTTTGTCTAACGCACCAGCCAAATTCATGGACTTAATGAATCGGTTATTCAGTGATCAGTTGGACACTTCAGTAGTAGTATTCATTGATGACTTCCTTGTGTATTCGAAGTCAGCAGAAGAACATGAAAACCATTTGAGAAGAGTACTTGAGACACTGCGCGAGAACCAGCTATATGCGAAGTTCTCCAAATGCGAGTTTTGGCTAGATCAGGTATCTTTCGTCGGTCATGTCATCTCGAGCGCGGGTATTTCAATAGATCCATCGAAAATCGAAGCAGTACGATCATGGCCTAGACCTAAGACTGTTACTGACATCCAGAGCTTTCTTGGTCTAGCCGGTTATTACCGGAGGTTTGTAAAGGACTTTTCTAAAGTCGCTAAGCCCATGACGATGATGAAGAAAGATACACCGTTTGTGTGGACAGACGAGTGCGAGGTATCCTTCCAGAGCCTTAAAGACTCATTGACCTCGGCGCCAATTCTCACTCTTCTAGAGGGCACAAAGGGATTTGAGGTGTATTGTGATACATCGGGAAAGGGAATGGGATGCGTACTCATGCAGCATGGCAAGGTAGTAGCCTATGCCTCCCGCCAACTGAAAAAGCATGAGGAGAATTACCCGATACACGATCTAGAGTTAGGAGCCATTGTCTTCGCCCTGAAGATATGGCGACACTATCTCTATGGGGTAAGCATCACCATCTACTCCGACCACAAGAGCTTACAGTATATATTCACACAGAAAGAATTGAATCTAAGACAGAGAAGGTGGATGGAGTTTCTCTTAGATTATGACATCAACCTCCAGTATAAAGAAGGGAAGGCAAACGTTGTAGCCGACGCCCTGAGCCGTCGAGCACACTCGCTACTCGCTTCTTCTAGCTTGGTTGACGAGGTGTGAGACACTCAGTTGAGCGACCCTTACTTCACAGAGATCAGATAGAAAATCACAGAGGGTACCTTCGAGAATTGAAAGTACGACTTTAAATTGCATGAAGATGGTCTGATCCAATTAAATGGTAGATTATGCGTCCCCCGAACCAATGCTGAGCTAAGGGATCGCATTCTGTGAGAGTCACACTGCTCCACATTGCATGTCCATCCGGGAGCCTCCAAAATGTACAAAGACATGAAAAGGTACTTCTGGTGGTCAGGGATGAAGTCTGATGTGACTGAGTATGTTCTGAGGTGTCTCACATGCCAGAAGGTGAAATTTGAGCACCAAAGACCGGGAGGAATGGTACAATCTATGCCAATTATGGAGTGGAAATTCCATGATATCTCAATGGATTGTGTTGTTGGACTCCCATCTGCCAGCGGGGGACTCAACATGATATGGGTAGTAGTCGATCGCCTCACCAAGGTTGCCCGATTCATACCGATGAAGGACACCTGGAAGGTGGCGAAGCTCGTGGAGCTATTCGACAAGGAGATCATCCGACACCACGGAGTCCTGAAAACCATAGTATCTGACCGCGATACCAGATTTCATTCGAGAGACTGGAGAGCAACACGGGAAGCGCTTGGTACTGAGTTGAAGCTTAGCACCGCCTTCCATCCACAAACCGACAGTCAGAAAGAAAGGACCATTCAAACACTTGAGGACATGCTTAGAGCATGTGCCTTAGACTTTCAGGGGAGCTGGATTGATAAGCTTCATCTTATCGAATTCTCGTATAACAATAGCTATCATGCTTCGATTAAGATGTCGCCATTCCAAGCTTTGTATGGTAGACCTTGCTGTACCCCGTTGTGTTGGGATGAGTCAAGCGAAGTGGTCATCATAGGACCGGAGTATCTAGAACAAGTACAAGCCACAGTTTAGCAAATCTGAGCAAACATGAAAGCAGCCCAAGATAGACAGAAATCCTATGTGGATGTGCGACGACGCGACCTTGAGTTCGCCGTGGGCAACCAAGTGTTCTTGCGCGTTTCACCCATGAAGGGCGTCTTTCGATTTAGCCAGAAGGGCAAGCTGAGCCCGAAATTTGTAGGTCCATACACGATTACCGAGAGGATTGGAGCTGTGGCTTATAGGCTAGCATTACCTGAAGAATTAGGGCGTGTTCATGATGTCTTTAATGTATCACAACTTAAGAAATACATAGCCGATCCCTCTCACGTATTAGTACCCGAACAGCTATCCCTAGAGCCGACGATGAGATATGTCGAGACTCCATTGTGGATCCTTGATAGGAAGACTAGAGACACTCGCCATAAATCTATACGAATGGTGAAGGTCTTGTGGTCTAACCACGATGTCGAGGAAGCGACTTGGGTATTAGAAGACGCCATGAAGGCGAAGTACCCAAACCTATTTGTAGACTAGATGTCTAGCATCCGTATAGTACGGAGGGTACGGGGCGTACCCCTTTTTAAGGGGGGTAGAGCCATTTTGCTTTTGCATTGCTTCGGTATAGCATTGCATAGTATGTATGTATGGTAGTACATTTGTTGGCACATGTAGTGCTAATTGTATTTCCTTGGCACAATGTAGTGCTCGGTATGTGTACAATATGTATGGTATGTGTATATGTGTAATGCATTTGTGTTGTACGGTATATGACATGAATGGTAATGTGGAGTGTATTGTATTTGGATTGTATATGCTTGCAGTGTAGGAATTGTAAACACCTTGCAAGGTGGTAGTAAAGTGCATTGTGGCAATTGGGGTGCCAAATGAGTAGAAATAGTAAACCGTAAACCTTGAGCAACTTTGAGGGCAAAGTTCCTTAAGGGGGGTAGATTGAAATACTCCGTAATAAAAAATAGTGGTTAATTAGGCTAATCAGTATTTTAGAGGCTTAATTACATCTAAATAAACATGAGGGAACAAATCCCGAAGAAAACGGATCCTTAAAACGGATTAAAAGCCCAAACGAACCTTAAAGCGCGTTTTTCGAGGAAACCGGGAAAACACGACTTTAAGCGGGTCAAGTAGACTCATGATAATTTTGGTCAACCAAATAGTCATTAATAAACATTAATGAAGGTTTAGAACCAATAAAATCAACTAAACGAGAAAATTCCGAAAAACGGGTCCCGGTTAGTAAAAACTGTAAAAACGAGAAATTGTGGGGTGTAAACTGTAATAAAGCAAGACTAATGTGTCCACTTTTAAAAATAAAAAGTAAAAATCTGTGTGTGTGAGTAGTGTGGGTCGGCTGGGTTATTTCCCCCCCCCCCATCTCTCACTCTCTTAACTCCTCTCTTATACACATAAGACAAATACAATAAAGTAAAAAGCAAAACAAAAACACTCTCTCTCCTACCACTCTCCCTCACTCATGATTTCCCCCTCTCTCTCTGAATTCTCTTCTTCCTCCCCAAGCTCTAATGGCGATTTGCTAAGCCACACAGCACCCCCATCTTCTCCTTCATTTTTCAAGACCCAAACCTTGTCCAAAAATTATAAAAACTACATCATTGGAATCCCCTTGTCAAGGAGAGCACATTCCTCTTTTCAAAAATCAAAAATACCCACTTTCATCTCCATGGGTATTCTCCACTTGAAGGTTTGAGTCCACCATTGGAAGCTTCTCCTTCTCCTTGATGTTTTGAGGTAAAAATAATCTTAAAACTCCATCTTTTTCCAGCCCTTACTTGTAAAACGAAAATTTCAAGTAAGCCCTTGTTGGTGCCTTGTTTTTCCAGCCAATTTTGGCCTCTATATTGGTGCTGGAATCTTGCTCTCTTGCTAGCCAAGTACTCCACTTAGTGGTTGAAGGTAATACTCTTTTAAACCTTAAACATATATAAACCCTAGGCTAGTTAAGGATGAAATTCTAAGTTAGTATTTGTGTATTAATGGGTTGTAGCATTGCTTAGTGACTGAACAAGAAAAACTGAAAACAAGAAAGAAAGAAGGAAGGAAGAGAAGGAAAAGAAGGGAAGAAAAACTAACAAGACAAGGTAATTACTCTTACCTTGAGCTAGTTTTATGCATTTTATTGTAACATTTTTTGAGTACTTAAAATGAGTAATGTATATGACCTTGAGTAGTAACTATGTAGTAGTATAATGAAGTAGAGAATGTAACAGTTTTGATACTTGTAAAAGATATTTAAAAGCTTGAGAGAACATTGGGAAATGAATGTGTATGTGCAGGAAATTATATTGTGTGGGTAGTGCTTAAATGGATGTGGAAAAGCTGGGAATGAATGTGAGCTGAAATAACATGTGGGCAAAGTGAAAATTATAGGGGAGACTATGTCAAAATTTGTCTAGAAATTATAAGACTTAGTTGGGTAAGAAGAGGGAACAACCTAGGTGGTTACTAGGTGTATTTGGAGAGCTTAAGTGAGTGGTTAATCACTTAGAAAACAGATTTGAAAAGGAGCTAAGTAATGGGAAGAGCTAGGATGTAAAGTAGTGGATTTAGGATACTAGGAGAGGCATTGGTGGAGGGAGAGAGGGTAGAAGATGGAGTAATAATCTGTAGCATTGGAGGAACTAAAACTGGTATAAGTGCTCGAATGGAAATAAGGAAATTGTGTGAATCAATATAAGAATGGGAAATGAATTGAGTAGTGAGTTAATGGATGAACTAAGGTATTTTGGGAGGTTTAAATAGTACTAAAACATGTTAGAATACATGTAGGGAGATTGGGGAAGAAATGGGTAAAAGAATAGAACTGAAACAAAGCCAAATACACAATTCTACTCTCGACCGACCTAGAAGGTTGGATCGGTCATGGGTCAGTCGGGGCTAAAACTACTGGAGGGTAACTTTCTGACTTCGACCGACCCAGACGGGTGAGTCGGTCGGGCAAGAATTTTGAAGTCGAAGTTTCTGACTTCGACCGGCCCAGGAGGTTGGGTCGGTCCAGATAAATTCCAGAGTCGAAATCTTTCTGACTTCGACCGACACAGAGGGTTAAGGGTCGGTCGGGTCACACTTGGGTCAGTCGGGCCCCAAAAAAATGGTAATCATATATGTATAAATATTGGTATATATATGTATATGGGGGCTTGGTCACACACCATTAAAAGAATAAAAATGGAAAGAAAGTAAGCATATAAGTAAGAAAGTAAGTGCAAGAAGTAATGAGTAACGAATGATTTTTGAATCAAGTATGGAAAGTAAAGAACTAGAAAGTATGTAATGAAAGTATTAAAGTAAGGATAAGTTGGGTCAATAATAGATCATTGACCATACAACGTCATGTATGTATAGGAATCAAATAGTTGAACTCCGAAGGAAACCGGTAATTCGAGTACAACAGTGATCGGTATGATTTCTTCATGCCCTGTATCATAACTTGGTTACTCTGATTTGTGTGCTTATGTGATCACTCAAATAAGATAAATGCACGAATCGGACTTTTATTGCATTTAATTGTGTTTGAGCTACATTGTTCTTGTTGTATTATCTTGAATATTTAGTTTGTATAATTCATGAAATGAATTGATGAAAATGAAGTGTATGTGTACCTTGTGGAGTACTTGTGTATTGTATTAATCCTTGGTGTGGGAGTAATGACTTCTACTAATTCCTAACCACCTAACTCCTAACTTGAGTATTGAGTAAAATGGAATGAGTAGAAGTCCGATATAGTTTCGGCCACGCGTGAGGATAAGGAAACACAAGAGGTTGGATCCGAATCCTGGCCTTAATACTTTCCACGGACCAAACCCCTTAAATGGGTAGCATCCTGGACTGGTGAGCCACCCTAAAGCCTGGTGGTGGGATATAGTAGTCCCTGCCCGGAGGTCATACCGACTTGACTTGAGTAAGTCAGTAAGTAAGTAAAGTATTGCATGAGTAATGGTCTTGGCTAGTGTAAGTCATTGACCTTGAGTAAAAGAGTAATGTACACCCGATTAACCCGGGTGTGTAAAGAAGCAAACAAGTACCGTGTATGTATTGGAAAAGTGTATCTCCGTAACGGTAAGTGTGAATGGTTGACTTGTAATGTCTTCCTGGTATGTATGGGATTGTATGTATGTATGCTTTGTAGTGTATTGTATTATTGTGGATAAAAGCATGTATATATGTGTGAGCAAATGAACTGCTTGTATATGACCAATTAGTTGGCGTACCCTCGCTAGTACGCGGGGTATGCGGATTTCATATGCAGCGTAAGCTGAGCCCTTAGGGCATTGTTTTTATTCTTACAGATACCCGTGAGAATTGAAGGTCGAGTAAGGACCAAGATGAATCCCTTTTTGAGTAGTTAGTAGATGTGAATGGTGTACCGAGTTGTACACGGCTTGACGCCTTTTTGAGTAGCCGGTGTACCATGTGGTACACCCTTTTGAGAAATGAATTGTGAATTTTAGTATGAATGATTAGGTGTACAAACTCATAAGTCTTGGAGTAGTCTTGTAGACTTGGAATGTAATTCATATAATTTGGATGCTCGGTAATCAAGTTGTAAGTAAGCATTGAAATTGTATTGTAAGTATTTTGTCAATTGGTTAATGGTGGCCACGGGTCCGGTTCCACCGGTTCCGGTTCCGGAAAATGTGTATTCGTATTCGGAACCGGTCTGGGCGGTTCCGGTTCTGAAATCTGGATTCGCTTCGGATTCGGTAAAAAAACCGGTTCCGGCCGGTTCCGGTTCTGATCGGTTCCAACCGGTTCCGGAGCGGATCCGGAAAGATTCTGTAACACCCCAATTTCCAGACCTAAATTTTTTTTCTTGTGAGCAACACAGCGGAAGACTTACTACAAACTCCAACCCGGGGGTGCTACCGCCACACCCACACTCACTGTGGATGCTAAGGCTAACTACCACTATCTCTTCCAAACTAAGTTATACTTTTAAACCTTTGTATATTCAGAATGTAACCACAACTTATATAGACTTACAACAACTTTATTAGCTTACACAAAACTGTTTAACCCTAATACATAAGAACTTTATGAGGATAATTACAACGCTCTCTAACTTCAATCCTTATTCCTCTTTAGATCCTCTCTCATGCAACTTCATGACTAGGGGAAAACACCATCCTTTCCTGTACCTATGGTCAGTCATACAATCATAGAGAAAAGACCACAGGGCATAACGCCAAAATCAGCAACGCTGAGTAACTCCCATCACAACATGTGAAATACATTTTACCTTGTAAAACTCCAAGAATACATAATCATAACAACAAAGGTAGTGGAGCAATACAACCATGTCAACAGGATAATAGCGTAGCAAAACCACAATAGGGTTAACACATAAAACCACAAATTAGCACCACCTGTTGCTTACCTTAACATAAGGTGCATAAATGATCATTCAAACATGTTACCAAGTATCATTCATCAAAATAATCAATATCAATCAGCAGGCAATATAGCCAATGTCAAGATCCACTGAGTATAACATTCAACACCATGATACAATTTCTACATGTCCTCGGGCAATCGGTCTTTCGACATAGAGCACTAACACTCTCGACCCCTCGGATAATTCACCTCACCCCATGTCCTTAAGTGTGCACACCCCCTATGAATCATCAGTCCATAGAGTAGATCATGATGGCTTAGCTCCAATACATTGGTAGGAGCAAATAATAAAAGACCCCAATACACTGGTAGGGGCAGTCTCAGTAAACTCCAATACATTGGTAGGAGTAATATTCCATAAACACATTACCACTTGGCTTAGGCACAACCTTGCCTTACCCCTCACTTTAATATACATAAACACAAGATAAATCAACACATAAAGTCAATATAAGCACCATAGTAACCGCTGGACAGAAATAACATCACAACAGTAAACATTATTATCCACGGTAAACACCTGTACACTTAAGTACATCTCAACAGGGGCACTAAATTCATCAAGCCAAGTAATCATCTAGCTTCACTCAACCAATATAAACCACGATGGTCTTTATGACACAAGAAAATCAATCCACACACAAACACACCCTTCTCGGTCAAACATAACAACAATGATAAATAGTTATAGTTTTACAGTCAATTTCCAAGGTAACTAATCAATAGTCACTTTAAAAATGGTTGGGCACTTCCTTGCCTCACCCCACACTTCCATATCATCATAGCACAAGTTATAGCATCACCAAGATCAATATAACCAGACATAGCAATTGTTGGACAGAAATAACACAAAACAACATTTACAATTTACCGTTGTAACAATTTGTGCACTTTTGTGCATCCAAGCTTTTCACTAAGGTTCACTTGAACCAAGCTATCAACCAGCTTCTTATAATCAATATAAACTTAATTAATCTCTAATACACAGAAAACCAACTCATACAAATACCTTTACACTTTACTGTACAAAATAACAACGATAACGATAACAATGACAAATAACAGTCAATTTCTTAGGTGATTTACCTATGGTTTTTAGCCATCCTTTCTTCCCTTTTATACTCACCTAACATATGTTAATGAATCACCTTTTAATCAAGGCTAACATGCACCAAGCTACTGATCCAAACAGCAATACATCATCCATTGCTTATTTAACAACAATCTTGTACTTTAACAACTTTCCATTTTACAATTTGTATAACTATGTTGTATAACCCATTTCACCTCAACTAATCGATCATATTCCCTTACCCAGACCTTATAAACCTTATTCACTCATTAAAATCAGAAGAAAACAATTCCCACAGCCTCCTTTCATTTCAGTTACAACAACAACAACGACTTTTATACTTTGTACAGATTTGTACATATTAGCATATCTTGGTAATTACACTAGATCTAATCAATATAATTGTTTCCCTAACTCACTATAAGATAGACCAACCTCATTGTTCTGTAAAATCCAAGAAAGACAACCTAAACTACTCAATTATCCCACCGATTTCAACTAAAACAACAACAGTAACATTCTTGGACAGATTTAAGTTTTCTTGTCATTTTAGCCTAAGAAACTCATCAAACTTGCTTCCTACTTTTACATGGATATTTATACACCTAATAATCTTCCTTTCCCAAGGAATTCAAGTTAAAAACTCACATAAAAATAATTCAAAACTCCAATATACAGAACCGAATTCTGTTAGGACAGCAATTGGACAGATCTGAATTCTCTTGCTTTTCTAGCCTATGAAACCCATCAATTTTGCTTCCCACCTCTTCATGGATGTTCATACACCTATGTAGCATATTTTCCTCAGCAATTCCATTCAAAAACGCAGAGAAAATCAACTCAAAACTCTGTTATACAGAACAGTACACAGCAGCAGTTTTTAGAGCACTTTTGTCATTAAACTTGTTCTAACTTTCGTTACTTCATTTTCATAGCCACGAATTTTGCTGTTAAATAGGAGAATTAAACCTCCAAAAATCAGCTAGTTACAGGTTCATTCAACAAAGGAAAAACAACAAGAAGTCAATCCCATTAAAATCACAAAACTGCACTAAAGGAAATCAGATTTTGCAAACTTGTTGATCAAGGTTGTTACCTGATTTCTTCTAACTATTTATTGCTAATTCTTTGAGGATTATACAGCTAGATGGCCTGTAAGTTCGTAAAGTATAAAATCAGAAGCTTCAGTACAAGACTGACAGAGAGCAGCAGAAACGAGACAGAAAGTGTTTAGAAGAAAAACTCCGCTATCAATCTTATTATTGATAACTTGAAAACTCCTCACCTGATCTGTTCAACACTTTGAACAATCACTCTCACGTCTAATTCTAGACAAAAACGTTGATTACTATCAACAACTCTCTTCTCTCTCAAGACTCTCTTTTTGCGGTAGAAGCTCTACCTTTTCTGATGTTTTTGCTGTACATTTATACTACTTGGAGGCAGATAACAACCTCCTAAATATCTACAAACAATCTTTATCTAAAACCAATATAAATACAAAATACAAGATCCTAAAATATCTCTAACTATTTCCTAGTATAATGCTGGCGCCTCTGATTTCACTCCTTCTTATTATTAAGTAAATATTCTGTTAAGATCTTCACTCAAAGCTGCTGACTGTAGAGGTTGTTGAGATAATATAGGCAGCCTTGGTTTGGGGATTTTGCCACATCAAAAACCTTCGGTAAATATACATTTACAGTTTCCCCCTTTTTTGATGTGAGCAAACTTTGTATGGTGAGATAATGTAGCATTCCCCCTCAAGATATGCATTCTTCCTTAAAACGAGCATTCCCCCTGAAGATGTTAAAACCTTGCAGCACTTGAATGAGATTTGGTTAATCAAGTAACATATTCAAATTACTCACCATATTTCCCCCTTTTGTGAAATCAAAAAATGGTACTAAAAAGTCTATCTCACGGAGTGTAAAAATAGCATGCAAGATCATCAATATGGCATTTTATACGAATTCATGCGTAGGAACACAGAACATAAGGATAGGCTGTCCATAGAAAAGGCAATGAATAGGAATAAAAGTGTCGCCGGGTTAGGCTAAGGCTGACGAGGAAGCTGGCTATCGAAATGAAAAGGCAATGAGGTAGAAGATTAACACATACTTCAAGAATAGCTTCTTCAAATTTCTTCATCTGTTGAGGTAGACAGGCCAGAAGCTCTAAGGGTTGTGAAGACACGCCCAAAGCCTTTAGGGGTTGTTTAACAATGCACTGATCATTGTTCAGTTCAAGACTCATCTTGGAAAGAGTTAAGGATCCAATCATGATTATGATCCAGAGGCGTAGACATGACAACATCCAGAGGTACAACTTGAACAATTATTTGTGTAATCTTGTGCAACATATGGTACATCATAATTGGACAAGACTGATACGAATCTTCATTTGTAGGGTGTAGCATAATTCCTTTATTTCTTCCCACTAAACCTCAGTCTAGTCTTGGACCAAGTTGTTCAGCCTTGTGCTGAAGCAAATCTAGCATCTGATGTTGGATAATGCTTGTACAACCAGAATCGAATCACCCCTTTTTTATGAGACTATTCGAGAATCCTTTATGGGATAGGAAGAAAAGACTAGCAAAAATACCAGTATGAAAGCCATTGGTGAGGTAAATTGTGTGCAACAAAGAAACTGGAAAAATGGTACGGGAATCTTGTGGAGAAAATGGTGAGTGAAAAGTGACCAACGAAAGTGGGTTCTATGCTGAGGGGACAGTTGGTCAGGTACGGATAACCGGAAAGATAAGTGGTGGTAACAAATGGATAGTGCCACCAGATGTTCAATGTTCCAACTTAGAATTTGATCCAGATCAGCCAAATTAATAATCAAGAGATGCCACGGAAAGAGAAGTAATCCTCACTTTATTATAGAGTGAAATGAAATAATAAAATATACGTCACGCTCCACTCACTCTAAAGTACCAATTCTGATGCACACAATAGAAGTCAATACGATAAATAAAAAGAATACACCTTTGTCAACATTGAGCATCCACAGTGCAAGACTGAATGAGGATAATGTTTCGTGTGGAAAAGCTTTGGTGAAAGTGCTTGCCAATTGTTGATCAGTGGCACAATGAGGGAGATCCACAATATTCTTGCCAACTTGATTTTGAGAAAAGTAATGACGAATCTCAATATGTATAATCAAGGAATATTGAACTAAATCCTTCGTCAGTGCAATACTGAAGAGAGTATCGTAGTAGATTGGCACAGGAGACTGAGGAACACCATAGTCAGCCAATTGATATTGAAGGTAGAGGATGTGGGCGCATCAAGCAGTAGCAACGATATATACCGCTTCAATGTGGGAGAGTGCAATATGTGATTGCCTCTTAGAAGAACCAAGACACCGGGCTTGAGCTGACCAATTTGAGGCAGAATCGGAAATAATTTTTTTCAGTCTCGATCTGTGAAAGACCTTAGGAAGAAGGCAGATCCTACATGAAAACCAAACCAAAGTTAGTAGAGTGTGATTTCCTTTCATATGACAAGAACATCCAAACTCCATCAGCCGCCAGTTTGGAACTTTATTATCCTGAAAAGAGAAAACAGTTAGTGCCGCTTAGGGACCCATTGTTGTCTGGGACGTCTATGATTGATATAAAGCTGAGCATATTTAACAGTATCAGATTGAGCAAGTCGAGCATTCTTGCGTTGAAGCTTATGACATGAACGAATATGGTGACCATGTATATGACAATAACTACATTCAACCCTTACATGTGAAGTAACATTCATAGCAGTGCTATATGAAGTTCGTGGATGAGAAACACTAGGATATCTTGTAGGATCAGTCCTAGTCTGTGAACTTTGTTTCTGGGGTAAAACATTAGACGTCGATGAAGTAGTGCCATAAAACCCTAGACCAGCACGTCCTTGATTAGGTCGACCTACCATTTCATTAAGTTTAGCTTTTCCTTTATACCAAGAGGGATTTTTCAAAGTCATAATGTCTAATTTTCTACTAATGTGTCATACTGCCTTTGTAGATCAACATTATCCTGACGTATCCACTCATTATCAGCTTTGAGTGATTGAATTTCTTTTTCTGCCCACTCAGGAATAGAACTCAGTTTAGTACTGACGGGTGTAGTAAACGTGGATTGAACAACCTTAGCTGAGTTTAATACTAACTGAGATGCCAACTCCTTATTTTGTTCTTTCAAAACAATAATCTCTTCTTGTAGTTTACTAATCACAGTATGAGACTCAGTGTTATGTCCCTGTTTCACTTCCAAATCCCTAATTTTCGAAAGAGCATCTTTCAACACATCAAACACTTGTGACTTAGTAGAACTATCATAAAAATCATTCAAGCTTTGAGAACTTACCTGATCCCTAATGAGAGATTGAAGAGTCTTATCTCCGGCCATCAAACACATAGTTTCATCATATTTGGCAGTGTCAGTATGAGACCGATGGATTGCAGTCATGCAATAATGTGCTGCATTGCTTTCTATGCCATCTGATTCAGTATCACTCTCATCCCATACGGCTGCTTCCATGCGTGACTCACATCCTCGATGTTGTGGAGGTTTTGATGGTAAAGGACAATCCTTTATCAAATGTCCTATTTTGTGACATCGGAAACATTCATGCTTGCGGGTCACGTTTAGAATTTTCACCGTGGTGATCTCCACGTTTTCGACTAAGAATACGCTTCAGTCCTTGTGCTAGCATAGTGATCTCATTCTCCATGTCATCATCATACTCCCAGTATGGTGTATCTACGTTAATCTTTGCCTTTAGTGCAAGATCCTTGTGCACCACTAGATTTTGTTCCTCCATCTTGCTTTCATGAACCATCAAATTTGAACACAATTCTTCAAATGACATAGATGATAATTCTTTCATTTTCTCAAGAAGTGATGTATAGTTAAGCCAATCTTTGGTTAGTGAATCAAGAAATCTTTCATTAATAGTCTCATTAGAAAGAGTTACCCCAACCGTTTTGAGTTCCATAAGCACTTGATTGAACCTTTCCACCGTCAGTGCTAGACTCGCGCCCTCTGACATTTTAAAGTTGTTAAAATCTCGTTGAAACTGTTTCTCCTTGGCTTTGCGGATTGATTCCGTTCCTTGATAAGCAATCTTCAAGAAGTCCCATACTTCTTTTGCCGTTCTTATACCCAAGACTCTTCCTTGATCTTCGTCGGACAAGGAGGAGACAAGAATACGAAGAGCTTGTTTATTTTTGCTTAAAAGTTTTTCATCGGCTTCCGTCCATTGATCCTCAGGTTTGGTCTGTTTCACACCTTCAACAACCATAGTAGGTTTGTAATCACCTTGCGCCACCACCTTCCAAACCTTGTAATCCATGGACATCAACTGCGCTTCCATCTGTTCGCACCACTTGGAATAATTGAATTTCGTCAACCTTGGTGCTTTTACATAATACGAACTCATCTTTCACGATCTACCCAGAAGTGTTAACCTCTATATTGGGTAAACCTGCTCTGATACCACTTGTAAGTTCGTAAAGTATAAAATCAGAAGCCTCAGTACAAGACTGACAGAGAGCAGAAACGAGAAACGAGACAGAAAGTGTTTAGAAGAAAAACTCCGCTATCAATCTTATTATTGATAACTTGAAAACTCCTCACCTGATCTGTTCAACACTTTGAACAATCACTCTCACGTCTAATTCTAGACAAAAACGTTGATTACTATCAACAACTCTCTTCTCTCTCAAGACTCTCTTTTTGCGGTAGAAGCTCTACCTTTTCTGATGTTTTTGCTGTACATTTATACTACTTGGAGGCAGATAACAACCTCCTAAATATCTACAAACAATCTTTATCTAAAACCAATATAAATACAAAATACAAGATCCTAAAATATCTCTAACTATTTCCTAGTATAATGCTGGCGCCTCTGATTTCACTCCTTCTTATTATTAAGTAAATATTCTGTTAAGATCTTCACTCAAAGCTGCTGACTGTAGAGGTTGTTGAGATAATATAGGCAGCCTTGGTTTGGGGATTTTGCCACATCAAATACCTTCGGTAAATATACATTTACATGGCCCTCCTTTCTTCTCCCTAATTATTCCAGCACTTGGGCCTTGACTTTTTCCTCCTTAAGCTGGCGCCAAACAACTCCAACAGCAGCACACCCACCACTTATTGCTCTCGGTAATCCACCTCCCTTACTACAGTGTGGCAAGTCCTGTAGTTGCGGGCGTTGTATATATGTTTGCTTGTCAGCATCATTCTTGAGAACAGGAGAAAGCATATCCTAAATCCAGCTAGCATGAAGCAAGCTTTAGTAGAAGGAGCAGCTAAGCTTTCTGGACCCAATATGTATGAACAGGGTGCTGGTCATGTGGACTTGTTGGAATCATACGAAATACTGCAAAAATATCAGCCTCGGGCAACCATATTTCCTGGTGTGCTTGACTACACAGATTGCCCATATGCATGGCCTTTCTGTCACCAGCCAATGTATGCTGGCGCTATGCCAGTTATTTTCAATGCAACCATCCTTAATGGGATGGGAGTTGTTGGTTATGTTAATGGTTCTCCTACCTGGCATCCTCTAAATGAGGAAGGTAATCTCCTCCATGTTCAGTTCATGTCTTTAGATGTCATCTGGCCTTGGACTGGCTATTTAGCGCTCCACATGCAAATCAAAGAAGAAGGTGCTGATTTTAACGGACTGATTGAGGGGAAGATTCGTATTAAAGTGTCTAGCCCTCCCAGTGCGGGTGAAAAAGCACTGCGAACTAGCACCTGTGTGCTTCAGCAGAGAATAAAAGTTGTTCAAACTCCTCCAAGATCAAAAAGGATCTTGTGGGATCAGTTTCACAATACTATTACTAGGTGACTTACGTGAGTGAAGAGACTGATGGGAGTTTCAGATGTGGGGAGGATTATTTTACCGACATCAGCTTCAAGAAATGGGAGGATGATTCTCCATTCAGCCACAATACATGTTACAGTAATAAGATGTCACCTACTATTGCTGCTGTTTCATTCCTATTGGCTGCATCAGTGGGCTGTATTAAATGAGGCCATCTATCCTTGACTCAGCACGACAATCGGCTGCCCTCAGGCGATAAAGATTAAACATGTCATGGTAATAATTTCAAAAAGACAATTTAACTAATTGCTATTCATTGTAACCGGTTTACACCATGGCTGAAACATTAATTTGCTGCTGTATAAAATTAAAACTACTAACCTCATGACCAAGCTAAGGAGGTCGGTTAGTTATATAGGCTGATAAATATTATTATAATGATGGGTAATGATTATAGAAGATAAAATAACTAATCTTGTAACATGTTAAATCGGTAACCATGGCTAAAAACATGTTACTTATTTGTAATTGTACATGGGTATATATAATATAAAACGAATACTTATAACAGAGTCGGCAATATTCAGCTGATGATGGACAATATAGGATAAGTGATGATCATATAAGACAAACTAGTCAATTATATAGCAATTGAGATCGGCAAGACATGCTGGTTTAAGTACGTGGTTTAAAATGAATAGATAAGATAAGATGACTTAAGATATTAATGATTACAAGAAGACAAAACAACTAATTATATATAGTATATAAGACTAGGTTGGTAATATATATAAATCGGTAACAATGATAATAAACTAGCTAGGTAATATAAACTTAGCTTGTCATTGTAACAGTGACGCATTTTAATATCACAGTCGGTAATATAAATTTAACATGTCACTGTAACAATGACACATTTTACATTACAGTCGGTAATATAAATTTAACATGTCACTGTAAAAATGACACGTTTTAATATTACAGTCGGTCACTTTTACCAATAAGCTAGGATATAATAATAATGGATAGGACTAAAAATAACTATGCAAGTTATATACATATACTTAATCAACATATACATATTCATAACTGATTTAACTTAGCAACGTATATATGCACATAGGCGATTTGTACACATATTTATATATGCGATTTAGCAAGCAACATATACATATATATATAAACGGTTTAGTAATGTACTGTGCTAGCAAGTTTGCTTGCGATGATGATGGCTAACTATGTACATTAAAACCGGTAATATAAACTTAGCATATCACTGTAATATTTACAGTCGGTATCTATAGCGGTTATAATACATGTATACATGTCTACAATTTTCACACATAAAATAACAAAGAAGGTATATTTTGTAACTAGGATTTTCCAGGGTGTTTCAGATTCGATCGGCTCCAGTTGCTTCGTTTTGGCTCCGATATGAGATGCGTTTGAGCGCATACGTTGCTCTTTTCATCCACTTTACTCCTAGATTGGTTATTCTTCAAGTTTATAATCTTAAATGTGTAAGAAAAAAGACTTAGGAATTTTTATTGAATTTACAAAAAACAAGGAACAAAGAGAAGTTTATTATATGATTCACTGCCTCATTAAAACCTTATTAGGTAATGGTTCCGGTTCCAGTTCCAACGGCTATTTTCTTCAGAGGAGCGCGCGCCCGAGACCCAAAACGACGGTGTCTTGGCCTGATTCCAACGGTAACGTCAACCGGTTCCAGGGCGGTTCCGGTTCCACCGATTCCGGTTCCGGTTCCGGTTCCCGGTTTCGAATCCGACGACGGTTCTAGGCGGTTCCAGGCGGTTCCGGTTCTGGTTCGGGCCCGAATCTCAAAACATGTATTAGTATTCGGAACCGGCTGAGGCGGTTCGGTTCCGGTTCCGGTTCCCACTGGTTCCCGGCCGGTTCCGGTTCCAATCAGTTCCGGGTAGAACCACCGGTTCCGGGTAGAACCGCCGGTTCCGGGTAGAACCGGACCCGATGACCACCATTACAATCGGTATATTCTAATATTCAGACCGTGACTGTAAGTAGTAGTATCCTTGTTAGTCTTGGAATGGCTGACGGCGTTGTATCACCCGCCGGGAGTAAGAATGTATCCGCTGCGTGTAGGAGTAAGTATGGAGACGACTAGAGGATAATGGAAGGATTAGCGGTTGGGGTGTTACACCAGTCCACTGTGTCGAATGCCTTTCTGATATCCATTTTCATTGTACACCGAGGGGAAATGTTTGCCCTTTGATAGTTTTTCATAAGGCACGAGCAGAGTTGGATGTTATCAGAGATAAGACGACCTTTGATAAAAGCTCCTTAGCTAGGATTCACAAGAGAGGGGGGGGGGGGGACGTTCTTGAGTCTTTCAGGCAGAATTTTGCTAAACCCATGTATACTCCAATGTCAAGTGTTATCAAACTCGATGATGAGACTAGTGCTAAAGCTACAGATCAAATTGGATACCGTGTGATGATTGGTTCCCTTATGTATCTCACTACAAGTCATCCAGATCTACTGTATAATGTGTGCTATTGTGCAAGATTCCAGACCAGTCCTTGTGTACCATATCTCAAGGCGGTTAAAAGAACTTTTCGTTATCTTAATGGTACCACTAACCTCGGTTTGGTTTATCATGTAGGATCTTTATTCACCTTACAAGCTTTTATGGATGCCGACTTCGGTGGTTCCCTTACGAATCACTAGAGTACTTCTGGGTGTGCACAATTGGTGGGTACAAGTTTGGTTTCATGGTTTTCTAAAAGATAATCCTCGATCGCTCTTTTAACAACATAAGCAGAATACATTACGACAACTTCTTGATGTGCTCAAGTTCTTTGGTTGGAATTTCAATTGGCGGACTATGGACTTACACAATCACCTGTACCAATTTATTGTGATAATCTATCCATAATTGCATTGTCAAAGAACCCAGTACAATACTCACAGACGAAGCACATTGAGATCCGCCATCATTTTCTTCAGGATCAAGTCGAGAAAGGCACCGAGGAACTATTACATTGTTCGAAAGATCAGTAACTAGTTGATATCTTCACCAAACCACTCCCTAGAGAGATATTTTATCGTCTCAGTCTAGTACTGAGCATTATTAATACTGATTAAGGTCCATTCTTTTAATTTATTTTAATTTCTTCTTTTGACAGTTAAAAGTTGGTTCTTAAGTATAAGTGGAGTGTGTCATACAGTTTTCTGCATTTGTGGTGAGAATCTTATTTCCATAGGAGACATAATTTACATTGTGGCAGATTTGGATCAATTTTATACCTGGAAAATGTTTTATCTGCATACACAATTGTCACATGTCATACTCATTTTACCTCCTCGATCTCCATATTTATTTTCCATTATCATTGTTCCTTCTATAAAAAAAACACAAAAATATTTTTTTTATATATATTCCTGCTTCACCGAATTTTTATTTTATTTTATCATGATTCTTGTGTTAGTATTACGCCCATTCCTATTTATGTCCTTCTTGTCAGTCGTGCTTGGTCCTCTTCTGTGTCTCTTCTTCTTGGTTCTTGTTTTTTCTTTGCTTTTTCAGTCACAACAATGGAGACTATTCCCTATGATCCGTTGTTTGCTCAAGCTCAATTTCTTGCTACTCTTTCTCACATTTCTTCTCTTCAACCATCATCATTCTGTTCTTCTATTGTTTTTACGTCGATCAAACCCTAATTGACTCAGATTTGTCCTCATCTATGCCTGAACACCTTCTTCCTTTGGCTATCGACCCTCTAGCCTTACCAATTTGCGATCCTTCACCATAGTCACCTCCCAAATTCATGAAATGTCCTGATGATTTTCCTCCGTTTGAGTCTACACCACCTATCTCTGATTCCGATTCTCCTGTTCCACCCGTTGAGCCTGAGGTTATCTCCACTTTTCCATCTGCTCAAACTCGCAAGGCTAGAGCTCGACCTCGACCTTCTTCTGCAACGACACTTTGATGTCGCCAGTCTCTCCGACCTCGACGCACTCAAAACCCTCGACCTCCTTCAATGGCCACCACACTCGACATTGTGTCTAATGACGATGTTCCTTTGGCTACTCTTTAGCGTCGTAAACGAGTTGCGTCTGTTGTACCCCGTGCATCTAGTTCCAAGCAGTATCATTGTGTGTCACCGACAGTATCCTCATCTGCTACAACTTCTGATGAACCTTGCTCTACTCCGGTTCATTCATCTGGCCCCACCCAACCAGAGCCACCCACTTCCCACTCTGACGGGACTGGTAATTCCTTCCTTGGTTATGTTGCTTTTAAGTCAGAAATTAAGAATGCACACATAGTGGTAGGGAAGAGGGTTAGCTATGTCTGGTTGCACAAGAATCATTTGTCTGCTTTAGCTAGTTGTTTGTCAGCTCAAGGCTGGTTAATTGTTTTTAATTCGGGAACACATATATATTGGGATGTTGTCTGTGAGTTTTGTCTCAATCTGTGATTTGAGGAGGATTATTTGTCCAAATCAAAGATCGGTGATGTGGAGATTGAGATTTCACCTAATTCGCTTGAGGCTGTTCTAGATAATCCAACAGAGGGGGTTAAAGATTTTTCTCATGAGATTAACTCCTTTGACGAAAGACAAACATATGACAAATTGTTTGGCTATTTTGGTGTTGAACTGGAGACTGGAAAATTTTGGTCTGCTCCACAAAGATAGTTGAATGCTTTAGGAAGGTTGCTTCATATGGTTGTCTACCAAGGAATTTCTCCCCGCAATGATCAGTGTGGGACTATCACTTTTTAGATGTTTGCCTGATGTGGTGTTTGGTCCAAAATTTTTTGCCCAGTCTTCCACACTTCATAATGTTTCATATGCTTCATGCCATTACACATGCCACATCTTCTTTACCTTATGCATCCTGGTTGATAAAGGTATTTCAGTATTATGTTGTGGATCTTTCTGAAGTTCCTGCTAAAGTGTTTCATCATAACCATGAGATCACCAACACTTCATTGGCCAAGATGGGTCTTGGACTGGTCGGGAACCAGTGGGTTGTTAAACAACCACCCTAGGCAGTTTGCTGGAGCATTTAATCCGTTATTTTCCATGCCAGCCCAGCTTTAAGAAGTTCTTGATACTCTTAAATTAGTGGAACAACGTCTGGCCAAGTTAGAGAAGCATTTGGGGGTGTGCCGATAGAGTATTTAGGATTCAAGTTTTTCCATCTTAGGCACATGGCTCCCACTTAGATTTTCTATATTTTGACTCTTCATCTGTTTCTACCTACCCAATAACTTCTATGTTTTCATCTTCTGGTGTTTTGCTACTGATGGGTGTTGTTTGGTTTGGTTGTCGTTGCTTAGATGTTTGGTTCTACACATTTGACTTCAATCACATGCTTATGAAACCTTTTCCTTTCATTAAAATTGTATAAAATGCCACCTTATGAGCTATGCATGCCATTTTACAATTCGTGAGATATAGTTAAGTATCATTTTTTTATTGTGTAAAAGAGGGCAATATGGTGAATAATTTAATTAATCTATGAAGATTCATCACATATTCAGGGGGAATTCTACATTTCAGAGTGACCATGAAATTATCTCGCCATACTAAGTTTGCTCACATAAAAATAGGGGAAATTGTAATGTACGCACAATGCGTACATGGCCGGCTATTTGGCTGTGCAAACAGCTCAACGGAACAGGGCCCCCTATATTTGGGGGCTACTTTTTATTTACTCTTTTTAGAGATTGTTATAAGAAAATTATATAATGTTAAATTTAATTTAAACAGAATATTATAAGGGGCCTCATTTTACATATTTTAATTTAGTAATTTTTTATTTTAAATTATTTTAATTCTATAAGTGACATATTTTATACTTTAGCACAGGACCCCGAAAATCATCAAGACGTCCCTGAATACTTTATTCTCATTTAGAGAAGATATTTATCAATATGTACGGATTGTGTAAGGGTTGTGCATTGCAACATGTAATTCTGATTGATCTATCTTAGATCAATTCACATGTGAAATTTTCAATGTCTAATTAGTAGTAGATAGAAGAGTTCCTTCATCTTGCTACGTTCTTTTATTGATTATCAAACTCGAGTACAGTAGATTAAATCAGTTGCTGGTAGAAATTCACAATTATGGACGTATCTATATATGAGTTTCCTGGATCTCAACATCTAGTAGTCTCTTGTTCTCCTACAATTTGTGGTATATTGTTTTCATGGGTGTAGTCGGGATATGATGAAGTGTCAATGGAATTATTGTGTGAATTTGTAGTCGGGATATGATGAAGTGGCCGCGACTAGGCTATATTAGAGATGCCATGCCATATTTACCGTACAAATAATTTGTATCAAAGACCTAGCCCTACTCCCAATAATATTGATTGCTGGAAAACCCTACTAATGCATTCTGCTTTGACTAAATTATTATACAGAAGATGTCAGATCTTTGGAATGAATATCGAATGGATTCATCTTCTTTTTGGTACTCTTAATTATATTGAAAGCTCACCTTATTACTTAAATGCAACGTGCATAGTTACTCACACGCTCGCTCAAATCGATTGGTGCATATGGCTACTCTCTGGTCCCCAATTTGCATAATCGTACAAGTAGTAGCTAATAACATATATATAGCGCTGCCGTTTCAAACAACCTACGTACTGCTTCTTGTTTAAGGACCCAGAGAGTCGCCAATACACTAATTCAGTCGTGTATCACGCGCGTACAATTCAAAGTAAGCCGCTGTTATAATTCATGAAGGAGAGAATTGAGATGCTTCTCTGGATGCTCCTGTCTCTTTAAAAATTACACACTTGCACTGTTATTGATGACTAGCTGGTACTCTGGTAGTAGAAGAGACTAATTGTGTCAAAACATCTCTTCAACTTGATTGGTTTATGCAACAGTTTTGCACAGAAATGATTCATGCATTAATGGATTTTGCAAAAGGCTCACGTATAAATTTGCAGGGAAAAAAAGCTTAAAAGAGATTTGGCTTGTTGTCTTCACCGATCGGTCTGCCGTGCATGCATGGAAGACAAAAAGTTGAAATTCAGGAGCTCTAGGGGTACGTAAACATTGTATATGGATGTAGGACCCGAGGGTTTGAATTATAGGTTTGGACTATGAAAAAAGATATATCTTTGACGAAAACGATACGCAAGGTGATCGTAGCGATGCATTAAACGTTTGTGAGGTGTTGCAAAAAGTGGTTAGTTAATTTAGATTCAAATAGGACCTAGTGTTCCCTCGCTAGTGGTTGCTTGCTAGCTTGAAAGCAACGCCATATAAAAGTGAGATATACCTTTGCTAGCTTGAAAGCAACTCGAACCATTGCATTAGGGCTGGCAATTTCAACACGACCCGTTTGACCAACACGAACCCGACACGAAATTTGCGGGTTTGAGTTTTATAATTTGACACGATTAAATAAACGGGTCGTGTTCGGGTTGACCCGTTTAATAATCGGGTCGGGTTCGGGTCGAACTAGTGTAACCCGCCAACCCGTTTAACTTTTAAGTTGAATATATATATATATATATATAATATATATATCCAAACCCATTACCGATTAAAATTACAGCACCTACTCTCCTCTTTTATCCAACCACACAGCCAAACACCCAAATCGGCACATAATGACATCCTAATTCCCATTGAATTTTAATTTTTTTACTCAACCCATTGAATTTTAAATTATATTGTTGTAATAGTGCTCTTTAATCTTTATGACAAGGAAAAATAATACGTCAAAATCCAAACCATATTTGGATTTTGGATTTTGAATTGAGAGAATAGTCGCACATCAATATCAGATTAGTCAAGTTTTACTAGGTTAATCGGGTTGACACGAAAAACTAATCGTGTCTAACGGGTCGGGTCGGGTTGAAGTATATTCGTGTTTGGGTTGATGTACATGACCCGATTAATTAAATGGGTCGTGTTCGTGTCGACCCGTTTATTAATCGTGTCGTGTTCGGGTTAAGCTCAACCCGACCCGCCAACCCGTTTTGCCAGCCCTACATTGCATTACAGGGCTAGAGCCGCCCACCTCTTCACTGTTAGGATAGGATGTTTTATTAGCCAGTTTATCTATCTATGTTTGTATAGCGTTGACCAGAGTTTCTTATTCTTTCGTTTCTTTTCTGTTGACTGTGGACCAAACGACCAGTTTGGTGTCGTTTGGGTTAACTTTCTTTCCGTTGGTAGTTGGGTGTGTTAGGGTTTCTGTACATAGGCTCGAGTTGTAGGTCTGCTGTGTGTGTCGTCTTTGTACTCTTGTTCTCCTGAGCTGCGGCTCGTTCTTGTTCTTCCATTATCATCAAATCAAATTCAAGTTAGATCATTTTCATGGTATCAGAGCAGGATCATGAAATCTTGCCTTTGAATTCAATCCTTGTAGTCTGAGCACTCATCTGCAGTTTTTCTTCGCCAAGCATTCAATTTGTAATTCTTTGCGCCCTATTTCTCCTCTTGATTTTCCTCCCAAATCAAATCGCGCGCGACCATGGGTGATGAAATTGAACCCGAGAAGACGCCAGAAGTCGAAAGAAAGGGAAAGGACAACATCAAATAAGAAAACAGTAGCAGCGGTGACGGTGCCACTATCGCAAACGGGAGTCCGCTTTACCTTTCCAGCAGTGACAACCCTGGTTCTTCCCTGGCGGCGAAATACGATGGCAGACCGGGTTTTCCTTGCTGGAAGCACCAGGTTCATATGGCTCTTCCCTCCAAGAACAAGTTGGGTTTCGTTTTGGGAACCATAAAGAAACCGACGGATTCAGATACTCACGCGGAGGCTTAGACAAGATGCGATAGTATGGTACGCGCATAGTTGCTTATGAGCTTAGAGAAACGCATTGCAGATTCTATCCTTTTCCGGTCCTCGGCGGCGAAAATATGGGAAGATTTGATCACGAGGTACGACCAGGTGGACGCGACTCGCATGTATGAACTGGAAAGGAGGTTGGTGAACACTGTACAAGGAGGCGATTCCGTAGGGGAATACTTCACTAAATTGAGGTCGATCTGGGATGAGATCGATGCAACTACCTCTCTTCGATCCTAGTTGCGCATGTTCAACGGACCAAGCATTCAAAGAATATATTAAGACACAAAGATTGATCAAGTTCTTCGGGGCCGCAAGAGAGAACATCCTAATGATTGCACCACTACCATCCATCAAACAAGCTTTCTCAATATTGATTCACCAAGAAAGACAGAAGGGCCTCACCAGTGCTTCAGTTGTGGAAGGGGGAAATCCTTCCGCATTCTCAGTTAGTCAAGGAAGAAGGCCTTTTGGTCGGGGCCAGGGTACTGGAGGAAAGCGAAATGGTCTTCAATGTAGCCATTGTCACAAAAGCGGGCACACCGACGACCAGTGCTATCAGAAACACAGGTTTCCACCCGGCTGGAGTACTGGGAAAGATAAGAGATTGCAAGCAAATGGAGCAAATGACCAGAAGGAAGAAGCCATCAGAGATCCATTCCACGGAACCCTCACCAGTGACCAAGTCAATGGACTACTCAACTACATTAGCAAGTCGCGGGTTGTGAGTAAGGACCCACAAATTGCGGAATCAAACTGTGGGTTTGTAGGTATGTTTTCTCAACCTTGTTTTGATAGCATGACTAGCAGCACTTATAGGTTGTTTAATGTCTCTGATGATCATACATTTAGTAAGATGGACTGGATTATAGATAGGTGCCTCTGACCATATGGTTGGGGATTTGTCAATTTTTAGTGATGTATGTTTCCTTGATAAGCCATACACAGTGGGCATGCCCAATGGGCACCCACAATGCGTTAACTTAACTGGAAATGTTAAAATCAATAAGTTGATGGTGCTAAAAGATGTACTTTATGTGCCTAGCTTCAAATTTGGGTTGATTTCTATTAGTAAGCTCAGTAGTCAAATGAATGCCAGGTTGTTCTTTGATTCTAATTGCCATTTTTATCAGGATTGTAACAACAGAGAAGAATTGAAGATTGGCACCCTGCATAGAGGCTTATATGTCCTAGATAAAAGTTTTGATAAAAATGGGAGGAAATGTCCTAAACCACCCGTTGATGAAATTTCTTCTGTAAAAAGTAAATCCAACTATAGTCGTGTCAAAATGTTCTCTGTGCAAGGTAGTTTAAATGGTGAACCATACACTAGGAATTCTGTCTCTGTGTACAGTCCCTTAGATTCTAAGTTGGATGATTCTGTATCTGTGCAAAGGTGTTCTGCTAATAAATTTTCCCCTCATGTGTGTAATTCCTTGACATCAAAAGAAAGTGTTTCTAGTTCTTTGCAAAGTGTTCCCAATGACTATTTTGATAAAATTGTTTCTGTTTCTGCACCTACTAGTGGTCCTGTACAGATTGCTTATAGTTTCCATGTTACACTAGATTTGTGGCACCGCAGGCTAGGCCACCTGCCCAAAGAAAAGATGTCAAAGCTTGGTTTTCTCAGAACAAATAGCCTACAAAAATCTCTCATCTGTGAACCCTGTAATAGAGCCAAAAGTCACAGATTAAGCTTTCCCTCTAGTTCAATAAAAACACAAGCCACATTTGAATTTATTCATGTAGATTTATGGGGGCCTTACAATCTGGAAACACATAATGGATTTACACATTTTCTTACCATAGTAGATGATAAGAGCCGTGCCACATTGACCCAATTAGATCGCCATAAATCAGAAGGTTTTGGTCTCATTATTGGCTTCATTGACATGGTAGAAAGACAATTTGAAAGGAAAGTGAAGTGTGTTAGATCTGATAACGCCCATGAGCTAGGGAATTCTAAAACTGGAAAGGATTATTTCAAACTGAAGGGAATTAAACACCAAACCTCCTGCACTTACACCCCTCAGCAGAATGGTGTGGCTGAGAGAAAGCACAAACACATCTTAGAAACTGCCCGTGCCCTCATGTTCCACTCCTCCCTACCGAAGAAATTTTGGGGAGAGAGTATCCTTACTGCAACCTTCTTGATTAATAGGATGCCCTTATCTAGTGTGAATTACCATACACCATATGAAATTGTCTATGGTCATGAACCTGATTACTCCATGCTTAGAAGCTTTGGTTGTCTCTCCTTTGCCCACATAAATAAAGATCAGCATGATAAGTTTTTGTCAACGTCTGTGAAATGTGTGTTGCTTGGATATGGACAAGATAAATAGGGATATAGGTTGTTTGACTTGGATAACAACAAGATAATTTACAATAGAGATGTAATCTTCTATGAAGAAAACTATCCTTTAAGTATAAAATTTAAACAAACAGAGAGTATAATTGCCACTGATAATGTTGAGGAATTGTTTCCAACTGAGAGGGATTTTTCTATTCATGATGATGCTTATGTGGATAAATTGAGCTTAAGGTAGCAGGTTCCCCCTGATGAAGAAAGAAACAGAGACACAGTGGCACCAACAGAAGAAGAAAACAATGAACTACCAAGTCCAGATGCAAAAACAATTGAGACGCCAAGTACTGTCATGGAGCAAGGTACTGTCATGGAGCAAGGAGTTGTTGGGCTAAGAAGATCGGAGAGAAATAGATAGGCCCCCAAGTGTCTAAGTGACTATGATCTTGCATCATCATTCACCCAAACAGATAAGTTCTTACCTAATACCTTCTCTGATTGTTTTACAAAAATCTTGAGTGATAGAATTTTGGCTGCCTCTTCTGTCAATTTTTGCATGGATGATATGGATTCTGTTTTCCCTGTCTTTACTGATAAGGACAACATTATTGGAACAAATATGTTGTCTCCCACAGTGGGAGTTATACTCGATGAAAGGAATAAATTTTATTGTCTGCACTCTAGTTTAACCACAAACACTGAACCTAGTTCCTACGGTGAGGCTATTAGAGACCCTGGGTGGGAAAAAGCAATGAATGAGGAATTTACTGCATTAGAGAAAAATCACGCGTGGGCTCTAGTTGACTTACCAGAAGGGGCAAAAATAGTGAAATGCAAATGGGTTTACAAAATTAAATTCAGGGCAGATGGGAGAATTGAGAGGTTTAAGGCAAGGTTAGTGGAAAAGGGATACCCACAAAGATTTGGAATTGACTATTTGGAAACTTTTTCACCAGTAGTTAGGTTTACCACCATTAAGGCCCTAATTATTGTTGCCACAAAAAGAAATTGGAAGGTAAATCAGTTGGATATAAATAATGCCTTTCTTCACGGGGATCTTGAAGAAAGTGTATATATGGAGGTTCCTCAAGGGCATAGGGCAGAGGGTTTAGGCAAAGTGTGTAAGTTGAATAAGTCGTTATATGGACTGAAGCAGGCCTTTAGACAGTGGCACCATAAGCTGAGCGTGTTCTTGAAATCTTTTGGTTTTGTTCAGTCTCTAAATGACTATTCTCTGTTTACTAAGCTAGGAATTGGCAAGGTCTGTTTTTTGGCTGTTTATGTTGATGATATCCTGATTACTGGTGATGATTTTGAGTTTATTAAGTTGATTAAGGAGAACCTTGACCAAAGATTCAAAATCAAAGACTTAGGGAATCTGAACTTTTTCTTGGGCATGCAGTTTCTGTACACCACAGATGGATTTATTATGTTACAGAGGAAATATTGTGAAGATTTATTAAATGAATTTGATCCTGCTAGAAAGAAGATTACAACAAGTCCTCTTGACTCTAGTCTTAAACTTAGAAAGGGAGATGACAAGGTTTTGAGTGACTCTTCTGTTTACAGAAGGTTGATAAGGAAGATAGGATATCTTTCTCATAGCAGGCCCGATCTCTGTTTTACTATTCAGTTGCTTAGTCAGTTTTTAAGTTGTCCAACAGATGCACATTTTAAGGCTATGTACACCTTGAACTATATTCGTGGCACTCTAAACTATGGTTTGCTGTTCAATTCAAAGAATGATTTTAATATAATTGAATACTGTGACTCTGATTGGGTAGGTTGTCCCAACATGAGGAGATCCATCAGTGGATTTTTTATTCAGCTCGGAGGCAGTCCTCTCTCATGGAAGTCAAAGAAGCAAACCACCGTTGCTTTGTCTTCAGCAGAGGCCGAATACCGGGCCATGAGGAGTGTAACCGCGGAATTGAGTTGGATCACTATAGTGCTGAATGAGCTGAGCGTGGACAATATACTTCCAGTGCCCGTGAAGAGTGACAACCAGTCAACAATATATATTGCCCGCAACCCGGTCCTGCATGAGAGGACGAAACACATCGAACTGGATGTGCATTTTGTGAGGGAGAAACTACAGGAAGGCATTATTGGAGTTGAATTTGTTGGGTCCAGTGGGCAAGTTGCAGACGTTTTGACTAAGCCCTTGGCTGGGAAGTCCTATCCAGCCCAAGTTAGACGCATGAGGATGCTATTAAATGTGTCTTAGCCCGTCTTTAGCAAAACTGAGTTCAGTTTTTCTTCCTCAGTTTTTTTTGGGGTGGGGGGGTGTTAGGATAGGATGTTTTATTAGCCAGTTTATCTATCTATGTTTATATAGTGTTGACCAAAGTTTCCTATTTTTTCGTTTCTTTTCTGTTGACTGTGGACCAAACGACCAGTTTGGTGTCGTTTGGGTTATCTTTCTTTCCCTTGGTAGTTGGGTGTGTTAGGGTTCCTGTACATAGGCTCAAGTTGTAGGTCTGCTGTGTGTGTCGTCTTTGTACTCTTGTTCTCCCGAGCTGCAGCTCGTTCTTGTTCTTCCATTATCACCAAATCAAATTCAAGTTAGATCATTTTCATTCACCTGTTTAACTTCTCTTTTTTCTTTACTCCCGTTAAACTTGGATGTCCTTGTCCTCTCCTCTCCACCGCTCTTTTCCTCTCGCTCTAGCTTTCCTTCTCTCCACATTGCGTCACTCTCATCCACCGCATGCCTCTTCTTTCACATGGCACCCGCCTTTCTTCACTTCTCCACTTGTGCTAGATTGATGCCTAATTGGCAAGTTGTTTGCTCATCTGTTAATCTTCCCGATTACTCTTTGACCCATATTGTGTGACTTGTGGAGTGCGTATGGAGGGTTTATGTTTATCAAAGTGGAATCCGAGGTCTTTATCATTGAGTTACAATCGATTGGAGCCTTGTATCTTGCTCTTGTCCATGCTCCGTGGCATGTCAACTACTTCCTTTTCATTGTTCAATGCCTAGAAGATTTAGTGGTAATCCCTCATCAGGAGTTTAGGTGGGTACCTTTCTAGGTAAGTATTTTTGATGTTCCTCCTTCCCTTTGTAATGGAAAATTTGTGGAAATGACCACGGCTAAGATGGACCGTATGGAAACCAGCAAGCGCTCTTGATGCGTCCCCGACGTGTCGTGGACGTATCGTGGATTCTAATAAAACTTGATAGTTTAGGAAGGGACGAGAGATAACTTTAAATTGGAAAACACATTTCGATTGAGAATTTATACACACGAAATTCACTCAGCCTCCCTTGCCCCACACACGGACTCCCGGGACAGTTTTGACTTTACCCCTAAAGTTGTCAACCCCCTCCTGACTATCGGCCTACGGTTCACCGACCGTTCCCCGACATGTCATCCTATCAAATACCCAATGTATTCATACTCTTACCCAGTCCTCTCTAGCTCACCAACTCTCTAGCACTTACTCACACTCCTAAGTCTGATCCACACTTGCCCAGATTATCTCTATCTTTTCTCTCGTACAAGCTTACTTACATATAGAATAAATGCAGGTATATATACACGGTTGTTAGGGTGTAACTACCGTCCTATTAATCCCTAGACTTCTAGGAGTTGACTACTACTTCGATTATTTACATAACAACCACACTAGACTTGCAGAGAGTCTTCAACTTGATCTGGAGGCTTGAGCTACGTGTCGCCTCATGGTTGGTCAAGTTGGCGGCAGCCTTCTTGATAGGTCGATCACCACTTGTGTACCCCACTTGCCTGATTCTGTTTGGCTCATTAAATGCTCATAAATGCCCTCTTCTGAATTCATTGCGGCTATGTAATGATGTTCTTTTATAGCTTTGCTATCTTGTGCATTAATGAACTTCTTCTCTTGTCGCGAGCTTGTCTTGAACAAGTTGCTCATGTGGATGTATGTGTCTTAACTGAATGTGTTGATCCTTTGCAGTCTTCTGTCTTTGATTTTATCTTTATGCATAAGAGATATCTTCGTGCGGTGTTTGACTGGTTGTCTGTGCTAGAAGTTCTACAGAGCTCTCGCAGACTGGTGCCCTACTGATAGGGCACATGTCGTGGATTGAGCGCGCTTGCAACCTTGCGTGCTAAGCCACTCATGACTTAAGTGCGCTTGCAACCTTGCGTGCTAAGCCACTTATTCACCTGTTTATCTGAATCATGAATCTTGACAAACGCATTAGATAGACAATACAAGGTTTGCTATCATCAAAACTATAGGATCTTGTTTTAACAATTTCCCCCTTTTTGATGATGGCAACCTATACACTTATATGTACTTGGCAATTCAAAAATTTAGAGATTCCCCCTAAGAAGGATTCCCCCTGATTTTGTTAAGGGTTTTAAGAATGAAAAACTTTGACGAATGATAGCAATAAGTGACAGCTTTTATGCACAATAAGTGACAGCTTTTATGTTATACTATGACCAAAGTAGATAAAGTTTTCATTCAGTTGATACATAATACAAGGATGATAGACATGGTTTCACAGGTACTCTCACAAGTACATATACTTTTCTTTCCCGCTTTGCCATACAACAAAATAGGGAACAACTACACGACATAAGATATTGTAAAGGCCATGACATTCCATAGAGTATAAACTACAAAACATGATCAAGATAGTCTAGATGGAGTGACGTAGTTGGGTATCCCATTCATAATCTTCTGAGCCAATAGGCTCTTCCTCCAAAAAACCGGCTTTGATCCAAGAAGGTTTGGCTTTGGTTGGATTGATCAAAGGTGATTCAGCTGTGGTAGAAAGGTTGGACTCATCATAATTTATTGTGACCTCCATGCAGTGTGAAGAACGTGTATGTGATAGAGTGACACTTGATGTGATAGACCAAGCTGTAAGGGAGTCGGAGTCTGGTTGAACATAGCTTTGGGTGACGTATTTCTTTGGGTGTTTGGTGGTCATAAACTTGTGAATGGTGGAGTGAATGGTTTGCTCATTCGAGCTGGATGAGCTTTGTGGGTATTGAGCCATTTCATGAGATGATTGTGAGTGGTAAAAGGAGTAAGCAAGTTTTATAGACACTTTGGATATGCTCAACGACTGATCGGTGAGTGGCATTTAATGAGGTGCTATGTCTTGTGGGCTATGTTTGTAGGCTTTTTAGGTGTCAAGGTCCGAGATTGGATTAGTGGAATGGATGGGACTAAATATCTCAGATCATTTTGCAATTTTTAATCAAGGAAGAAGCCGCCAAGACAATAAATTATTTCATACCCATCATAAGCATTCAAGTATACAAAAACCAGTTGCATTTTCATTGATATCAAAAGGTACTTTGAAACAGATATTTAACGGCAAAATGAAACATTTGATGGAAAAGAAATAAGCTAATCCTAACTCTAACTCTCACGGTTTCACTCAAGTCTCTAAGACAAAGAACGCGCAGGCTATGTGAGAATCTATAAAATCTGTTGCTCCTTGAACCATGTGCTGAACACTTGGTTTAGTGGAGACAGCCTGCACAGCGGTAAGAGTGACTCTTACTTGCTGAAGAATGTCCCAAGTTGAAGTATCCAGACTGTTCCCCGACCTGTCATGGACCGGTGAGAGACTTCTCTTCCTCTTGAGTCCTGAACCTCTTGCGGTTGGTTGCGGTTCTGATCGTGTTTCCTCACTCTTTGTGGGCTTCTGGATGGCAACAAGCTTATCTCCCTTAGTATTTATCCCCATTTTGGATAGCATCTCGGAGCAGATGCAGTCCTGAGCAGTGCACGCACTTGTGGAACCTGTCGGTGTCCACTCCACTCTTCAGGAGTGCCGCGGTGACCACTCCCCCGTGCACCAGACCTTGGTTCACTTGACGACTCTCATCTAGAGTGAGGAGAATCATGGCTGGCAGATCGATTTTCTCCTTGGTCTTGAGTGCGAACAGTAGTCTTACATCCCGGGCATTGACAATGTGGGTGCGTTGGTTCCTTGGGGTGATGTTGTGGGTGACTAAGTTTAAAAGGACTCTGTCGGTGTTGGACATGTCCACGGCATTGAAGTTTTTCATCGTTGCTCCTTTGTTGAGCAGGTTAACCATCTTTCCTCCTTGGTGTCCTAGGTCATTCCAAGTTGTTTCCTTGGGGATGATATGACCTTCTGGCTCTAGGTTGAAAGTCTTGCAAATCCAAGACTTGGAGATAGTAATTTGAGCCGTTTGGACCGTTGAGAGGAGGTAGTCGTCATCTTCATCACTCTGGAGTGGTCCAAGATATCTCATATGCTTCTTAAGCAGTTCGGTGTAGATAGGGATATGCTCCTAGAAGAAGTCTACCCATCCTTGGAACTCCAACAGCTCGATGATCTCTCCTAGACCCATCTTCTTCATCCACTCCATATCCAACGTCTTTGGTAAGACGGGACAGGAGTGGTCGTTGACGTTCTCGGCCTTGATCAATGGAGGCTCTAGTTCTTTGAGCCTTTTCAGTCACTTCAAGGACTGTGGAGGTTGGGACTTGACAACTGATTTTTCGGTGTGAGCAAGCTCCTCGACCTCCTTGGTGCTAGAAGAAGTGCCCATCTTTCTTTTTCCCTTTGCCTTCTCCAAGTGAGCACACTCCTCGAGCGTGAGAATAACAGGTGATGATGGTTCTGTGTCGCTATCACCGTTTTTATGTTGTTGCTGAGGTGTTGGAGACCTGTCGATGACTGGTTCTCCGAAAGCGGCTATGAGGTTTGCCTCTTCTTCGGAGTTAGGTGCAGTTATACCTTCCTCATGGCCTTTCTCTTCCACTGAGGCTTCCTTTTGTGATGGTTCGTCACTTTGAACCTCTTCTTCCTCTAGTGATTGAACCACTTCCTTGACGACAGCTGAAGGAGAGGCTTCTTTTTCCTCGGTGAAGTGTAACCGACGTGTTATCCTCTCTGGTGTTGAATGGGATTTTTGTGGAGCTGTTTGTTTTTGGGCACTCCTAGATGCACGAGTTACACGACTAGTTGTGGCTTTGGATTTTCGTTGTTTGGCTTTGGATTTCTTTGTGGTGATTTTGGAGGCTTTAGGTGAGGGGGCCGGAGAAGACATTTTTGGTTCTTGTGTGGTAGTAGGATCAGGAATGATAGTGGGTTTGAAAGTGCCGGATTCGATGAGGGAGTAGGATTTGGGAATGTGGGATTTTATATACTCTACCTCACTGGCGAGAAGGTTCCCTTCCTGTATTACTTTAACCGTAAGCTCATTTTCCTCCTCCCTTGTCATTCGAATTGGAGATTTTGTCTGCTAGATGTCGGCCACTTGTTGCGTGGAAACTTCTATGGGAATGTCTTTAGCTTTTGATCGTAGAGCAGTCTTGGGTGCCATTTTCAGTGTAGAGGATTTAGTACTGGAATGTAGAACTTTTTGCTCGGGTGTTCTTTAACGGCTGTGAGGCAAGGGATTTTTGCTCTAAATCTCGCAGGAAGTTTTGTGAGAGAGAAGAGAAGATGCTATGAGTGCTTATAGAAATTATAGAGAGTGAGGGCAATAGTGTGACAAGAGTAAAACTCTCATCGCCCTTTTATAGATATCGAGTAACGGTCGGCGACCGCTTCTCGTCCGCTCGCTGACATGTCCTAATGGTACTATTCATAACGGGCAGTGGTCGTGATGTCAGCGATCCGTTGAGAAGTTTTCCCGTTTCTATCTGTTGGACTATCTCTAACCTAATCTCACTTTGTGGAAAATGACATATCTGCTTCAAGTAGTCGCTTGACATGATTTTTATGCATTAAACTCATCGTTGACTACTGAATGACAATATAATAGGTGTTGCTCACATGTTAGTGACCGATCGTGGGAAATAAAAGTCAGTTTAACTGTGATTAATGAATATCATTCCAAGATCATGAACAATCTTAGTAAACCTTTCCCTACTTAATGGCTTAGTAAAGATGTTAGCTAGTTGGTTTTCATTAGAAATATACTTTAAACCAACTAATTCCTTTTCACAACAATCTCTAAGAAAGTGATGTCTAATGTCAATATGTTTGGTACGAGAATGATGCACAGGATTTTTGGAAATAGAGATGGCACTTGTATTATCACACATAATGGGTAAGGTACCTGTTTTGACGCCATATTCACCAATTTGTTGTTTAAGCCATAGGAGTTGAGCACAGCAGCTTGCCGCAACAATGTATTCAGATTCAGCTGTTGACAGATCCTCCATAGAATGTAATCAGACAAGACCCAACAAAGAATGTTGTCCCTGAAGTGCTCTTTCTATCGGTGATAGATCCTCTATAGTCTGCATCTGAAAATCCTACAATGTTACAATTATTAAACTTAGGATAAAAGAGACCAAGATTCATGGTTCCTTTTAAGTAACGTAGGATTCTTTTTACAGCTATGGGGTGACTTTCTCTTGGATCTGCTTGAAACCTGGCACATAAGCAAACACTATACATGATGTCAGGTCTACTAGCAGTTAAATATAGTAGAGAACCAATCATATCTCTGTAAGATCGCTGGTTGACCGGTCGGTCACCAGTCATGATTCCCATCTTGGTGCCAACTGCCATTGGTGTGTCAACCGTCTTACATTCCTCCATTCCAAATCTCTTCAACAAATATTTTACGTACTTCTCTTGGGATATGATGGTCCCTTCATCATTATGCTCGACTTGAAGTCCTAGGAAGAACTTCAATTCTCCTAGATCACTCATCTTAAATTCCTTTTTCATCAATGCTTCCAACTTTTTGCAATATTTCTCATCAGAGGCTCCAAAAATTATATCATAACATATACTTGCACAATTAGGAAATCTCTTTTGTTGTTGTAAACAAATAGAGTTTGTCTACTTTACCTCTTTTAAAGTGGTTTTCCAATCGATAGGAAGACAGGCGATCATACCATAATCTTGGTGCTTGTTTGAGCCCGTAAAGAGCTTTATCAAGTTTGAGTACCATGTCTTTTCCTTCTTGTGTCTCAAAACTTGGAGGTTGCTCAACATACACTTCCTCTTTGACGTACCCATTTAGGAAGGCACTTTTGATGTCAAGTTGGAAGAGTTTGATTCCTTTGTGTGCAGCAAATGCAATTAGTAATCTGATAGATTCCATCCTTGCTACTGGTGCGAAGGTTTCTTGGAAGTCTATTCCTTCTTGTTGACGATATCCTAGAGCTACCAGACGAGCTTTGTTCCTGACAACTTATCCCATTTCATTTAGCTTGTTTCTAAAGACCCATTTTGTGCCAAGTACTCCTTGATGAGTAGGACGAGGCACAAGATGCCAGACTTTGCGTCTTTCAAACTGGTTTAGTTCTTCTTGCATTGCATTGATCCAGTCTGAGTCTCGAAGAGCTTCCTTGATGTTTTTGGGCTCGTTGGGTGAGACTGTCGTTGAGAAGGCTAGAAGATCTCGAGTTTGTACTCTTGTGTGAGTTCCTTTGGATATGTCTGATATGATATTCTCCAATGGATGATTTTTGTACAAAGCATGAGATTGATGAATGGTTGATGGAGAGAAAGGATCCTCGACATCATTGTTTCCTTCGTCGACCTGTTGTTGACCTGTCGCTGACCTGTCGGGCAAGTTTTCTTCAGTCAGTGATTCATCTTTGGGATTATCTATGTGATCCTGATCAGCTAGATTGAATCCAAGTTATTTATCTTCATCAGATTCCTTGAACTTGTGTACGTCAGCCTCATTAAAGACTACGTGCACACTTTCCTCCACCTTCAGTGCCCTTTTGTTGTACACTTTGTATGCCCGGCTTCTTTCAGAGTATCCAAGGAAGATGGCCACATCACTTCTGGCATCAAACTTTCCAAGGGGACTCTTTTCATTATTGTGGACATAACATTTGCATCCGAAGGTCCTGAAGTGACTTATGTTTGGTTTTCTTCCCTTGATTAACTCATAGGGAGTTTTGTTGAGGATAGGTCGTATAAGCGTTCTATTTGTGATGTAGCATGCAGTTGCCACTGCTTCTGCCCAGAAGACCTGAGGAAGACTGCTCCCCAATAGCATGGCCCTAGCTACCTCTTGTAGTGTTCTGTTCTTTCGCTCAACTACCCCATTCTATTGGGGTGTTCTAGGTGCTGACTATGTGTGACTAATCCCATGTTGTTTACACATATCCAATAATTGTTGATTCTCAAACTCTGACCCATGATCAGACCGAAGAGTCTTGATCTTGAGATTGAGTTGTACTTGGACTTTTCTTGCAAAGGCTTGAAATTTCTCAAAGACTTCGTCTTTGGAAGCAATAAAGAGTGTCCAAATAAACCGTGAGTAATCATCAACAATTGCAAACACATACCAATTTCCTCCAAAACTTTTGACTCTCATAGGTCCACATAAGTCCATGTGAAGTAATTCAAGTTGCTTGGATGTACTAACTAAGTTCTTTGATTTAAAAGAAGTCTTAGTCTGTCTACTTCTAACACAAGCATCACAAAGATTGGTCTCAGATTCTTTAATCTCAGGAAGACCTCTTACCAACTGTTTCTTGACAAGTTTTCTTAGTAAAGAAGTGCTAACATGCCCTAGTCTTCTGTGCCATAGTGTAGAGTCATCTATTGAAGCAGTCAAGCATGGAAGATTTGGACTGTCAATATCCTCTAAGCCTGTTACGTAAACATTTTTCACCTTTTCCCCTTTAACAACTCTTTGCCATTGTTCTGACTTACTATGCTACAATGTGTAAGATAGAAGTGAACTGAATTACCTTTGTCACAAATTTGAGAAACACTAAGCAAGTTGAATTTTAAACCATGAACTAGATTTACACTATCTATGACATAATCAGATGTAATACCAACCTTACCTACACCGATGATTTTTCCTTTCTTGTTGTCGCCAAAGGAAATAGTTCCTTGGCTTCCAGGTTCGAGTGAGAAGAACTTATTTTTGTCTCATGTCATGTGTTTAGAGCACCCACTGTCGATGTACCAGCAGGGGTCCATTCTCACTCGATTATGCACTTAACACGTAAGTGGTGTGGGGTTAGGGTCCATAGAAAGGTTGGACCCATTTCCACCATTTAATGTTTTAAGATCATTTTTGACTACTCATTTTAGTCCTAGTTTCTTGAGTTGTCAATGCCTCATAAAACTCGTTTTATAGCAATTGGATTCATGATGACCAGGTTGTCTGCATAAGCTGCAGACATCTCTACGACTGGTCTCTGACCGGTATCCGACCTATATATCGTTTGCTTCTCCTCATGGGTGTCTTAGAAACAGCATCTATCTTAGAATATTTTTCTTTGATGGTAGCTAGTTCCTTTTCTTTAGTGTTAAGAGCAACAATCAATTCATCGATTTCAGGTTGTTTTTCATGCTTCAATTTTTCATGAACGGAGAGAATTTCACTATAATCTCTTTGTAATTTCATGAGTGCCCTCATGAGATTATCTACTTTGCTTTTATCTGAGGTTTTTCTCAATTTTTCATTTTCTTCCAAAAGTTCATCATTTTCAGTTTCTAATGCCTCTAGGTGATCAACTAATATAATAGAAAACTTTCTAAGTCCTAGAAGTTCAGCTTTTTGAATTCTCCTTCTAAGTTTAGAATAGTTTACCTTATGTTGTTGTTGTTGTTCTTCTTCTTTGATTCTGAGACATCATTGCCTTGTGCCATCAAGCACACTTCTTCAAGGCATAGGTGAGCCTTCTCCTCTTCTGAGATGTCGTTGTCTGAGGTTTGATTGTCATCACTCCGTTCAGAATCTCCCCATGCAGCAACGAAGGCTTCCTTCTTTGGTCCTTTGTTTAATGATCGTCGGATAGGCTTCTTGACCCTATCGTTGTCCTCTCGAGATCGCTGATGGCAGTCATTGATAATATGTCCGCGTTTTCAACACCCAAAACACTTGTCATTGCTCTTCCTTTGATCATCCGACTCCTTGGACTCCTTGTCTTTCCTCATTTTATTTCTTGTGAACTTTCGAACGTACCTCTTAGCATAGAGGACCATTTCATCATTATCGTCTCCTGACTCGGACTTTTCATTTTCAGTTACTTGAAGGGCTATGCCTTTTCCTCTATCTCTTTATGAGCTTTCTGAGTTCCTGTGTTGTAGTTTTAACTCGAAAGCCATTAGAGATACTAGCATGTCTGCCAGAGACATCTTGGAGAGATCATGCACTTCTTGCATGGCATTGACTTTACTGTCAAAGGAGGCAGGAAGAGATCTGAGGAACTTTTGAATCTGATCCTCGTTAGAGATAGTTCTTCCAAGCACCAACATTTCGTTGATCAACTTAGTGAACCTTGTATGCATTTCAGAAATGCTCTCCTTTTCTTCCTTCTTGAATAGCTCCCAGTGAGTGAGTAGCACCTCAATGTGTGTCTTTTTGATCTCACCATTCCCTTCATAGGTGACCTCAAGAGTTTTCCAAATCTCTTGGGCTGTTTTAGCTAAAGCAATCTTGGAGTATTGCTCAGGTAGTAGTGCACAGTGAAGTATTCTTACAGCTCGAGCATTGAATACCAGCTTCTTGATTTGCTCATCCGTCATGTTGTCGATAGATATGTCTTGTCCTTGAGGATTCTAGAAGGTGTACTCTCCATGTGTTATCACCCTCCACATTCTTGGATCGTCAGACTTGATATGAAACTCCATCTTGTTCTTCCAGTGAGTGTAGTTGTCTCCATTGAAGAGTGGTGGTCGATTTGGTGCAGAACCTTCTTCTGCTGCTAGAATGCTTGCATGAGACATCTTGATCGTCTTCCAAAGCAGTTAGCTTTCTAGAAGAGACCTGCTCTGATACCAATTGAAACCAGCAAGCGCTCCTGATGCGTCCCCGACGTGTCGTGGACGTATCGTGGACTCTTATAAAACTTGATAGTTTAGGAAGGGACGAGAGATAACTTTAAACCAGAAAAAACATTTCGATTGAGAATTTACACACACGAAATTCACTCAACCTCCCTTGCCCCACACACGGACTCCCGGACAGTTTCGACTTTACCCCTAAAGTCGTCAACCCTCTCCTGCCTATCGGCCTACGGTTCACCGACCGTTCCCCGACCTGTCGTCCTATTAAATACCCAATGTATTCATACTCTTACCCAGTCCTCTCTAGCTCACCAACTCTCTAGCACTTACACACACTCCTAAGTCTGATCCACACTTGCCCAGATTATCTCTATCTTTTCTCTTGTATAGGCTTACTTACATATGGAATAAATGCAAGTATATATACACGGTTGTTAGGGTGTAACTACCTTCCTATTAATCCCTAGACTTATAGGAGTTGACTACTACTTCGATTATTTACATAACAACCACACTAGACTTTCAGAGTCTTCAACTTGATCTGGAGGCTTGAGCTACGTGTCGCCTCATGGTTGGTCAAGTTGGCGGCAACCTTCTTGATAGGTCGATCACCACTTGTGTGCCCCACTTGCCTGATTCTGTTTGGCTTATTAAATGCTCATAAATGCCCTCTTCTGGATTCATTACGACTATGTAATGATGTTCTTTTATATCTTTGTTATCTTGTGCATTAATGAACTTATTCTCTTGTCGCGAGCTTGTCTTGAACAAGTTGCTCAAGTGGATGTATTTGTCTTAACTGAATTTGTTGATCCTTTGTAGTCTTCTGTCTTTGATTTTCATCTTTAAGCATAAGAGATATCTTCGTGCAGTGTCTGACTGGTTGTCTGTGCTAGAAGTTCTACGGAGCTCTCACAGACAGGTGCCCGACTGGTAGGGCACATGTCATGGATTGAGCGCGCTTGCAACCTTGCGTGCTAAGCCACTCATGACTTAAGTGCGCTTGCAACCTTGCGTGCTAAGCCACTTATTCACCTGTCTATCTGAATCATGAATCTTGACAAACGCATTAGATAGACAATACAAGGTTTGCTATCATCAAAACTCAAGAATCTTGTCTTAACACGTATTTGCGGCATCATGGATGGTCCGATTTCATTGGACTTCAAGTATATTCACTTCAAGATTATGGTGGATATTAACTGTCCGATTCTCAGGTGCATGCCATATCACATGGATGACAAGTTTTTTGTTTTTAATATTTCATATGATTGTATGCCACGAGTTTGTGTAAAATGTGGCCTGTTTACCCATGCTTCTAAGTTATGCCCTAGTGTGCTAAAGGGAAAAAAGCTGGAACTGTTTGGTTTATGGTTGTCCACCGAAAGTTTTCTAGCTTTTCACAACTTACAGGAGGTGACACATTAGTCGGAGACCTAGATGTTGCCAGACTTCTTAGAGCTAGGTGATCCATTGTTTTTTACAGCTTTAGGTTTGTCCCTTCAGCCACCGACCCCCCAAAACCCTATGGGAGATCCTATATGTAGGGCTAATGCCCCTTGGAGGTGCAAGTAGATCCTCACGGTAAGCATCCTTTTCACAAGTTAGCTATGAAAGTAGGTAAAGAGGAGGCTTGGGACTTATTACTCCCTGAAGCGCACCGCAGGACCAAGAAGTAGGAGGTTGCGTCTTCCACTACATGACCATTAACCACTAGACACTTAAGGAGCTACAAGAAGGTTAGACTGGTGGGAGGAAGTGCGGAATTGAGGAAGCCTCCACATCATACAAGAAGTAATGGGGTTGTCAAGCTGCATATGGGTGGACTCATGCAACTTCTTTTGGTTTTTGGAGTTGGTTTGGATGCTTATGGTTGGTATGGTTGTTTTTGAACTCTTGAATATTGTTATGTTGGTACTTTGTCTTGGATGGTTGGTTTTTTGTTGTAATTATTGGGTCTATCCGTAGTTTGGTTTGTCTCGATTAGGTTGTAATTAGTAGTTTAGTTATGTTTGGTTAGCATATGATCATATTTTGTTGTAGTACCACTCACGTAACGTCCCATGCTGTACTCTGTTACAATTGGTGGTGCCTATTGATCACAACTAACCATTTTGCTGACTTGTGCCTGAGTAGGGCTGCCCATGGTAGGTTAACCTCCTTATTGAGTTAACCTAATCTTCAGTTGTCTAAAACTTAGTTTCATTACCAGACTATTTAGATCGATTAACAGGATTTGGCTAATTGTTTATCTTGGCCTTCTAAAATCCTATTTCATTATCATTCTGATTAAACCGGTGAACCTTTAGCTAGGTTCAGTTTTATCGGTTAATCTTGTAACTTTATATTTTTTATTGATGAGACCCATACCATTAATATTATAGTACAACATTGATCATTCACTTAAATCATGAGTGACAATCAACACATATGATAAAAAATATAATAATTTGTATATTCCCCCCAAAGCTAACATTAATTACTGTATAAGGTGAACATTAATATGTGAAGTTTTTCATTGTTTATATAATCAGTTAACCATGGTTAATCGAGCGGTTAACCGGTCATTTTACATGGTTTGGTTAACCGTACCACAAAAACTGGTACGATTTGTGATATTCCATATTTATTTTAGTATGACATATATGTGTTATCATATATATATATATACATATAAGTGGGAATATGTCATTCTAAGGCTTTTTAAATAAGGAAGGTTGGAGGACAAAATCGTAATTTAGGCAACCCAATTTTAATTGGTAAAGAAGGAAGGAAAAGCTTTATTTTCTTTCCACGCTCTTTTCTGATTTATGTTTCATTCTGTGTCTCTCCCTGTCTTCCCTTGCCAGTGTGCTCAGTTTGCTCTTTGTGGTTGTTCAATCTTCGGTTGTGGATTCTTGTGTGTGGATTGCGTTCGGTTCAGATCTGAGTTCTTATTCGGTTAGTAGTTTCGTTCTCAAGTTGGATTTTTTGCACTAATGTTCACAAAATCACGATTTGATCCCATAATCCTACGATTTTACGTTCCAAAGTCATAGTTACAATCCAGATCACAGGTAGAATTGGAGCCATGTAGAATCGTCAAAGGATCACGATTCCATTGCACGATCCAACAATCCCACTCTAGATCCATTATACGATCCTACGATCCCCACTTTATTTATAGTTTTTTTTCATATCAATGTGAATTATATCATAATAAGATATAAAGGAATAAAAAGATCTTAAAATTTTGTAGAAAGTTTCATAATCCATAAAGTATCATGACTTTGAACATTGTAACGGGATGTTATTAAAACAACTTTTATATGTAGATTTATTTGAGGTCATTGAACGGATAAGGATTAAGATTGGAATATCACTTCTTGCTACTCTTCATCATGAAAGATTACAATATGAAACTATGTGTTAAAAATGTATAGCATTCAAGGTGTAATTTAATATTGTAATGATTGAAAAATTAATATTTACAAAGCTTTAAAGTAGAAAATGAAAAAAACTTAAAAGGACCAAAACAAATTTATAAAGTGTTATTGATTACTCTTATCATTTTTCTTCTCCTTGGTTTATAACTTAAACAATAAGCTGTTAGAACACATTTTGACTTTGTCTTCCATTTGCTTACTTACTCAATGAGCATGGATGTGAAAACCAATGATTTTCTAAGTAAAGAACTTGTAGCTCATAATGTTTGTTGGGAGGGTGATGAAAGAAATTAAGATGGACATAAAAATTATGTAGTTCGTGGATTTGATTTATGTTTAACCTAAACAAATTTTATCTTTTTTATGGACAATATTATGAGATTCATATGGTTTGCTTATCGATATTTTAATTTTGTAAGTGTACTATTATAGTTTTGGCCTTAATTATTATTTTTTAATTCAATTATGCTATATATTCTTACTCAAATAAACTTTATGCTTTAAATAGAAGTTATTTATAACATATGTATATTTCTGAAAATATTAACTCACTTTTTGTAGATCGAACAATCGCACGATTCGATCCCACGATCCGATCCTAGGGGTCACTTACGATCCTACGCTAGGATCGCTTTCCTAAAAACACCAGATTTCAGCTCTTCTGGGTTTTTTTCTTAATCTTCTTTCTGATTTGGTTAGATTGTTTGTGATGAGTCTCGGGAGTATATCTGTAATGTGCTAGTTGTTCAGGATTCAGTGGTGATTGTGAATCTTTAAAATTCAAGGTAGGTGGTAGATGGATTCGACAGGGTATGTTTACTCATGAGGAATTTCTAGGATTTAGTTTCCATGGTTATTGAGTTTTCTGTCTACTTTGATATATTGAGAATTTTGTTCAAACATGGTGTTTCTGTAATTGAATTCGACAATTTTCGACTTGTACGAACTTCTGTCTGGACTTGCATGTCCCGACGGCATGAGAGGACTCGTTCTGGGATTGGAGTCTCGGACTTTGTCCAGAATTCAAAGCCCGGACACAAGTCCAGACCATGTAAGGATCTTTTATTTAGATTTTCTCCATGTATACAATGTATTTAATTATCAAACTAGAAAACTATATCTTTGACTGAAGAATATAAATCTCTAAGAAGATATAATCTAAATTGGAAGATCTGGAAAGATTTGCTTGATTTCTCTTCGCCACATATTTAGAAAAGATAAAATCAATAGTCAGTTCAAGACTGATCTCTCGACAGTGCTCAGTATATGACTGAGTTTGCTGATCAAAATACTGCATCAACAGTTTCCCCCTTTTTGATGTGGCAAACTCTGTAAGTCTTGAACTGATGAATGTGTCCCCCTGAATCGTTGTATACATTCAAGACCAACTGGTAAACTCTGTAAGTCTTGAACTGAGTAGTGTTCCCTTGAATCATTGTGTACGTTCAAGACCAATTCCCCCCTTTTGCCAAATCAAAAAGGAAGTTACATATGCTGAGAGTGCTTATGGAAGTGTGTCATGGTCTGATCACTGTGAAGGAGATGATAATTCTAAAAGAGGTGAGGTGCCTTCTAGACAAGTCTGATAAAGCCGATTTAACTTTGGTACCCAGACTTGTTTGATCTTAGTTGAACACTCAGACTTAAAGTGATTGATAGGAACCCACCTTTTAGTGTGCGATCTTTTGAGTTCGAGTGAGTTTTGCCTTGATAATTTTTCACGCAATTATTTTCTCAACAATTTGGGACACCATCTAATCTTGTGTCTTAACGGATGGCAATATCGACATGAGTGTAATCTTGCCTGAGGTCACGCAGTTCCAGCCTTTAACTTCTCAGTCGTAGACTGAGAGAATGTCTCAGACTTATATCCCAAGCCGCATTTGGCTGAGTTATTATTCCGCATCATTTGCTTCAAATTTGCCTTTCATGTATACCAAGTTGGATTAGTCAAAGTCTGAAGTTCTAACTTTCGATTTGCTTTGGCTACCATGTCTAAGAGAGTTTCATATTCTCTTTTTAGCTATTTATTGCTATCCAAAAGGGAATTCATCTCTTCGTGTGCCCAACAAGGATGAGTGAGAATTCTAGTTTCTAAAGGACTAACAAAGTTAATCCTTGGCTTATCTGGACTCTTTATGACACAATTTTTGTTTTTAGTCGAAGATTGAATCAGATTTTTCACCTTAGCCCTGAGTTCATTAATCTCAATATCATACTGATGCTTCAAAACTTTTATCTCTGAGAGTGCAGAGGTTAACTTCGTAAGCATCTCTTCTTTCTCAAGAGTGTCCTTCCAGTTTTCCTTCTCCTTTATGTTGTACTCAGTATTGATGTCATCATCTTCGTGAGCAACTGCCGTCAGACACATCTGCGTGTACTCCCCAGGTTCTAAGTCTGTATCTGTGATATCTTGTCCCCATGTAGCTACAGCTGTATTTGTGTGTTTCTTAAACTTCTTCTGAGAATTTTTCTTTCTAGTTGAGAGGATAATCCTTGACAACATGACCAGACTTGTTACACTTAAAGCATGTAATTTGTCCCTACATTGACTTACAATGTTGGTTTGACCTTTGTTGTATACTAAATAGCCTTTGGATGCGATTTACAATTGAGGTAATTTCCTCATCTATATCAAAGTCGTCATCCTCTGACTCTGTTCCCGTGTCACGTGCTTTCAGGGCTAAATCATTGAGTGGTGCTAACGAAGTAGCTATTTCTCCCGTCATCTTTCCTTTATAAACCATGAAATCTGAACTCAGTTCTTCTATGGACATTTTTTATAGATCCTTAGTATTTTCCAAGAGAGTTGTATAATTTATCCATTCTTTTCCAAGGCTATCCAGATTTTAGTGGATATGCTTCAGGCCCGGGTGTTAGATTTTAAAGGTAGCTAGGATGAGCATTTGACTCTGACCGAGTTCGCCTACAACAACAGTTTTCAATCCAGCATTGGTATGGCTTTTTAGACTCGGTGTGGGAGGAAGTGTAGATCTCTTATATGTTACGTCTAGATATTCTTCAGGATGTTGTGGATAAGATTCAGTCTATCAGGAAGCGTATGCTTGTAGCTCAGAGCCATTAAAAGAGTTATGCAAATTAGATGAGGAGACCTTTAAAGTTTGAGGTTGGTGACCATGTCTATCTTAAGGTATCTCTTGTTAGAGGTGTCAAGAGGTTTCGTGAAAAGGGGGAAGTCGAGCCCACGCTTCGTAGGTTCTTTTGAGATTTTGGAGAGGGTCAGTGTTGTGGCGTATCGAATGGCCTTACCGCCATCGCTTTCTACAATGTCAATGTCTTCCATGTGTCGATGTTGATGAAATACATTTCGGATTCATCACATGTGATCGAGTTTGGGCCTTTATGGTTGTAAAATGATATTTCTTTTGAGGCAATGCCAGTCACGATTCGAGCACACGATGTGTGCAAGCTCTGAAGTAAGACCTTTCCGATGGTAAAGGTCATATGGTCTGGCTAGTCAGAGCGAAAGGCCACTTGAAGCAAGAGGATGAGTTGTGGTTCAAGTATCTCTTCCTTTTTGAGCAGTAAGGTACGTCAAATTTTAAGGATGAAATTCTTATATGGGGTGAATGATGTGATATTCAGGATTTATTTTAGTATGGAATATATGTGTTATCGTATATAAGTGGGAATATGTCATTCTAAGGCTGTTTTTATTTAAGGAAGGTTGAAGGACAAGATGGTAATTTAGGCCAACCCAATTTTACTTGATAAGGAAGGAAAAGTTATATTTTCATTTTACGCTCTTTTCTGATTAGTATTTTGTTTTGCGCCTCTCCCTCTATGCTCTTGTTTGTGTGCTCAGTTTGCTCTTTGTGGTGGTTTGATCTTCGATCATGGATTATTTAGTGTGGGTTGCGTTCTCTGCGAATTGAAGGGTTTAGATATGTGTTTTCTTTGGTTAGTAGTTTCATTCTCAAGTTGGGTTGTTTTCAGTTCTTCTGGGTTTGTTTCTGAATCTCATGTCTGATTTGGTTAGATTGTCTGTGTTAAGTCTCGGGAGTGGATTTGTGGTGTGCTTGCTGTTTTAGATTCAGTGATGATGGCGGATCTTCAACTTCGAGGTAGGAGGTAAATAGATTTGACTGGGTATGTTCACCCACGAGGAAATATAGGGATTACATTTCTATGTAATATTGATTATTTCTACTCATGTTTTGATGGTTGTTGAATGAACTTTTGCCACTGTTTACCTCTACAAAACCCCATGGTTGCTAACTTTTACATCTGCTTTTCTATATTGAGAATTTGTGTGCAAAATGGTGTTTTCTGTAATTAAATTCTGTAGTTTCCCACTTATCCGAACTTCTATTCGGACTTGCATGCCCAGACGACATGTAAGGACGTGTTCTGGGATTGGAGTCTCCGAGTTTGTCTGGACGACGTAAGGATTTATCTTCGGACTTTTGTCTGGACTTCCAAGCCCAGACACCAGTCTCTACAACCTTGTTTTCAAGTCTCGACTTACGTCCAAACTTCCAAGCCCAGATGTAAGTCCGGACACACCACAAATGTTTTCTTAGGACTTTTTTTTTCCAGACTTCCAAGCCCACACACAAGTCCGGACAACTCTGTTATAAGTCTCGACTTGCAGGCGGACTTGAAAGCTTAGAGACAAGTTTAGACATCTCTGTTTTAAGTCTCGGCTTGTGTCCGAACTTCCAAGCCTGGACACATGTCTAGACAAACCTCTGAATTTGACTAACATGTTATTTTGACCTTCGTTTTTTCCTCTCTTTGCAGGGTTGTGATCCCCTAAGACTATATAAGCTATTTTGCGATGTTAAGTACGCGCAAACACACATTTCATTTCTGAAAGTGTACTTCCGTTATGGGATCTAGTTTCTTTGCCTTCTAAGTCGTGGATGGGTTGATCGAGCTATCCCATAGCATATTGCGTAGGACATCCTTTTGTTCTGTTATACGGCCGCTCCCCCTATTTTTATTTTGAGACCAATGGGTCCATTGGTCTTCGGACCATTTATGCATTGCCGATGGTCTTCTGATCCATTGGTCTTTGACCTTTCTGTGTGTGTTTTAAGCTAGTGTTCCACTCTGTTTTGAGTTCTCTGAATTGTTCTACTAAGTGTGGCTTCAGCTTCTACTCTGTTTTCTACGCATTTGATAGCTTTGACATATGACTTTCTGATTTGCAAAGGCTAGATGGTTTCAGTATACATATATACCTTATTATAATATGATACTTACAATGTTTTGAGCATGCTTTGTTGATGAGTTTGCTACCTACTTAGCTATGGTTGCTCACTCCTTTCTACTAATCATCTTGCAGATTGACTAGCAAAAACATTCATCTTCTTTTAGTTTTGAAGTCATGTTTTGGCTGCCGTTTTGACATTTTGACATTGCTTGTAGCCTACGGGTCTTTTACATACTTTGAGATGACATTACGTTCGAGGGCACTTCATAACCTCTTATTTAAATGTATTAGTACAACTATTTCTTTTGGGTTAAATCGTGGTACGATTAGTAGCCTTGCATACTCCTAATTAGTATAGCGTCCGGCGTGCTTCGGCCTTAGAACTAGCCTGGTTTTGGGATCGTTACACAGTAACCTAAAAACGGGTACGGATCACTCCAGTTTTGGTCAGATACCGTGACTTAGGAAATTTTTTAGGCAGCCCTGCATATGCTTGGTCTGGATGGTTGGGTTGATCTTGTTATGCCCGTTATGTTGGAAATACTTTGGTAATAAAGATGGAATTGCTTTAAAAAAACACTATGATATATATTGTAACACTTACTCCAACAACTCACTGTTGATGCTCTCCCTCTCCCTTCGTCGGGAGTCTAGCCCGTGTTTCCCTGATTTTCTGCATGTACTTTTCCCCCGCCTGAGTTCTTCTGGCTTGAGTTCTACCACTCTGGGCTGCCTGTATGTCTCTCCTCTTCGCCTGATGCTTCTTTAGTCACATCCCCCTCGCCCTGCCTCCACCCAAACACTTGATTATCTCTTTTCCACGTTGCCTCTTCGATTCCCGTTTCTCGTTTCTGGCTGATATCCCGTCCACCGTCAAATCTTAGTCGTCTGCATGTCACTCATCCCCTGCTTACTGGACTATCCTCCCTCGCCAGGGGTTTAGGTCATTATCCACCATTAATTTGTAGCTTGTCTCGTGCGCCGCCCGATTTTCTTCGATCTGTGTTCTTCATCTCCTAGATTCTGCATGCCTCTTCGATTTCCCCTAATTCTTCTTTAGTGAAATACCCCAAACCTTAATATGTTGTTAACATTTAAACTATGGTATGTAGAGGCTAAAAAGTGCCTTAGAAACATCAGTGAACAATTTAAACCGTAGTAAAAGCAATAAAACACTAAGACACAGTTTTGGCAAAAACATGCTCTAAGCTGGAGTAAACTTGGTTAGGACCCAAAGAGCCTACCAAGACTTAATAATATTCAATTATGCTTTAATAAGGCTAATGAGTCGTTAGGACTTTGGTAGACAGTTTAAACCAAACAAAACACAGAATATACCTTAAAGTCAATAGAGCAAAAATGTGCTCTAAACTTGGGATAAATTTGTATAGACCTAAAGGTCATACCTATACCTTATAAATATGTTAATGAACATATTAAATCAATTACTAAAGAAAACCAAGCTTGAAAACGAGTTAAAACACAAAAGTGCTTTAAGGAGTCTTAAAGCACGTTTTTGAAAAATTGTCTTGTAAATGAGTTTTGAATGGCTAAATGTCCAATTACTCTTTAATTAACATGTGGTACTATATAGTATCACATTTGGAAGTCTATATCAATGGAAAATCAAAAATTTCACATCTATGGCCTTGATTTAGTGAATAGTAACTTTAATAAGCTAGTTTGTAACATGTTGTTATAAGAATTAAATTGGTAAACAAAGACTATTATACCCCTTATGTAATAAAGGGGCCGGTTTTTTATATGGGATGACTCATCCCCTTGTTAATTGATAAGATAGGAAAAGAATAGCAAAAAGTAAATAGTACTTTACCTAAATATCTAAAGCTAGCTACTTACCTTCTCATTCTTTATTCTTCTTCATTTCACACGGTCTTCTTCATCTCTCCCAAGCTCCATCTCGGTTTGCTACAGCCCATCTCATTCTTCATCTTCTTTCATTGTAATTATGATTCCATGCTCCAAATCATTTCAAGACTACTCTTGTCTTAGTTAGAACAAGCTCCTCATTTCCCTCTTTTCAAATCTTCAAGAACTCAATTTTAGTGCCATGGAGATTCACCATTGAAGGAGTTTGAGCTCATATTTTCACACCTTGTTGTTCTCCTTTGCTTCAAGGTAAGGAAACTCAAAGAAAATCCATGTTTCCTCCATGTTTTTATGTTGACCGAAAATCACCATTAATGGTGTATTTACCTTGCTTTGTTTTAGCTCCATTTGAATCTTCCAAGGGCTAGGAGGAGTCCTCTCTTGATACTTATTCAAGCTCTCTTCCAATTCCAAGGTAAAATAATTACCTTAATGTGTTAAGACAATATATGTGCCTAGGGTTTACAATGAGATGAAGCATAATGCTTGAATACTCATTCTATTATTTGTACATTGTTTAGAAGTTGACAAACAACCAAACATCCTTACCGGTTTTACAAGGAAACAAGAAAGAAGTTTGTGAGGAAAAAGAGGTAACCAAACTATCTCAATGTAGTTTAAAATGCCTTAGGAAAATGAGCTTGATTTGCTTAATAAAATACCTAAGGAGCCAAAGGCAAATGACCTAGTAAAATGTTCTTAAGGAGATTATTAAAGGGCATATGTATTGTTGGGTGTATTTGTAGGACAAAGGCAATATATACATGTGGAAATTCAGTGTTTAAGGTTTATGTTATTTAAGGGCCTAAGAGCCATGTTATTTAAGGGCCTAAGTGCCAAGCAATTAAGTTTATGCACTATATTGTGATGTAGTGTAAATTTGGTGAAGTTTTGTGTGTGAGAAGGCTCTTGATGGATATAGGTGTTCTTGAATGTTTAATGGTGAAACCATGAGTTTTGGAATGATGATGTGCTAAGAGAACCCATGGCAAAATTTGTATAATGTATAAGGAGTTTTAAGTGCTTAAATGAACTTTGGTGAACTAGGATATGTTAGGAAAGGATAAATGTTTTACTAAGAAAGAAAACATGTTTTAAGGTGTTCTAAAGTGCTACAAGGACTTTGGTATTGTCTTGGAAGTTCTAGGAATTCAATGAGTGTTTTGGGATGTAATAAAGTCTTGGAGAAGTTTGTTTAAAGTTTAGGTAATGTTGATGTATAAGGAAGGAATGATGTTTAGGTAAGGATTTTGAGTAAGGAATTTTAAGAAGTTGTGAAAAGAAGATTTGGGTTAGTGAGAAGAGATGCTTGGGAAATGATGTTGTGATGAGGGAGACATCTTGGTATAGTAGTCATTATAGGTGAAACACCACTTAGAAAACCAAATGGAGAATGTTACAAGTGTTAAGAGATTTTGTAAGAAAAAATTGGGTAACAAGTTGGACAATGTTGTAAGGTGAATCAAAGTGATATTTTGGTATTAGAATATGCCTAAGTTCATGTATGAAGTTTGGGTAATCAATGGATGAAGAGAATAGATGAAACAAGACTTGAAAATGTCATATTTGGGATTCGTTACAGTGGTCCGGGACCTAGGTAGTGGATGATGTCCCGGACCATACACAAAAAAAGGGCCGAGAGTTCACAAGAGCTTTGGTCCGGGACTTGGGGTGAGTACAAGGTCCCGGACCACCCTGTTAAAAGTAACCGACAGTTTCTGTAAGTGTTGGTCCGGGACTTAAGGTAAGGACCAAGTCCCGGACCACTCTGAAAATGTTGTTTAAGGTATAAAAATGATGTGTAATGATGGGGATTGACAAGTAATGATATTATAAGATTGTTAAGGACATGTTAAGTGAGTTATAATGACAATTTGGTGAGGGAAAAGTTGTATCAAAATGTAAAGGTAAAACGAGTTAAAATGTAAAGTTATGTAACTAGGTTAACGGGGAAAAGTTATAAGCATTAGACATTAAATAATCATGCTACCCCGATGTTAATAAAAGTACATGTAATGTTATCAGTTGTTCGAGAATTGCTCGAGGAACATAAGTGGACGTGATAGAGTGGACTCCGGTGACAGGTATGGTTTTCTTGCAACCTGTGTCCTACCGGATTACACCGGCTTGTATGCCAATGTGTTTTTCTGTATGTTTGCCACGTTGCAAGATAAAACATGTAATGAGTTTACAGCAATTCATATATGTGACGTGTCTAGTTCCGATACCATTTAACCTCGGAAGTGTTAACCTTAGTTAACTGAGTCTAGGATCACATGAGAGTTTGGTATTCGGATTAAACGACCCGAACCATGGGACGTTCTAACCACGGCTATGCGTGTGTTAAATGTGTGATATGTGTGTGTGAATGTAGGGATCTCCCTTGTATGTTTAACCCAGTTGTAATACTGTATGGTGTGTAGATGTGATAGACTCCATAGTGGGGTTCTAACTAATATCTAAAAGTAAGTATGTACTAACAGTGGTGAGGAATCCGGTTAGGCCGGTCGCGCGTTGTTGGGAGTGGGTATCCTTCTTAGCCTTACCCTTCTCTCTGTTATGGTTGTTTCCCTCACGGGTTATGATCTCCCATTAGCTTACTCCAAAGCTTAGCTATTCTGACTTATGATCGGTTTAGGGGGAAACATGTGTTTGTGTGGTGTGTTCGGGTCACCAAACCCGAACCATCTTAACTTAAGTTACTCGTCCAACTATTAGGATGGTAATGAGTGTTGTATAACGAGCTTATCATAAGGGTGACATCATTCTCTAGGCTCACCAGTGAATTAACAATGTTTGGGTCGGTTCGTAAGAGAACACTCACGTTATGTTATGTGTTGTTGATATAATGCAATTTCTATTGCGAGGTTATTATGTGCACGTTGAAACGTGAAGAGTATTGTTATGTGTTGTTATGTAGTGTATGTTATATGTTGTAAAATGTGAAGTATGTGGATCATGGATATGAATCCAAGTTTGTGATAAGAGGCGTTTAAGGATAACCCGATTAATGGGTAGTTGTCGTCTATTAAGGAAGTAGCTCCATTAGAGGAGAAACACTCTAGGGATAATGAATACCATGAGTGACTTATCAAGTGTGGATATGTTGTCTGTTTGTTGAGCCATTGAGGCGGAATGATTCGTGTTGTGTGTTTTAAGTTACATGCATGATTTAAAGATAATCAACCGCATGCTAAGACGACAATTAGTTGTGCGTGGCCCGGTAGCATGTGGGCTGCGGGATTACCATACCAGCAAAGGTTGAGCCCTTGGGGGCCACCCTTTCTCTTCTTTTCCTATTTCAGGTACAAAGAGCTGGAAGCCGTTCGAGAGTAGGACGGGGTAGTCGTTGTACATGGGTAATCATTTAGTTGTATATGCAGTAGGTGTAGTAAGACCGAAATTGTTATCGGCATCAGTTTGTAAATACTCGGTACAGTTGGAAGGTATGTATGTTTGTTGTTAATGGAAAGGGATATAATGTGTAGTCGCTCAGGAATCTAGTCCATCAGACCGGTACAATGTTTACGTAATAGCCTTGTTAGCCACGTGGGTGGTTAACGGCGTGTAACACCAACGAGTTAAGTAATGTGAAGTAGTATATTTCCGCTGCAGAATGTTGTTATGTGTTCGTTGTTGGATGGGGTGTTACAAAAAGTGGTATCAGAGCGAAGTATCGCTCTGATGACATGAATTACCGAGCTTAGGAAGTACCGAGTTAGGATTTTAGTACTTTGGGTTAAGGGTTGAGTGATAGCGTGAGAGATACGCTAGTAGGTATTACCAGTGTGTACTGGAAACCTACAATATCCGTCCCACCCTCCACAATCCATGTATATAACTTGGGGAAACAACGCCAGAGAGATGAAAGTCCCCTCATACTCGGGAATACCCGATCTGACTGTTATTCGGTACCTCTAAAGGTACGGAGAACCTGTCATACGGTAGATCCCGAAAACTGGGAATCCCGGAGACGGTTTCCATCTGAACAATGTTAACCGCACTTAATAGCGAAGAATGGAAAAAAATCTTGTGTATAGAAGAATAGAATTTCCGGCAACCTGGGTCGACATGCCGAGCAGTCGAGGATAACCAGCTTGCAACACACCGACCGTGCAACAGGCAAGAAATGGATTAATGAAACCCGAGACGAGTGTCTACGGGACCATGATTATTACATAATGTCGCCAACGGTATACCAACCGACAAAGGAACTACAACGTAGTGCCCAAACAGAGACAAGTCTCAATAACCACGACAAATGCGTGGAACGGGCTACGAAGAGGAAACAATACTAAGGAAAGGGGTTTCCAGAATGGGAAACGCCCTAGTTAGTGATTATCATGTAAAGACAGTGAGAAGTCATCCGGAGGAATTATTATCAAGACTGTAAGATCAAGTGAGGGCCAACAAGGCCACTGATGACAGTGCGGGTAAAAACAATACCACAACCGGTATGTGTTAAACCGATAGCCAGTTAGCATGGCGCACTTGCCATAGCAAGTGCTGCTATAACAGGGTTGTTCGGGAAATTTATAACCACTACAAAGTACTTGGTAAAGTACCATGAAGTTAAGTGAGATTGTCATAACAGTGGAAAGGCCTGTTAGCCTAACCTCTGTAATTGTAAGTACACCAGTCAGCAAGAAGCTAGACTTGGTTAAGGTAAGAAGATGTTGTAAAACCATGAGAATTTATTTTTCTTTCAACCCAGATTTATTCAAACTCTTTTCTTTTCAAAACCAAATTTTCTTTCAAACCAACACTTCGTTCTAACCTTCTTCTAAACCAAACCAGTAAAACCAAGGGCAGTTGATAAAGATACAACAATGGATAAACTTTCCCTCGATTAAGTTTGGGAAGCACGGAACGCATATTGTCATGGGACAATATAAGGGAGTTGACAACAGAATACTTCACCTAGGCGTGTGACGGACACTACGAGTGTACCAACTGAATTGTGGGACGACCGCACTCCGATAGGAGCTTGTGGGCCTGCCAGACCTACTTATGGGTTAGTTGGGTAAGTAGCAATGTATCAGTATGGTACCCACATATGTATACAAGTAGAGACTGAAACACGAGAAGTAGTCGACTCCGTACTACGGTCAGCAGTATAAGACAAACAAGAGCTAAGGATTACAAGGAATGGTTGAAGTTAAGGAACTCGGTTAAGTTAACTAGACTAAAGGAATTAATGAATTCCTTTCAAGGAAATGTTTAAGAGTCAGGAGGTGCGAAGTGCACTAACTGTAATGTAAAGACATCATATACGTCTTAAGGATCCTCAGGGATAAACATGTTAGCTGGAACGGTGACCCAGCCTGTCCATGGCTAAGCAGATGCCTGATGTGGACACATTAATGTGCAATGAAAGGGATGAAACTCCCAGAATGAGTACCTACACTACCAGGAAATGTTGATCTTCACAGAAAGAGATAATAAGCCAGTTAAGAACGCAAACGGCGTGGCTAACGGAATGTACCAATAAGTGTGAACCAGATGTAAAGGCATAACTTAACAACACCCAGGAACAATCCTTGAAGGGTGCTCGCATCAACAATAGTTGAACGAAATGCATGACAGAAACACAAGGGTTGAAACTAACACCCAGTTTAGACATAAGTTGTCAGGAGACGGACTGACTATCCTAAGGGGCATCCCATGAAAGTAGACGGAATGCAACGACCTTGTCATGGAGCTCAATATAACATCCAAACCATGTAATGTTGTACAGAGAAGTACATGTGTGTGGACAGCCTACAATGAGCGCAGCTCAAGGCAATAAATATAGGCCACACATAAAATGTGTTATGTAAATTAGATTGATTGCAGGAGTTTATATTGTATAAGTGAATAGAGCGGAGAACGAACCACTGCATTAAGAGTGGGGATACCTCTCGATGCTGTGAAACCGCTGGAGCGGTAGTTATGTGAACCAAGCTCAAGAAATAGTTAAGGATGGACAAATATTATTATTTGAGAGCAGTTAGTTTAGTAGTATGTGTGTATAAAGTGAAGCACCGAGCTAAATAACGTCGGTTTGTAACTCAAGTGATCAACGCTCAAGGAGTATTCAGTAGTCATCCAAATGAATGACGAACCATAATGTGAATAATATAAGTATAGGTGTGGAAGTTAATGTGACAGTAAATACCACGTAAGTTATTGTTATGCAATGAGTAAGAGCACGGTTCGCAGCTGGCGACTGTTGTATCAATGTTATTGAGTAATAATGTGGCAGATAAGACCAGTTATGAGTTAACTCAGTGGAGATGCAAGGTAAGCGATGTTAAACAGACTGGGCAATAAGCCAGTGGTAGGTACTATGTGATGAGGAACTCAGTGTGAATTCCATGGCGAATCATAAGGGATTTACTGTCAAGAGTTTACGCCTCTGCACTCTGTATGACTGAGTGTTTTGGTATTGCACTTGCGCAGTAATGATCGAGTGGGATAGCTAGGAATTGGAAACATGTTAATTGTGGAGCAATAATGTTATAATGGCCGATGCATAGGAAATGCAGACATCCATAAAAGAGTACTTGTACAAAACCAAATGTGGAGACATGATTAACAGTAAGTGACTACAGCAGCACTAACTGCCAAATATCAGTATGGAATATACCTCAAATGTTGTAAATAGCTGAGAGAGCACTACACACTAGGTAGTAGCTCAATCTCAACCGACAGTAAGTCGGAAGGGAATAAGTCAATCATTGTGAAATACATAGCTGTATACACAGTAAATTGTTATGGAAGTGGATAGAAAGTTTATAACTCACCGAAAACGCTAATGGTAAAAGATACCACGCGTCGGTTGAGAAACCATTGTTACCTAGACAAAGGTGACAATTGGGGATGTACAATACAGTAAGAATAACAAATGGGGCAATTAAGCCCTACAGTTGTCAGAGTTGCGCAGCAGACGCTAGTGAACCAGTGAGTCAAGTGTACAATGTGCATAGTGAATATGAGTAAATGGCTAATTATTAACGCCTAGAAGCCTAACAGGCCAGAATCGAAACCAACTAAGAGTTTAAAAAAACTCCAATGAGAATTCTTGGTTTAGGAACTAAACCGCCCATATGGTTAAGATCCTCTAATCAGAATCCATTGTGTAATAGACCGCGTGGAAGTTAAAACACTTCACGGCGGCAGAACATTTTAAGCCAATGTTTAGTGATTGATTACGTGGGCATAATCCCTTTTAAGGGGGGGTAGAGCGCAAAACCACTTAGTGTGTATTACCGTACAAGTGTACGTGATTTATGTTGTGCATAGCACAAAATAATTTGTTTTGATGATTGGTGTGTGTGTTATGTAAACATACGCATTCATTCATGGTTTAATTGTGGTAATTGCGCACAGAAGATGCGAATACCATTGTGATAAGTGTGTTTGTTTGTTAACAATTGTGTGTGATAATACAAGTGTGGGGAGTAGAGAAACTCCTGGGGAACAAAAACCCTGACAGTGTATATATGTGAAACTGTGTGTGGTATTTTGATAAAATATATGTGTATATATATACTATATAGTGATTCATGAAAGGGTATGAAACCGACATAGAACCTAGTGAGCATGAGATTCCCTAGGTAACAACATTAAAGTGTATGGAAATAACTGATAGTTGAAGTTCTATCCCTTGGAGATGTTATGATCATGACTAGAATGAATAAAAGATAGAAAATTGGAAATGAGTGATTTAATTGATGCTTGAAAATGAAGTGGGAGGTGGAACTTGATTTGCATGCGATCAAGGGAAGCCGAACACAAATTGGAGTGGAAGGATAGTTCAACACTGATGCTGATCACATCAGGGTTGGATGATTCTTGAAGCTCCCTGTAAGTGGTCACAAATAACCACGCTAAGAAAAGAAGCAAAGAGAATAAGTTGGACTTGGAGTTGTATGTGTTTTCAAAAAGGATTTTGGATTGGTATTTATAACACGTCGATAGATACTTTACATAATTAAAGTTCTCTTACTTAACATCACAAGGAAAAATTTCAAATTTAAGTGATTGTTTTGACCTCCCAAAGGCACGGGGATGGAAGGTGTCCATCGCGACCGGGTTCTACGGGATCACAGTGTATATCAAAGATATTTTTGATTGCTATACATGCTATGACATGTTGTGTGGTATGTGTAAATATCATTTGACCTATGAGTCTAAATGTTGTTGTGTTACATAGACCTATGTGTCTAAAGGCTATTATGTTATCAAGACCTATGTGTCTAAATGTTGTTATGTTACCCAAGACCAGAGAGTCTAAGGGTTGTTATGTATGTGTAAATGTTGTTAAGATACCCGGGCCATTGGGTCCGAGGTTATCATGTGAGTATGTTGTGTTATGTATGAATGTGAAAATGTTACCCAGACCATTAAGTCCGAGGTTGTGATGTAAAGTATGTTGGTTATGGAAGTTTATTTCCCAGTGATTCCTGTATTCTAATCTAATGATGTGTGGGAAGTGTGAACTTCGAGGACGAAGTTCTTTTAAGGGGGTAGATTGAAATACCCCAAACCTTAATATGTTGTTAAACATTTAAACTATGGTATGTAGAGGCTAAAAAGTGCCTTAGAAACATCAGTGAACAATTTAAACCGTAGTAAAATGCAATAAAACACTAAGCCACAGATTGAGCAAAAACATGCTCTAAGCTTGGAGTAAACTTGGTTAGGACCCAAAGAGCCTACCAAGACTTAATAATATTCAATTATGATTTAATAAGGCTAATTGAGTCCTTAGGAAACTTTGGTAGACAGTTAAACCAAACAAAACACAAGAATATACCTTAAAGTCAATAAGAGCAAAAATGTGCTCTAAACTTGGGATAAATTTGTATTAAGACCTAAAGGTCATACCTATACCTTATAAATATGTTAATGAACATATTAAATCAATTACTAAAGAAAACCAAGCTTGAAAACGAGTTAAAACACAAAAGTGCTTTAAGGAGTCTTAAATCACGTTTTTGAAAAATTGTCTTGTAAATGAGTTTTGAATGGCTAAATGTCCATCATTACTCTTAATTAACATGTGTATATAGTATCACATTGTAAGTCTATATCAATGGGAAATCAAAATTTCACATCTATGTGCCTGTTTTAGTGAATAGTAACTTTAATAAGCTAGTTTGTAACATATATTGTTATAAGTAATTAAATTGGTCAACAAAGACTATTATACCCCTATGTAATAAAGGGGGGCCGGTTTTCTTATATGGGATGACTCATCCCTTGTTAAATATTAAGATAGAAAAGAATAGCAAAAAGTAAATAGTTACTTTACTTAAATATCTAAAGCTAGCTATTTACCTTCTCATTCTCTTATTCTTCTTCATTTCACACGTTCTTCATCTCTCCCAAGCTCCATTCTCGGTTTGCTACAGCCCCATCTCATTCTTCATCTTTCACTTGTAACTTATGATTCCATGCTCCAAAATCAATTTTAAGAAGACTCCTGTCTTAGTTAGAACAAGCTCCTCATTTCCCTCTTTCAAATCTTCAAGAACTCAATTTTGGTGCCATGGAGATTCACCATTGAAGGAGTTTGAGCTCATATTTTCACACCTTGTTGTTCCCCTTTGCTTCAAGGTAAGGAAACTCAAAGAAAATCCATGTTTCCTCCATGTTTTAGTTGACCGAAAATCACCATTAATGGATGTATTTACCTTGCTTTGTTTTAGCTCCATTGAATCTTCCAAGGGCTAGGAGGAGTCCTCTCTTGATACTTATTCAAGCTCTCGTCCAATTCCAAGGTAAAATAATTACCTTAATGTGTTAAGACAATATATGTGCCTAGGGCTTACAATGAGATGAAGCATAATGCTTGAATACTCATTCTATTATTTGTACATTGTTTAGAAGTTGACAAACAACCAAACATCCTTACGGTTTTACAAGGAAACAAGAAAGAAGTTTGTGAGGAAAAGAGGTAAACAAACTATCTCAATGTAGTTTAAAATGCCTTAGGAAAATGAGCTTGATTGCTTAATAAAATACCTAAGGAGCCAAAGGCGAATGACCTAGTAAAATGTTCTTAAGGAGATTATTAAAGGGCATATGTATTGTGGGTGTATTTGCAGGACAAAGGCAATATATACATGTGGAAATTCAGTGTTTAAGGTTATGTTATTTAAGGGCCTAAGAGCCATGTTATTTAAGGCCTAAGTGCCAAGCAATTAAGTTTATGCACTATATTGTGATGTGTAGTGTAAATTTGGTGAAGTTTTGTGTGTGAGAAGGCTTTGATGGATATAGGTGTTCTTGAATGTTTAATGGTGAAAACCATGAGTTTGGAATGATGATGTGCTAAGAAACCCATGGCAAAATTGAATAATGTATAAGGAGTTTTAAGTGCTTAAATGAACTTTGGTGAACTAGGATATGTTAGGAAAGGATAAATGTTTTACTAAGAAAGAAAACATGTTTTAAGGTGTTCTAAAGTGCTACAAGGACTTTGGTATTGTCTTGGAAGTTCTAGGAATTCAATGAGTGTTTTGGGATGTAATAAAGTCTTGGAGAAGTTTGTTTAAAGTTTAGGTAATGTTGATGAATAAGGAGGGAATGATGTTTAGGTAAGGATTTTGAGTAAGGAATTTAAGAAGTTGTGAAAAGAAGATTTGGGTTAGTGAGAAGAGATGCTTGGGAAATGATGTTGTGAGGGAGACATCTTGGTATAGTAGTCATTATAGGTGAAACGCCACTTAGAAAACCAAATGGAGAATGTTACAAGTGTTAAGAGATTTTGTAAGAAAAAAATTGGGTAACAAGTTGGAGAAAGTTGTAAGGTGAATCAAAGTGATATTTTGGTATTAGAATATGCCTAAGTTCATGTATGAAGTTTAGGTAATCAATGGATGAAGAGAATAGATGAAACAAGACTTGAAAATGTCATATTTGGGATTCTGTTACAGTGGTCCGGGACCTAGGTAGTGGATGATGTCCCGGACCATACACAAAAAAAGGGCCGAGAGTTCACAAGAGCTTTGGTCCAGGACTTGGGGTGAGTACAAGGTCCCGGACCACCATGTTAAAAGTAACCGAGAGTTTCTGTAAGTGTTGGTCCGGGACTTAAGGTAAGGACCAAGTCCCGGACCACTCTGAAAATGTTGTTTAAGGTATAAAAATGATGTGTAATGATGGGGATTGACAAGTAATGATATTATAAGATTGTTAAGGACATGTTAAGTGAGTTATAATGACAATTTGGTGAGGGAAAAGTTGTATCAAAATGTAAAGTTAAAACGAGTTAAAATGTAAAGTTATGTAACTAGGTTAACAGGGAAAAGTTATAAGCATTAGACATTAAATAATCATGCTACCCCGATGTTAATAAAAGTACATGTAATGTTATCAGTTGTTCGAGAATTGCTCGAGGAACATAAGTGGACGTGATAGAGTGGACTCCGGTGACAGGTATGGTTTTCTTGCAACCTGTGTCCTATCGGATTACACCGGCTGTATGCCAATGTGTTTTTCTGTATGTTTGCCACGTTGCAAGATAAAACATGTAATGAATGAGTTTACAGCAATTCATATATGTGACGTGTCTAGTTCCGATACCATTTAACCTCGGAAGTGTTAACCTTAGTTAACTGAGTCTAGGATCACATGAGAGTTTGGTATTCGGATTAAACGACCCGAACCATGGGACGTTCTAACCACGGCTATGCGTGTGTTAAATGTGTGATATGTGTGTGGAATGTAGGGATCTCCCTTGTATGTTTAACCCAGTTGTAATACTGTATGGTGTAGATGTGATAGACTCCATAGTGGGGTTCTAACTAATATCTAAAAGTAAGTATGTACTAACAGTGGTGAGGAATCCGGTTAGGCCGGTCGCGCGTTGTTTGGGAATGGGTATCCTTCTTAGCCTTACCCTTCTCTCTGTTATGGTTGTTTCCCTCACGGGTTATGATCTCCCATTAGCTTACTCCAAAGCTTAGCTATTCTGACTTATGATCGGTTTAGGGGGAAACATGTGTTTGTGTGGTGTGTTCGGGTCACCAAACCCGAACCATCTTAACTTAAGTTACTCGTCCAACTATTAGGACGGTAATGAGTGTTGTATAACGAGCATATCATAAGGGTGACATCATTCTCTAGGCTCACCAGTGAATTAACAATGTTTGGGTCGGTTCCTAAGAGAACCGCTCACGTTATGTTATGTGTTGTTGATATAATGCAATTTCTATTGCGAGGTTATTATGTGCACGTTGAAACGTGAAGAGTATTGTTATGTGTTGTTATGTAGTGTATGTTATATGTTGTAAAATGTGGAGTATGTGGATCATGGATATGAATCCCAGTTTGTGATAAGAGGCGTTTAAGGATAACCCGATTAATGGGTAGTTGTCGTCTATTAAGGAAGTAGCTCCATTAGAGAGAGAAACACTCTAGGGATAATGAATACCATGAGTGACTTATCAAGTGTGGATATGTTGTTGTTGTGAGCCATTGAGGCGGAATGATTCGTGTTGTGTGTTTTAAGTTACATGCATGATTTAAAGATAATCAACCGCATGTTAAGACGACAATTAGTTGTGCGTGGCCCGGTAGCATGTGGGCTGCGGGATTACCATACCAGCAAAGGTGCTGAGCCCCTTGGGGGCCACCCTTCTCTTCTTTTCCTATTTGGTACAAAGAGCTGGAAGCCGTTCGAGAGTAGGACGGGGTAGTCGTTGTACATGGGTAATCATTTAGTTGTATATATGCAGTAGGTGTAGTAAGACTGAAATTGTTATCGGCATCAGTTTGTAAATACTCGGTACAATTGGAAGGTATGTGTATGTTTGTTGTTAATGGAAAGGGATAATAATGTGTAGTCGCTCGGGAATCTAGTCCATCAGACCGGTACAATGTTTACGTAATAGCCTTGTTAGCCACGTGGGTGGTTAACGGCGTGTAACACCAACGAGTTAAGTAATGTGAAGTAGTATATTTCCGCTGCAGAATGTTGTTATGTGTTTGTTGTTGGATGGGGTGTTACATTTAGTCTCTGCCCCCACCCCCTGCTTCCCCTCAAACTCTTAATGACCTTCCTCCATTTTTGCCTCTCCGATTCCCGTTTACTAATTAAGTTGACCAGGTCTAAGACCTACTTCCGATGTGAGATTTTCTCGTTTTTTAGCCGATATTTTGTCAGCCATCAAACAACCCTAGGATGAACTCCTCAAGCATATTTTGTTGCATATTGCATTTACGCCCGACTCTCCCCTTTGCTCAATAGTCATATCCGTGTTGCCTGCATGTCACTCCTCCCCGGTGATCTCCTCTGAATCACTCACTTCCAATGTCCATCCCTGCCCTTAATTGCAGATGCGTGAGAGACCCAAATTCTCGCCGATGGGTTCTCTGTGTGATTCGTGAGGAATCTCTAGATCTTATCTTTCTTCCAAAACCTAGCTCATGCAGAGGGGGAAGTTCAGGTTAGATTATTGTTTACATAATTTCCACCGATTTTTGATAAATTTTGTCAAGCGTAGTGGTGGTCTTTCCCTATACTGGAGAATTCTTTAGTGTGAACATCCAATCCTTTTCCGATCACCACATTGATTTTGAAGACCAAAATGGATATGGCTCTGTCTGGAGAGGTACCGGAGTCTATGGTTGGCCCCTTATTGCTAATCGCTGGAGAACGTGGTCCCTGATTAGGGATCTTCATGATTTCTCCCCTTTTCTTGGCTCCTTTTTGAAGATTTAATGAAATAACATTTGAGTATGAAACCAATGGAAGAGGAATTCGAAACAGGGGTTTTATAGAGGATTTCGGGTCTTGTCTTAGCGATTACGGTCTTCTCTATCTAGGTTTCAGTGGAAAAATCTTTATTTTAGCAAACTGCCAGAGCGGCTGATGGAATTCGCGAAGCAGGGTTGACCAATTCTTGGCTTCTCCTCAATGATCATTTTGTTCCCGGATGCTAGAGCATCTCCGCTGGGGATGCTCGGGTCATCGACCGATCAAACTTAATTTAAGGTCTGAGGTTAGGCGAGCACCAAATCCTTTTAGGTTCGATAACAGCTGGGTGCAGGAACCATCATGTAACCTCATTATAAGGAACACTTGGGATTCACCGGATAATCAGAGAGGCTATTTGACTAAGGTCGCTCTTTATGGCGAAGCCCTAAAAGTCTGGGGCTGCCGCAAGGTGAAGGCTGACTCGGTGGCAATTAGTGAGTTAAGAAGGAACAATATTGGTGTAATAGCCGAGAAAACCCCATTGAGAGATAATCTAGAAAAATGGAAGGAACTTAACTAGGAACTTATTGGCTATTACCTAAGGAAGAGACCCGTTGGGCTTAAAGATCAAGTCAACAGTGGCTGAAATAAGGAGATAGAAATACGGCTTTTTTTCAATCGTACCCAAGCTAGAAGATGATTTAACATCATCCATGGGTTGATAGGTCAGTAACGCACTCTAGTCTCCACCTGGGATGCTATTAAGGGCACAACACGTTTATAATTTACCAACCCTTTCCAATCAACTGCGCCTTAGACTAATCTTCACCTTCTCGCATGCGTGGAAAATAGAATCCACCCAGAACAACATGAGGAGCTAGGAAACTTCCGTAATTGATAAGTGTGAAATACATCTATTTTTAGGGCTTAAATTCTTCCTATTTTCATAACAATTCATGTCGTATTTCTCACTTATCATATGTTTTTCCTTAGATTTATGTTTTGATGTGAACTGATACATTTTATGTGTATTATGCAGTGAAAAGTCTAAGAAATGCATAGATTATCTCATGAGGATTGCAAGGCAACAAACGGGGAGCGAAACAGAGCTAAAACGAAAAATCTAGGCCCCGTTGAAGTTATGTCCGACCTTGTGTCCGAACTTGCATGGTCGGACAAGTGCCGAGAGATGCAGCGCGAGTGAAACATAGAGACGTCGGACGAAAGTCCGGACGAGTTGGGTCGGATGTCACATAAACGTGTCCGGACTTAATACTCGGACGTACATCCAGATGCACCAGAGGAAAAGTCTCATGCAACGCCTACAGAGACGTCCGGACTTGCTCAATCAGACACAAGTCCGGACGCGGCCAATTGAGCAACCGGATGGAGATTTTCCAAAGACGTCCGGACTTGCTCATCCAGACGCAAGTCCGGACGCGGCAAATTCAACAACTTTCGCGACGTTTTTATCAGACTGAGAAGATAAATATTTTTATCAAAGCGATAGATTACGGGGGCTGCTCCTATATAGGGCTGCCCATGGTAGGTTAACCGCCTTATTCGGTTAACCGCTTTCGGTTAACCGGATCTTCGGTTTTTAAAAATTCAATTCCATTACCATTCTATTTAGATCGGTTAACCGGATTCGGTTAATCGTTTAATTCAGTTTTCTAAAATTCAATTCCATTACCATTTCGTTTAGACTGGTTAACCTTTAGTTCAATTCGGTTTTATCGGTTAACCTTGTAGCCGTATATTCTTTTAATTGAGGAGACCTATACCATTAATATTATAGTATAACACTAATCATTCACCTAGTGACAAATCAAACATATGTGTCAAAAAATATAATAATATGTATATTCACTCAATAGCTAACATTAATTATTATATAAGTTGAACATTAATATTTGAAGTTTTTCATTATTCATATAACCGGTTAACCGCGGTTAATCTGGGAAATTCAATATTGTTACCGAAATCGAAACCGAAACTGGTTAATTTACACGGTTCGGTTAACCATACCGCGAGAACCGGTATGGTTAACCGTTAAACAAGTATGGTTCACTTCGGTTTCGGTCGGATACCGCGGTTTCATAATTTTTTGGATAGCCCTACTCCTATATATTGTAAGCAAGATGGAATCGAAGGGATACGTTCCACCGGAGAGGGGCTTTATGCCCTGCATTCACCATCAACCATGCACCTCCACCACTTTCTTCCACATTATTCACGCATCACCACCACAACAACATCTCACCCACACCATCACCACACTCACGCCATATCCACCAGACCACCACCACCATTATCACCACATCAATCCACCACCACTTCCATAGATTATTATTGTTTCATATTCTTTCTTATTTTAGTTATTTTTATGTTTATGTTTGAGTAGTTAGTTTAGCTCCCCGAATTGGGGTAGCAAATCGGATCTTTATCTTTATTTTGTAATCTTATCTCTAATTATAATTACAGTAGTTTAATTCATGTTCTTCATGCGCTTCAATTCTCTGATTAATTATTAAGCAATATTTGTAGTTTTCTAATCAAAATGCGGTGCTGCGATTAGTAAACAAGACATAGGAAGTTAAACCGGATTAACGACTAGAAGCATGGTTTGCCTATAGGTTAATTTGTCTCCAATGGGAATTGGTAATAAAGCAATTGGTTATAATTGACATGGGCATGGTTTACGACTTGTTATTTCTACCAGTTAGGATTCGTTGTACAGGGACCGGTCAACGATTTAATTAAGATTCCTGTGTTTATTGCAGAATTAGGGAAACGTTTATTAATTAATAAAGTGAAGGTTTGCAGAACAATCCGGGGTGCTTACTTTGATTTAGTGTTTTAATCTTTATTTGTTTACCTAATTTATTTTGACTGTTTTATTTTATATTTGTTTATTGAGTCATTCTTTTTGTTAAATTAAGTAAAACCTGAAAAAGTGATGTTTCCTGTTTTCTTAGTTTAGTTTCTCAGTTAGTTAATAAATTGTCAATTAAGTGAACGAGGTCCATGAGATCGACAACCCCCACTTAATTCACTATTCCGCAAAACGATAGGTACACTGCCTAGATATAGATAGTCATACATTTTTGCTAACAAGTTTTTGGCGCCATTGTCGAGGATCTCTGGCATGGTTAATTGACATATTTATTTAATTTGATTGAGATTTTATTTTCTAATTTTACTCTTTTATTTTGATTCGATTTACTTTTCTTTTCTATTTTTACTTTGCTTTTTGTCGTTGATGCATTAAGTATTGATAATTCTTTTCATACCCTTCGATTTCGTTCAGTCACTTTTTACTTTAATTTCTATTTTTCTTTTCGTGTATTTTTTTATCTGAAATTTGTTGAGTGATTAATTGAGATTACGTGCAAGTTTGTTCAATTTAACTTAATTTTGGTTGTTCTGTTGAGATATAATCGCATTAATTGTAGTTTAGATTTTACTCGATTTGTGTATTTGATTTCTACTTATTCTTATTTTTTTATATTTTTTACATATTCTGTTTTTATTTTATTTTCATTTTCTTTATTTGTTATTTACTTCAGCAATTCTCTCTTTTTTTTATATATTTTGTTTCTCTTTGCTATTTTGTTTAGTTAATTTTGTTTTTGTGTTTCTTTTCAATTTTTGTTCTATTTTACTTTATATTTTTTCTTTTGTTTTTTTTTGTAGGCAAAGATGGAGGATAACATGTATGAGTTGAGGAGAGTGTTGACACAGTTGGAAACGATGATTCCGATAATGAACATAGAGCAGAATTTGAACAGGTATTATCAGCCGGGTGCTAAGAGTTACAACCAGAACTGGCGACAGGATTATTACCAACCACAACAATCGTTTTATCGACAACCTTATAGGCGAGAAGGTGAGAAGACTATAATACAGATGGAGGTCGAGAAGTTCTACGCTTATCAGGAGCCTCCTAACGAGGATACGAGCAAGATAGCGAGCATACTTGCAGAGATCCAGGAGCAGAGAAAAATCACTAATGCTAGGTTTGCCAATATAGATGCCAAATTTGCTGAGCAAGAAGCTATAAACCAGAGTTGGGAAAGACAGCTTAATCAGATCTCATAGTAGCTAGCACAGGAGAAGACAAATTTCCTCCAAAATCAAACTCATTCGAACCCACTGGACTCATTTCAAGTAGAGATTTTGATGGGTGAAGACCATTCTAAGCCTATAATTTTTGAAGTTGAAGAGGAGTCTGATGAAAAGGTTGAGTGACATGCTGAAGAGTTATATTGTCCTCCCTCCACAACCTCGACTCAACTCGACTATCCAGGGATTGAGCATATTTTGTCTGAGCCGGTCTACGAGCTAGAAGAGGATTTTCCCATTGAGCCTTACCAACTGGGAGAAGATATTTGTATCCTCGAATCTGAGGAGGGAACACCGCTACCACCAAGTCATCAGCAACTCCCACCTAGCCTCCAGAAGTCTCAACAATAGGAGGAGGACATTTATGTCCTCAAATTTGAGGAGGAAAATCCATCATCACCTGGTCTCCAATTTGAAATACGTTATCGGCAGTATCTCCTCAAACATCAGGTTTTGTGAAGTATTTACTTTCCTATTTTATTTGCCGAAGTAACGCTTTGTTTTGATCCAGGTGGTTTTCTTTTAATTATTGCCTATTTCATTTTCCTGGCAAAGCGATTGTCTACTTTTATTTTTGATCCAGGATAACGAAGTGGGAGTCTAGCCAAAGACTATAAAGACGGGCAGCTTACTGGGAGGCAACCCAGTGGTTAAATTCCTGTTTTTTTCTAGGTGCTGTTGTTTTTTTATGTTTGTTTTTTTTTGTTTTTATATGTTTATCTTTGTTTTGCTGAGAGAAAGGAATAGGGGCAAAATTTTATACCCTATCCGGACATGCGTTCGGACATGGACGTCGGACAAGGTACGCAGACAAGGCATAACAGGGCCAGATGGTACGCCCGAACATATAAGTCCGGACACAAGCCTGGACAGGCCTAGAATTGAGTAAATTTTTGCTTTCTCCTCCTTTTAAGCACTACTTTGATTTTAGATAGTTTTACTTACTGTTTTGAATTCTTTCCTAGGTTTTTTTTCTATTATTTAGAAGTGGTAATGGTGTATGTGCTTTTAATGCAACGCTTTCAGCGTTTTTGTGGTAGTTGTGAGTGTGTGCAGGTGAAATTTTTATTATGGTGTTTGATGTACCCCCAACGCTGGACACTTGCTTGAACGCAAGTGTGAGGAACGACGCTACCTCCCTTGATCAAGCTTAAGTGTGAGGAAGGTAACCTTCCTCAATCTACGATAGCAGGGGAGTCTCAGTTTCCTTTATTGTTAATGTTTGTGTTCAGCCTACAATGCTTATTTATTTTATTAGTCCTTATGGTCCTAAATGAAATTCTTCATGATTTTGGCATATTTTGAAAGGTCTTTTCTTGATTTTTATTTTTGAACAATGAGAGAATTGTTCCTCTTAAGTGTGAGGAAGTAGAGACCTTTCCCTGAAAATATGCCAGTTGCGCTTAAATGCCACACTTGTTTTTGATTGTCCTATTGCTTTGAGAGAATCATTTCTCTGAGTGCTTATAAATATTGAATTCTTGGGTGAAATTTTTTGCACAAATTTTGAAATCGAGTGTGGTGACCAGCTCAAGATTTGTTCTGCTTTAGGTTGTTTGTATATATATTTTTATTCAAATTAATCTGTTTTCACAGAAATTTGATGGATTAGTTGATTATGGAAACTGAATTAGTTTAGCTTGGGATTTTGGAAATGATGTGAAAGTTTGGAATGAAAGGATAAGGCAAGGTAGTCCGCTGATAAAAAAAATTCCTAACAAAAGCAGGCCTCGTCTATCCGGTTATTAAGTCCTAGGGTGCCTTAACACCTATCTATCTAAGGTCTCGGGATCTGGGATAGTTGGCCCAACACCATCACAGGGATAGAGAGAAAAGTCTGGGTTATGGAATAACTCTGCAATTCATAATTATTCATTTATTTTGTATATATTTCTTGAAGGAGAATGTTTTTGCATGCGAAAAAGTAAATTGTAGTTTAATTTTTGTTTTGATCATGAGTACGTGGTGTTGAAAGGTATCACGGAGTAAGGCGTTACTTCACTCCCCTTGTCATCCAAAGGTTAGAGGAAAGAAATGATGCAAGATCCCAAGTTAATCTATATTCATATTTTATAATCTAACTTCTCCATGCTTTTAAAATCATTCTTTTTCACTGATTGTAAAAACCTACAACCGGGAGCAGAACTATTCGTTTGATTGTCACATTGCTTGCTTTTTGTTTTGCATCTGTTTGATCCTGAGGTTTGGTACTACGGCCTTAGAGATAGTTTATTCTCTATTTGCTTGAGGACAAGCAAAAGCTAAGTGTGAAGAAGTTTGATAAGTGTGATATACATCTATTTTTAGGGCTTAAATTCTTCTTATTTTCATAACAATTCATGTCGTATTTCTCACTTATCATATATTTTTCTTTATATTTATGTTTTGTTGTGAACTGATACATTTTATGTGTATTATGCAGTGAAAAGTACAAGAAATGCATAGATTATCTCATGAGGATTCCAACGCAACAAACAGGGAGCGAAACAGAGCTTAAACAAAAGGCCCGGTTGAAGTTATGTTCGACCTTGCGTCCGAACTTGCAAGGCCGGACAAGTGCCGAGAGATGCAGCACGGGCGAAACATAGACACTTCCAGACTTACATCCAGACGAGTAGGGTCGGACGTCACATAAACGCGTCCGGACTTAATAGCCGGATGCACATCCGGACGCACCAAAGGAAAAGTCACGCGTGACGCCTACAGAGACGTCCGGACTTGCTCAGCCGGACGCAAGTCCGGGTACGACCAATTGAGCAACCGGATGGAGATTTTCTAGAGACGTCCGGACTTGCTCATCCGGACGCAAGTCCGGATGCGGTAAATTCACCAACTCCTCGCGACGTTTTTATCAGTTTGAGAAGATAAATATTTTTATCAAAGCGATAGATTACGGGGGCTGCTGCTATATATTGTAAGCAAGATGGAATTGAAGGGATACGTTCCACTGGAGAGGGGCTTTATGCCCTGCATTCACCATCAGCCACGCACCACCACCACTTTCTTCCACATTATTCACGCATCACCACCACAGCACCATCTCACCCACACCATCACCACACTCACGACATATTCACCAGACCACCACCACCATTATCACCACATCAATCCACCACCACTTCCACAGATTATTATTGTTTCATATTCTTTCTTATTTTAGTTATTTTTATGTTTATGTTTGAGTCGTTAGTTTAGCTCCCCGGGTTGGGGTAGCAAATCGAATCTTTATATTTATTTTGTAATCTTTTCTCTAATTATAATTGTAGTAGTTTAATTCATGTTCTTCATGCGCTTCAATTCTCTGATCAATTATTAAAGCAATATTTGTAGTTTTCTAATCAAAATGAGTGCTGAGATTAGTAAACAAGACATAGGAAGTTAAACCGGATTAATGACTAGAAGCATGGTTTGCCTATAGGTTAATTTGTCTCCAATGGGAATTGGTAATAAAGCAATTGGTTAGAATTGACTTGGGCATGGTTTGCGGCTTGTTATTTCTACTAGTTAGGATTCGTTGTACAGGGACCGGTCAACGATTTAATTAAGATTCCTGAGTTTATTACAGAATTAGGGAAAAGTTTATTAATTAATAAAGTGAAGGTTTGTAGAACAATCCGGGGTGCTTACTTAGATTTAGTGTTTTAATCTTTATTTGTTTACTTAGTTTATTTTGACTGTTTTATTTTATATTTATTTGTCGAGTCATTCTTTTTGTTAAATTAAGTAAAACCTGAAAAAGTGATGTTTCATGTTTTCTTAGTTTAGTTTCTCAGTTAGTTAATAAATTGTCAATTAATTGAATGAGGTCCCTGAGATCGACAACCCCACTTAATTCACTATTCCGCAAAACGATAGGTACACTGCCTAGGTAGAGATAGTCACATATTTCTGCTGACGATAATCCAAGGAGGAAGTTCTCCCAATGGTCCATGACATCCACCTAAATAAGACACCAGGACCAGATGGAATTAACAGAACCTTCACAAAGACATTTTGGGATACCATTGGTGGGGATTTTATTTATTGTGTTCTTAAAGTTAAAAATAAATATGAAATACTGGAAGTCCTCAATCATACACACGTAGCTCTAATATCAAAGAATCGAGATTCTTCGTCTATGACAAATTTTAGACCGATTTCCTTACGCGACTCAATTTATTGGGTTATTTCCAAAGTGCTACTCAGTAGAGCCCGAGGTGCTATGAAATGGCGATATCAGAGGATCAGGGAGCTTTTATCCCTGGACGATTAATCTTTGATGACATACTAGTCGCTCATGAGATCCTGCACTCCATGAAGTTCTATAAATCCAACAAGAGAGGGTCATTTGTCTCAAACTTGATATGGCTAAAGCCTTTGACAGGGTTGAATGGTCATTTGTTCTTGGAATTCTGCGTCGCAAGGGCTTTCATGAAAATTGGGTTTGCCTTGTTCAAAAGTGTATTAGCACAGCATCTTATGCAGTTCTTATTAATGACCACCCGGGACACATGTTTTGGCCCTGCAGAGGCTTACGACAAGGTGATCCTCTCTCTCCCTTCCTAGTTTTTTGTTGTGTGGAGGCTCTATCTTCTAGTCTTCGTATTACAGCTCAGGTGGAGTTATTAATGGGATCACTTTTCAAGGGTTGCAACATGACATCACAAGTCTATTCTTTGTGGATGATTGTATCATCTTAAGGCGCGCTACGAAAACAAATGTGGATAAAATGATGAGACTCATTGAAGAATTCAAAGATGCTCAGGGCAAAGAATTAATGTTGTGAAAGCAGGTCTCATGCTCTCGGGAGGTCTACCACATCATCATAGGGCTCAATTTGTGCATGATTTCACTTTTAAGGAATTCAACGATGTAGGTCTTTAATTACCTTGGTTTTCCCAGCACATTTGGATGTCATAAAAGGCAGATCCTCAATTACATTAAGGAAAGAGCTCATGGCCGCATTATGAGTAGGCAATGTCTCATTTCCTAGGTAGGTCATAGTATTCTTTTCAAGTCTATCCTTCAGGCTATCACCTCATATGTAATGGGATATGAAGCTCCCAGTGAGTCTTATTAAGGGGATACAAAGTGCCACTAGACAATTCTAGTGGTCAAGTTTGCTAGAAAAGAAAGGGATCAGTTGAAAGAAATGGTAACTACTTTGTACAATTCTTGACAACGGTGGATGGGGTTTCAGGGATCTGTCTTACTTTAATGACGCTCTCCTGGCAAGGCAATGTTGCCGTATTTTGCAGCACCCAGACATACTTGTGGTGCATGTGCTAAAAACCAAATATTACTAAGACTCGAATCTCCTCCAACCCAACCATAGGATAATACTAAATCCTATCTAGCATTCTATGTGGGGATCACTCATGATCTTGCAAACTGAAACTAGGAAGGTAATTGGTGATGATCTATGCACGTGACTCACATATCATTGTTCAGAGCAAGCCTGGTGGCAAACCTTGGGCTTGGTCCATACCTCAGCCTCTGGGACCAAAGTGTTATCGCTTGCCTTGTCGACCCTAGATTCAGAGAGTGGTTCTATAAGGAGGACATTGATCTTATCAGGAGAATGACTCTAAGCACATCTGTAAACTGGATTCACGATGCTAGTGTGAATCCAAGTCAGGCCTCTTCTCAGTAAGGTCAACCTACCACCTTGTCATGACTATCAAGGTCTAGGGTGATGACTCCTCATCTGGTCGTTGTAAAGTTGAGGAGGCGGTGAAAGTCATCCGTAAATGTGCCTTACCCCTCCGCGCTCGCTTAACTATGTGGAAAGCCATCTATGGGATCATCCCATGCAAAGCTCTCCTTTAGAAGAGGGGTATCAATTCTGTTGATCTTAGATGCAATCTTTGTGAGAGAGTCGAGGATATAGCCCATGTCTTCCTGAATTACCTAACAGTCAACAAATGGTGGTACACAATGAATCTTGACCGACCAACATCAGTCAATGACGATAAATCCTTTTGTAACTGGTTAACCTTCATCTGTATCTCCAATAGGGTTAGTTCCCTTCATCCCCTGGCTTGTTTCCTTTGAAAATTATGGTTTGCAGAGATGCCAACTCAATCTAAGTTTTATAACTTTGAATGTGGCAGGGACCAAACACAATCATACCTCGACATGGCTGGCACAATTGAAAAGTCGGCCATCCCCCCCCCCCCCCCCCATCCTCACAAGTCGTCACCCTTCCCTCCACTAACAAGATTTATGTGTGTGTTGATGAAAGTGTGGAAAATGATGGTTATTGTATGAACGCCATCTGCTGAACTCCAAAGGGGAAACTATTCAGAGTTGGTGTAGCAAATAAGTCGGACCCATAGGACCCTACGGTTGTGGAAGAAAAAGCTTTTTTTTGCATATCTGTAGCTTTTTTGTTTCAGCAAGGAGGATATTTGGATCCCTTCAGACTGCCTAGAAAATATTAGGTTCCTGAAGGGTCAAGGTGAAGTTGGGTAGAAGGTTCATACCATTTTAGAAGATATACTAGATATCTCTCCAGCTTTTAAGCAAATTTCTTGAGTTTTCCTATCTAGATCATCTAATTTATCATCACACCTTCTAGTGATTTTAGAGAGAAATGGTCAATCGATAAGTGAGCGGTGTAATGACATTCCTAACCGTGTGACTGCACTTTGCTAATATAGTGGTATTACAGTATGATTAAAAAATGTGATATATATACACACATGTACGAATGCAATGATCTGTTGTACAACTGAAATCAATTATAGAAGGGACCACGATCTTCCGTATTTTAAGAAAGATATTTTGACAAAAAGTTTCTAGAAAATATAATGAAGAGTCTAGATACGAGTTGAAAATAGGAATATTATCGAAACATAAGAATTCACTTTTCAGAATTTAAAAAATCTTAATCTCGTCCTTTTATATACTCTATGTATTATGATGTTTTGAGTCCCAAGTTCAATTTCAAAACCACACCTTCATAATTTCCCTTTTCTTTCCAAACTGAAACTTGGCTCACAACTACCCTTTCACCATAACGATTGCGTATGGTTATTGTTTGATCATTTTGTAATTGTTTTTAACTATATTCACTCTTCTTCGCATGTGCTCTCCCTTAATGTCATACTTAGAGGAGTTCACCCCTTCAAACTCTTTATCACATGTGATCTCTAGGAGCCTACAAAAAGAACTCAACTATGGAAGGATATAGTTGACTTCAATCAAAGTACACATGCCCCCTGGTCATGATATGGATTTCAACAATATCCTTTTCCTAGATGAAAGGATAAGCAGGTGAAGCACCCCAATAAGTGACACCGGTGACTTTGATGAATGTGTTGACAAGGTTAACCTCTTTGACCTTAAACATATTAAAAAAATCAATAGGTACAAATACTTGGATGCAAATACTATTTATTTCCACATGGCCATGAATTCTAGAATAAATAATAACTATATATCTACATTGAATAATGAGCATGCAAGGGTATACCCTCCACTCTAGATATGACATTGCTAAATATTGTTTGGTAAACATCCAAGTACCCGTGACTCTATAAAGACTATGTAGCTCACGTTCGATGATCTTAACTAAACTTTGAAAGGACACATGGTGGCTCTAATTGGCCTCTTCTTATATTAAAGGGAGCTACCCTCCTAGAGAGCACATACCCTCATTGCATGATCTAAGTGGACATCAGAAGGCCTTTGACTCAGTGGAGTGGAAATTCCTCCACGTGACTCAACACTTCTTTATCTTTCCATTCGTCTTTACTCAATGGATCATGCAGTGTGTCACCACTTACTCATTCTCTATTAACCTTAAGGTCTGGCCATCATGCTACTTCAGTAGCCAACGTAAACTTCACCAAAGGGATCCCAACTCTTCCTACCTTTTTCTCCATGTCACGGAGAGGCTCTCGCAACTCCTAGACCAACTCTTTGATACTTCAAAAGTTTTGTTCCATCCTTCATGAGGTCGTTAATATTTCCTATTTATTCTTTGTGAATGACGCCCTACTTTTTCCGGGGTGATCATGCATCACTTACCCTTATGCTGGACAAAGTAAATATATTCACTAAAACATCTGGTCACTTGATTAATTTATCAAAATCAGACATCTATATAGGTGGGGTACCAACCTATATCCTTCTATTACATGGCCTATTAGTCTCATTCTATTACATATGGATCTCAATCATGGCTAGGAAACTCAAATTGATTGATTTCAACCCCTATTAGATGGAATCCGAAAGAAGATCACTATCTTGGCAGGTAAGCACCTCAACTACAAAAGAGGTCTCACTTTTATTCGATTGGTCCTCTATGGGGTAGGGGATTTATGGGCCTCTTGTATAAAACTATCTAACAAGGTTATTAATACCATAAACAAATCTTCTCATCCTTCTTATGGTCTGAGAGTGCCGTCTACTCCAAAATGAATCATGGTGGCCATATGGAATAATTATTTCCTTCTAAAATCTATATGTAATTTATCACAACTATGAAAGGTCGTGGATTAAATGGCTCCATACTATCCACATAAGGAATGCAAACATCTGGTTTTCTACTACAAAGGAGAAGGCCCCTAGATTTGGAAATTCATCTCCCGTACCAATGATTTTTGGATTCTCACCAATCCACCTATGTGACATTGCCTGGATGTATGGATGTTAGGATCAAATACCAATTTATCTAATTACTGGATTATCATAATCATCATTGGTGTAGTTACTAAACATGTAATATCTGCAAATATAGATACTAATATATTATATTGTAATACTGGCGCATACTCTTAGTTTTTAAAATATTAACCTTTTCTTTTCGATCAAACTGTCACTAAAGCGTGTTTCAAAACCGAAGAAGATATCACTAAGGGTATAAACAATAGTGGAACCAAAAGTGAGCTCTTAAACGTTTTTTATTCTACTTTTTTCACTACATCTTTTAAGAACTATATTAATTTTGTTCTAAATACTAGGGACCTATTTATTGATTTAATTTTACATTTTTACAATTACTTTTACCAACTGTCATTCAAATACACTTGTTAGGGGTGAGTATTCGGATAATTCGGTTGACCAAAATCCAAATTGTTAAAAAAAAAAATTGGATTTCGGTTATTTTGGTTAAAAACCAAATTATCCTAATTAACACAAAAACCGAATTAATCGTTATCCAAAATCCAAATTTTTTTGAGTGAAAAACCAAAAACTGAACCAAAATCCAAATTTTAGCTAGTTTTGATTTCAACTAACCAAAATTTAGGCTTTGTGTTTGATTATTTGTCACTAAAGATTAGAATTTGAAAAGAGAATATTCTTTTTTAAAAAATGAATAATTTGGTTAACCGAATTAGACAAAGTCAAAATCAAAATCTAAACCAAATTATAATTCGGATAATTCGGTTAACCGAAATTTGGTTACAAATTTCGGTTACAAATTTTGGTTACAAATCCAGAAAAAAAATCTGGTTAATTCGGATTTTTGATAAATCCAATATATCTAAATGAATGCTCATCCTTAACACTTGCAACTATATAGCCATAAAACCCCTAATTAATAATAATTTTTATTAATGTCACCTATGCAGCCTAAACTTCTAACATATGTATCAATATAATCAAACCCTAATGAGAAATGTCACTCAAAATTCCCAAAATGTCAATCAACTACTTTTTTCAGATAAATCCTATAATATTAGAAACATGCGTGGTATGAGATACCGAAAATAAACTTAAGCATCTCCTTCAATTTACGTTGCAATAGAACTTTTTTTTAGGGCTAGTTCATACAATTAATTAAAATGTTTAAATTTATATAGTTAATTTCCTATGTAAAGATAAAATATTTTTTAAAAAATATACTTCATTAAAATAGAATTTAGAAATTCTTACAATTTCGTAATTAAAGTTGACTCATAAAAAGCTTTTTCAAAAAGGGTAAGTTAATACATTTCCTAGTTGATTTTATGTTTCTATAGGGAACCGGCTAAGAAACACAACATTGCGCAGCATACACTAAGGTGGACAATTTAGTGAATCTTACTATTTTGGGATCCAAAGGCTTGACATCAAATAGGTTAAGGCCCAACGAAAAGCGTATTTTTATATGTTCATTACTGTGTCGACTCATAGATATGCGGATGGATCAATATTCCTTTAGAGCATTAATTGAGGCCTCATTATTCATCCTTATAAAGCCCAAACCAAAGGATGTCCGTTATTGCCAGCCTGGTATTTTCTGAACCAGTCAGCCCGGTACATAAGTTGCCGAAGTCCGGACTTGTTCCGCGTTTATTTTTATTTAAACTAATCTAGTACTACCTCTGTTCCAGTTTGACTGTCTTGTCTGCTTTTTGGCACGTTTTTTCACTTCAATATTAAACATATTAGATAAAATAATTTTAAAAATTAATTTTTGTAATGTATAGTTTATCACCTAAGGAATCTAGTACAAAACTTAGATTTATAAAATTATAGCATCTTATATGTTAAATATTAAAGTCAAACGACATGTCCAAATAGTAAACAAGACGGTCAAGAAGGGACAGAGGGAGTACATAGGAAGCCCGGTACTAAACTAATTATCTACAATTATTTTTTTTAGCGCTGAAATGAATGGATTTTACTATATCGCTCTCACTCTCATACAAGCAAGGGGCTCTCTCCTCCAGTCCTCCTTCCTTTTTTGTCGTTGTGCTCCATCTTCCGTTCATTGTATGTGTGGGTTCTCCTTCGATTCACATCAAATTTGAGAATTCTCCTAATGTAAACTTTTTCTGAGATTTAGGACTCCTGCTTTCCTCCCATATTTCCTTTATTTCCGTCCTCTGAATGGTTTGAACATCAAGGCTTGCCTTGGAAATGAAGATGGTAACAATTAGACCATGCATCTGGTTTATCTCTCTTCCATTTACACCCGATTCTCTTGTTCGTCACCATTCATCTCCCGTCATTCCTTCTTACTCTCTTCCTCCTGCGCGAAGCACCTCTCCAGTCATCTAACAAATGGAGTTCTTGGTGGTCGAGACTAAAGATGGTGTTGATATGGTCGATAGATCTAGGGACATTGATGTGGTCTCTCAACTCAGGTTTGTTGTGCAATAACCACCGGTTGCAGATGGGTCGCAGGTGGTGGAGGCAACCCCTGGTTTGTCCATGGGTTGCCCGAAATAATGAGCCCACGGTTGATCGGTTGTTGGGATAAGCAATGGTCATATGCAACCAGTATCTTATTTTGGATTTGTCTTATCTAGTGTTAGTTCAATGTTTGTCTATTAGTCGATGTGGTATGTTTGCTAGGCTTAGTGCCCTACTTGTATCACCTAATATCTTTCCTTATGTATCTATGTTGTTTCTTATTTCGTTAGTAGGTTGGCTAGATTATCGGGTATTTTTGGGTATTGGTCGAGTTTATGTTTGGTTTGTGACCTAGACTTGCGATTTGCGGTGTTTGGGTCTTTGATGTAAGTTGGTGCTATCCCTCACGGTTTGTGGGTAAAGGCTTGTTGATGCAAGTTGGTGATTTGTCAACGCCTAGGGGGCTCCTTCGGATTTCCTTTTTTCGCACGAAGTTCATTTATTCTCCTACATAGGCAACTGTCTCGTGAGACCAGGTTGGCCTCAGTGGATTGGCTGGTTTGGTTTAGTCGAGTTGGTCGTGATGGTTGGTTTGGGAAGTTAGTTCTTAGGCTGGTTTGGGCTTTGCTTTCGTCGCTCTTTAATGATGTTAGATATAGTAAGTTACTCTTTATGCTCATATTAATATAAGTCTTTACTTTTCAAAATAAAATTCTCTAAATCTTTAAAAACATATATACTATATAATGTAATGCAAATATATTTAAATTTTAAAAGGAGCAACAGCAAATAATTAATATGTTTACGACCAACACTACAACATATTAGTTCAGATAGGGCATTCAAACTTTCCCTTTATGATTTACTTTTACCTTAACAGTCAATAACAACAAAATAACTATTCCCATTAAATTGCCCTTGTATCCTTGTTACGGTAGATCATCAAGACATTTGTTAGCAATTGCCCTCTTTACTCTCATCAAATAGGGCAATGGAATATGTTCTTAGAGTTAGTATCAAATAACACATCTAAAATGTTATTGTCTTTGCTTAGTATCAAATGTTACAAAAATATTTTGTTGTATTTGATTCATATCATATAGAACAATAGAATATTGCCCTCTTTAACATAATCAAGAAAGGTATTTCCTGCATATTGCCATATACTGAAAAGTGATAGAAAAGAACAGTACTTCTTAATTGCCCTTTTTGACAATAACCATACACGTCGTTTTTCTATAATTGCCCTTTTGGACATAACAAATAAAGCATTCCAATTTAATTGACCTTTTTTGACATATAACAATGAACAATATTATTTATCATTTAGGGAAATCTATGTTTTCAATTAAATAAGTATAACATTAATCACTTGCCTAAGAATATTGAAGAAGTGGAACACAAATAGAAAAGCTACAAAAGTGAGAAAGCAATGTGTGCCGCTTTCATTAATCAAATATGATTAACTACAAAATTGATCACTTTGATCGTGTGTTGTTTGTATTGTACTTTGTAGTCAATGGACCAATTGATCACAAAACAAATGTTTAATAATCAAAACATACAAGAACTATTAAGGTAATGTTTGTGAAGCTATATGATCGAAATTCTCAAATTTCCCTATAAGTCTTCAATTTGAGCAACAACTATGATCCTAAAATCCTTCATTGTGTAGCAACAGTTCTCTTAGACTTTATATAAGATAGCCTCTAAAGATGTGCTGCTCCAGCACCTGTAGCAAATAAAAATAATGGTCAAAATGTGAATGATGAAGAAGTTTAGTTACAAATTCAATGGAAACCCTTATACATATTAACCTACATAAGCAGAGACATACATAAGCAAATACTACTCACTAAAAATATATCACACTACCTAAAATAGTTATCCAGCACATTTGCTCGATACTGTTACCAAACCAAAGGAGCATGTCATCCTCAGAACAAAGAGGTTCATGAACACATAAAGTAGCACTAAAACAATTTCACCACAAATACCAGCAACTCAAAAATCTTTGACAATACTGGTTTTTTATGTATACCACATTTGTCACAGGAAAATAGTTACTGAAACATATTTGCATACGTTGTGTTCTCCTTATCACTTTGGTCAACAATCTATTACGAACAACTTCCATAAGTTCAATGATTCTTAGTTCCCAAATAACGGAAAAAAAAACTATCAAGCATATAAACACCCACCTTCTTCTTTGGCAGCAGCAATTTCACAATTTAGACCAGCTGAAAATGTGGGGAAAATGGATATAAAAAACAAAATGAAAGAGCTTCACTTCTATCTTTTGTGACTTTAATCAGAATAATTGCAGTTTGAGGTTGTGCAAACGGTTAGAACGGATATCCGTTAACCGAAGTTCGAAAAAAAAACGGTGTTCAGCTATTTCGATTATAACAGAATTAACCGAAATTCACAGTAATATTCGTTTTAACCGATAACCGCTTTACATATCATATTAGTAACTGTTAACTGCCCCGTTAACCGAACTTTCAAACATAACCGAAATAACCAAAACCCGAAATAATCGAATAACCGAAATAACTGAAATAATCGTAATAACCGAATTTTCTGGATTGATTCTCATGAAATAACTGACAACGTAAACTAGGAATCTGAAATAAAGAGCATATTTGAATCTTACATTACATACAAACCATAACATAAATTTGAAAGAACAAAAACAACAACAATGATGGAAGTATTCCGAGTGAAAAAGAAGGAAAAATAAAAACAATCTTCAAGCAAATGGTGGAAGTATCCAGCAGCAAGGTAATTACAATTCCTGTAAGCAAAAATAGAGGTTATAATTAGTATTAATAGAAGAAGCAAAATTATAGGTTATAAACAGATATATTATAAGTGCATTACATCTCTTAAATAATACTTCAAGCTAATTTGTGTTCAGACAACATATTCAAAAGAACTGCAGATATTATATATGTACATGCTAACATCTGAATGCCACGCAGTATACTGTAATTTTATTCACTACAAAAATATGTAAGCATTTCCCAAGGAGCAATACATACCAAAAGAATGAAGATAAGCCACCATCATAAGCACTATACATACCATCTACTAGTAGATACAGATCTGCTCCAGCTTTTACCCATGTTTTTTGCAGGGCAACAAAAACAAAAATTTCAGAATGCTACGGCCATTCTTTGTTATTGCTGCTAAGTAAACACCATGATGAGTCTACTAATTATATCCGAAGTCTTTACATCAAACAACCATCCATTAAATGAACATGCTTTACTTACACAGACACCAGATACAAATTTGATTCAATCATTACGCTTGTTGATGTTATCATCTTCTCCCTGTATTTGAGTTAGATTAGCATTGTCATCCCCTTTAAAGGTATATACATATACACCGAACACCTTAAATTCATAATATATGCTGCACACCATTACATCAGACCTCATCATCACCAAGTAACCAAACAGTCTTAAAAATCCAGCAAACAACCAACAAATAACCAGCTGTTCAGCAATAACCTGGCAATCATGCAAATCTAGAGCTGAGGAGTCAAATGTGCAACTTAGAAGATGATGAAGTTTAACCAGAGAATGACAATAAAGTTCCTGCAAGTAGAGGTAGAGGTTATTGAAATACCCCAAACCTATATATGGTGTTTATATGTTTAACTAAGATATAAGAAGGCTAAATAATGCCTTAGAAACATTAGGAAACAATTTAAACTAAAGGAACACAAGGAAAACAAAAGGGCAAGTTAAGCGAAAATGTGCTCTAAGCTTGGAGTAACTTTGGGTAACACCCAAATATAATTCTTAGACTTTAGTAACATGCTAAAGGACATGTTAAACCCATTACCAAATAAAACCAAGCTCAAAAACAAATTAAAACATAAATTGTGCTTTAAGGACTCTTAAAGCACATTTTGAAAAATGTCTTAGAAAGGGGTTTTGAGTGGCTAAATGCCCATGATTACACCTTAATCAACTTGTGTACTACTTAGTATCACATTAGGAAGTCTAAATCAATGGGAAATCAAAAATTTCACAAATATGTGCATAAATTTGTGAATAGTGCCCAAAAAGTACCTAGTTTAGCATTAAGTCAAGATAAGTCAATTAAATGGTCAAACAAGACCAAAAATATCTCATTAGTAAGGGGGGGCCGGTTTTTGAGGTGATGACTCACCACTTGAGTAAGTAACTAAAGGAAAAAGAAGAGGGAAGTCAAATAGTACTATTTACCTTTAAAACAAATATCTTGCTTTTAGCTCCTTTCTCTCCTCTTCTTCTTCATTCTTTCTTTTCCCACCGATTTCACCATCTCCCTCCCTTCTCCATTCACGCAAGAACAGCCCCCATGCTAGCTTGATCTTGCCTTGCACATAACTTGCTCATTTGAGCTCCAAAATCAAAACCAAGCACATATTTCTCTTAGTTAGCTCAAGCTCTTTCTTTCTATCCTTTCAAATCTCCAAAAGCTTTGTTTTGGCGCCAAGGCAAACCGCCATTAGAGGAGGAAAAATAAGCTTGAAGTGTTTATTAGCTTCTCCATCCATTCAAGGTAAGGAAAATGTAAGAAAAACTAAGTTTCCATCACTTTCCTCATTGCCACCGAAATTACCACTCATGGGGCCTTGCTTTTATGCCTGGTTATAGCTTGTTTCTATTCTCCAAGGACTTGAGGAGGTCCTTCTTGATTCATATCCAAGCTTACCTTAAGACTTCAAAGGTAGATATTCATTTTTATACCTAAAATACATTTTTAACCTAGGTTTGATTCCTTAAGGTTAGTGTATTATTTAGAACTCATTGGAGTCATTGGATATTAATTAGAACATTGTCAAGGGGAATTAAGTTGGTGACCGAGATTTTCCAAGGAAAAAGCCTAAGGAGAAAGTCTAGAGGAACTTGAGAAAAACAAGGTAAATTGCTTACCTTAAGGTGTTTTATTTTTAATGGAATGGGATTTAGATATATGATAAGTTTATCTTAGAGTTTACATTGGGAAAGGGTTATAAAACCTAGGAGAAAGAACATGATTATATTGAGAACTTGTGACTAAGGAGCAAATGAGAAAGGAGATAGTTAAACAATGTTAAGGTGAACTATAAGAACATTTACATTGCAATGGGAGCTTTGTTGTATGTATTCGTCGGTCAAAGGCTATATACATTGTGGAAATTCAATGTTTAATATTTATGCATTTAAGGGCCTAAGAGCCATGTCATTTAAGCTCCTAAGTGCCAAGAAATTTAAGTTTATGCACTATATTACGATGTAGTGTAGTTTGGGTGAAGTTTTGTGTGTTAAGATTGTGTATTAGGGATTTGAGTGTTCTTGGTTGTTAAAGGTGAGAAACCTAAGTGCTTGGGTGTAGTAATATACTAGGGAAGCCATGTCAAAATTTGGTGAAGAAACTTGGTGTTTAAGATGTTCTAAGGAGATTTTATGACTACGGGAGTACTAGGGAACTTAGGGAGTTGTTTTGATGAAAAAGAATGAGTTTAAGGTATTTTTGAGTGTTAGGATGATCTAGGGTTGTCTAGTAGGAGCTAGGGGTTACAATGGTGAATTCTAGGCACCAAGACCATGATAAGAGAAGCTAGGAAACTTGTGCAAGTTTGAAGGTAATAAGGTGTAAAGTCTTGAAATGACTTAGGTGTGAACTAGAATATGTGACCTTGACGAAGTTTTGGTAAATAAAATGAGGATGGAAAATGATGTATATAAGGTGGTCAAATTGCTAAGGAGGGAACACTTTGGTTAGTTGAAGTGCTAGGTAAAATACATGTTAGTAATGTAAGGAATTAAATGTTAAGTGTTAGGAGTTTTTGTAAGGATTCAGTAAATGGTTAAGGAAATCTTTGGTGGGTGAATTAATGGGTTTGGTGGATGTTTTAAGGTGGGTTTAAGTGCCTAAATGATGTTAGGACATATTGGGGAACTTGTGGAAGAGTTTGGGAGCAATTAGACAATTTTTGGGAAGGTTCTGCACTGGACCGACCCAGGGGACCGACCCTGTCTGGGTCGGTCGGACCTTGTTAACCCAGCGGAAATGTTTCTGGAATGGACCAACCCAGGGGGTCGGGGTCGGTCGGGGCAAAGTTTAACGAACAAAAATGTTTCTGGAACGGACCGACCCAAAGGGTCTTGGGTCGGTCGGGCTGGCCTTGGGTCGGTCGAGTGAGTTTTAGAGAACGGAAAAGTTACTGGAATGGACCGACCCAGGGGTTGGGTCGGTCGGTGGGTCGGCGCGCCCCCTTAAGACATAAAAAAAACTCTAAGAATGTGAAGTGGTATCAATGGTACACCATTAAGAGGGTATTGATGATTAGAAAGATAAGGACCTAAGGGATTAAGTCAAGATAAAGCTTTAAATGTTTAAGGTTAAGTTTGTAAGGTTAAGTTGTAAGAACTTAAGAGGTGTTAAGTGGGGATCATTAAGGGTTAAGTAAGTTAAGTAATGTAAAAGTATTAATAATCTAAGTTGGATGAATGTTTTAGGATTTGAGAGTTTGGAACCAGAAGAGAATTAAACAACCGGGACTACCGACGGTGAACGGTATGGTTTTCTTGTGACCTGCTTGCTAACGAGGTGTCCCTCGGCTTCTGTGCTACTTGTTTACTTGCTATGACTAAGACAATATAAAGCATGCAATCAAACTATTATCTTCTTGTGTGTTTACCTTACACTAACACACTAGACTTGTGGCTAGTTACTAACATTACTTAGTAACATTGTTTGCGATAAAGAATTCCCTCCCGTATTGTTGGTTGGTTAATACCCGTGAAAGGTTTAACTAACACTTTGTCTTTGAGACTTTCTACTAACTGGAACTTGGGGGGAGTGAGGAATCCGGGACTGACTCCGGTCATGCATGCTAAGGTAAAGGGGTCGGTATCTGAATCAGATCCGACTTCCGCTTAAGGACTTGTCGCCTAGGGTCGAGAGTCGACTTAGCTTACCTTGGATTTCAATCCAAGGTAGAAGGAAAATTAAGATGGTGCGGTAGGATCACCTAATCCTAATTCTAAGTTAAGATGTTTATTAAACAATGGAGTTAATAGCTCATTGGCTAGGGTTGCTTTTGACCCGACAAAAATAAACATTGAGTTAAGAAACGACCATTTCTAATTAAAGAACGGTTTGTATATGAGAATGAGGTAAGGACTAAGGTTGAGGTAAGACAAGGCTGGACTGAGATTAAGAGGTAACGTATCTTAAGGAGTTAACTGGTTAACTCACTTATTAAGGGAACGCCTTTAAGACGTTCATTGTGTTTGAACTTTATTTGTTCATGTGTGGATTGTTGTTTACTGCACTTTCTATTTATGTTGTGTATCAATCAATATCCATGCTATCGACAATTAGTCGTCGTAGCCCTGTTAGCTTGGGGCCATAAGAGAATCGTACCAGCAAAGGTGCTGACCCTTCGGGGGCTGCTGTTTACATTTTGTAGGTAAGCGCCCCATGAAGACTCATCACGAGAGTAGGGGTGGTTAGACTTAGGGTGCGTTTTATATTTTGAGAACAGGATGCGCATGTGCACCGTCTGTTAATATTTAATCATGTGGAGGTTATGATGGTACTTGAGATACTTATAAACTCGGTTGGTATGTATATTTGGATTAGTGGTTGTAAATGCTTAAGGTTCGGTATATTCTGTTGTTTAGACCGTGGCAAGGTCCTGGTGTTGGTTTATTTCCGCTGCGACGTTTATGTTATGTTGTTAAGTTTGCGATAACCATGACTGGATTAAGACGGGGTGTTACAAAAAGTGGTATCAGAGCGTAGTTACGCTCTGATCAAGGAAATACCGGACATGAATAACCACCGAGTTAGGATAAGAGCTAAGACATAAGTGATGGGTTAAGGGTGTGAGAAGTTAGAGTGAGTAGAGTCAGATAACCACTATTAAGTGTGGATCGTCTTTACCGTCTACGGACGTTATAAAATTCGTGAACCGAAACCGTGGTGAATACAGACCTAATGTGAGTTGTGCTTGTTCAGATAGCAGGACGTCCTAGAGGAGGCCAAGGCCGTGTTTGAGGCGATGAGACTGAGATACCGGGAGGGCAGATGATCGCAGAGATCGTGGCTGCTGCACTAGGGCACATGGGCTATCAGCCTGGTGTTGGTACACCACCTCCACCGCCACAGCCCCGGTGTCACGAATATTTTTAGGCAAGCAGCTTGACAGCTGTGGCATGCCTTGTCCTTGGCCTTGTCTAGATGCATGTGATGGAAAATTAAATTGGTATGCCTTGTGCAAGTGCCATGGACATGGCCCTACCCTTTGGGGTTGGCCCGAGGGTCAGGCCTAGGGGCGTGATGCCGAGGACACACGACCCTTGCTGTGCGTAGCCGATGCCGCGCGAACCTTGTGTGTGCCTTGCGAGCACAACTAGGTGGTGTCGCAGGCACCCAGACTTTGTCTGGGACACCCCGTGCCTGATGCTGTAGGAAGTCGGTGCCTGGGAACAACTGCAGGCACCCAGTGACCATCTGGGCACTGCCCCGCAGGAACCCTAGGCACTGCCGCAGGGAATCCTGGGCACTGCCGCAGGCAACCTGGGCACTGCCGCAGGCATCGTGATGCAGCCGATACGAAGTTGGCTCAAAACGTGTGGGATCTTGACAACTTTGCTGAGAACCTAAGAAGGCCAAATGTTACCCTTGATTAATAAGAGATGATGGCAAAGTTTCGTGGCAATTAGAGCTTGCATCTGATTTTAGTGAATTTTTGAAGTGTCCCATGACTATGTCGGGATTTGGCTGCAAAGGGGCATGTCTGCGTCCAGTATGGCCTGAAAGGTACATTAACCTCTTTAGGGGGCTGGTTAGTCTCTGCCTGGCCTGTCCCCAGGCAACCTACACGGCTGTGTCCCGGCTGGGCACCTGAGTGCCTGAGGGCCTTAAACGCTATGTTATACCCGTGAATGGGGGATGTCGGGACGCTTGGACTCCTTGGCGGTGTTGGGCCCATGCGGTCCTCACCGGTGGCTAGGTGAACTAGCCGTGAGTCCCCCGGGGTGCCTGGAGAGCACCCGGCTAGACACGTGAGTGCCTAGAACATGCCTATTGGCATGTCCCACTACCTCTAGCTCGGGTAGTGGGCTTCAACGGCTGTGGGGCCTTGCCCCACCTGCGGTGTCCCTAATGTTAAGTATGGCCAGCGTGCGCTTGTCGTATGACTGGTTCTGCACATGGGCAAGTGCGGGAGTGCGAGGGGCGACACACTAAGTTGGGACTTGTGTCCGGCATGGCCGAGATGGCCCGGGTGGTGGGTGAGTGCACAGCGTTGCCCGCGCTAGTGTGTCTCTACTGAAGGTGCTTGGCACTGGGGCTGCTCCACTAGGGAAGGTGTTCATTCAGTGGAGTGCCCCGCACATCCATGCCTTTGGGCAAAGGGGTGTGAGGATGAGGGAACTCACCGTGGGGCGGTTCAAGACCACCCTTAGTCATGTTTGTGGCACAAGGGTTGGTTTGGTTAGGCTGGTCGGGCCTTGGCCCGACGTCGATCATGAGTGTTGCTTGTTTGGTTGCCTAGATGTTGTCCCTTGTCGGTTGATGCATTCACTTGCGTGTGAAAAGTGTGCTATGCATACCGCTGGACCTGGCTTCCAAGCGAAAAATTTTATTTGGAAAAAATACTCATGATAAAAGTGGTATCAAGGCCATAACATGTCGGTTGTCCCTGTCTTTGCAGGATTGAGTGCTAATCGATACGTTGCAAGGGTATTGAAGTGACCCAGAGTTCGTACGGGCTAGAAGTTATTTTGGCAGAATAGACCCAAGTCTCCCAAATGGCTGCTTGGACTACGTCCCGAGCTGAGCTCGTAAATAGGCTGAACGCAATAGAAAGGGTACTCGGCCTCACTGACCGAGATGCCTCGGGGTTTGGTTCGGAACATAATATCCTCCGTAGCCTTGAGAGGCTAGAAACAATGATGGACTCTCTGTGCAATGAGGTGTGCCAGCTTCGGGCAGGCCCCTCGGTTGGGAGCTCGGAGGAGCAGCATAACTCAACTGATTCTCGTGATGCGGAAATACGTGAGCTCCGTGCCAAAGTAGCTCTTCTACAAGAGTCGGTGTCTCCGAGTTTGGGTCAAGGCAAGAAAAGGAAGTTGAAACTTCGTGACCCTACGCCGTACGACGGAACTCGTGACTCCAAGAAGCTTGAGAATTTCCTTTTCGACATGGAGGAACATTTCGAAGCATACAATACTGATGATGATCAAAAGATCTTCTCGGCGGTTACATTTTTGGAGGGCCATGCTAAGAAATGGTGGCGGTGCAAGGTTGAACGTGACCGCGCATGTGGCCGAACTCCTATCCGATGTTGGGTTGAGTTTAAAAGGGCGTTGAAGGCCCAATTCTTCCCCCAGGATGCCGATGACAGAGCCCGCGATCGTTTGAATGACCTAAAGCAGATGGGCACAGTTCAAGATTACATCGGGGAGTTTAGCTCCATAATGTCTGATTTGCCCAGTATGCACGATGGGGATCGTGTGTACAACTTTATGAAAGGTCTGAAACCTTGAGCGCGTTCAGAAGTTCGAAGGAAGAATGTTTCCACCCTCGAACAGGCGATGACCGCGGCTGAAAGTCTTGTGGACTTTGGTTGGGAAAGGCATTCCAATAAAGACAGTCGTTCTGATAGAAAAGGCGGGAAGCGGGGAAGGCCAGAAAGGGATTTCGGACTTGCCCTTTCTCATGACCGGGATGATGCCCAAGATCATGCAAGCACGGAAGCAAAGGAGAAGTCCCCAAAACCCAAGTCAGGCATTAGTTGCTTTAGATGCGGTGGTCCGCACTTCATGCGAGAATGCCCCCAGGTTGCAAATGCGTGTGTGTGAACACCCTTGTTGGTTCAAAAAAGCAACCACCCCACCAGAAAGTGGATGTCCCGACCTTCCTGGAATCAGTCCTGCACCCCCCGAGTTGAGGACTGTTGGTTTACTAGAATGTAAATTTTGTACTTTTGTGCGATCACCGTGTAAACTTAAGAGTTTGTTATGTTATGGTGGTCAATGTTTTGTTAATATCGAACTCTTGTATTCCTCTCTGGAAGTACTGTACCCATTTTTGTGTATTGGCTCATGTAATATAGTCAGAATATTGTAATGACTTTTCAATGTTAATCGAATTTACAATGGACCGATGGCGTCCTCGATGAACTTTCTCTTGGATCCTTAATTACTTTTCCCTAATTTTGTGTTATGTTTAGAAAAGTACTTTGACCCAAGCTGAAAATGGGGAAAGCTAGGCCGTGATGGGTACATGAATACGAGAGTAGTCTTGTGACGCTGGGAAACCAGCTTGACGCCAGGTAGGCTTTGTCGACCGTGCTTGTACGGTGGTGTCACAAGATGTGCTATTTTTAGTAGCGCGCAATCAGGTAGATTGGCGCTGGCCTCACTGGTTATGCGTGGCTTGACACGGGACGTCGGGTTCCCATGGGATAATTCGGTAAGCTGGCACGGGTTGTGCTGTCGAGGACGTTCCAAGTGCCGGAATTGGTGGCGTACAACTGGGTGGGTTGTCGTCAGACACGCTGGTGAGCGTGAGTCGGCATGTGATGCCGGGTTGTCAGCATACAGTCGGGGTGCTGATGCTGAGGCTGGAGGCGTTAGGTGTGCGCAAGATGGCACGAGGTGCCAAGTTGCAACGGGGAACCGAGTGGGTTCACGTTGATCTCCCTGGCCAGGGGTAAGACGGTTGTAGATGCCGTTGTTTCAGCATGCAGCAGGATAAGCTGATGCTGGTCGCACATGAGTGCGCGAACCAACACATGGTGTTGGGCTATCAGCGTGCAACGAGTGGAGTTGATGCTGGTCACGCATGTGTGCGTGAAATGGCTTGGGTTGCCATACTTTCATACGCGACCGAGTAGGGTCGGTGTTGGTCACACTGGGTTGCGTGAGAGGGCAGTGTGCCAGTGATTAAATGTCGCAGCCAGGTGGGCAGATGCGGCTGCACACGGGGGTGGTGTGCAAAGGCACCGGTTGCCCAGTTCTTGCACAAGACCAGGTGTGGTCAGTGCAGTCCGTACAAGTTGGTGCGACTTGTGGCAGTTGATGCCGATTGAACTAAACAGGGAACAAAGCAAAGACAACCACTACTCCCAAGAGGACTTTGCTGAGGACGACAAATAATCTAACGGGGGGAGGGTTTGTCACGAATATTTTTGGGCAAGCAGCTTGACAGCTGTGGCATGCCTTGTCGTAGGCCTTGTCTAGATGCATGTGATGGAAAATTAAATTGGTATGCCTTGTGCAAGTGCCATGGACATGGCCCAACCCTTTGGGGTTGGCCCGAGGGTTAGGCCTAGGGGCGTGATGCCGAGGACACACGACCCTTGCTGTGCGTAGCCGATGCCGCGTGAACCTTGTGTGTGCCTTGCGAGCACAACTGGGTGGTGTCGCAGGCACCTAGACTTTGTCTGCGGCACCCCGTGCCTGATGTTGTAGGAAGTCGGTGCCTGGGAACAGCTGCAGGCACCCAGTGACCATCTGGGCACTGCCGCAGGCATCGTGATGCAGCCGATACGAAGTTGGCTCAAAACGTGTGGGATCTTGACAACTTTGCTGAGCACCTAAGAAGGCCAAATGTTACCCTTGATTAATAAGAGATGCTGGCAAAGTTTCGTGGCAATTAGAGCTTGCATATGATTTTAGTGAATTTTGAAGTGTCCCATGACTATGTCGGGATTCGGTTGCAAAGGGGCATGTCTGCGTCCAGTATGGCCTGAAAGGTACATTAACCTCTTTAGGGGGCTGGTGTCACAGTTCTTAATCCTAGGGGTGATGGCCTGAGCCCTGAACCCAACTGACCACAAGGAACTCATGTTGTGGAGGTCGCCAAGTGTTACTCAATGCAAGGATGACTTGGAAGCGGGGCTTGCCGAGTTAGCATGTGGGTGTCTTGGAGCTACGCATATCAAGATGCGGGCTGCGTTACTGAGAGCTGGCCGTGACGCGCGGGAGACAAGTGATGGGTTCGGGACCCTGGCACTTGGTCAAAACGCTGAGGTAACCTGACGAGGTTATGCAAGTAATGAGTCTGGGGCTCAGGTACTTGGCAGTGAGCTAGGCTCACCTTGAATGCAAGTGAGTGTGACCGGTCTTTGTGACTGGGGTTTGACTAGTGACGGTTGGTCCCGGGATCATGCAAGTCACATGCAAAGCCAAGTTGACACCGGGTGTCATGAGCAAGAACAAGGAAAGGAGATGCACAAGCAAGGTTGCCATCTAACCCAAAGTGTTTCTGTGGCTTAGTCTTGACTGGGTTAAGACAAGCTTACAGCGGGGCCAAGTTAGCTTTGACAAGCACGACATCCTAAGACACGGACGCTGCAGTGCTGGGCACGGGCGTTGGCTGTGACTAGGTGCGCGGGGCAAGGTCGAGTGACTAGGGGCCACGACACGGTGACAACGCTAAGGACATGTCTAGGGGCGCTGGGTGATGCCAGGCCAAGTCATGGGCCATGAGCTTGTCTACGGGTGTGTGTCAGAGGAAATATATGTATATGCAGATCAATATCACAAAATATGGGCAAGTGGACCCAATCGAAGTAGTAGATAACGAGTGTCGTTCCACCAGGAAATTGATTGTCTGTTTCCCTAGTTTCGGTATTCGGTAACGGAATAATAATAAATGAGTAAAGGGGGGGGGGGGGGGTTAGCCGGCGGCAAGCTTAATGATTTTGTTCAAGAAAAACTGTAACTTAACTATGGAAACTAAAATTGGTTGTTAAGGGTTTTGGATGGAAAGCACCCTAGGATGGTTATTCTCACCTAAATACACCCCAACTTCACTCATAAACCCAGTTCACTCAAATTGTCTATTTGGACTATTGTAATGACCTTCCAAATCATGGAAGAGCCAAATCTTACCTAGATACTCTCAACTCTCAAATCAAGAGGAGTTCAAATCACTAGATAGCATTAATTGCAAGTCCACATAAATAGCCCCAAATTTCACCAACTAATCAAGCTAGCACAATCTAGGGTTCCTCTCTCTTCTGGTCACAACCCCCAACTCAAAGTCTTGTGTTGTTGGGAATCACCATAAATGCCATAATTGATCAAGTTAAAGCATTAAATGAACAAGAGAGAGAAAACAATCATAATTAATGAAGCAAGGGTTTACAAGCTAGCTGAGGGATTCAAGTTCAAATCCCCATCCCAAGTGCTAAATAGTTCTACTCAGCCATAAAGATACATAAAAAAGAGAGAGAGAGAGAGAAAAAGCCATTGATGAAGGTGGTTGAGCTTGGAGAAGGTGAGCTCTCTTCTTCTTCTTCTCTTCTTCTTCTCTTTCTCTTCTTCTTCTTTTCTCCCTCAAAATCGCCTCTCTCTCTCCTTGTTTAGGTCTTTTGGTGTGTAGAAGTGTGAGATGGTGAAAAAGCCTCAAAACTGGCATTAGTATAGAAATTTCCGCGTCCGACCGACCCACCGTGGGTCGGTCCCGCGGGTCGGTCGGCCTTCTGGAGACGAGGCACGTGACATTTTTAAGTTCCGACCGACCCAGTGTGGGTCGGTCCAATGGGTCGGTCCGATGCAGAGACAAACTTCTGCTCCAGGAGCTTCCGACCGACCCAGTGTGGGTCGGTCCATGGGTCGGTCGACTGCAGAAAAAACATTTCTCTAACTTGCGCGGGGCCTAGAATCTTCGTTACGGCTCGGAATTGCTCCCCGTTTGCGGCGTTGGAAAGCTTGAAGGATGGGGAAGCTGTTGGTGCATGCCACTAGCTCTAGAATGGGTCAAAAGTATGCTCAAGGTGAGCTTTTACCTATCAAAAGATCAAACTGTATAAGTTCACTATTAATCACAAAAACACTCTATTAAGTGGTGAAATAGGCTATACACCAAATGAAATGAAGGTGTATAAAGGCATTGAAACATCATTATTTCACCACTTATCAACTCCCCCACACTTATCTATTTGCTTGTCCTCAAGCAAAAATTTGCTAGGAACCCACAATAAAAAGGAATATTTAAAGCAAGCAAGTGTCTAGATGAACTCTTGAATTCAAGTGAGCAAAATTGTGAAACATCTCAAGAGGAGTGCAACCGACCTTCTCGTGGTGACATGGGTGTGCTTAGGGTAAATAAAAAATATAGAGTTTTGGGGTATGATCTAGAGTGCTTCCAAGTTCTTAGAGATTTTTTGGAACTTGGAGAACTTTTACCATGGCCAACTTCTCTCAAGTATGGGCATTGAGGAAAAACAAAAGGAAAAATAGAGATTTGCATTTGATTCACTTTTGCAACAAGAGATGAGAAGAGATGGTTTGGCATTTTGCCTTTCTTTAATGAACACTCAACTCTCATTTGTTGGTTACCTATGGTGTCTCTCAAGTTCCTATATAAATATTTTTCACAAGGAAGCACCCCTTAGCAATCCTAGATGAGAAGGTAGAGAAAGAACCCTAAGCAATAAAAAATCACCAAGAGAGGGGTTTATGGAAGCACCGCAAACAATTGCTCCTCAAGAGAGATCTTTTTGAAAAACAATCAGTGAAGAATTCTAAAAATTCATGGAGACACTTGCTTACTTAAATATAATTTCTACATGGGAGCTGTAGATACGTATAGGGAAATTGAGTAGTGCACCAAAAAGAAAAGGTCGTTTCCCCCACACTTGAATGGGACAATGTCCGCATTGTTCGAAGCAAAACTCAAGGGAACACAAACAGAAGACCTTTTCGAAGCACTTAACATAGAGTACAAAAGTTTAGCGCAGTATGTAAGTGTGTAGGCGTGAGAGAATGAGGACTCCCCTGAGAAGGTGTGAGTGGTGGATCAAATTCCCCACACTTGTGAGTGTCCGGGGCGTTGAAGCGCTAGGAAAAATTTGCAAGAGTCCTCTTGCATGTGGCCTACTCACCCTTGAGGAGCGCTTGCGTTCAATGTGTATATCTACAATGCAAGGCAAAAGGAAACGAGGCGCACTCGTAATTCCGAAGAATTCGCAAAAAGGCCATAATTAGTAAGCAAAATGGGGCTCATACATGAGTCCTGAATCATATAATCCGAAAGTGCATTAAAGAAAATAAGAAAGTGCTACAAAGCGAGAGTGCTGAATGTAAATAACGAAGATGAAACAGCAAGCAGAAGGAGTCTAAAAAGTGCAAGAAAAATGATAATCCACATGTTGCATAAAGAACTACTGGGGAGGGGGGTGGCCATGTGCCATCTGCTCCTGAAGGGCGCGAATCTGCTCCGCCATCAGACGCTGCTGCTCAGCAACCAGGCGCTGGTGCTCAGCCACCTGACGCTGGTACTCTTGAAAGCGCTCCTCGGATACAACGCCGGTCGGTGGGGGAGGAGGGAGGAGGAGCAGGAGGAGCGGAGCGGCACTAGCAGAGGCACCCGAGGAGGACGCCCGAGCCGTCTGAGCGTCTTCCTTGTACCAGCTATCTGCGCGTTGAGTGAACCCAAACCTCCTCATAGTGTGCGCCCCGATCAACTCCATGGGAGGACTGGCCTGAAGCCCAGCAGTCGGCAGCCCCAGCCGGGCAATCTGCTGCTGAATGAAGAAGGGGAACCCCAGGTGCTGGGTGTCCTTCTTGGCGATGATGGGAGCAGATGCCGGAACATCAATCCGGAGAGGGACATCGGCTCGTCAGTGATGTCCGGAGTCAGCATGTAGTCGACGAGGAAACAGTCCGTCGCATTAAGATCTTTGCTGTCACGCGGATGGATGTTATGGCGGAGCAGTGCCAGCAAGACTCTCTTGACCAGATCAGTGACCATGTTGAGAGTCATCGTGACTCTAACATCAGTCCCCGCCTGGTTCTTCTTTCGGCGCTGAACGGGGAGAGTGGCCAGGTAGTGCTTCCTATGGTCGTCCTGCTCGTGGGAGGTAATCCAGGAGCGGTAGGTCACATCCTCCCAAGGCACCTCAAGGAGGAAGCGCTGGAAGGTGTCTTTGGTGATTTCGATTGGTTGCCCCCAACATAGGAAGAGACCGTCCGCTCATGGCGATCCACCGTGGCATTAGCGTAGAATTCGTAAATCTGGCTGGGGAAGTATTCCCCGCCCATGCTCAGCAGACAGCTCCACTGGAGAGGATCGAGGACGGCGCGAAGTTGAAGTGTATCAATGAGGGCAGGGTCCACCGTCCTCTCCCGCACGATTTCCTTTCGACGTGGGGCATTGTACCATGCCCGGGCAGCTTCATTGAGGAATCGGCCATCAAGGAGACCGGCATTGGCGGCTGCCCTTCGAGTGGCACGTCGGTTTCGGTGGGCCATTGTTCTGCAAAAAGGAAAAAAGACAAAAGAGAAACAAAAGAAGAAGAAACAAATAACAAATGGTGCGAAGTTAGAATAAAAAGAGGAGGAATACTAAGCATTTTGGGCAAGGAATAAGCATGAAGCACAAAGAAGAGCAAAAGCAATGGTACGGTGCTAGAAAAATTTCGCCATGGTTTCCCTTGTTTTTCTTCCCTTTCCCCGGTTCTAAGAACCTCCACACTTTCACCCAAAAGGGTACCATGCAGCTCACCAAGTATCCCACTAACAATTTCAATCAAAACGAAAACTCCCCACTAAGACACTATCAATTTATCAAGGTTTCACAATTTAGGCGACACAACTTGCACCCACAAAAATGCGACCAATAGAGGCTCAATGGTGTTTAGACATCCAGCATCATTCACAAAGCAGTTAGCATAAATTAAAACACCTTGGAATAATGCTAAACAAACATTATTCAATTTAAGACATTAAGCACCAATGTATGCTTAGAACCACCAAATGGCACATTTTTAAGCTCCAAACCCACACAAAGTCCCTAATTAATCATTCAACACAGTCCAATCCACAAATGTGCAAAAATCACAATTTCCCACCTAAGGCTCCGTTTGGTTCGATTTGAATTTAGGCCAAAGTGTAACTTGCTCGAAAAATTTACAAAATGACAGTGTAGAGTTAGAATCACATACCTAGGTGTTTAGATGTGGAAAAGAAGTTGAAATTTAACAGATTTTGGGCTACAATCGAAATGGAATTCGATTGGGGGTTTAGGGTTTCGAATGGAGAGAGGGGCTGGGTGTAGTTGAGTGTGGCGGCGCTGGTGTGGCTTTGGTGGCGCGACCGCGGTGGCAGGGCGGCGTCGGAGCAGGGGCGACGGTGAGGTGGTGCTGCACGCGAGAGAGGAGAGAGAGAGGAAGAGAAGGAGTAATGGCGATGGAGGGTGGTGTCGGTGCGCGAGGAAGAAGAAAGAACGAGAGGAAGAAAGGAAAGAAGAAAGAAAGAAAGAAAAACGCCGCGTTTTCTTCTCTTTTTTTTTTCAAAATTTTCGACCCGACCGACCCCAACCTAGGGTCGGTCGGTGGGTCGGTCTTTAACAGAGCAGGATTTTCGAAATTTTTCGACCCGACCGACCCAACATAGGGTCGGTCGGTGGGTCGGTCTTCAACAGAAAGAAATTTTTCAAATTTTTCGACCCGACCGACCCACCATAAGGTCTGTGGGTCGGTCTGTTATAGAGACCAATTTTTTCAAAGTTTGGAGCCGACCGACCCATCTAGGATCGGTCCTCGGTCTAGGGTCGGTCTTTGACAGAGGCTCCCCAAAAAGAGATGTTTTCTTGCCCAAAATGCTTATTTTCATCCAAACCAACTTAAACATGCAAAAAACACGCAGAAAACACACCAAAACAAAGCTAAATTAACAAACAAATAATGCACACGAACGATAGCATGAGAGTTGTCGGGTTGCCTCCCGGAAAGCTGCCCGTCTTTTACGGTCTTGGCTAGACCATTGTGAGGGTTAGATCAAACCTGGGGCTCTTGTAAGTAGAGAGGACGTGTCTCCACCTTCTCGATATCGCCTCCTAGGTAATGCTTCAACCTAGACCCATTGACCATAATGTCTCACCCTTCACATTCTTAGCTCAATCGCACCATATGGGGTTACCTTGGTGACGGTGAATGGTCGGACCAATGTGACTTGAGCTTACCCGGACGGAAAAAGCTTCAACCTCGAATTGTAGAGCAATACCCGGTCTCCCTCATGGAACTCCCGCCTTAAGATCATCTTGTCATGCCACCTCTTGGCCTTCTCCTTGTAAATGCGGTTGTTCTCATAGGCTTCCTCCCGAATTCCTCCATTCGGTGAGTTGTGAGTTGGAATTTTCTCTTGTCGGCGGCACCCCTTGAGATCAAAGTTTAAGGCTTTCACAGCCCATAGGATTGTGCTCAGCTAGCTCACGGGTAAGTGGCAAGCCTTCCGAAGACTAGACGGTATGGAGACATCCCATGGGAGGTCTTGTATGCTGTCCGTAAGCCATAGAGCATCGTCTAGTCTTAAGGACAATCCTTCCTGGAGGAGGTTTACCGTCTTCTGTAGTATCCATTTCAGCTCCCTATTTGTCACCTCGGCTTGCCCATTTGTTTGAGGGTGGTAAGGCAAGGATACCTTGTGTCTCACTCCGTTTTTTTCATTAACGCCTCAAACTGTTTGTTACAGAAGTGAGATCCCCCATCGCTGAGAATCGCCCTAGGCACCCCAAACCTTGTGAAGATGTTTTTCTTTAGGAACTTGGTCACCACCTTGGCATCATTGGTGGGAGATGCAATGGCTTCCACCCATTTCGTGACATAGTCCACCGCCACCAAGATGAAGAGATTTGAGTGGGAGGAGGGGAATGGACCCATGAAATCAATGCCCCATAAATCGAAGGGTTCGACCTCGATCATTACATTAAGTGGCATCTCGTGCTTCCGGGATATGTTTCCTAGCATTTGGCACCGGTCGCAAGCAGCTACAAAGGAGTGGCAGTCCTTGTGAAGCGTTTTCCAAAAGAATCCGGACTGTAGCACCTTAGCTGCTGTCCTGGCTGGCCCGTGGTGCCCTCCTGCCTCAAGAGAGTGGCAATGGGTGAGGATGCTCTGAACTTCATCTATGGGTATGCACCTCCTAATCATCCCATCGGCACAGACTTTGAATAGGTAAGGGTCATCCCAAAAATAATGCTTGACGTCGGCGAAGAATTTCTTCCTCTGCTGGTATGTCATTTCGTATGGCACTACTCCCCTCACCAGGTAGTTTGCGATGTCGGCAAACCAAGGATCACCGGTTTCTCCAATTGTGAACACGGTCTCATCCGGGAAGAGCTCATTGATAGGGGTACCATCATCCGGGGTCTCCATGCGAGACAAGTGGTCAGCAACAACGTTTTGAGTGCCCGGTTTATCCTAATCTCAATTCCTGCAGCAATAGAATCCATCTCAAGAGCCTCGGTTTAGCGTCTTCCTTGGTGAAGAGATACTTGAGAGCTGAGTGGTCGGTATGAACAATCACCCTGCTTCCCCAAGAGATATGAGCGGAACTTATCTAGTGCAAAGACCACCGCTAGGAGCTCCTTCTCAGTCGTGGCATAATTTTTCTGAGCATCATTGAGTGTTTTGCTTGCATAGTAGACAGTTCTAAGAATTTTCTCCCTTCTTTGACATAGGGCTGCTCCCACCCGCATAGTCGCTTGCATCACACATTACCTCAAAAGGGAGGCCCCAATCCGGTGATACCACTATCGGTGCTGAGACGAGGCACTCCTTGAGAGTGTGGAAGGCTTTTAGACATTCTTCAGAGAATTTAAACTTTGCATCTTTTGCTAAGAGGTCACACAGAGGTTTGGAGATTTTGGAGAAGTCCTTGATGAACCTTCTGTAGAACCCGGCATGGCCAAGAAAGCTTCTAATGTCTTTAACCGAGGTAGGTGGTGGCAGCTTCTCTATGACTTCGACCTTGGCCCGGTCGACTTCAATCCCATTGGAAGAGATCTTGTGCCCGAGGACGATCCCTTCTCTCACCATGAAGTGACATTTCTCCCAATTGAGTACTAGATTGGTTTCCTCACATCGGGAGAGAATGGCGTCCAAGTTCTCTAGACAAGAGTCAAAAGAGCCCGAAGACCGAGAAATCGTCCATGAAAACTTCCATGCTTTTTTCAATAAAGTCGGAGAAGATGGCCATCATACACCTTTGGAATGTTGCGGGAGCATTGCATAATCCGAAAGGCATTCTTCTATATGCGAATGTCCCGTAAGGGCATGTGAATGTGGTCTTCTCTTGATCTTCCGGGGCTATGGGATTTGGAAGTACCCCGAGTAGCCATCAAGAAAGCAATAAAAGTCTTGTCCGGCTAACCTCTCTAGCATTTGGTCGATGAAGGGCAGGGGGAAGTGGTCTTTCCTTGTAGCCGTGTTCAACTTCCGGTAGTCGATGCATACTCTCCAACCGGTTGTTGTCCTTTGGGGAACCAGCTCACCCTTTTCATTCGACACCACCACCGTGATCCCTCCTTTCTTTGGTACCACCTGAGTCGGGCTCACCCATTGACTATCGGATATGGGGTAGATGATCCCGGAGTCGAGTAGCTTTAGGACCTCCTTCTTAACTACCTCCTTCATGTTCGGGTTGAGCCGCCTTTGAGGTTGAACAAGTGTTTGTAGTCGTCCTCCATGAAAATTCGGTGAGTGCACAAATGTGGAGCAATACCCTTGATGTCTGAGATGGACCACCCAATAGCTCTCTTGTGGTCTCGAAGCACCCTCAACAAACTGTCTTCTTGTGCTCCTGTAAGAGAGGAAGAAATAATAACAGGAAGATCACAAGGTTCAGTTAGATAAGCATATTTTAAATGAGAGGGTAAGGGTTTCAACTCCACGGTGGGAGGCTTCTCAACCGAGGGGGTAGCCTTTGTGCAGTGCGCTCCAAGGGCTCCGGTGGTGGGTAGTGTGTCCGGTATGGCATTGACCTCTTGTCTAATGCGGCGACCATCTCTCTTACCTCCGGTTCCTCTTCCCGGTCTCCACAAGTATCAGTCAAAGCGACGGTGAGAGCATCGTAATCAAAACAAGAAGAGTAATTATCTTGCAAAATTGAGTCAACAATATCTATGGCAAAAGCAGCTTCCGCATGTGCGGGTTTTTTCACTACCTTAGACATGTCAAACTCAAGTTTTTCATCATGAAACCTCAAGATAATTTTTCCATTTTCCACATCTATTAAGGTCCTAGCAGTTCGCAAGAAGGGGCGACCTAATATCAGTGGTACTCTAGCATCCTCCTCCATATCAATAACGATGAAATCAGCCGGGAAAACAAAAGTCCCTACAGTCACTACTAAATCCTCAACTTTCCCTTTCGGGAAGACCAATGACCTATCAGCAAGTTGCAGTTGCATAGCAGTGGGTGCACACTCGCCAATCCCAAGTTTATTAAAAATTGAAAGCGGCATGAGATTTATACTTGCACCTAAATCACATAATCCACTACCACAATTTATATCACCGATAGAGCAGGGGATTATAGGCAAACCGGGGTCTCCGAGTTTTGGAGGGGGGTTCCGCAGTAGGACCGCCGAGATCTCCTCGGTGAGTTGCACCGTCTCCGCACCAAGTGTTGCTCTCTTGTTAGCAAGAATGTCTTTCATAAACTTGGCGTAGATAGGCATTTGTTTCAAAGCATCTGCAAAAGGAACATTAATTGTTAGCTTGTTGAAAATGCTTAAAAATTTCCCAAATTGTTCATCTAGATTTTTCTTTTTGAGTCTATTTGGGAATGGAAGAGGTAGTAAAGGTTTAGCAAGAGTAGAAGGGGAAGATGATTCAGGAGACTCCTTCTCCTTGGAAGTATTTTTCGGTTGAGAAGGAGCTTCCTCAACAATCTCTTGTTCTTCCTCTTGGCGATCTTGAATTTCTTCATTGTGATTCTCTTGGCTCTCATGATCAGCTTGTGGAGATGAAGTTTGAAGGGGGCGACCACTTCTCAATGTTACCGCTTTGGCCTCTTCCCTCGGGTTGGGCTTTGTTTGACTTGGAAAGGTGCCCGGTGGCCTTTGGGAGAGTTGTTGAGATATTTGACCAAGTTGGGTTTCAATGTTTTTGTTGAATGCCGTTTGATTAGCATTGAAAGCCTCTTGTTCCGAGAACTTGGTCTTTGCGGTGACAATGAAATCCGCCATGAGGTTTTCCAACCTTGAAGTCCCACTAGAAGAGGAGGAGGGGGACCCTTGTTGTTGTTGTTGATGTTGGAAGCCCGGAGGAGTTCCTTGTGGCCTATACCCATATTGAAAGTTTGATGGTTGGTTTTGGGCTTGAGGTCTATACCCTTGAGAGTTGTTGAAGCTTTTGTTTGGTTCTCCTTGGTTTGGGTCATTTCTCCATGAAAAATTAGGATGGTTCCTCCATGGCGCATTGTTGTTGTTGTAAGCTCGGTTGCCTATGAAGTTCACATCCTCTTGTTGGTTCGTGTTCAGCTCCCCTTCACAACGTCGAGTGTCGTGGGGACCCGCACATATGGCACATCCTTCCGAGGATTGACCGGAAGATGAAGAAGCTATAGATTTGACAATTTCGGTTTGAGCGGTAGCTAGCTTCTCTACCATCTTCGTGAGAGATGAGATTTGAGCTGAGAGATGATCGGTGGGTTGCACATTGAGGAGGCCAGCTGCTCTTGGTACTCTTCCCTTGGCTCTAGACCATTGCCTTGTGTCATTGGTTGTTTTTCTAGGAGTTCTATTCCTTCCTCGGGAGACTTTGTCATGAAGCTCCCTCCCGCGGAGGAATTAACAAGTAGGCGGTTGGAGTCGTCCAGCCCATTGAAGAATGAGAGACACAAGGATTGGTCATCTAGACCATGATGGGAGCAATTCATGAGCAGCTCCTTGAACCGGTCCCAAGCATCGTACAAGGTCTCACCCGGCTCTTGGTAGAAAGTATTTATTTCGCCAATTAATTGCCTTGTCCTACTTGTGGGGTAGTATTTGGCAAGGAATTTGCTAGCCATTTGCTCCCATGTTTCGATAGAATTTGATGGGAGACTACGGTACCATCTCAAAGCTGAGTCGGACAGTGAGTGGGGGAAGAGTTGTAGCCGGATCCTCTCGTTTAGATTTCCTGTTTTACCGAAGGAGTTGCAAAAATCCACGAAGACGCTCAAGTGGTTTGGAGCATCATCCGGATTAGCCCCACTGAATTTTCCTTGGTCCCGGATGGCGGTGATGAAATGGGTTTTGAAAGTCCATTGAGCCGCTTCAGCCTGTGTTAAGGTTGGAAGAACTATTGCTGAGGCTCTCCCTTCGGTGTTTGGTCGGTGGTAGTCCTTGAGAGGTCGGTGTTGGCCTTGTGGTTGTTCATCCCCATGACCATTGTTCTCTACATGCGGGTCATTGTCCGCCATGGCAAGTGTTTTCAAGTTTCTTCTAACTCTTCTTAGAGATCGTTCGAGATCAGGCCTCGGACTAGCAAGAGGAGAGTCGCTAGAACGGGTACTTGGCATACACAAGAAGAGCAGAGGGTACCTAAACAAGCTTGCCCACAAACAATACTAAATATTAGAGGTAGGTAAAATAAAAGGAACTAAAGAAAACTAAAATAAATAAAACCGGTATACCGAAACTGGGGAAACTGATAGAGACTATCAATTTCCCCGGCAGCGGCGCCAAAAACTTGTCAGAGGAAATATATGTATATGCAGATCAATATCACAAAATATGGGCAAGTGGACCCAATCGAAGTAGTAGATAACGAGTGTCGTTCCACCAGGAAATTGATTATCTGTTTCCCTAGTTTCGGTATTCGGTAACGGAATAATATAATGAGTAAAGGGGGGGGTTCCGGCGGCGCAGCTAGCAAAAAATGATTGTTCAACTTAACTACTATGGAAACTAAAATTGGTTGTTAAGGGTTTTGGATGGAAAGCACCCTAGGATGGTTATTCTCACCTAAATACACCCCAACTTCACACTCATAAACCCAGTTCACTCAAATTGTCTATTTGGACTATTGTAATGACCTTCCAAATCATGGAAGAGCCAACTCTTACCTAGATACTCTCAACTCTCAAATCAAGAGGAGTTCAAATCACTAGATAGCATTAATTGCAAGTCCACATAAATAGCCCCAAATTTCACCAACTAATCAAGCTAGCACAATCTAGGGTTCCTCTCTCTTCTAGGTCACAACCCCCAACTCAAAGTCTTGTGTTGTTGGGAATCACCATAAATGCCATAATTGATCAAGTTAAAGCATTAAATGAACAAGAGAGAGAAAACAATCATAATTAATGAAGCAAGGGTTTACAAGCTAGTTGAGGGATTCAAGTTCAAATCCCCATCCCAAGTGCTAAATAGTTCTACTCAGCCATAAAGATACATAAAAGAGAGAGAGAGAGAGAAGAGAGCCTTGATGAAGGTGGTTGAGCTTGGAGAAGGTGAGCTCTCTTCTTCTTCTTCCTTCTCTTCTTCTTCTTCTTCTTCTTCTTCTTTCTTTCTTCTTCTTCTTCTTCTTCTTCTCTTCTTCTAAAATCTCTCTCTCTCTCCTTGTTTAGGTCTTTTGGTGTGTAGAAGTGTAAGATGGTGAAAAAGCCTCAAAATGGCATTAGTATAGAAATTTCCGCGTCCGACCGACCCACCGTGGGTCGGTCCCGCGGGTCGGTCGGCCTTCTGGAGACGAGGCACGTGACCATTTTTAAGTTCCGACCGACCCAGTGTGTGGGTCCAATGGGTCGGTCCGATGCAGAGACAAACTTCTGCTCCAGGAGCTTCCGACCGACCCAGTGTGGGTCGGTCCATGGGTCGGTCGACTGCAGAAAACATTTTTCTCTAACTTGCGCGGGGCCTAGAATCTTCGTTACGGCTCGGAATTGCTCCCCGTTTGCGGCGTTGGAAAGCTTGAAGGATGGGGAAGCTGTTGGTGCATGCCACTAGCTCTAAAATGGGTCAAAAGTATGCTCAAGGTGAGCTTTTACCTATCAAAAGATCAAACTGTATAAGTTCACTATTAATCACAAAAACACTCTATTAAGTGGTGAAATAGGCTATACACCAAATGAAATGAAGGTGTATAAGGCATTGAAACATCATTATTTCACCACTTATCAGTGTGTCGAGATTGCGGGCGATGCCAAGGTCTAGCTTGGGTGCTATGGGCACGCTTGGGCAGAGCGCCGCGACTCGAGACAAGCATGAGCACCGTTGCCAAGACACGGGCGCTGGCGCCCAGGTGTGCTGGGGTGCGCGGGACTCACTGCATGCGCTGGGCGCTAAGGCAGCATCGAGGCAACGGGACGGGCGCGTGCTGGCGCTAGGCACGTGTCCCCGAGGAGCCTAATTTTAGGGTTTTTGTGTTGCCCGAATCCTGAAACTGAAATTCGGTTGCTATTTTTGTGCTCCATTCGGTTGAGATCTTCTCCCCGAATATCTCCACCGCTTCAGGAATGTTCTTAGCTAAATATATTGGCGGTTGCAAGTATGGTTAAGGGCTTCAGTAAAAATTGGATTTTTACTGGGGTTGTATCGCATGTGATATTTACTGCGGTAAACTTTGGAGTTGCCTTAAGACTTTTACCTAAGTGGTTATAAGTCTAATTCGAACATTGTGGGAATAATTCTAGCTGCTGGTTATCTTGTTAAGTGGTTGCGATTTTTGTGCAAAGGTGGTTAAAGTCCTTTCCACAATTTTAGGAAGTTGTTGGAGTGAATCTAGACACCCCTCACTTCTAAATAAAATCAGTCCCTTAAAGATAAAAGCTGGTTAGTTTTATTATGTGGGAAAGTTAAATAAAAATGAGATGGTTGAGATATTCTCTCCTTCCTTGCGCAAGTAGTTAAGGGTGATTCCTAACTAACTTGATTTATTTATTTATCTATCTATCATGCGGTTAAGATATTGTTGGTGAGATAATTGTGGGCTGACTTGTTGTATTTAAATACATAAGGAGGCGGCACAATTATAGGAGAATGGTTATGGAATCGGTTGTGATCTTCCTTGGAGAGGAGGCGCCACAATTATAGCTAACAAAAAGATAAAGCTATTTATCTTAAAGATAAATGAGCCTTTTATCTAGTAAGTTTGTTAGGATTTTAAGTTCTCTTCCTCCCTTATAAATACAAGGCGAGAAGGCTCTTAGAATCACAACACAAACCAAGTTTGTAAGCTAGAGAGAATCCTTCTTAACACCATTGTTATACTCCTTATACTCATGCAATATTAAGAGAGGATGTGAGAAGAAAGGTTGGACCTTTGCTTCTAAATCAAAACCGCAAGAGAGAAAGGAAAGAGCTTGGAGTTCTAATCCTTAATCCCACAAAAGAGTTCGAGTTGTTCAAGGCTAAAGACTCAACCTTTGCTAGAGTCCGGAGAGCAACGAAGTAGAGTTCCCTTCTTCCCTTTTTGTTCTCGGATTGGCGAGTGGTTGGAGTGCCAAAGGAACCATTGCTGAATTCACCGTGTTGTCCAGCTCCAAACCTACCAACGGGATTCTGGTGGTTTAAGAGGTACACGGGTTCGAAGGTTAGCGAGTCAAACTGTGGGCGGTTTTGCATTCAAGTCCCTCTCCTTGTCCAAAGGTGCAAAGTGTCAAGTTGTGAGCAACGGGTGCACAAAGGTGTTGGCTTGGCTAGAACTGGATCAAAGGAGTAGAGAGAGACTGCTAACTTGGGCGTAAGTTGAGCCGGTCAAAGCGAATATTTTGTCATGTGACAAGCGTGGTATCAGAGCTGCGTTCTTCCCAAGTGCAACAGTTGTGCAAAGATTCGACCTTTGCAGACGCTAGACAACCAGTGCCGCCAACAACAACCATAAAGGTGTGATTTTGATCACTTGTGTTCTTCCTTCCACATTGTGTTTCTCCTTCAAAGTCTCGACCTTTCCTTCAACAAAAACTCAAAGATAAGACCAGCAAGCTGTTGTGGTGGTCATTTGAGGAATTTGCGTTGGAAGAAGTGGTTAGAAGAAGAGAGGGCCAAGCAAAAAAGATGCAACCTTGACGCCTCCAAGTTCCTCTTCTGATGGCGAGACAGATGATGAACAAGAGACCAGTCTAAGGGGCAGTAAACCTCCTTTAGAAAGAGTGGTGAAGGTGGGAGAACAAGATCAAGACTTGGCTGAGTATGGAGTTGGCAAAGCGCAAGCTGTGTGCGCTAGTGAGTCCTTCAAAGCAGGTCAGGTTTGCTTCGGTTATCCTCATACATCTCCTTCTCCAAAACTTTATGATTCTAACAAGTTGAAGGGAGAGAGGCTCGAGTCAAAGCCAAGGGTTTGAGTCCCAAAGCGCATGGTGGAGTCACTAAGAGGAGAAGCCACCACAAGAAGAGTGGAGGTGTTTTCCATGGCACACCATGGCAAGAGGTGACTAGGGCTGATGATGGAGCAATAAAGGTGAGACCTTTGATTGTTGTCAAGCGAGGAGGTGACCAAGAGAGAGCAAGGAACCGGCCGTGTGCAAAGAGGGGCCGAGTTGGAGATGGATTCTCTCGTAGCAGTCATGGTTCGTCAGCAGATGATGTTCATGATCAGGTACAATCTCGACCCAAACTTAAGCCTGAAATTGTTGTAAGGCCGAAAAGGACAGGTGGTCCTAAGATAAGGCATAGTGAAGCTCTTTATGAAGTTGTTGGGCTCGACGATGTGTACAAAGAATACTTGGTTAAGTTGAGTAAGGGTTAGACCGAGGTGGATCTCAATGAGTGGTCTTCAGGGGAAGACTTACCCCCTTACAATCTTGTGGATGGTGAACTAACAGTAAGGCTAAGAGATTGGCAGATAGGAGAGGATGTTTCGCATGCAAAAGAAAGGGACACTTAATCAAAGATTGCCCTAAGTATGCGGCTAAGGGTAAGGAAGTGGTCCGGGATTTCCATTGGTGTGGACATGTTGATTTCGCTCCTAATACTCCGGGAAGTAGGCTGTTGTACGTTGAGGTTTTGGTGAACGAGCGAGCAGGGTTTTTGGCTCTTGTTGATACGGGGGCAGAGATAAACCTCATGAGTCATCACTTAGCCACGGTACTTGGGCTGCCTATAAGCAAGGTCAGTGGACGAGCAGTGATTGTTGGTAATGGGAACCAGGAAGATATTCTTGGTGTTACCAAAGTTCTCATCCAGGTTGGGGAGTGGTCGCACACGCAAGAATTCAGCTTGGTGGGCAGGACTACTAATTCTATGATCTTGGGAGCTCCATTCTTACTCGATGCTGAAGCCGAAGTTATCCTCCACAGGAATGGCATGAGAGTGTATGCCGAGACAGGCCAGATGGGTTAAAGGAGTTGATCCTTCCCTTTATAATCCTTGGAATGCTGTTCCTAGTCCTTACTCAACTTAACCAAGTATTCTTTGTACACATCATCGAACCCAACAGCTTCAGAAGGAGCTTCACTATGCCCTATCTTAGGACCACCTGTCCTTTTCGGCCTTACAACAATTCCAGGCTTAAGTTTGGGTCGAGATTACCTGATCATGAACATCATCTGCTGACGAACCATGACTGCTACGAGAAAATCCACCTCCAACTCTGCCCCTCTTTGGACACGGCCGGTTCTTTGCTCTCTCTTGGTCACTTCCTCGCATGGCAACAATCAAAGGTCTCACCTTTATTGCTCCATCATCAGCCCTAGTCACCTCTTGCCATGGTGCGCTAGGGAAAACACCTCCACTCTTCTTGTGGTGGCTTCTCCTCTTGGTGACTCCACCATGCGCTTTGGGACTCAAACCCTTGGCACTGACTCGAGCCTCTTCTCTTTTCAACTTGTTAGAATTATAAAGCTTTGGAGAAGGAGATGTACGAGGATAACCGAAGCAAACCTGACCGGCTTTGGAGGACTCACTTGCGCACTCAGCTTGCGCTTTGCCAACCCCATAACCAGCCACGTCTTGATCGTGTTCTCCCTCCTTCACCACTCTTTCTAAGGGAGGTTTACTACCCCTTAGACTGGTCTCTTGTTCATCATCCGTCTCGCCATCAGAAGAGGAACTTGAAGGCGTCAAGGTTGCACCTTTTTGCATGCGCTTGGCCCTCTCTTCTTCTAACCACTTCTTCCAACGCAAATTCCTCAAATGACCACCAACAACAGCTTGCTGGTCTCATCTTTGAGTCGTTGTTGAAGGAAAGGTCGAGACTTTGAAGGAGAAACACAACGTAGAGGGTAGAACACAAGTGATCAAAATCGCACCTTTATGGTTGTTGTTGGCGGCACTGGTTGTCTGGTGTCTGCAAAGATCGAATCTTTGCACAACTGTTGCACTTGGGAAGAACGCAACTCTGATACCATGCTTGTCACATGACAAAATAGTCGCTATGACCGGCTCAACTTATGCCCAAGTTGATCAGCCTCTACTCCCTTTGATCCAGTTCTAGCCAAGCCAACGCCTTTGGACAAGGAGAGGGACTTGACTGCAAAACCGCCCACAGTTTGACTCGCTAACCTTCGAACCCGTGTACCTCTTAAACCACCAGAATCCCGTTGGTAGGTTCGGAGCTGGACAACACGGTGAATTCAGAAATGGTTCCTTTGGCACTCCAACCACTCGCCAATCCGAGAACAAAGAGGGAAGAAGGGAACTCTACTTCGTTGCTCTCCGGACTCTAGCAAAGGTTGAGTCTTTAGCCTTGAACAACTCGAACTCTTTTGTGGGATTAAGGATTAGAACTCCAAGCTCTTTCCTTACTCTCTGCGGTATTGATTTAGAAGCAAAGGTCCAACCTTTCTTCAAATCCTCTCTTAATGTTGCGTGAGTATAAGGAGTATAACAATGGTGTTAAAACGGATTCTCTCTAGCTTACAAACTCGGTTTGTGTTGTGCTTCTAAGAGCCTTCTCGCCTTGTATTTATAAGGGAGGAAGAGAACTTAAAATCCTAACAAACTTACTAGATAAAAGGCTCATTTATCTTTAAGATAAATAGCTTTATCTCTTTGTTAGCTATATTGGTGGCGCCTCCCTCTAAGGAAGATCACAACCGATTCCATAACCATTCTCCTATAATTGTGCCGCCTCCTTATGTATTTAAATACAACAAGTCAGCCCACAATTATCTCACCAACAATATCTTAACCGCATGGATAGATAAATAAATAAATCAAGTTAGTTAGGAATCACCCTTAACTACTTGCACAAGGAAGGAGAGAATATCTCAACCATCTCCTTATTTATTTATCTTTCCCATTAATAAAACTAACCAGCTTTTATCTTTAAGGGACCGATTTTATTTAGAAGTGAGGGGTGTCTAGATTCACTCCAACAACTGATAAGTGAGAAATACATAGACATTTAAGGGTTAATTTACCTTGTACTTACTTACTTTCAGGATAATATTACTCACTTATCGTATGTTTTTCTCTAGTTATGTTTTATTTATTATCTCACAAATTTATTGGTTAAACATGAGGAAAACCAAGCTAGGAGCAAAGTACACGAAGAGACGAACGCGTAGGCGAAAACGGGGACCAAATCGGAGCTAAAACGAACATTTTAGAGGCAAAAGACCCTTGGTCTGAACCAGTGTCCGGATCAGCTGGTCCGGACCAATACATTCCAGCGCAGAAACCGTACAAAAATCGACATGGTCCGGACCAGTGTTCGGATCAACTGGTCCGGACCAACATGCCAGCGCGCCAGAAGAAGAAATCGACTTGGTCCGGACCACACTGGTTCGGACGGTGGTCCGGACATGTCTAAATTGACAACGTACAGAGCATGTCGATGGGTGTGAATTGGTATAATAATATATTTACCAATTCACACCGACACCCCCTTCTTTCTCCCCCCCATTTTCACTATAAATAAACCTATAACCCCCCCCCCTTAAATCATATCTCATTCCTCCCCACCCCCTAATGCCATTTTTCCTCCACAAAATCATCATTTCCTCTCCAAAAATCATACATCTCATCTACATAATCTCCACATAAATCCTCACTTCATCTCATCCCATAAAACCATTCCAAGAGTTCTTCCTTTTCTTAATTCTACTCAGTTTTAATGTCTATCGTACTTACAATGTTTGTTTTTATAATTATGTGTGAGTAATAACTTTAGCCTCCTGGGTTGGGAAACAAGCTTATTTTATACAATCGTGTTACGTATATTTTCTACTATAATCTATTCAAGCAATATTTTGATTCTCGTTCTTAATGCGCTTTAATATTCAGGCCAATTATTAAAGTGATATTTGTAGTTCTCTTGTTAAAATGCGGTGCTGAGACAAGTTCTAGACAGAAGAAGTCAAAACGGGTTAATGACTAGAAGCGAGGTTCGCCTATAGGTTAATCTGTCTCCAACAGGAATTGTTAATAAAACGATTAATTTATAATAACTTGGGCAAGGATTGCAGCTTGTTATTTAAATTAATCCGGGTTTATTGTACAAGGACCGGTCAACGAACTAATTAAATTCCTGAGTTTATTGCTAAAATGGTAGAAGTTTATAGTAATATATTGGATAAAATAGGTGAGCAGAACAACCCAGGGTGCTTCTTAAAACAAAAGAGTTTTATAACTGCTATTATTATTCTGTTTTGATTAACTGTTATTTTTACTGTTTTTTTTACATTAAGTGTTCCAAAATCTCCCTAAAAAGTGATAAGTTTCTATTCAATAGTCTAATTAGAATTCTCAGTTAATTTACACTATCAGTTAAACCACACAGCAGGTCCCCAAGAGTTCGACACCCCCCACAATTCCACTATTCCGTAAAACGATTAGGTACATTGCCTAGGTTGAAGAAGTAGTCACATATTTTTACAACAAGTTTTTGGCGCCGTTGCCGGGGACCTCCGGCACGGTTAACTGACAGTTTTAAATTTTATTGAGTTTCTGTTTAGCTTTTGCTGCTCTTTAATTTTAATTTATATTATTTTGTTGTTTGTTTAATTTCGGACATCTAATTTCGGACATCTAATTCGGACATCTAACTTTGGACATCTAATTTCTGACATTTAATTTCAGCTCTTTATTTTATTGTCATTTATTTTTCAGTCATTTAATTTCCATTGTCCTTAAATTTTCAGTAAATTAACTTCTAACTTTTAAATTCTTGTAATCTAACATTTAAATTTCAGTACTCTAACATTTAAATTTCTGTCAGTTTATTTATGTATACTAATTACTAACTTATAATTTCTGTCATTTAAAGTTTCTGTCATTTAATTTTAGTAACTAACTTATAATTTCCAGTATACTAACTACTAACATTAAATTTCTATACTAACTCCTAACATTAATTTGCAGTCAGTTAATTTCTTCATTTCTGTCATTTAATTTCCCCTGTCCTTTTTCTTTATTTTCACTTTAGTTACTCTAAAAAAATATAAAAATATAGTTCTTTGGTCTATTAATTGCTTCTTTCTAATTTTGTTATTTTTCTGTAGTTTATATTTACTTGTCAATTATTGCTTTTTTCTCTAACAGTTATCCATTTTTCAAAACTGCATTTTATTTCTATATATGCGTCGAACTCGATCTGCAGGTAGTCCTCAAAACGATCTTGAACCTGAGATTGAGAGATTTCTCCACCAAAGAAGGCGACAACAACAAACTGAGATGACAAATCGACAAACTCTCTGCGAGTACCAGCACCATCAGTTGAAGGGAGGCCTTCTGCTATTGTCCTTCCTCAAGTTTCACAGGCTGAACTGGATGCCTGGCAATTTAAAACGAGTTTTATTACCACACTCTACCACCAAGGCCAATACAGCGGGCTAGATTCAGATGATGCTCCACATCATATATCTGCATTTCTTGATTTTTGTAACACTTTTAACAAAACAGGAAATCTAAACGAGCGCATCCGTCTGCAATTGTTCCCCTATTCCTTGAAAGATGGCGCCTCCAGGTGGCTGAGAAGTTTACAACCCAGCAGCATCCACAGTTGGGCCGAATTAGCAAACAATTTCTAGCAAAATACTATCCCCCATCCAAAACAAGAGAGAAAATTGCTGAAATCACAAACTTCTGTCAAGAACCAGGTGAATCTCTTTATGATTCGTGGGATAGGTTCAAAGAATTACAGATATTATGCCCACATCACGGTATGAGTAGCCAGGAACTTGTTTTGTCATTCTTTAGAGGCTTAAATGATTCAAACAAATTGTTGCTAAGTTCCTCGTCTGGAGGAAATTTTATGAAAATGACCGGAGAAGAAGCAGTTGAACTACTGGACCAGATGACCGCCAGTACCAGACAATGGTGTAAAAACAAGGGAAGAGGTGAAGTAAAGAAGGAAACCGGTATCTACAGTATTCCCCCCAGGGATCATGTATCTGCTCAACTAGCTGCACTCACAAAAGTTGTGGAGAAACTAACGCTTAGTCAACCACAACAAAAAGTTGTGAAGGCAGTGGCCACTTCCCCGTATTTGACTCCCTGTTGCGAAAACTGTGGAGGAGCTCATGAAACCTCAGACTGCGATGGTTCAGGTTGCAACAGGACCCTTGAAGAGGTAAATCTGATCAACAACAGACCAGGGAATCCTTATCAAAACTCATACAATCAAAGCAATTGGAGGAGTAATCAACAACCATGGAGGAATTATGATCCATAGTCGAGTAACCAGGTTTCAACCAAAACCAACAACCGCAGTACAACCGACAACTGGAGCACCACCCAACTCACAAGGTGATATGGGTGAACTAAAAGCATGATGAACCAGCTTCTTAAACAAGGTCAGGTGACAAATTCAAAATTTGCTGAGATAGAAGCCAAAGTTGCTGATCAGGCTACCATAACCTCAAATTTAGAGAGACAGATAGGTCAGATTTCCCAACAGCTGGCTCAAAGACCAATAGGGTCACTCCCTAGCCAAACTGATCCAAATCCGAGGGAGCATGCAAAATCAATAACCCTGAGAAGCGGAAAAGAGCTGGTATCCGATGTCCCTGAAGCTGAGAAGAAATCTGATGAACAAAAATCTGACAAAGAAGACGTAACCATTCCCAAGGAGAAGGAGTCTCCTGCATCCCTTACTATTAAACCGTCACAGGTTTCATATGATATTCCAATCCCATTTCCTGATAGATTAAAGAAAAAGAATTTGGATGACCAATTTGGAAAATTTCTTAACATTTTTAAGAAATTAACTATTAATATTCCTTTTTCTGATGCCTTAACACAAATGCCTATTTATGCAAAATTATGAAAGATATCTTGTCTAACAGGCGATCTTTACAGGAAAATGACACGGTAAAATTGACCGAAGAGTCTCTGCAGTACTCTTAAAGAAGCTACCACCGAAGTTGGGAGATCCAGGTCTCCCTATCATTCCTTGCACAATAGAAGACATAAATTATGGTAACGGGTTATGCGATTTAGGTGCAAGTATTAACTTAATGCCTTTATCTATCTTCAAGAAATTAGGCATAGGTCAATGCTCTCCTACTCCTGTGCAGCTACAACTAGCTGATCGTTCCATAATCCACTCTAAAGGAAAAGTTGAAGATTTAGTGGTTTCTGTTGGCAAATTTTATTTTCCTGCTGATTTCATTGTTATTGACATTGAGGAAGATAAAGATTTTCCACTAATCCTAGGTAGACCTTTTATGAGAACTGCAAGAACTTTAATTGATGTTGAAGGAGGTAAATAATTTTAAGACTTCATGATGAGCAGGTAGTTTTTGACATGACCCGGAACATGAAGCGTCCTTCTGATACACAAATCTGTTTTTCTGTTGACACTATTGACTCTTTAGTACAGGAGACATTCCTCAGCAAAGATGAAGAAATGATTTTGGAAAGATGTCTTATGGCATCTTGCGAAGCTGATGACAAAATCCTGCTATTGCTCTCATGGCAGAGGAGTTAAACAAGCATAAGCCATGTTTCCGTTCCTACCAACAAAGATTCGAACCAGTAGAAAGAAACGCAGACAGACCAAACCATCCATCGAAAAAGCACCTACAGTCGAAATGAAACCTCTTCCCCCCTCATTTAAAATACGCTTTTCTAAAAAAGCCATCTGATCTACCAGTTATTATCTCTTCTAAATTGACAGATGTGCAGGGAAGCAACTTTTAGGGGTGCTACGCTGACATACGACCGCTATCGGTTGTCGATAGCGGATATCAAAGGAATAAGCCCATCTTTGTGCTCTCATCGAATATATATGGATGATGACTTCAGGGCATTAGCACAACCACAGAGGCGTCTCAATCCCGTTCTCAAAGAGGTGGTCAAGAAAGAGGTAATAAAACTACTTGACGCTGGCATTATTTATCCAATTTCAGATAGCAAGTGGGTAAGTCCAGTGCAGGTAGTTCCAAAAAAGGGCGGAATACCTGTAGTTCCTAACGAGAAAGGTGAGTTGATTCCTCAACGCACTACTACCGGAGGAGAGTTTGTACAGACTAAGCAAATTGAATACTGCTACACGTAAGGATCATTTTCCCTGCCCTTTATTGACCAAATGCTGGAAAGGTTAGCAGGTCAAGATTACTACTGTTTTCTAGATGGCTATTCAGGATACTTTCAGATCCCAATTGCTCCAGAAGATCAGGATAAAACTACTTTTACCTGTCCTTATGGAACATATGCTTATAAAAGAATGCCGTTCGGATTGTGTAATGCACCAGCTACTTTTCACGGTGCATGATGGCTATTTTCTCTGACTACATTGAAAATGTATAGAAGTCTTTATGGATGACTTCTCTGTCTTTGGTTCGACATTTGACACTTGCCTGGAGAATCTTGATCTTATTTTGGCCAATGTGAAGACACAAATCTAGTCCTGAACTGGGAGAAATGTCACATCATGGTTCGAGAAGGGATCGTGCTAGGACATAACGTGTCTTCAAAGGTATTGAGGTGGATCACGCTAAGATTGAGGTAATAGAAAAACTCCACCTCCTACTACTGTAAGAGGTATTCGAAGTTTTCTTGGACATGCAGGTTTTTTACAGACGATTCATTAAAAACTTTTCCAAGATTTCAAAGCCTCTCTGCACTTTACTGACAAAAGATGCTAAATTTCATTTGTCTATGAATGTTTAGCAGCTTTTAATTTGTTAAAAAAAAACTTGTCTCTGCTCTCTATTGTGTATCACCCGACTGGTCCCAACCTTTGAGATCATGTGTGACGCTAGTGATTATGCGGTGGGTGCTGTTCTATGCAAAAAAAGGATAAAATTCTGAGAGTCATTTATTATGCAAGCCGTACTATTAATGATGCTCTAGAAAAATTATGCCACCACCGAACAAGAATTGCTGGCAGTCGTCTTGGCTTTGGATAAATTCCGTCCATATTTATTGGGTAGTAAGGTTATTATTCATACTGATCATCTGCCCTCAAGTATTTATTTGCCACGAGTTGCAAAACCCAGGTTGATAAGATGGATACTTCTCTTACAAGAATTCGACATAGAGATAAGAGATAAGAAGGTATCCAGAATGTCGTGGCTGACCACTTTATCAAGGATGGAGGGACCAGAAGACGAAAGACCCATAAATGAGTTTTTTCCCGACGAGGCAGTATTCACAATCCAAACGGCAGGAGAACCCTTGGTTTGCCGATATTGCCAATTATCTGGCTACAAAGATCATCCAGCTGATATGACATATCAGCAGCGAAAAAGGTTTCTTTTCGATTGTCAAACATTATTTATGGGATGATCCATTCTTTTCAAATCTGTGCAGATGGTATTATAAGGAGATGTGTGCCACAGAGGGAAATCAGAAATATCCTTCTCCACTGCCATTCTAGAGAAACCGGCGACATCACGGTGCAACCCGTACAGCTGCTAAGGTACTTGAATCCGGTTTCTATTGGAACAACCCTCACAAAGACTGTCATGCTTTTGTGTCTACTTGTGATCGGTGTCAAAGGCAAGGTAACATTTCTCGCCGCAATGAACTACCCTTGAATAATATGCTGGAGGTTGAATTATTGATGTTTGGGGGCTTGATTTTATGGGACCCTTCCCAAATTCTTGTGGAAATTTATACATCTTAGTAGCAGCCGATTATGTATCTAATGGGCGGAAGCCCTTGCTTGCTCTACTAATGATGGTAAAGTTTGTGATGAAGTTTATAAAGAAAAATATTGATATTTTCACTCGATTCGGTGTTCCTAGAGCAATAATCAGCGATGGTGGATCTCACTTCTAGCAATCGCCAGTTTGATGCTCTCCTGAAGAAATATGGAGTCCGACATAAGGTTGCTCTACCATACCATCCTCAAACGAATGGTCAGGCAGAGATAACAAATAGAGAGCTAAAATGGATTCTGCAGAAGACGGTGAGCTCTTCTCGAAAGGACTGGTCCATTAAATTGGATGATGCGCTATGGGCATACCGTACCGCCTTCAAAACACCTATTGGCGTGTCCCCCTACAAACTAGTTTTTGGGAAGGCATGCCACTTGCCAGTGGAATTAGAGCATAAATCTTATTGGGCTCTAAAGGTGTTAAACTTTGATCTACAACAAGCCGGTGAAAAAAGGAAGTTCCAATTGACTGAGCTGGAAGAACTTAGGAACAACTTTTATGAGAATGCAGTGATTTATAAGGAGAAGACCAAGCGTTGGCATGATAAGATGATTGCCAAGCGAGAATTCAAAGCAGGAGATCAGGTCCTTCTTTATAACTCCAGACTTAAGTTCTTCCCAAGTAAGTTAAAATCTTTCTGGTCTGGACCATTTACAATAATATCTACCTCTCCTTATGGAGCTGTCGAATTGGACAATAAGAAAGGAGGATCATTTAAAGTAAATGGCGCTCGAATAAAATTATTTCTAGGAACAATGTTAGACAACGAAGAGGCTTCTGCGCTTCTTCTCAAAGATCCAGTCACAACTTAAAACACTCAGGTACGGTCTAGCCAAAGACCATAAAGAAGGGCAGCTTGGTAGGAGGCACCCTACTATCTATCTTTTAAATCTGTATTGTGCTTATATTTTGTATTTAATTTTATTTAAAAAAAAGAGAGTGAAATAAAAAGAAAGGAGAGAGAACGAGGAGAATTAACTTGAGTTCTTCTGGCTGTTTAGAATATTTATTCCAGGAACATCTTGCACATCTATACAGCCGAACTCAAGTGTGGGGGAGCTACACTACACATTCTGCATAAATCTGGGGAGTACACTATCTTTACTTTGCTCTTTAAATTTTCAATATTTCCTATTACCATGCTTTGTGATCATTACACAGGTAGTTTGCATGCCCTGTTATTTTAATTCTTCTATGCAATGAGGGCATTGCATTGGTTCAAGTGTGGGGGAGATATAATAATCAGAAAACTTGCTCTTAAGTTGGTCTCTTTTTCGACACTGTGTTTAATTTGTTAAAGTGATTAATAATCAAAGAAGGAGCCATATAGGGAGTAATGCCGGTGTTAACAGGTTTAAAGGGTACGTACTAAAAAAAAACACTCTGCTCCTTACTCAATGCTAAAAAATTCTGAGGAAATTATCATTTGGATTTTGTTTTGACTTTGAGCCTGGATTTGATTTGGAAAGAAATGGTGGAAAAAGAACAAGGCAAGTACTCATCTGATCCATACAGGCATATTCTGATCCTAAACAGGCCTCGTCCACTCGGTTATTAAGTTCTTAGGGGTGCTTCATCACCCGCTACCTAAGGTACTCGGTATCTGGGATAGTAGACCCAAAACCGCTACAAGGTTGGAGAGAAAAGTCTAAGGTAAAAGAAAAATGAACTTCAAAATTGAAGTATATGTGCATTCTGTACCAAAATGATAGAAACTTCTTCATGGATCATGAGTATGTGGCATTGAAAGTTATAATGGAATAAGATTTTACTTCATGCCCCTTGTCGTTCAAAGGAAATGTGAAAGAAAATGGTGGATTGGCTCAGGGTTAAAAGCAGAATTCTCATGGTACCGCTTCTCTTTCTTTTGTAGGTTTTCAGAGTTATTCTCAGAAATGGCGAAATATTTCTAATAAATTTAATGTTATTAGTACCCTTTTAAAATCTGAAAAGATTGGCAATTACCTCTTCTGTGCTCTCCTTACTTGATTATTGTCTGTTTAACTTGTTTAAACATATGTCAGAAAGATTTGCTTGAGGACAAGCAAAAGATAAGTGTGGGGGAGTTTGATAAGTGAGAAATACATAGACATTTAAGGGTTTAATTTACCTTGTACTTACTTACTTTCAGGATAATATTACTCACTTATCGCATGTTTTTCCTCTAGTTATGTTTTATTGATTATCTCACAAATTTATTGGTTAAACATGAGGAAAACCAAGCTAGGAGCAAAGTACACGAAGAGACGAACGCGTAGGCGAAAACGGGGATCAAATCGGAGCTAAAACGAACATTTTAGAGGCAAAAGACCCTTGGTCCGGACCAGTGTCCGAATCAGCTGGTCCAGACCAATACATTCCAGCGCAGAACCGTACAAAAATCGACATGGTCCGGACCAGTGTCCGGATCAACTGGTCCGGACCAACATGTCAGCGCGCCAGAAGAAGGAAATCGACATGGTCCGGACCACACTGGTTCGGACGGTGGTCCGGACATGTCTAAATTGACAACGTACAGAGCATGTCGATGGGTGTGAATTGGTATAATATATATTTTTACCAATTCACACCGACACCCCCTTCATTTCTACCCCATTTCACTATAAATAAAACTATACCCCCCATTAAATCATATCTCATTCCACCCCAAAACTAATGTCATTTTTCCTCCACAAAATCATCATTTCCTCTCTCCAAAATCATACATCTCATCTACATAATCTCCACATAAATCCTCACTTCATCTCATCCCATAAAACCATTCCAAGAGTTCTTCCTTTTCTTAATTCTACTCAGTTTTAATGTCTATCGTACTTACGATGTTTGTTTTTATAATTATGTGTGAGTAATAACTTTAGCCTCCCGGGTTGGGAAGCAAGCTTATTTTATACAATCGTGTTACGTATATTTTCTACTATAATCTGTTCAAGCAATATTTTGATTCTCGTTCTTAATGCGCTTTAATATTCAGGCCAATTATTAAAGTGATATTTGTAGTTCTCTTGTTAAAATGCGGTGCTGAGACAAGGTTCTAGACAGAAGAAGTCAAAACGGGTTAATGACTAGAAGCGAGGTTCGCCTATAGGTTAATCTGTCTCCAACAGGAATTGTTAATAAAGCGATTAATTTATAATAACTTGGGCAAGGATTGCAGCTTGTTATTTAAATTAATCAGGGTTTATTGTACAAGGACCGGTCAACGAACTAATTAAAATTCCTGAGTTTATTGCTAAAATGGTAAAAGTTTATAGTAATATAATTGGATAAAATAGGTGAGCAGAACAACCCAGGGTGCTTCTTAAAAACAAAAGAGTTTTATAATTGCTATTATTATTCAGTTTTGATTACTGTTATTTATACTGTTTTATTTACATTAAGTGTTAAACCACAATCTCCCTAAAAAAGTGATAAGTTTCTATTCAACAGTCTAATTAGAATTCTCAGTTAATTTACACTATCAGTTAAACCACAACAAGGTCCCCAAGAGTTCGACACCCCACAATTCCACTATTCCGCAAAACGATTAGGTACACTGCCTAGGTTGAAGAAGTAGTCACATATTTTTACAACAACAACTTCCTAAAATTGTGGAAAGGACTTTAACACCTTTGCACAAAAATCGCAACCACTTAACAAGATAACCAGCAGCTAGAATTATTCCCACAATGTTCGAATTAGACTTATAACCACTCAGGTAAAGTCTTAAGGCAACTCCAAAGTTTACCGCAGTAAATATTCACATGCGATAACAACCCAGTAAAAATCCAATTTTTACTGAAGCCCTTAACCATACTTGCAACCACCAATATATTTAGCTAAGAACATTCCTGAAGCGGTGGAGATATTCGGGGAGAAGATCCCAACCGGATGGAGCACAAAAATAGCAACCGAATTTCAGTTTCCAGGACTCCCAGGCAAACCCTAAAAATTAGGGCTTCTCGGGTGACACGGCGCCTAGCGCCCAGTGCGCACCCGCGTCCCGTTGCCTCGTTGCTGCCTTAGCGCCCAGCGCTTGCAGCGAGTCCCCGCACGCCCAAGCACACCTTAGCACCCAGCGCCCCGTGTCTTGGCAACGCGTGCTCGTGCCTTGTCTCGACGTCGCGGCGCTCCTGCCCAAGCGTGCCCTTAGCGCCCAGCGCTAGCACCTTGGCATCGCCCGCACATCTCGACACACCGTAGTAGACAAGCTCGTGGCCCATGTCTTGGCCTGGCATCACCCAGCGCCCTTAGACATGTCCTTTAGCGTTGTCACCGTGTTGTGGCCCCTAGTCACTCGACGTTGCCCGCGCACCTAGCCACAGCCAACGCCCGTGCCCAGCACTGCAGCGTCCGTGTCTTAGGATGCCGTGCCTGTCAAAGCTAACTTGGCCCCGCTGTAAGCTTGTCTTAACCCAGTCAAGACTAAGCCACAGAAACACTTTGGGTTGGATGGCAACTTTAGCTTGTGCATCTCCTTTCCTTGTTCTTTGCGCATGACACCCGGTGTCAACTTGGCTTTGCATGTGACTTGCATGATCCCCCAGGGACCAACCGTCACTAGTCAAACCCCAGTCACAAAGACCGGTCACACCCTTTGCATTCAAGGTGAGCCTAGCTCACTGCCAAGTACCTGAGTCCCAGACTCATTACTTGCATAACCTCGTCAGGTTACCTTAGCGTTTTGACCAAGTGCCAGGGTCCCAGACCCATCACTTGTCTCCCGCGCGTCACGGCCAGCTCTCAGTAACGCAGCCCGCATCTTGATATGCGTAGCTCCAAGACACCCACATGCTAACTCGGAAAGCCCCGCTTCCAAGTCATCCCTTGCATTGAGTAACACTTGGCGACCTCCACAACATGAGTTCCTTGTGGTCAGTTGGGTTCAGGGCTTAGGCCATCACCCCTAGGATTAAGAACTGTGACATTCTCCCCCAACTAAGCTTTAGCGTCCTCGCAAAGCCTCAAGTGGTCTTGGACTCAGGGACTCGAACCCCAAGTATTTTCCCATAAGTCGTTGATGTGGCGCCCTCACGCCCCCTTGTTGCTCTTGCCTAGCAAGCATCAAAACTTTTTAGCTTAATCTTAAATTAAGCACAAAGAGTATCGTCATACCTTTGCCCATTTGCTTGGTGACATCTTATGGCCATATGCCTACCACGCTTCCTCTGTGCCTACACACTCATCCCCCGGGAGAGTGAGCACAACCTCGCCACATAGGATGGACATCAACTCCCAGAGCTTCGGCCATTCACATCCTAGTAAGCCATGAAAGTTTGCCCTCAAGGGCAAGGCCATCATCTCGGAAACTCTCCACTAGTCTCCTCATACGGCTTGGCAATTCTTTCATCTCTTAGTATCTTCAACGTCTCTTTTGTCTATCTTTGTGAATCCTACATCACCTCATAGACAAGCATAACGTTAAGCAATACCAAAATTTACAAAGTATCTAGAATTTTACCTCAGACATGCGTGTCCTGGTGCCTTGCGCCTAGCGCAACCACCCATCAAGCCTTACGCCTGCATCGCCTTGAACCGATCCTCCCATGGCCCTGCGCCTGCTGCGCTTCGCGCTTGATCACGCCAATGTCTCGCACCCCGCGCCTTCCTTTATCAAGACCTTGTCAACCTTGTCGATGCTCTGCGCGCCCAGCACGCCCACGCCATCGATCCTTGGAGCGCCTCGCGCACCATGACTTCGTCTTTGACACCGCGCCATCGTAGTGCGACAAGTCCCGGATCCTGGGACACTTGGATCCTCGATCCTTTCTTGATCCGCTTCCTCGGGCTTCACCATACACCGGATCCATGACTACTCGCTAGTCATGATCATGGCAACCACCCTTCTAATTCCAACTTCATGTCCTCAACGACACAACCATATAGAATTAGAACGACAAGACCATACCTTGCTTTTTCCATCACACCTTGCCATGCCCCTTGTGCCTTGTGATCTTGTTCCTTGTTTCTCACCTTTGGTTGCATAGTTAGGCCCCCCAACTGTCCTTGGGTTACCTCCTAACTCGTTTTCCCAAACTATACAATAATGATATCACAAGTGTTAGTGAATCTTTCCCTTTTACAAGCTTAGAGGAGACCATCTCCTCATCTTACTCCCATGCTCCCATTGTATTAATTAGGGCACACGCCGCCCTCACTCACCATGAGTGCATAATACATACACATGCGAAGTAAAACAAAAGGAAACTACTTTATTCATTAAATGGGAAAACTAGTTTACATTGTCGCGATCGACCATCAATCCAACAATGAAACAAACCAAAATAAATCAACTTAAATGAGAAAAACTCCTCGAATCAAACATCAGGAAGACTGGGGACCATCCCCGAACAAAAGATCATAAGCTTCATCACTCTGAGGCATCGAATGAGGAGGAGAAGGTGGCTCTATCTTCACCTTCTTCAATGGCGGTCCTTCTTCCTTCTGAGGAGTAGGAGCTGGTGTAGGACTAGGAGCAGCATTCCAAGGATTATAAAGGGAAGGATCAACTCCTTTAATCCATTTGGCCTGTCTCTCGGCATACACTCTCATGCCATTCCTGTGGAGGATGACTTCGGCTTCAGCAGCGAGTAAGAATGGAGCTCCCAAGATCATAGGATTAGTAGTCCTGCCCACCAAGCTAAACTCTTGCGTGTGCGACCACTCCCCAATTTGGATGAGAACTTTGGTAACACCAAGAATATCCTCCCGGTCCCCCGTTACCAACTATCACCGCTCATCCACTGACCTTGCTTATAGGCAGCCCAAGTACCGTGGCTAGGTGATGACTCATAAGGTTTACCTCTGCCCCCGTATCAACAAGAGCCAAAAACCCTGCTCGCTCATTCACCAAACCTCAACGTACAACAGCCTTTCCCGGAGCATTAGGAGCGAAATCAACATGCCCACACCAATGGAAATCCCGGACCACCTCCTTACCCTTAGCCACATACTTAGGGCAATCTCTGATCAAGTGTCCCTTTCCTTTGCATGTGAAACATCCTCTCCTATCTACCAATCTCTTAGCCTTTCTGTTAGTTCCACCATCCACAAGATTGTAAGGGGGTAAGTCTTCCTCTAAAGACCACTCACTGAGCTCTACCTCAGTCTTACCCTTACTCAACTTAACCAAGTATTCTTTGTGCACATCATCGAACCCAACAGCTTCAGAAGGAGCTTCACTATGCCCTATCTTAGGACCACCTGTCCTTTTCGGCCTTACAACAATTCCAGGCTTAAGTTTGGGTCGAGATAGTACCTGATCATGAACATCATCTGCTGACGAACCATGACTGCTACGAGAGAATCCACCTCCAACTCTGCCCCTCTTTGCACATGGCCGGTTCTTTGCTCTCTCTTGGTCACTTCCTCGCTTGGCAACAATCAAAGGTCTCACCTTTATTGCTCCATCATCAGCCCTAGTCACCTCTTGCCATGGTGCGCTAGGGAAAACCCTCCACTCTTCTTGTGGTGGCTTCTCCTCTTGGTGACTCCACCATGCGCTTTGGGACTCAAACCCTTGGCACTGACTCGAGCCTCTTCTCCTTTCAACTTGTTAGAATTATAAAGCTTTGGAGAAGGAGATGTACGAGGATAACAGAAGTAAACCTGACCTGCTTTGGAGGACTCACTTGCGCACTCAGCTTGCGCTTTGCCAACCCCATAACCAGCCACGTCTTGATCTTGTTCTCCCTCCTTCACCATCCTTTCTAAGGGAGGTTTACTGCCCCTTAGACTGGTCTCTTGTTCATCATCCGTCTCGCCATCAGAAGAGGAACTTGGAGGCGTCAATGTTGCACCTTTTTGCATGCGCTTGGCCCTCTCTTCTTCTAACCACTTCTTCCAACGCAAATTCCTCAAATGACCACCATAATAGCTTGCTGGTCTCATCTTTGAGTCGTTGTTGAAGGAAAGGTCGAGACTTTGACGGAGAAACACAACGTAGAGGGAAGAACACAAGTGATCAAAATCGCACCTTTATGGTTGTTGTTGGCGGCACTGGTTGTCTGGTGTCTGCAAAGGTCGAATCTTTGCACAACTGTTGCACTTGGGAAGATCGCAGCTCTGATACCACGCTTGTCACACGACAAAATAGTCACTATGACCGGCTCAACTTACGCCCAAGTTGATCATCCTCTACTCCCTTTGATCTAGTTCTAGCCAAGCCAACACCTTTGTGCACCCGTTGCTCACAACTTCACACGTTGCGCCTTTGGACAAGGAGAGGGACTTGAATGCAAAACCGCCCACATTTTGACTCGCTAACCTTCGAACCCGTGTACCTCTTAAACCACCAGAATCCGGTTGGTAGGTTTGGAGCTGGACAACACGGTGAATTCAGCAATGGTTCCTTTGGCACTCCAACCACTCGCCAATCCGAGAACAAGAGGGAAGAAGGGAAATCTACTTCGTTGCTCTCCGGACTCTAGCAAAGGTTGAGTCTTTAGCCTTGAACAACTCGAACTCTTTTGTACGATTAAGGATTAGAACTCCAAGCTCTTTCCTTACTCTCTTGCGGTATTGATTTAGAAGCAAAGGTCCAACCTTTCTTCTCAAATCCTCTCTTAATGTTGCATGAGTAGAAGGAGTATAACAATGGTGTTAAAACGGATTTCTCTCTAGCTTACAAACTCGGTTTGTGTTGTGATTCTAAGAGCCTTCTCGCCTTGTATTTATAAGGGAGGAAGAGAACTTAAAATCCTAACAAACTTACTAGATAAAAGGCTCATTTATCTTTAGATAAATAGCTTTATCTCTTTGTTAGCTATATTGGTGGCGCCTCCCTCCAAGGAAGATCACAACCGATTCCATAACCATTCTCCTATAATTGTGCCGCCTTCTTATGTATTTAAATACAACAAGTCAGCCCACAATTATCTCACCAACAATATCTTAACCGCATGGATAGATAAATAAATAAATCAAGTTAGTTAGGAATCACCCTTAACTACTTGCGCAAGGAAGGAGAGAATATCTCAACCATCTCCTTATTTATTTATCTTTCCCACATAATAACTAACCAGCTTTTATCTTTAAGGGACCGATTTTATTTAGAAGTGAGGGGTGTCTAGATTCACTCCAACAACTTCCTAAAATTGTGGAAAGGACTTTAACCACCTTTGCACAAAAATTGCAACCACTTAACAAGATAACCAGCAGCTAGAATTATTCCCACAATGTTCGAAGAATTAGACTTATAACCACTCAGGTAAAAGTCATAAGGCAACTCCAAAGTTTACCGTAGTAAATATTCACATGCGATAACAACCCCAGTAAAAATCCAATTTTTACTGAACCCCTTAACCATACTTGCAACCACCAATATATTTAGCTAAGAACATTCCTGAAGCGGAGAGGGGAGATATTCGGGGAGAAGATCCCAACCGAATGGAGCACAAAAAAAGCAACCGAATTTCAGTTTCCAGGACTCCCAGGCAAACCCTAAAAATTAGGGCTTCTCGGGTGACACGGCGCCTAGCGAGCGCCAGCGCGCGCCCGTGTCCCTGCCTCGTTGCTGCCTTAGCGCCCAGCGCTTGCAGCGAGTCCCCGCGCGGCCCAAGCACACCTTAGCGCCCAGCGCCCCGTTTGTCTTGGCAACGCGTGCTCGTGCCTTGTCTCGACGTCGCGGCGCTCTTGCCCAAGCGTGCCCTTAGCGCCCAGTGCTAGCACCTTGGCATCGTCAGCACATCTCGACACACCCGTAGACAAGCTCGTGGCCCATGTCTTGGCCTGGCATCACCCACGCGCCCTTAGACATGTCCTTAGCGATGTCACCGTGTCATGGCCCCTAGTCAACTCGACGTTGCCCCGCGCACCTAGTCACAGCCAACGCGCCGTGCCCATCACTGCAGCGTCCGTTGTCTTAGGATGCCGTGCCTGTCAAAGCTAACTGGCCCCGCTGTAAGCTTGTCTTAAACCAGTCAAGACTAAGCCACAGAAACACTTTGGGTGGATGGCAACTTTAGCTTGTGCATCTCCTTCCTTGTTTTTGCTCATGAAACCCGGTGTCAACTGGCCTTTGCATTTGGGACTTGCATGATCCCCCAGGGAGACAACCGTCACTAGTCAAACCCCAGTCACAAAGACCGGTCACACCCACTTGCATCAAGGTGAGCCTAGCTCACTGCCAAGTACCTGAGTCCCAGACTCATTATTGCATATCCGCTAGTTAGGTTACCTCAGCGTTTTGACCAAGTTGCAGGGGTCCCAGACCCATCACTTGTCTCCTGCGCGTCACGGCCAGCTCCAGTAACGCAGCCCGCATCTTGATATGCGTAGTCCAAGACATCCACATGCTAACACGGCAAGCCCGCTTCCAAGTCATCCCTTGCATTGAGTAACACTGGCGACCTCCACAACATGAGTTCCTTGTGGTCAGTTGGGTTCAGGGCTCAGGCCATCACCCTTAGATTAAGAACTATGACAGCTGGTTAGTCTCTGCCTGGCCTGTCCCCAGGCAGCCTACACGGCTGTGTCCCGGCTGGGCACCTGAGTGCCCGAGGGCCTTAAACGTTATGTTATACCGTGAATGGGGGATGTCGGGACGCTGGACTCCTTGGCGGTGTTGGGCCCATGCGGGTCCTCACCGGTGGCTAGGTGAACTAGCCGTGAGTCCCCGGGGTGCCTGGAGAGCACCCGGCTAGACTCGTGAGTGCCTAAAACATGCCTATTGGCATGTCCCACTACCTCTAGCTCGGGTAGTAGGCTCCAACGGCTGTGGGGCCTTGCCCACGAGCCGGGGTCCCTAATGTTAAGTTGTGCCAGCGTGCGGGCTTGTCGTATGACTGGTTCTGCACATGGGCAAGTGCGGGGAGTGCGAGGGGCGACACACTAAGTTGGGACTTGTGTACGGCATGGCCGAGATGGCCCGGGTGGTGGTGAGTGCACAGCGTTGCCCGTGTGCTAGTGCATCCCAACTGAAGGTGCTTGACACTAGGGCTGCTCCACTAGGGAAGGTGTTCATTCAGTGGAGTGCCCCGCACATCCATGCCTTTGGGCCAAAGGGGGTGTGAGGATGAGGGAACTCACCGTGGGGCGGTTCAAGACCACCCTTAGTCATGTTTGTGGCACAAGGGTTGGTTTGGTTAGGCTGGTCGGGCCTTGGCCCGACGTCAATCATGAGTGTTGCTTGTTTGGTTTCTAGATGTTGTCCCTTGTCAGTTGATGCATTCGCTTGCGTGTGAATGTGTGCTATGCCTACCGCTGGACCTGGCTTCCAAGCGAAATTTTATTTTGGAAAAAAATACTCATGATAAAAGTGGTATCAGAGCCATAACATGTCGGTTTGTCCTGTCTTTGCAGGATTGAGTGCTAATCGATACGTTGCATGGGTATTGAAGTGACCCAGAGTTCGTACGGGCTAGAAGTTATTTTGGCAGACAGAATAGACCCAAGTCTCCCAAATGGATGCTAAGACTACGTCCTGAGCTGAGCTCGTCAATAGGCTGAACGCAATAGAAAGGGTACTCGGGCCTCACTGACCGAGATGCCTCGAGTTTGGTCCGGAAACATAATATCCTCCATAGCCTTGAGAGGCTAGAAACAATGATGGACTCTCTGTGCAATGAGGTGTGCCAGCTTCGGGCAGGCCCTCGGTTGGGAGAGCTCAGAGGAGCAGCATAACTCAACTGATTCTCGTGATATGGAAACTAGGTGAGCTCCGTGCCCAAAGTAGCTCTTCTACAAGAGTCGGTTGTCTCCGAGTTTGGGTCAAGGAAGCAAAAGCAAGAAAAGGAAGTTTGAAACTTCATGACCCTACGCCGTACGACGGAACTCGTGACTCCGAGAAGCTTGAGAATTTCCTTTTCGACATGGAGGAAATTTCGATGCATACAATACTGATGATGATCAAAAAGGTCTTCTCGGCGGTTACATTTTTGGAGGGCCATGCTAAGAAATGGTGGCTGGTGCAAGGGTTGAACGGGAACCGCGCATGTGGCCGAACTCCTATCCGATGTTGGGTTGAGTTTATTAAAAGGCGTTTGAAGGCCCAATCTTCCCCCAGGATGCCGATGACAGAGCCCGCGATCGTTTGAATGACTAAAGCAGACGGGCACGGTTCAAGATTACATCGGGGAGTTTAGCTCCATAATGTCATGATTGCCCAGTATGCACGATGGGGATCGTGTGTACAACTTTATGAAAGGTCTGAAACCTTGGGCGCGTTCAGAAGTTCAAAGGAAGAATGTTTCCACCCTCGAACAGGCGATGACCGCGGCTGAAAATCTTATGGACTTCGGGTGTGCAAGGCATTCAAATAATAAGACCACCGTTCTGATAGTAGAAAAGGCGGGAAGCGGGGAAGGCCAGAAAGGGATTTCGGACTTGCCCTTCCTCATGCCCGGGATGATATGCCAAGATCATGCAAAGCCCGCGGAGGAAGCAAAGGAGAAGAAGTCCCCAAAACCAAGTCAGGCATTAGTTGCTTTAGATGCGGTGGTCCGCACTTCATGCGAGAATGCCCCCAGGTTGCAAATGCGGGTGTGAACACCCTTGTTGGTTCAAAAAAGCAACACCCACCACCAGAAAGTGGATGTCCCGACCTTCCCGGAATCAGTCCTGCACCCCCCGAGTTGAGGGCTGTTGTTTTACTAGAATGTAAATTTTGTACTTTTGCGCGATCACCGTGTAAACTTAAGAGTTTGTTATGTTGTGGTGGTCAATGTTTTGTTAATATCGAACTCTTGTATTCCTCTCTGGAAGTACTGTACCCATTTTTGTGTATTGGCTCATGTAATATAGTCGGACTATTGTAATGACTTTTCAATGTTAATCGAAATTTACAATGGACCGATGGCGTCCTCGATGAACTTTCTCTTGGATCCTTTATTACTTTTCCCTAATTTTGTGTTATGTTTAGAAAAGTACTTTGACCCAAGCTGAAAATGGGGAAAGCTAGGCCGTGATGGGTACATGAATACGAGAGTAGTCTTGTGACGCTGGGAAACCAGCTTGACGCCAGGTAGGCTTTGTCGACCGTGCTTGTACGGTGGTGTCACAGAGATGTGCTATTTTAGTAGCGCACAATCAGGTAGATTGGTGCTGGCCTCGCTGGTTATGCGTGGCTTGGCACGGGACGTCGGGTTCCCATGGGATAATTTGGTAAGCTGGCACGGGTTGTGCTGTCGAGGACGTTCCAAGTGCTGGAATTGGTGGCGTACAACCGGGTGGGTTGTCGTCAGACACGCTGGTGAGCGTGAGTCGGCATGTGATGCCAGGTTGTCAGCATACAGTCGGGTGCTGATGCTGGAGGCGCTAGGTGTGCGCAAGATGGCACGAGGTGCCAAGTTGCAACGGGGAACCGAGTGGGTTCACGTTGATCTCCCTGGCCAGGGGTAAGACGGTTGTAGATGTCGTTGTTTCAGCATGCAGTAGGATAAGCTGATGCTGGTCGCACATGAGTGCGCGAACCAACACATGGTGTTGGGCTATCAGCGTGCAACGAGTGGAGTTGACGCTGGTCACGCATGTGTGCGTGAAATGGCTTGGGTTGCATACTTTCATACGCGACCGAGTAGGGTCGGTTGGTCACACTGGGTTGCGTGAGAGGGCAGTGTGCCAGTGATTAAATGTCGCAGCCAGGTGGGCAGATGCGGCTGCACACGGGGTGGTGGTGTGCAAAGGCACCGGTTGCCCAGTTCTTGCACAAGACCAGGTGTGGTCAGTGCAGTCCGTACAAGTTGGTGCGACTTTGGGCAGTTGATGCCGATTGAACTAAACAGGGAACAAAGCAAAGACAACCACTACTCCCAAGAGGACTTTGCTGAGGACGGCAAATACTTTAAGGGGGAGGGGGTTTGTCATGAATATTTTTGGGCAAGCAGCTTGACAGCTGTGGCATGCCTTGTCGTAGGCCTTGTCTAGATGCATGTGATAGAAATTAAATTGGTATGCCTTGTGCAAGTGCCATGGACATGCCCAACCCTTGGGGTTGGCCCGAGGGTCAGGCCTAGGGGCGTGATGCCGAGGACACCACGACCCCTTGCTGTGCGTAGCCGATGCGCCGCGCGAACCTTGTGTGTGCCTTGCGAGCACAACTGGGTGGGGGTGTCGCAGGCACCTAGACTTTGTCTGTGGCACCCCGTGCCTGATGCTGTAGGAAGTCGGTGCCTGGGAACAGCTGCAGGCACCCAGTGACCATCGGGCACTGCCGCGGCACCTGGGCACTGCCGCGGGCAACCTGGGCACTGCCGCAGGCATCGTGATGCAGCCGATATGAAGTTGGCTCAAAACGTGTGGGATCTTGACAACTTTGATGAGCACCTAAGAAGGCCAAATGTTACCCTTGATTAAAAGAGATGCTGGCAAAGTTTCGTGGCAATTAGAGCTTGCATCTGATTTTAGTGAATTTTTGAAGTGTCCATGACTATGTCGGGATTTGGCTGCAAAGGGGCATGTCTGCGTCCAGTATGGCCTAAAAGGTACATTAACCTCTTTAGGGGGCTGGTTAGTGTAACACCTATTTTTATTGGATCCAAGGAATGTAAAGCTGTGCACACCCCTTGACTGTTTAATTAATGAGAAACACCTAAGTACAAGGCTTTATGTGTGATGGGTTGTTGGACTTCGCCATTTACCATAAGAGCGCCTCGGGGCTACGCATCACATGCGGGCCGTGTCAAGAAGGATTGGCTTGATGCAGCGGTGACGAGTGCGAGGTCTTGGGCCTTGGCACGGTGTCATGCGCAGGATGACCTGACGAGGTTGGCAAGTGGACTTCACTTGGCCAGGTGAGCTGGGCTCACCCAAGCACGCGAGGGCGGTGGTAGTATTGTGTCGGTGGGGTGTCGAGGACATCGCCATGGCAGACACAACAAGACTGAAGACAGGGCCTGGGGCGCCTTGGGTTGTCATGACAATGCACGGCATCGCATGCCACGGGTGCTGGTTGTGCTGGGCACGGCACTAGCTGTGACTGCATGAGGGGGCGTCAGTGACAAGGGGACACAACGAGCAACGAGCGCAGGCGATATGCCTTGACACGGGCGCTGGGCGCTGGCTGGTCTTGCGGGCGCGCTGCGAGGCACGAGCACAACGATGCGCGGGGATCTCGTGGGCGGGCGAGATTTTCGTGGGCGTGCGCTGGGCGCGCGCGGGTTGTTGCTAGCGCGCTACAAATGGGGAGCGCTGGGTGCCTTGAATCCTGCAGGTTGTTAGGCGCTGTGCTTGCTATGCGTGGGCGCATGTGTTGCTAAGGTTGTTGTGGTAAACTTGAGTTTTACCGTGGTCCCTTGGTAATTCTGGGAATTACCTTGAGTAAGTCTTGACCCATTGATGGAGCAATATCAAGAGGTTACATTATTGATATTCGCTTATGAGAAGGGAATTTCCTTAAATGTGGGTTTATTGAGTTTGTTGAGATATGCCTATATTCTCTCATATTATCTTTGTTGGATAAGATAATGTTGTTGAGATATTCTTGGAGAATATCTAGCCTTACTGATTTATTAATATGGAATAAATCAAGGTTGTTATCTGTTGAGATATTCTCTCCCCTGTAATCGAGTTATTTAAGGATGAGTAACAAATTCCTAAAATAGTGGCGCCTAGCTTAGAGATTGTTTCTCTAACTTGCAGCACCTATTTTAGTGGAAGGTTGTTGAGAAGATCTCTCCTTTATAATCGATGGGCTGAGAAAGAGAAAAACAACAAACTTTCCTATATTTGTGGCGCCCAGAAGAAGAGATACGTTTGTTATCTCTTGCTGGCCGGCCTTTAGGAAGTTGTTGAGAAAATCTCTCTAACAACCGTGTGGGCTGAAAAAAAGGAGGAGAATTAACTCCCCACGTTTTTAGAAAAGGAAGTTGCTAATGGTTGCTATAAAGGGAATGCAGGCGGTAGAGGTTGGGCATTCATTCACACTTGTCCATTGCCTGCGCCTTCAGTGAGAAAACAAAGAGAGAGCTTTGTTACTTGGCAAATCCCACAATTCCCCAAAGATAGCTAAGTCTCCCAAAGAGAAGCTAGGCTCTCTTTCCTCCTTGGAGACGCCATTAGAGTGGAAGGGTCTAGGACCGCTTCTTACCCCTTTGTCCCATCAGTAAAGTAGACCCGCTACTTCTCCAATCCTGAGTGAAGTAGTGCTGGACTGGGTTGCTACCGTGGGGTGGTAAAACGTGCTTGTGCATCCGAGTTGGGTTGTTGAAGTCGAAGATCCAGAAGGTAGAAGAAGGTGGAGGCGTTAGAGAAGATTGAAGGAGATAGGCGCGAACAACCTATGCATACGATCGAAGGGGAGCGAGGCTGATCAAATTGGGCGTGAGTTGAGCCGGTCACGACGAGCATTTTATCGTGTGACAAAGTGGTATCAGAGCCCCAACGCATTAAAGGTTCGACCTTTCTCTCTAAAAATCGTTCCTTTTACCGAAATCTACACTTGAGAAAGTTAAAGGTGTTAACTTTGCTCAACCGCAACATGGCATGTTCTTCTGCGACTTTGGTGAATTCCAACGAGCTGCTGGTCCAAGCCAACGACCTCCTTCCCTGTTCGAGCATGGAGGAGCCTTGTTCGTGGTTGACGTGCTCAATCAACTTGTGACGCAAGTTGAGGTGATGCGCGGATCTCCTAGCGACTGCAACTGCAACGACTTCCCCGACGACGTGTTAGTAGTAGCGCAGCGCGTGCGGGCGCTAAGCCAGAGTTTGGAATCCGTTTCCGGGCCTTGGTGATGGGCACCAAGGGCGCCATCGAGGACAAGGATGGGAGGAACGAGCAAGCGCAGGGGCGATGGACGCCTTGTGTGCGGGCGCCGCGCCAGGCTTGGTGCGCAGGCGTGTGTCTCCTTTGACAAAACCTCAACTGCGGGGTGATAGTCGTGGCTGCAGTGAGGTGGGAAACTGTGTGCGATCAGTTCCCAGGATCTTCTAAGAGACCCAGGAGCACTACCGACGGAGTGCAAGCGACGATCCAACCTTCTACTATCAGGGAGCTCCGTTTCGAGCCAGTACCCCCGCGGTCATTGATTTTCCAGCTCCCTGGGGGAGTAGAGACTTGCTCTATATTGATGCGAGAATTGGTGACAAGATCCGGGTAATGGCTATGATTGATACGGGAGCGACAAGTAACCTGATCAATGTGAAGGATGCGATGGCGATGGGCTTTACTATCAAGGAAAGCCAAGGTTTGCTAAGGCTGCGAATGGACAACCAATGCCTATTCGGGGTACGGTTAAGGCGCCAGTCAAAGTAGATGATTGGACAAGGTGATGTGAACTTCGATCTTCTTGAGATGCCAGACTTCCCCATGATCCTAGGAGCGTCTTTTCTGAGAGCAACCAAGGCGATGCCAACCTTACATCTGAATGGTCTCATGATCATGAAAGAAGGAATGCCTTGCTTCGTGAAGGGCCTGAGACATGCAGATTTGGCAGCGTTGGACGCTTTAAAGGCTACACCTTTGCCAACTACCGTAGTTGACATGGAGGTGGACAAGGTCAGAGGAACCGCAGGCAAGTGAAGCCCTGGTTGATGGTCAATCAGACGGCTCTAGAGGATTCTTGCTGATTGTGGCTGGGCCACAGGGAGGGGAAGAGGTAGGAGAAGTTCCTACAGTTATCAAGGATCTCATGAAGTCATACCATGATTTGATGCCAGACGAGTTACCAAAGGCCTTACCTCCGAGACGTGAGACAGATCACCGTATTGAGTTGGTCCCAGGAGCGCTACCTCCTGCCCAACCACCCTATCGAATGGCACCTATGGAGTTGGAGGAGTTGAGAAAGCAGTTAGATGGACTTCTAAGTGCCGGTCTTATCCGTCCTTCAAGAGCACCTTATGGAGCGCCAGTTCTGTTCCAAGGAAGCATGATGGTTCCTTGAGGTTGTGCATCGATTACAGGGCACTGAATCGGGTGACTGTCAAGAACAAGTATCCTATTCCTCATCAGGGAGACTTGTTTGATAGACTCACCAAGGCAAGGATCTACAACAAGATGGACTTGAGGTCGGGCTATTGGCAAGTAAGGATAGCAGAGGGAGATGAAGGCAAGACCACTTGTGTGACTCGGTATGGATCATATGAGTTCTTGGTGATGCCTTTTGGCTTGTGCAATGCTCCGGCAACGTTCTGCAACCTAATGAATGAGGTACTGCATGACTTCTTGGATGACTTTGTGGTAGTATATCTGGATGATATTGTTGTGTACAGCGCCAACCTTGAAGAGCATGTGGAGCATGTGAAAAGAGTCTTCGACAAGCTCAAAGAATATAAGCACTATGTCAAGAGGGAAAAGTGTTCTTTTGCTCAGAAGCGAATTCAGTTCCTTGGTCATGTGATAGAGAATGGTGCTATTGCTATGGACCCAGCGAAGGTGAAGGCGATTACAGATTGGCCTGCACCTAGGAACGTGAATGAGTTAAGATCTTTCTTGGGCTGGCCAACTACTTCCGAAGGTTCATAAGGGATTATTCCAAGAAGATTGCCCGTTAACCGACCTTCTAAAGAAGAATAGCATTTGGCTTTGGTCGGGGGAGCATGAGGATGCTTTCGAATGGCTCAAGAAGCAGGTGACTTCGGAGCCTATTTTGAGGCTGCCAGAGTTTGACAAACCGTTTGAGGTGCATACGGATGCTTCTGATAGGGGCCTGGGTGGAGCGCTGGTGCAATGTGGGCAGCCATGCGCGTTCGAAAGCAGGAAGCTAAAGGGTGCAGAAGAGAGATACTCTGCCCATGAGAAAGAGATGTTGGCCGCAGTGCATTGTCTCACAATTTGGAGGCACTATCTCCTTGGCACGAAGTTTTGTGGTGGTCACAGACAACGTGGCCAATACCTATTTCACTACTCAGAAGAAATTATCTCCGAAACAAGCGTGATGGCAAGAGTTTCTGGGAGAGTATGACTTCGAGTGGGTGCATAGCCCAGGGGAAGGGCAATGTGGTGCCCGATGCACTAAGTCGACGATGCCAAGCCGTGATAGCCAGCGTGTCGAGAATCCAATCCGATTTGGTGGTGAGGGGTTCGAAGGCTAGTGAGGTGATCCATCCTATCAGCAGATCGTGGCTAAGGTAACCAAGAAAGAAACCAAGAGGTTTGAGCTTCGAGATGGTTTGCTTTACTTGAAGAAGAATATGTCTATGGTGGTCCAGCAGGCCGCATCAGATTGGAGTTGATGCGGGAGGTCATGATACCTATTGGGCGGGACATCCAGGTATGGATAGGACATTGGCATTAATAGCTTGGAGTTATTATTGGCCAAAGATGGTCCAGGA